>JADMNL010000022.1:255292500-256492500 GCA_016271365.2 Neoceratodus forsteri | reverse complement strand
AACACCTGGGGCAGGATTTTCAAAACTGTCTATTTTTGGTGCCTTGCAGAAAAACTTTGTTTATTCACATGTACCATACTTTCGATCACAGAGCAATTTGCAACTGGTTCCATGATTTACAGCAGCTTCCAGCTTTTTTTGATTGGACCAGGCATAACATCATCTGCAGCTGCACCTGCTACCCATGAAGCAATTAAGACTTGGCCCTGAATGTAAGATTTTTTTCCACACCAGAGGCTGCAGAGTGGGACTCAGTCCTCAAACAGTCTGAAAATCTGGTCCCTGCTCTTTAACTGTACTTCACCTGCAGTTCTGACATAATGTATGCAGTTAGGCTGGCAGTATCACATAGATGTTGATGCAGCAAGCTCTGAATGAGCTTGGTACATCCAGCAGACCTGGGTTTGATTCCCACAACCTTCACTTGCATATTGTGTAATTTTGAGCAAGTATCATAACTTTCCCAGTGCTCCCAGGTCACCCCTGAAAACAGCCACTTGTGCCTAGTGGGCCTTACACAGTTACCAAAAGAATAAAATAAAAAACAAATTGAGTTGCAACTCTTAGGCAGCAGTTTGTACAAGCCTTTTGTGTTGGAAATGTGGTACCTCAGCTGACCTGGGTGACCACACAAGGTCAGCACCCCACTAGTATGCTGATGTAAAGCAGATGCACAGTCAAGGGAGGTTGATAGAATAATGGCAGAATACTGGACATGCCACAGTGACAGGAAGGGAGGATAGCAGGGAGGGCCCTTGAGCATTTACAAGGATGCTCTATTATCCTCCTTGAGTAGAATGAAGCAGCGCAACACTCACAGATCAATACCTGGTGTAGATAATATGGGGCCTTAGCTGGCATGGGTGACCACGCAAGGCCAACACCCCCTAGTATGCCAATGTAAATGCACACTCAAGGGAGGTGGGTAGAAGGAGGGAAGAAAACCAGAAATACCTTGAGGGAGCCCAGTCATGCCAATGATGGCTCCTCATCCCTATACCAATCATCCTTCCAACATGCTGTGGACATTCACCTCAGCCACCACTGCAGAATAAGGCTCTTTTCTTTCTAAGAACAGAAGGTGCCCTTCCCCCCCCAAAACAGGATATTTGGGACATCAACCGTATCTGTAAATGTCCCAACAGTACCAGGGATGAGTTCTGTGTGTAGACAGGGTGTCATTGGAGCCTGAAGGACTGGGGTTCCATGGGGAAAGGGAAGTTACAAGGCAGTATGCTGCAAGTCTTGTAAATTTCAGGTGTGACATGTGACAGATCTGCTTATGCCCTACTGTACTAACAAAATAGAAAAAGTATAGATGATTAACATAGCAGCATAATATGGTAGAGATTAATGGGATTTAGACTCCCAACTTGTTTGTCTTTCCTGCTGCATGACAGTGACCATGCTTAATAATAATTTATGTTTTAGTTTTGGGCTATTAATGGCATCATTTCAAGCATGGCTGTGACTCTTTACCAGGGGTGTGTGAACCATATTCAGATACTCAGATATTTTGAATTATTTGAACATTTTTGTTACTTGGCAGCATGCCATATTTTGTAGTAAATCTGCTACAGATGCAAATTGTAACCCCTGCTTACCCCCAGTTTGGCTAAGGACAGCCCCATGTCCACCCATCACAGTCATCTTATATCCCACCTCAAAGTTCTAAACTCCTGTCCTGCTCTTTTCCAGTTCTTTCCCTACCCGACATATTTTGAAAGCTATCGCAATATGACCCTACAACAGTAAAAATCATTAATTACAGGCAAACAAAAAATGTTGAAAGCTACAAAAAATTTAAAAGCAATTTCTTAAACAAAACACACAAAAAAACAGTGTTTAAAAGCACTGGTTAAAAAAAAAGCCTACTGTGTAGTTTTTTTTTTATTGAATTTAAGTTCTTTAAATTCACCAACGTTTAGTGTAATTGGCACATTAATTATCCTTTGAACTTAAGCTGACATTGTAATGAAAAAGATGAATATGAGCACATAGACTGTATTGCAGGGCAAACATTTATTCACTGGCTGGGTTTTAGATCATTAAGCTGCATATTTGGGAAAAAAAAGCAATACATATTGTACATATGGGGCCAGATATTCAAAAGGGTTGCGCCTGCACAAGTCCGAACTTGCTCCATTCTGCGACATTCAGCAGGAGGCAGTTGCACCACAGATAACATGCTGAGCAACAGCGCAATGCAAATGAATGCATGCTGAACTGGAGGGGGAAGAACCATGCATAAACTGCACAGCCAATATTCAGCCGGGCTGTGCAGAGTTGTGGCCCGCAACCCCAACCTGCGCCTGCACAACTTTGAGCCCCAAAAAGGCTCAAGTCGAGGGTCACCCACAGGTGAGCTGCTGCAGTGCAGGGCGCAACACAGCAGCTGCCATCTGTGGCTGGCCTGCAACCCACTCCCTGTGCCCTCCCTGCATCCCAATCGTAGGCAAAACAGTGTAAAATTCTCCCCTGCAACCCCCCACCAGCCCGATCGCGGGCAGCAATGTGTCTCCCCCCGAACATAGCCCTGGTGGTCCAGTGGACCTACAATCCCGATCGCGGGATGTAATACATAAACCCGAACATAGCCCTGGTGGTCCAGTGGACCTACAATCCCGATCGCGGGATGTAATACATAAACAACCCCCAAAACATAGCACTGGTGGTCCAGTGGACCTACAATCGATCGCGGGATGTAATGCATAAACACCCCGAACATAACCCTGGTGGTCAGTGGACCTACAATCCTGATTGCGGGATGTAATAATTATACAAAGCCCACCCCCGAACACAGCCCTGGTGCCTAGTGTCACCCCACCCACCACCCACGAAGCCCCACCACCCGCTCTCCCCTGGCGGCGGCAGCATCCACCCGCCTGCCGTCCTGCCACCCAACGACTGACTGCCCAGTAGGCTGCAGCCCATTGGTGCAGGCAAAAGCCAATGGGCATACAGCCCATACCGTACAAGACAGTCCAGTTTTGTGAATGAATGTATTTATATTCATATATATTTATATGATTTGTATTCATTCACAAATCTGGACTGTCTTGTATGCTATGCGGCTACCATGTAGCTCTTGCTCTAGCACCATATTTGTCTAACTACAGGCAGTCATCGACAGCCAGCTTCGGGCAGCAGGCGGAGGTGGGATGCTGCTGCCCGCCCGGCTGCTGGAGGCGGGTGGTGGGGCTTTGTGGGTGAGTGGTGGGGGACACTGAGGCACCGAGGGCTGTGTTCAGGGGTGGGGGTTGTTTAAGTGTACAACCCAGCGATCAGGGTGTAGTCACTGGACCCTGAGGCTTTCCGAGGAAATATATTACATCGGGCAGACAATGAGTCACTGAACCTGAAAATATGTTGAGGGTTTCTGTGCCACCATGATCGGGCTGGTGAGAGGATTGCTTCTTACGATCGGGCCAGTGGGGGCTGGTGGTGGGGATTTTACAGTCTTCTGCCTGTGATCGGGCTGCAGGGGGCGTCAGTCCCCAATGGCTGCTGCCTGGCAGGGCGCCAGGCACAAGTCCTCGGGGATCGGCGCACCTGCATGCTAATGGCATGCAAATGGGGCCATAATCATATGCAAATGGACCCCCTTCGCCTTGCATGAATTATGGCCCCGTTTGCATGTCACCTTTTGAATATCGGGATTTTGCACATGGCGCAATGGCACTTGTGCCACCGCAAGTTGAATGCTCCACTCTGTCCACTTGCGGTGGCGCAAGTTTCCACTGTGCCATGCACAGTGGCTGTAACCCGAGGGTGATATTCAAAGGAGTTGCTGAAGGCGCAACTCCTTTGAATAAACTCTGTCACACCCTCTTGTAACTATTTTGTGCCGTACAAGACTTGCTCCACAAAATACGCAGTTTGAATATCTGGCCCATGAGGTCTTAGTAAGAAATATGTGTGGGTTGCCCATTTTGGCAGGTACACAGCTTAATCATGAGGGAAAGTATTCACCCTTAATATCTGCAATTACAAAAATGCAGTAAAATGTAGTGGACAGTCATGATTTGCAACAAAGATACAGCCATACAGGCCAATGCTGGATGCAAATTCCTTGTTTTGCATTCTGTGACCCTAAATGTATGTCAACAATAATATGGTCAGGTGTGACCTTTAAAACATTTTTTTGATCTGTGGGACTATTGTCCAATAGTCAGACAATGGTTTGGAAATCCAACAAGAGCCAAAATGCCAAAACAGGACCCATGAGACTCCCCAAGCCTGAAACCAAGATCTTCTGTTTAATGTAGATTTAGGATCAGAAAATGTACCTGTGTTAATAATAACTGAACTCAAAACACGAATATCCTCCAATACTTCCATATTTGTGATGTCTGCAGCTCTCAATCACCTTTATGAAATGTCAACCCCTGCATCTGATTAGTTTTGACATCACAGTATAAATGATATGGTAACACAGTCTTGGGAGGTTGCTCCTGGTTGTGCTCCAAGTAATGATTTGATTCAAGAATAATAATGAAGGCATAATTATCAGAAATCAGCATGAAATAGTGAACCTTATGAGAAACCAAGTAGTATCTTATCTTACAACAAGAAAAAAACACATTTTCAAGAAACCATCAAATTAAAATGATGGTACTGCACCAATGTATCCCATATTTCAGCTATCAGGTCTGTTATGACTGTTTAACAATCTTTGAATTTTAACATAGGCACTTTAATGATGCATTATTCTAATCTTTCAGTTATTATTCCACTCAAAGAAGCCTTCATGGCTCCTTACTAATAGAAAGGACAGGATCATTATTTCAGGCACTCTGCTTGACTCCATTAGCGACCATTCACCAATCGTTTGCTTTTGGAAAGCCTGAGCCCTGTCTATGCCTCCCAAAGAAATAATGTTTCAGTATTTTTCCAAACTAAACCCTGATGACGTTTCTGCTGACATTTGTCAGATAGACTGGTCTCCTCCATATCTTATACCCAATGTAGATATAGCTCTAAACTATTTTGTTTCTAAGCTCCAGAATTTGCAGGACAAGCATATTCCATATATTCCCCAAATAAGGCATAGGGTTAGAGAAGCATCCACTAGATGATTGCATAGTGAACAGCTTACATCTCTCAAAGCTAGGGATAAATGCTGGGCTAGGTTTAAAGTATCATATCTAACTTGTGACTGTCTGGATTACAGGAGGCAGAAAAATAAATGTAAAAAAGCCATACAGGTTGCAAAAGTAACTACTCCAAAGAGCTTCTCGAGGCCTCTGTATATGTGATTCACATAAATTCTGGAGTCATATTAAGAACATTATGGGTAAAGGTGCTAGCCGCACAATGTCTGATATGATCTTGAATGATACAAATTGTGATAATGCTGTGACAATTATTAATGTTGTTAATACTCACTTCTCTGACCTTACCAAGTACACCAAGATGTCCTGCTGTGCCACTGATCAATATTCCCCTGTAGAGCTATCAGCTTTCCCTCCTTTCTATCTCAGGGCTGTTACCCACAGTGAGGTGTTACACCTTTTGAGGTCTACATCTTCCTGCAATAGGGTTGATTATGATGACCTTGAACCTAAGCTACTCAGGATTGCTGCACCTCAGTTAACATCCCCAGTAACTCAACTATTTAGCCTGTTTCTTACCTCTGGGGTAGTGCCCAACCTGGAAGGTTGCCAAAGAGGCACTGCTCTACAAAAAAGATGACTCAAAGAGCACTGAAAATTATCATCCTATTGCAGTCCTCTCAGTGCTCAATGAATAGATGGAGAAACTTGTGGCCTCTCAGGTTACTGAGCACCTTCAAAAACACCACTTGGTATCCCCAGCTCAGCATAGTTTCAGTCAGACCAATAGCACATCAACTGCCCTGATCCAGTTTATCAATGATGTCAAAATGACTATGGACAAGGGAAGGCTCACGGGGGCTGTCTTCATTTACCTAACCAAGGTCTTTGACCTTGTGAACCTCTCTCTAATTAAATCTAAACTGTCAGCCCTTGGTTTTCCACCTTCTGCTATTTAATGGTTATCAGGCTACCTTGGAGATTGACAACAGTTTTTTTTTAATTTAACCATGCCAGATCTGACCTCTCAACCGTTAGCACTGATGTTCCACAAGGTTCCATACTTGGTCTATTACCTTTTACCTTATTTATCATTATTATAGTGCAAAGAAATATGAATACTTCTGATTGGGTGGCAAAATTCCAACAGAGGCAACATTAACTCACGTTAACCTACCATGTACAACCGTATAACAAAGTGCAGTAAAAATGAAAAACGTGAAAAGGTGAAAAAGCCCAGCAACTGAAGGAAAACACATAGCATTAAATGGCTACCTGCATACGGTTTCCAATTAGTTCAAAAAGCCAGCCCCACAACCATGTTTCTGAAAGTGTAAAAAGTAATAAGACATCCACCAGCTAGCAATCAGTTTCAATAAAGGAAATCAACAGAAGAAGCGTCAGACGACACGTCTCTCTGTACTAGTGAAATTTCACATCCACAATCAACTGGCTGCCTGCTTACATGCTACCCTCAGCAAACGTACAAAAGAAACACATATTTAAACAGTGTTAATGCTAAGCACACAGAAACCATAATCACACAACCAATAGTTAAAAAGCGACCCCGTAAAAGAAAGCGATGTTAAAATAGTATGTCCCCATACCAAGAGTTCAGTATTAACATTAAAAACCCAAGTACCTTCACAAGAGTGATTTCTCCCCTGTGGTATCGCAGAGTCTCCCGCCATTGAAAAGCAGATTTTCCTTCGTCCTGTAGCTCATTCACAGTGCAAAACCAGGCACAATTAAGCAGCTAGGGGGATCTACAGTACTACACAATTCACAATTGCCACACATCAACCTGAGACTCATCGGTGAACAACAGTGATAAAGTACTACCAATAAAAGAAATATTTCCACCACATTTCGACTAAATAGTGTTCAGAAATGATACACAACCTGCACTAGTCCCAACTGAGCAGTAGATGTCAAAAATAAATATTCGACGTAGACCGCCAGTCAAAGTACATCAGTTCAGGCAGTGCTGTGCATGCTCAGTTGAAAGAGCTCCACGGAAAAAAAAATAAATAGATTCAAACCATTAAAATGGATGACAAGCCTGAAAATAATCAAACCATGCTGAACACCTAACAAAGTTACCTTTACACAAAACATAAGTGCCACCATATTACGCTAACATTCGGTTTCACATTTTACCAGCTGACATAAGCAAATTGCGGGTTACAGACGGCGGTTTAGTGATTCTCATAGACAACAGCTAATTTTTACTAAACTAAATATTCAATTTTAAAAAAGAGCAAATCTTTGTACAAACTGCCCACACATACTACCACTTTTCCTAAGAAACACCACCAGCAATATATTGACTGCCACCACACGTTCTGAGGTTTCAATTACTCTAATTATCCACGGAAGGACTATTTTACATTGAACCAACATAGACTTCAAAATTAAATGTAATTATATAAACGTAAATGAATTAAATACCACACATGCACTTGTAATAATAGCAATAAGGTATGACCAGAGGTTAGATTAACAGTCAGTTAATCACCCCCTTTGTGGCAATATGGCGTTTGGCTGCGCCTCGTGCCATATTACGCCACAAGGGGGTGATTAACAGACTGTTAATCTAACCTCTGGTCATACCTTATTGCTTAAATAATCTTCCCAATTCTACTGCCTTCTGTTCTACCCTGCTATACGCAGATGATATGGTACTATATACAAGCTCCAAGATAATAACTGAAATGAACCTGCAACTTTAATGCTGACTTTGGAAGTATTCAGTCCTGGCTAACTCAAAACAGGCCTATCCTGAACTCCAGCAAAACCCACTCCTTGCTTTTCCATTCAGTACCTAAGCTGATCGCTTGTTCCCCTGCCCAAAGTATTTATTGCTCTGATGGTTCTCCCCTTATTGCAGTGGATTCTTTCAAATACCTTGGCTTAACCCTGGATCCAGCCCTTGATTTTAGCCCCCATATATCAAATGCCTTCAAGACTGTTAATTCAAAGCTAGGACATGCTTATGGAGTCAGGCATGCACCGACTCCTGCTGCCTGGCTAGACATAGCTTAGGGTGTTTTGTTGCTTAGCCTCACTTATGGTCTGTTACCATACTATGAGGTGAATAAATGCAATATAAATAAATGGAATACCTGTTACAACAACATTTGCAGTTTTGCCCTATCTGTGCCCAATCTGACTCACCACTGCTCTCTTTATTCGAGCCTAGGATTGGTTTCCCCAACTTCACATTGACTTTTTACCCTAGGTTGTACCATTCACAAAATTATCAGGTCAGAAACACCTGCTGCCCTTGTTGGTATGTTTGTTAAAACTGGTCATGCCTACCCCCTATGATCCAATTATATATTTATTCTGTCATTACCTAAATGTGCTACAAATATGGATGAACAGGCTTTCTCCATCTTTGCCCCTAAGCTTAAGAAATCATTTCCACCCAACCTCAGGAACACTTGGACTCACTTAGTATTCAAGAATGAGCTGTGTAAGTTTCTATGGATTTCAGACATGTGTGCCTGTACCTGATATCCTGTACTGCTACTTATATATACATTTTGTATTCTTTTTTTTTCAGTTGTACTCAGAATGTTACTCTGTACATGAGTTTCTGAACTTCAGTAATGTCTGACTTTTCATGATGGATGTAAGATTGTCTTTGTACCATGGTGCCACTGTACTACTGTTTATTTATTGGTGTATTTCTCCTGGATCATGCCTGAAAATAGACACTGTATTATCTAGTGCACCTACCTGGTAACCACAAACTAAATAAAGTGTCTGTTTGTTTACAATGTTCCTTTCTTCAGGCTGACGAGTCATTAGTAAGGTATAGCTCCTGTCTCTTTTATCTGTCTAACTATTTGCAATTCATTTGGACAATTCTTTTAACTTTAATAAAAATGGTCCATTCATTCATTATGGTGACTTTTAAGTGGTGGGGGAGATGCACAGTTTTGTTTCCACAATTCTGCTCCTTTTACTGATGCAGCCCAGCTTCTCTCAAGTGCTGAGCTTTTTTGCAATTTAGTATCTCTTCTTTAAATTAGTGGCAGGGTCTACACAGGGTTTTATTGGATCACAATAGTCACTGACATATCTAAGTTAGGTTTACCTAGAAGGCAAATCAAGACTACTTTTATCTCTATAAATCAGATTATCATCTTGTTTGTGTTTCATGTTAATATTAGTCCAGTGGTTGATAACTACAAATCATATCTGATAACAATTATTTTTGTAATTTATTTGTGTTTGTTTATCTTTGTAAATGATGTAATAATGGTACACACCATTGTAGTAGTAGTAGTAGTAGTAGTAGTACTATGGCACAGTTTCTATGGCACTCTTCCCCTGAAGCTCAATGTGCCTTACATATTAATTGAAGGGCTTTGCCCATAGTTCAGATGGGTAGTGGGCAAACAAGTCTCACCCCCTTTACTTAGTTAAAACCATACATGTCCAATTGTCCTTTGGATGCTTGGAATGTTCATTGTGGCTGTGCAGCTGCTTTACCTGCCTGCTCCCCCACTACCTTTGCTGCTGCATGGCCATTTTCTTGGTATCTCTTCTGCTGGCTGGCTTCTTCTGCTGTTTGTAGCTGTTCTTCATCACACTGTCTGGTCTTTTTGCTTTTGGCCTTTTAGACTTCCCTTCCCTCTTCAAAGCTGAAGGCAAATCCCATGTTTACAGGAGGTAGGAAAGCTACAACAGAGACTCCCCATCTACCTCTGACACCCCAAGTTCCTAGTGAACTCCACTGGGCTTGCTCATATTGAGTTCAGTTTATCGTAACAAACCCAGTGCTCTGCTAGTTTGTTCCCTTTATTTTCCGCCATTCTACCACAGTGTCTTAAGGTTCCTAACCAAGCAGCTAGGCATATTTAACCAGGTCTTTAATGCCTCCATCTCAGTTTCCATAGCCTTTGTGGAGTAGTTCCATTACTCAGTTTACAGAGATTCCCTGCCAGTGTTGCATACTTTCTGCATTATTTCTCTTCCTTAGCCTAACTGGTACTAACCACAGGCCCCTTGTGATTGGTTGGTGTGTCTCCACTATGTCTGTCATTTTGTCTCCCTTTCTGTCACGCAAACCTCAGTAATACTCAGTCACTTACTTTGTTCAGCCAATCAGCCCCGCCTGACATCATTCTGTCCCGATGTGACACAGCCATCATGCTCTGCCATTGGCCTCCACCTTCATTCTGCTTTTCCACTGGTTCCAAGCGCATGCCTCCCAAAACCACCCATGAATTCTAGGGCCTGCCTTGATGGCCAACAGCCTCCTTCTGCTCCCATGAAGTCTGCTTCTTGAGGGTGGGTCATTTGGCTTATGCGGGGTCCTTCTCTTTCTGCTCTTCAGGTGGGAAGGTCCTGTACATCAGGGAAAACCATAGCCATGCAGATCAATTTGGTGGCACCTCCTGATGTAGCATTTAAGACATAAGCTACTGAAGGGTGGGGCCTCCAAATTCTGGGGGTTTCCTTCAGCTGTGCAGAGCACAGCAGCAGCACCTTCAAAACCTATTCCTCTCTACAACCACCAAAAGTTCACCTAGTCCCCATCTACTTCCCTTCCTCTGCTCCTCAAAGCTGAAGATCATACAACTACCAACTCCCTGCCCCTCAAGGCCTCAACTTCATGCTTTGCCCCTCAAGGGTTCTGCTTCCTCTCTAGACCTCCCCTCAATTGGAGGCCAGGTGAGGGCTTTTCAGCAGTTGGGAAGAAAAGCCCCTCCTTCAAAAATTCTTCCCCCGAATCAGGTTTCTAAATTGCAGTAGCTGACCTGTCATTAATTCTGTCCCTAACCTGGAGGAAAGGTGACCAAGGTCTTGGAATCCCAGAGGTTTCCTATGCAAAATGGGGTTTCCTTTCCTCAGTGCTGAAGGTCATAAAAGCTAGTTAGTCTCCAAAGAAGGTACAGCAGGTTGGTGGTGCTTATGGGTCCCAGACTCAGTCTGGCTGCATTGCTCCTGTGTAGGGAACAATGTGCTTGTCTGCCTTCCATTAAACTTTAGACCTTCTTCCCTAAACTGCCTTTGATCCCTGGACTCAGTCCCTAGGATGCCATGAAGGCTTGGAACACTTAATCAGGGTTCCACGTCCTTGTGACACCCAGCAGGGTGGTAGTCCTTGTAGCAGGGACAGACAGAGCTTAAGCCAAAGATCACACTTGCACAACCTGTACTTACTACTCAGTCTCAGTTGATCCTAACATACTTAAGAGCTCACTGACCCACTGAATTGAAGGGCTTTGCCCATAGTTTGGAGGGGTAGTGGGTGACCATACTATCCCCCCACATGGTTAAAACTGCTAATGTCCAAGTATCCTTTGGACTGTCTGAATTTTTGTTGCCTTCCTCCCTAAGGTGCCTTTGGTCCTGGGACCCTGTCCCTGTGACACCTCAAAGGGGTTGGAACCCTTCATCTCGGTTCCATGTCCTTGTGACATCCTGACAAGGTAGTAATACTTGTAGCAGGGAGAGAGAGCATAAGCCAAAGTTCACATTCACACAAGCACTACATACTACTCAGTCTCAATGAACCCTTACCTATTTAAGAGCCCGCTAACCCTTTAAACTGACAAAAACAGAGCAAAACTGAAATCATAAATAAACAGATAAACAGTATCAGAAAGAAATTTAGGATCACACTACAGAACCTTCAGGTATTGTTGAAGGCTTCTTTAAAGAGGAATGTTTTAAGCCTTCTTTTAAAGGCCTCCACCAAGGGAGCCTCTCTCAGGGCCCTGAGCAAAGAATTCCACAGCACTGTTCACTGGTCTATCCTGAATAATAAATTAAATGAAACAATATCTAAACAATACTTAAATCAAACATAAATAAAACATACAATATGCTTTTGAAAGTTAATGTGGGGTAGGAGGAATTTTCAAAAAGTGGCAGATGCAGGTGTAATGCATTTTCTGCTGAATCTGTATCCCTCGATTAGGCCAAAACTTGTGAGCCCTATTTTTTTTAAAGGGTTCAGAGCTTTTGCAACAGTGTCTTTTATTTGCACTAGCTTGTATCAAGTAAATAATGCATGAAAATGAAGCTTGAGTTGAAGAATACACGAAAAACGTGCCACAAATCTGATGCATGCATCATTGTTTTGATACAATGTTTTGCATCCAAACTGCTACACCACATAATACATTGTCTAACAGAGTCAACAGAAGTCTGCTTTGAAAATATAGGTGGAGAGAGACAGTTTGAAAATCCTACCAGGGGACTGTAAGGTACTGCATGGTATTGCTGTTTTCAGACACATGAAGGAACCATTTTAAAGTCAACTTAATTTATGCAGTGGTGGTCTCACCCCAACATCATGTATGCCCAATGTTTATCTAAGCAGCTACATCTTGTGACATTGTTGTGACAATGAAGGTGCAATGATTTATAATTATTTCTTTTTTTTACATTACTTAAGCTTGCACAAGAAACATTTTGCTACAGAGAACAGCATTTCAGAGGTGTGTCACAGACTAGCCCAATGCAGGTCAAGCTGCGTTGGGCTCATCCTTGACAGACCAGTGATCATGTTAGCTAAGTATGCCAGTGGTTCACAGTTTATGGGTGGAAACTTTGTGTAGTTGAAATGAATGAAGCACTCCAATGAGGGAGCACTTTGTCCATTTCATCTGCATAATGCCATCCCGCCTTCCCTCCATCGCTCTATTTTCCTTGCTGTCTCTGGGCATCTAGGAGTGGGCATTTGGGGCTTGAGCTCTGACTCTTTCACGCTTATTTTTCATGTCATATTTTAACAGGCTAGCACTAGCCAAATCACATACAGACTTTGCAAATACTGTCAAGCATCAATGTAAAACTTTGTATCTCATGTTATCATAGCCCCGATTTGCAGACTATGTGACCCTGATGTTTTCCCAGACTGTTTGAATAAGGAGCAGACAGAGTGGCCTGTCTCTTTGGTCACTTTTAGAGGACTCACAGATGGCAGGCTCCATCTCTTGTGCAGGATGAGGCTGGTCGGGTCATTGTGGTTGAAGTGGAAGTGCAATAGGAAAGTAAGTCATGCTTCATCTTTCTCACATTTTTACCTACAGGCTCTGTGATGTTTTTTCTTCCTGGATGAGGACAACTGTCAAGAAACTTTACGTACTTCTACTGCTAACCATGTGCCTAAAAAAAAAATCTCCATTATTTTTATTGGTACTCAGTTTCAGAGGAAACAGTCTCGGCTTTCCCATCGGTTTTTGATACTATTGGGGTTGGTTTTGGTATCATTTGTTTAATGGTTATGTATTATATTACATTTTTTGCACTTTTGTTGGTTTGGTCCAGCTTGTTTGGGAGAAGTTCTGAACAAGTGTTCTCATAGTACCTGACCCTGTGAATGAACTGTTTGTTGTGTGAACATAAAGTGAATTCAGCCCTTGGGCAAACAGTAGCATTTGCATGCAGCCCTTATCTTTTTAGTTGCTGAGCCTGTCACAGGAAGCTTAGAAGGGACAGATACAATTTGCATTGAAGCAGACTGAGGAGAATGAACATAAAGGAGAAAATATGATTAACAAAGCAGACTAAACAGGAAAAGCATTGTAGTCGCTTACTGTATGGTGTTGTTGGCTTAAGCATCAAGGGATTTATTGATTTAAAATTGTATAATAGGCCCAGTTAGATCATCTGACATCTAATTTTAGGGGTTTCTAACTGTATTCATTATTAACAGTTGGGCTTCAAAAGTCTGAAACATAAGCATGAAGCGAGTGTAGTCACTGAGCCTGAAATAGAGGAAGCTGCCCTTTTCAGGGGCTACCGTACAGCATTTTTATTTGCTGTTCTATGAATAATTAATGTCAGAGTAATTGGTAGTTGTTTATTTAAACCCCTAAATAATCAAATGTAGTGTAGGGTATGTCTGTAGTCCAGTCTGTTCAGTAAAATAACTTCCACATACTAGGCATATATTTGCTGAATGTTAGTAATGTCCCCATCACATGACCCTTTGTGCCAGATGATACAGGGCCTCACTAAAAAAATGGCAAGGAAAGTCAGGGCATACCATGCACTGAACTTCTTTCTAAGGAAGAAGTATTTGTATGATGATTAGCTATGATGTATATATAATTTATGTTGTTTATTTTTCTGAAGGGGCGTGTTATCCTCTCACAGTTTCATGTCTTATTGATCAATAATTTACATTTTAAAAATCAAGATTGTTACTGTTTTGAGGTGTCATTGATGCAGCACTGGAAAGATGCATCACAAACCTCTAATTGTAGGTAGGGCCCCCAGCCAATAATTTTTTCATGGGTCATGAATTCAGTGAAAATCCAAATACCTGTAATCTGTGAAATTCTTGGAAACCAGCGACAACCAAGAAAATAAGTTTAAACTACATCTTTTAACCATTTTGACTAGTACTTGCAGTTTTTTAGGATGAAGCCCCCGAGTCATTCTGCTTAAAACAAAACTAAATATTGTACAGTGCTCTATTTTATATTGCTTGCACTTGTACAAGAAATGTTTTGCTACAGAGAACAGCATTTCAGAGGGAGTGTCATGGACTAGCCCAATGCAGGTCAAGCTGCATTGAGCTCGTCCTTGACAGACAAAAGATCATGCAAGCTAAGTATGACAGTGGTTCACAGCTTATGGGCAGAAACTTCGTGTAGTCGAAATGAATTAAGCTCTCTAATAAGAGAGCACTTCATCTGTTCATTTGCATAATGCCGTCCCCACTTCCCTCTGTTACTCAGTTTTCCTTGTTGTCTCTGAGCATCTAGGTGTGGGAATTTGGGTGTTGAGCCTTGAATCTTTCAACTAGAGCCCTGAATAAAAACTCTGGCAGTCTCCCACAACCACAGTCCAATTTTACTTACTTGACAGTTGCTTGAGTTTTGCCCGTCCTGCAGTGCTGCCTCTGCTGCTTGTTATGTCTAACCCCAAGCCCCCACCACCACAATAGAGTCCCGTCCCAGTCCCACCATCATGCTACTAAGCCCAGGAGCTGAGCACCAGCTGGAAACAAAAGAAAAAACATCCCAAAGGTGGACTGTGTGTATGGGGCAATGGAGTCATGGGGACTGAGTTTCAGACAGAACGGGAGATCATGTGACCTGATGTCATCACAGGTCAAGGCCGTATCACTCATTTCATTTCCTAGCTCCTCATCCCCTTTCTGTGCTCCCTCCCACCAGCCATTGGTTTCCCTCCTCCATCTTTTCTTCCTCCCCCGCATCCTCTCCACCTATCATCTGGAACCACTGATTGAGGGTCACTAGGCACCCCTTCCTGAGCCCTCCTGCCACTCCTTTCCCAATCTGCAGTTGTCCAGGTGCCTCCTTTGGTAGTCTTTGGAGTCTACCACCTTCTTGGCCCCTCATCACATCTCTGCAGTGTCTGCTGGGACTCTATATGGGACAGTTGAGCTCATTGGTGAGTGGTTACAAGTAAAGCACTGGCAGCAACATAAACAGCACAGTATTACTTGCACAACAGTTTATTTTACCCCACTTTTTAATCTATAGTATTCATTATAGCAGTCATGTTGTATGTCAGAATTATTTTATTCTAGTTTTACTTTTAAGGTGTGCTGTTTCTTAAAAATTCCAAGAAATTATATAACTCGGTAAAACTGGGTGTTTGTAGATTTCATTCTTTTTTTTATATGCTTTAGATTTCATTTTTGTTTTACAATCAGAAAATTAATTACTGGTAGACAGAAAGAAAAGTAATGCTGATGATACCTTGATTGGTTTTAAAATATGCTTTTTCAAAACAAGCATGATACTCTTTTACAATTAAATGGTTGCATTTCTAAGCAAGCAATGTTTAGCATTGACAAATGCTTGTAATTATGTTAATATTACTGTGAATGCTGGCATCTCAGAATAGGATCTCGTAGTCTTATACAGCACCATAAATGAAAGACCAACAGATGTCCCCAAACTAAAACCATTAACATAAACTAGGTCTGTAGAATTCATTTCTGCAAATAAAGTGGAAAAAGTTCATAAACATATTTTTTTCCGAAGCCCAAGTGCAGCTTTAGGAAGCAATCTCCATTTCAATAATATATTATTTTACAGTGTGTTAGTGGTTAGTTCACCAGCTCATGTACCAGAAAATCACAGAACCAAATCACAATAGAGCCAAGCATGCACTCTGACTTTGGGCGAGTCATTCACATTCAGAGTGTTTCTGTTCACTCAGCTATAGCAAAGGTTAGAACAGGACCCCACTTAAAATGAGATGCTGCTTCTCAACTGGGATATTCTGAGTAAATAAGTTGTAAATAAAAATGAGTAAAACAAATGATGAGTTTGTAGGGGTGTTGACATGGTGGCAGGGCAGTCACCTGAAACATGTGCCATTAAACTCCAGTCTGCGTTATTTCATTCAGAACAAAACATGCACCACAGATTTTGTGGTGACTTATAGTTACTTTTGCCAGATTTAATTAAATTCACTCCAGCAAAACTAAATTGTTCATTATTGCAACTTTTAGAGATCATTTAGCTAGGTGACATCAACAGTACATCTTGCAATGCAGCATGCTAGCTATGAAATCTATTCTGTCTGACACCTCTAGAAGACATGACTCATTTCCATTAAAAGGGCACTAGCATATTACTTTATGTTTAATTTTATAGAGCCAACAGCTGTGCCATTGTTTATAAAGTTGCCTTAGATCTTACATTCATTATCACCACCAAGCGGCAGACCTTCATATTGCTTTTGGGTGCATTGTTTATACATGCTAATAAAATTGTTACCACATAAAGCTACAGTTCATAGAAGCGCTAAGTCTTTTCAGTGTAAGAAAGCCTACAAATGTATGGAAACAAAATGGATTATTTTACAGTTTCCCCACAATATTTATATATCCCAGTGATGCCTAGGGAAAAGTATCTGAAACTTACAAAAAGCAAAAAGGACCATTCTCTTCTGTCTAAAACCGACAAATGAAAATGATTTATGTAACAGAATCAAGTGAGTGTGTGATGTGGGAGTCAAATAAAAATATACAGTACACACAGTTATTCCTATATATCTACATGTATACACATATATAGTATATATTCACTGAAAAAAAACTATGTTAAAGCATAATTTAGGGTTTAATCACAGAGTGTAAGTAGGGAAATGAATGTAGGGTAAAAAATCTCAAGGGAAGAGTCTATCTGCTTGCAGAAGTGCTGAATGCAAAAAATCTGTGTGGAAGCCTGGGAGGTTGCAGAAGTACAGGGCCCTCTGAGTCCTGTGCTTCCATATGGCAACAGATGCACACATACCCACAGGGCCAAGAGTCCATCTGACTGCAGCAGCACAGGGACCTCTGCACAGAATGCCCAGAGAAGAGTTTTCTTCTCTATATGATGACACAGTGCCAAGTGATCAACACTGCACAGTACCTCTTCAGGCTGGGAGTGGTGCCACATGGCAGCACTGTTCCCACAGCCTCTGCCCATTTAGGTTTCCCACCGAATTTACCCCCAAACCCAGCACATTGGCAAGGGATCACAATGTCCTACCTGTTAGACCAACAGCTGACCCTGCACACAATATTTTTTCCATATTTTTTTTTCACATTTTGATCCCACATTTCCAACATACTGTTTTTATGATCCCCCCACTACTGAACATGACAGGTGTCATTTATAAAATACTGACCAAAATGTCACTTCATGGCAGATGTGCCAAAACACATTTTGGGATTTTGGGCAGGATTTGAAAATTGGTAGCTGTCATGTTGGTTGCATGTGATAACGGCTCATCAATTAGGGTGACTGTCACAACGGTGATTCCAAAACAGCATAGACAGAAATGGCCATGACAAATTACGGTGACCATAAAAAAAAAAAAAAAATCAACTTTACAGGCATTTGCACCACAGAACATTGCAGGCTTAATTTCGATCCCGATACCTCCTCCTCCCCCCTGCAGCACTGCTAGCACCCAAAACAAGCTGCTCCATTCAGATCTCCTTGCTGACATGTTTTCAACCAGTCCACACCTCAGCAGACCATTGTGCACCTTTATTTACATGGAGGGCTGTGCCCCTGAACCCCCCCCATCTTTAAGATTCCAAATCAGAGGTGCACCTGGATAGTGGGAGTATCAGCAAGCCTTGTTTGCACAATCCTTCCATTCCCTGTTTTGTACTGGTTGCTATTATTGTGATCGCTCATCATGATTCACTCTTATGTGTTCGCTACTTAAACCTCGCTGTTATAATGTGATACCGTCATGTTCATGAGGTGGTGTGAAAAAATGGCTATGTTGAAAATTTATGGTCAAAATATTCTAAATTACCAATAAGTTATGAGTGAACATTGAAGAATTTCAAAATTCACTCATAACGTGGTCATTTTAACATATTTCTTCACCAGATTTTCAATATAGTTTTATTATTACCCACCTCATGAACCTGGTAGGTGAAATTTTTCAAATCCTGTCCAAAAGGTGATTTTCATAGCCACTGCAAAATCATCTTTTAGGTAGGATTTGAAAAATGTCACCTACCTTGTCCATGAGGTGGAGACCAAAAAGGCCATTTTTTATGTTTGCATGCGCATGCTCAAGAAACATTTCAGCACAGCTTAGGAGAGAAGCGGGGTTTTGGAGGTGTGGCACTGTGGGGGACAATGGCCCCAGTGCCTTTTGAGGCTTGACCTGCTTTTCCCAATGCGATGCCACCACCTTGAAATGCTTTTGCCGCTGCAATCAGGGGCCACCTCATCATTGCAGCGTCAGCCATTCTGTTACAATGAGGGAGCAACCTGTCATTGCAGGGTGGTACCTTGCCATCCACATGCCCCCACCCAGTTCATTTGCTGATGGGGAGCCCAGTCCTTGTCAGCATAATGTCCCCACCCCCAAGTTTCTTTTGTATGCGGAGGGGGTGCCCAATCCCCCTTGGCATCATGCACCCCCCCAACAGTCTTTCTTTGCTGATGGGGCACCCAATCCTTGTCGGCTTCAGTCCCCCCTTCCCAGTTCAATTTGCCGATGGGGGAGCCCACTCTCCATTATCATAATGTCCCCCCCAATTTGTTGTCTGCTGAGGGGGGTGCCTAATCCCCCTTGGCTCTTGCTCCCCCACTTGGTATGTGCTGATGGGGGTGCCCAATCCCCCATCGGCTACAGACCCTCCCAAAACACTCAGCTGGCATGCTGGGAGCCCACCCCAGTATGCCAAATGCCCCTGAAAAAAAAAAACAGTCCCACAATGTTTTGTTTTCTTTTTAACCTATAAAACAGAAAACGGCCCCTCACTGAGTCAGTGACCCCTTCCCCAGCCCACACCCACCCTCTGCGCACCCTGTCTCCCCACACTCCCCTCACCCCTTACCTCGGAGCCCCGCATGATGATCTTTGGTGGACTAGGAACACATCTGCACTCTTCAAAGCTGACTGCGAACTGAAGAAATGCCGGTAAGCTGTATAATGGCATAAATCGGGTTTCTTCAACTTTGGTGCATATCTCAGGCATTTTGGGGAATTTGGGCACCAGATTTTCAACATGGGATTATTGGGACCCCTCCTCATGAATTCAGCCATTGTCATGGTGTTATTCTGTCCCAAAAGGTGATTTCATGGTCACTGCATGGAATCACCTTTCGGGACTGATTAACGAAATGACAGTGCCAGTGTTCATGAGGTGGGCTCTCAAAAAGACTGTGTTGCAAATTTAGTGAACAAAATCAAAAAAATGACTGTTTTATGAGCATGTATTGTGCAGTTTCCACGCACGCTCGTAACTTCACAAATTTGTAATATTTTCAACATTGGCATTTTTCCACACCTCCTTATGAACAGTATAGCTGTCATTTTACACATCCTGGCCAAAATGTGTTTTCGCATTTTCGGCACAGAATAGTGCGGTCACTGTGGGAAATCAGTTTTTGGGACAGATTAAGAAAATGACAGTGACACTGTTCATGAGTAGAGGTCCTAAAATGCCTATGATGAAAATTTGGTGACGAAAGTCCATAAAATGAGTGTTACAAGTGTGCATTGTGCAGTTTCCACGCACCCTTGTAACTTTGAAATTTGTAATATTTTCATGCCAGATTTTCAACACTGGCATTTTTTCACACCTCCTTATGAACAGTACAGCTGTCATTTTTCACATCCTGGCCCAAATGTGTTTTCGCACTTCCGGGGCAGAATAGCGCAGTCGCTGTGGGAAATCAGTGTTTGGGACACATTAAGATTGAGTGAGTGAGAAAGGGGGAGTGAGAAAGCTCAACTGAGCTCTGTTGGGACTGCTGTGGATTTCTCTGTGGGCAGAAAAAGGTGCCAATATAGGCAGGAGCCCAGTACAAAAGGGCAGCCTGCAGCACTGGGAGAAACAGGATGAGCGAGAGAGAGAGGGGGAGTGAGCGAGCTCAACGGAGCTCTGTCAGGACTGCTGCGGATTTCTTTGTGGGCAGAAAAAGGCACCAATGCAGGTGGGAGCCCAATACAAAAGGGCAGCCTGCAGTGCCGGGAGAAACAGAATGAGCGAGTGAGAGAGGGGGAGTGAGGAGCTCAACGGAGCTCTGTCGGGACTGCTGCGGATTTCTTTGTGGGCAGAAAAAGGTGCCAACACAGGCAGGAGACCAGTACAAAAGGGCAGGCTGCAGTGCTATAGAAATAGAATGAGCAAGTGAGAGAGGGGAGTGAGTGAGCTCAACGGAGCTTTGCTGGGAATTTAGAGTTTCCACCCTCCCACCCAGGTTCTTCTGTGGTCCTATATTACAGCAGGGTCTCTGGGGTGGAGACAAAGCAATGATTGGATACTTTTAAGATTGCTGTAATAATACAGATTTAGTTATTCTGTTTCTTACTCTAACTGATCTAAGTACTGAGCTATACTGTTAGGATTGCTGTAATAATACATATGTATTTGTTCTGTTTATTTCTCTAACTGAGCTGAGTAATACTTGGAGTGCAATAGGATTTCTAACTGGGCTAAGTGAAACTATATGACAGCTGAGAACAAAAAGTATGGTAGCTGAGGGGTGAAAAACAGACAGGGAGGCTTTAGGATTGCTACAGTAATACAGTATCTAACGGATGAGATTTGAGACTGAATTAACCCGGTCGGCAAGGGTGCAGTAGGAGGACTAGTGTGGGGAGGGACCAATGAATTTCAGTAAATAGGGGCCTAACAGTTGAAGTACTGTAGGGTATAGAAACTGGGAGTAGGAGCCTGTAACATAAGTTGGGTGCCAAAATGGGGCAGGTGCCACATGTCAATTGGGCAGGCATCTTTGGAAGGGTGGTGGGGTGTACAGGGTGTGGGTCCGCCATGATCCTTGACTGGGCTTGGAGGATGGGGGGTGTATGGTCTGTAGATGACTGACTAGTTTGAGGAAGGAACTGTGGAGGTTAGGGAGGAGTCTAAGTGGCAGGGCAGATGAGTATGGTAGGCATCCTGGCTGGTGGGGGATAGGAGATGGCAAGGGGGGACAGAGGAAGAACAACTAGGAACAGAAACTGACCCCAGTATCAGAGGCACCAGCAGAAAAGACAGGAAAAGGGAGGGGATGCCCGAGGCAAGGGGGAGGTCTCCTGATGGAGGAGGAAGAGACCATGAGGAGTACCAGGGAGAAAGCAAATGGCTTCTGGTAGGGAGGGACCAGGGGTGGCACGGAGGGGAACAAGTATGAGGGGGGGAAGCAACAGGGGGAAGAGATGTAGGAGGGGTATTGACTTGGAATAGATTCAAGCCTCTGCTATGGGAGAGAGAGGGGGAGCAGAAACATACTAAAGGGAGATAAGGCGGGAGGACAAGCGGGGCATGAGAGAGATGACAACAGCTAGGGGAAGAGATAGCGAGGACGAAAGGGTAGAAGGGGCTAGTAAGGAAGGAGAGGTGGTGACTAGAAGAGAAGGCTACGGAAGGGGGAAGGATGGGGCATCACTATCGGGGTAGAAGGGAATGGGGCTGTAAATCGACAACAGCGGGGATAGGAGATGGGCTGGAAATCAGCAAGGGAGGAGGGGAGGAGGGGAGGTTGACATGGGAAGCCCAGTAGGAAGTAGTCAGGCTGGGAAGGGGTTCAAGGGGGATGGGAGGAGGAAGGCAGAGAGAAAAGGGGTGAGACAGAAGTAGGCAGTACTGATATAGAAGTCACAGAGGGGTGCAGCTGGTAGGGGTAAGGGGCAGGGAAAAATGAATACTGGGTGGCTGAAGAGGTATTAGAAGGGAAAGAGAGTAAGGGATGGGGTGTACTCATCCTGGGGGATTCTATACTAAAAGGGGTGAGATGGGGTGGAAGGGGGGGAAGGGGGGAAGTCACAGCCGTATTTGGGTTGAAGCTATCCCTAGGTTGACTGCAGGAGGGGCAAGGCAGGCACTGCTCAAGTGTGCAGCAAGGAGAGGAAGAAACCTCATTTAGTGTTGCATGTGGGTACAAAATGACTTTGTGGGGGAGACTATGGAAGTAGTGAGGGGGAGGTTTGAGTAGTTGGGCAGGCAGTATGAGAGGGTGGGGGAGTCAGTGGCATTCTCGGAGGTACTCCCGGTACCATGTACAAGCATTGGGAGGAAGGGTAGGATTGAGGAGTTCAATGAGTGGCTGAGGGATTGGTGCCACACCAAAAATTATGGGTTAGTGACTAACTGGGGTAGGGTCTGGGGGAATAGTGACTTGTACGTGGGGGCAGGCTACACTTGAGCTGGAAGGGAGTATTAAAGGCAGGATTAGAGGGGTATATCTCTGCTAAAGTGGATTTAAACTAGTGGGGGAGGGCCAAAAGACTGAGGTTGGTAGAAAGGTTCGGACAGGGGAGCCGAATTAGCGCACCCCCCTAGATATAGGTAAAGGTGGAGGTGTAGTAACCCTGGGAGGGGGCAGGTAGAGTGGCCTGAGTGTAATACAGAAGGCACCACTACCCAGTAAGAATAAGGAGGAGAAAGGGTGCGGACTACCAGGAGGAGGGACATAGGCCAAGGAGGAGAAGAGTGAGGAGAAGGAGGGGTACGGGTGGAAGGTGGTCTCTCTCAATGCAAGAAGCCTGGGGAACAAAATTGCAGAGCTTCAGGTGCTCCTTTCAGAGGGGAAGGTAGACATTGCTGCAGTGACAGAGACTTGGGCCACAGAGTACCACGATTGGGACTTGGCAATCCCAGAATACAGGATACACAGGAGGGACCATGTGGTTGGAAGGGGGGGATTGCACTCTATGTGAGGAAGGGATTAAATGCATGTGGGACGAGGGAGAAGAGCAGAGGACAGAGGCACTTTGGGTGCAGCTCCTGGACTCCAAGATCAGAAAGTAGAGGCTGGGAGTGGTGTACAGACCACCAGCCCAGTCCAGGGACCTGGATAGAGCATTGGCAGAGCAGATAAGGAGGGTGTGTAGAAGGGGGAATATAGTGATAGTGGGGGATTTTAACCTACCACGAGTTGACTGGAGTGCCCTGGCCACTAGCAGTACCAGGGAGCAGATGCTCCTTGATGCATTCCAGGTCGGCCTTCTGATGCAATTGGTAAGTGGGCCTACAAGGCCTGATAGCACTCTAGACCTAGTACTGGCAAATGGGTAGGGAAGTGAGGGAGGTAAGTGTGGAGGACCCACTAGCAGGTAGCGACCACCAAACAGTGTGGCTCATTGTCGCGCTGGGCAGGGAGACAGGAGGCACAGGTACTAAGGTGGTGGACTTTATTAGGGTGGACTTTGAGAGGATGGGAGCAATTCTGCAAGAGAGGCTCCAGGATATAAGGTCAGGGATGGATGCAGAACAAAGGTGGGGAGTCATAAAGACTGGCCTAACAGAGGCCACAGTAGCCTGTACCAGGGTCAGGAGTAAGAAGAGCAGAGCCAAGAAACCATGCTGGCTGAACAAGGAAGTGCTGCAAGGGGTGAGGGCAAAGACAGCTGCATACCAGAAGTTCAGGAGAACAGAGAAGGGAGTGGATAAGGAGGCTTTTGGGAATTGGTCAAGGGAGGTTGCCAGGAGGGTAAAAAAAGCTAAGGCCTCCAGGCAATTAAGGTAAGCACAGGGCATAAAGGGAGGGGAAAAGGAATTTTTTAGGTATGTCAGGGAAAAGAGGAAGTGCAAGGAACATATTGTGAGGATAAAGTGGGGAGGGGATTGGGTGAAAAAGGGGGAGGAACAAGTGGAAATTCTAAATGAGTACTTCTGCTCTGTTTTCACTAAGGAGAGGGATGGTCCACTATGAGAATGGGCTAGGGGGTGGGGAAAGGGGGGGAGGAGGTTACAGACAAAGTAATCACAGGGAGTAGGGTGCTAGAAGGGCTGAGGACAGTAAGAGTGGACAAGGCACCAAGTCCTGATGGCATCCACCCCAGGGTGCTGAGGGAGATGGAGCTGTTGGCTGAGCCACTGGCAGATCTGTTCAACACCTCCCTGGAAACAGGGTGTATGCCCCAGGACTGGAGGATGGCTCATGTGGTGCCCATACACAAGAGTGGGCCTACGGAGAAGCCAGAAAATTATTGGCCGGTAACTCTCACATCCATAGTGGATAAGCTCATGGAGGCGATACTGAAGGAGAGGCTGGTGGCATTCCTAGAGAGTAATGACCTCCAAGATGGGTGGCAACACAGGCTCATCTCGGGTGGTTTTGTCAAACCAACCTAATAAGAGTATTATGACTGGGTGACAAGGGAGTTGGACAGGGGCCATGCGGTACATGTCCTGTACTTGGACTTCAGTAAGGCCTTCGATAAAGTGCCTCATGGGAGACTGGGAGGGAAGCTGATGGCACTGGCTGTGAGGGAAAAAAAATGACAAAATGGATAGAGAATTGATTACAGGGGAGGGTGCAGAGGGTGGTGGTGGTGGGGGAGCTCTCGACATCCAGATCAGAGACAAGCGGGGTGCTGCAGGGGTCAGTGCTGGGCCCGGTGCTATTTGGGCTCTTTATCTCCGATATAGCACATGGAGTGGGGAGCAGGGTTAGTCTGTTCGCAGATTATACCAAATTGGGGGTGGTGGTGGACGAAGAGGATGGATGGGAAAAACTACAGGGGGTCCTAACCAAACTAGAGACATGGTCAGTGGAGTGGCAGCTAGGATTCAATGCAAAGAAGTGTAGGGTGATGCACTTCGGGGCTAAAAACCAGAAGAGGGACTATTGGTTGTGGATCACAGAGGAGGAGAAGGACCTAGGGGTGTTGGTAACTAGGAGCATGAACAATTCAGCCCAGTGCAGGAGAGCAGCTGCGAAGGCAAACAAGATGCTGTGGTGCATCGCAAAGGGGTTCTCATCCAGACACAGGGATGTGATCCTACCTCTCTACAGATCATTGGTCAGACCGAACCTAGAGTACTGTGTGCAATACTGGAGGCCATACCTGAGAAGAGATATAAAGTTACTGGAGGAGGTGCAAAGGAGGGCAACAAAAATGTTAAAGGGTATAGAAGGCAAGGAATGAAGTTAGACTGAAGGAGCTGAACATGTACACACTGGAGGAGAGGAGGGATGGGGGGATATGATTGAAGTGTTTCAACACCTGAGGGGGTAAATAAACCTAGCACTGAGGGAGTGTTTAAACTGAGGAGTGGAAGAGAGACGAGGGGGCATGGACTAAGGTTGGAAGGGGGACATTCCAAGAGGGAAATGAGAAGGCACTACTTCTCTGAGAGGGTGGTGTCTAGTTGGAATGCGCTGCCAGAGGTGGTGGTAATATGTAGGATAGTCAATAGCTTTAAGAAGGAGTGGGATAAAACAAGAGAAAGAGTCGGGGGGCAGGGGCTGGGACAAGCGGGGGAGGAACTGAGGGGGAGGAGGCTGGGGCAGCTGCAATCTGAGGTGCTAGCTGCACACTTGGGCAGACTTACATAGACCGACTGGTGTGTTCTGCTGGCAGATTCATATGTTCATATGTCCGTATGTATGTTTGTATGTAAAATCACAGTGACTCTGTTCATGAGCAGAGGTCCTAAAATGCCTATGTTGAAAATTTGGTGACAAATGTCCATAAAATGACTGTTTTACAAGCGTGCATTGTGCAGTTTCCATGCACCCTCATAACTTCGCAAATTTGTAGTATTTTCACTCCAGATTTTCAACACTGACATTTTTTCAGACCTCCTTATGAACAGTACAGCTGTCATTATTCACATCAAGTTTCAAATATGCATTTACACATCTGGCGCAGAATAGAGCGGCTGCTGTGGGAAATCAATGTTCGGGACAGATTAAGAAATCATAGTGACAGTCTTCATGAGCAGAGGTCACAAAATGCCTATGTTGAAAGTTTGGTGAAATAATTCCACTAAATGACTGTGTAATGCCCATGCGTTGCGCAGTTTCTACGTACGCTCGGAAGTTTGAGCATTTTTAACATTTTCACTACAGATTTTCAACATTGCTATCTCTTCACACCTCTCTATGAATGGTACAGCTGTCATTCTTCACATACTGACTAACTGTGTTTTCGTACATCTGGCGCACAATGGCACGGTCGCTGTGGAAACTCAAAGTTCGGGACACATTGACAAAATCACAGTGCCACTGTTCATGAAAAGAGGTCCCAAATGCTTTCATGAGGTGGGGGTCACAAAATGGCCATGTTGAAAATTTGTAGTGCAAATACCAACAAACGCCCAGGGCATTAAGGTTTCTAACCATAACGTCCCACCCTGTACAGACTGACAGGCATCAGGGGTGTGCCTTTGAATTGCCGACTGTAATGCTCATGCCATTCCACCCCCACCACATCACCCTACAGCCAGTGACAGGCATCGAGGTGTGCCTTGGACTCTTCGGCCCCAGAGTTCACCCCATTCTCCTTTACTGCACCCATTTCAGTGTATGTCCTTATGGAGTGGGGTGACTGTAAAGCCGAACACCCCAAGGCACACCTCAACACGTGTCGGTGTCTGCTGGATAGGGTGAAGTGAAATGTCATGAACGTTATGGGCGACAACCCAAACGCATACCCCAATGCCTGTCCGTCTCTGCAGGGTGAAGGTGGGGTTGGCATGAAGTTCAGTACTTCACTACCATTCCTATTCTGCATCTCTCTTAACTCCTGCATTTCCAATGCTAATACCAGCAAGCAAACATTCGGCATTGACAAATGCGTGTTTAATCTGGTGCAAAAATATTTAAAAATGAGAACGTTATGAATAAAAGTTCAAAACACATTTATTTATTTATTATTTATTGAATTTTGGTAACTGGGTAAGCCCACTGAGACAATACAGTCCCTTTTTCAGAGGCGACCCAGGAAGAGTGATACACATAAAATACAGTGGCATTAACAGGGAGATAACATTAGCTTAGATTACAACAAAATCTAGAACAAACGGGTAACACAAATATATACATCACATATGTTATACAGTAAAACCAAAGGTAAACATAATATAAAACTTGTTTGTACAATGGCTGACACAGAGAGAACATTCTGAACAGTGTAGTGCAAATTGCAGTAAGGGCAAAGCAAGGCTTAGTCCCTTCACTCAGGGAAGAGTAAATTCAGAAAAATAGGTTAAAGGAAAACTGGTCTACAGTTAGGAAGTAGATGAATGGTGTAGCACCAGAGGGAAGATATCTATACAGTTAGGAAATAGATGTAAGTCATCTGGAGCAGGCACAACGAGAGGAGGCAGTAAGGTGGAATAGTAATGAGGATTTAAATTTGGGGAAGGAAGAGCAGGAGAGAAGAGGGTAAGGCAATGAGTTGTGGGAATGGATGGCAAAGTAGGTGAATGATCTATGGACCACTGCTAGCTGAGGTTTGGGCATAACAAGTAAGGGTAAGGAGGTGGACCTAAGGGCTCGTTGAGGTTGCCAAAGCTGAATGAACTCACTAAGGCAAGGAGAAGTGTATTTATGGACCAGCTTGTGCATCAGGCAAAGGGTGGTGAGATAGAGTTTAGATTCATAGGTTAACCAACCCAATCAAGAAAGGACATTACCATGCTGATAATGGGCATTGCCCCCAGGGTGAATCTACCCACCCTGTGGTAGGCCTGTTTAAGGTGGGATAGGACTGATGAGTTAGCTGCTAGCAGAAGAGGTGTGCAATAGATTAAGAGGGGAATAAGAGAGGCAGCAGTGATCTTATGATGAGAGGCAGATGTAAGTAAGGGACTGATACGGTAAAGCAAGCCAAGTTTCTGGTTCATAGTTTTAGTAAGGAGGGTCACATGTGTTTCAGTGCTGTATCAAGGGTAATACCAGGTATTTAAAGGATAGCACAGGATCAAGGGTATCACCATTGTGAGCAAGAATCACAAGGAGGGGTTGCTGTGTGAAGAGGAGGGAGGATAGGAGAACAACATACTTTTAGTCTTTTTTGTGTTCAGAACAAGTTGATGTTCAAGAAATCAGTCCTCAAAATCATGAAAATCTTGCTCAAGCAAGTTGTTAATCCACCCAATGTCAGACGAGGAGTGGCATATAATGGCACTGTCCATATAGAGATGCACAGGGGCCCCTCCACAGTTGTTAGGTAACTCATTAATGAATAGGGAGAACAGGAGTGGGACTAGTATGGAGCCCTGAGGAACTCCGTGGGAAACATGTTGGAGGCTGGAGAGAGAGCCAGCCCACTTGACCCTTTGAGAGCGGTCAAAAAGATAACTCTGCACCCAGTGCAAGGCATTGGTGTCAGGACCAAGGAGATGTAGCTGACGGAGCAGGAGGCCATGATTAACCAAGTCAAATGCTTTTGTCAGATCAACAAAGATAGCCCCAGTAGCAAGGCCTTGGTCCATGGCATGGAACAGATCAGATGTGACTTTGGTTAAGGCAGAAAGCGTGGTATGATTTTTCTTGAAAACATGCTGGAATGATGAGAGCAACTGATGGAGGTCAAAGGTATTCCCAGAGGTGTTCATAAAGGATATGCTCCTGGATTTTGGCTAGGGGGCAGAGGACTGAGATAGGCCTATAATTCTCAATTGCAGTATGCAGGCAGCCCTTATGTACTGGAAAACCACTGCAACTTTCCACTTGACCGAGACTGTGTTCAAGAGAAAGGACCGACTGAACAGGTCACAGACAGGGTGAGCTAGGGCAGCAGTACCCAACTTAAGAAATCTAAGTTCAAGGGTATCAAAGCCAGGGGAACCATCAGATTTCGGGTTAGCAAGTAGCCGGGTAACTTCTTTGAGGGTGGCAAGTTTCAAGTGAAAGACTGGACAGACTCCAAGATTTGCTACAGGGGGACGGTCAGGTAGTAAGGTGGTGGACTTGGTAAATTGAGAAGTATAGCTATGAAGGTCTGTGAAGAATTCATTGAAACTGGAGGCAATGGAAGGGGGGGTCAGAAAGAATGGTATCCTGGACAGTGATGGAGCAAAGGACTACAGTGGACTTGCCCTTGATCAGTGAGTTTACCTGCCTCCAGAATTCCTTAGGGTTGCAGAGGTGTTCTGCCTGGAGAGACCTATAATACTGGCACTTGGCCTTTTTAATTTTGCTCTTACACTTGTTCGTGAGCTGCCTGTAGACTTGCCAGTCAACAAGTAGCCCACTGTGTTTGTAGTTTCGCCAGGCTTTATCTCTACAGGACATATGTTTTCTGAACGCCATGGTTAGCCATGGGGCTTTTAACCCTCTTGATCTACATTTTTTCAGTGGAGCATGTCTATCAGTTATTGCCATGAGGGTGGAAATGAAGTAGTCTAGTGCTTAATTAATGTCAGGGAGAGTGTTAATAGGTCCCCAATTGACTGCATTTAATGATGCAACAAAGGCACTAGGGTCAAAATGGGACATATCCCATACCGGGCAGATCGTAGGAGGGGGTCTAGGGAAATTATTGTGCTAGATGCAATAGGAGGGAGAATTATCACTAGTGCTGTCAGGGAGGACAGCAATGTCTTTAACCCTATGAGCACGATTGGTGATCACCCAATCAAGCAGGGAGTGGTTACCACTTTTAGTATTAATTCATGCTGTATCATTAATAAGTTGGACCAAATTGCAATCAGCAAGTACAGTATGTGCCTTATCTGAATGGGGGTTCAACCAGTCAGTATTGAAGTCACCACAAAGCACCAGGTTATGGTGAGGGAGGTTTGCTAGGTCGGTAATGAAGGAGGGGAGGCTGGTAGTGGCCACCTTAGGGGGCAGGTAAGCACATCCCACAACTATATTCTTGGTAGATCCAAAGGTCAGCAATAGAAATAAGGATTCCCCTAGAAGGGGACCAGGAATGGGTAAATTAATTTCAGCAGAGATTAGGTCAGACTGGACATACAAGAGGACCCCTACACCCCTTTTACCCACCCTATCCTTCCTAAAGCAGTTATAGCCAGATAAAGCTACCTTGTGTTGTCTGATGCTGGGCTTAAGCCAGGACTCAGTGATACCAAGTATTTCAGAAGCATGTTGTTGGACCCAGGCATCGAGTTCAGCCATTTTGGGATGAACACTTCGAGCGTTTAGCTGGGCAATTTTCAGCCCTTTGAAAATACATTGACAGCACTTATTTTGTTTCCTCAGTGCACAGATGCACTTCAAGAAAGAGGACATTTCTTACTGAGAATGAATCCATGCTGAGTAACCCTCTGTAGGTGAATGAGGAGTGTGGATGTGGTAGGTTCTGAGTGGGGGGTTTGGGTGGGCTGTGCAGGGAGTTCAGTGGGTCAGAATTTGACAAGGGACTATTTTCCTTGTTTCAGGTTTACCTCCCCCCCCAAAAAAATAAAATGATCTTAAAGTGACAGTTTGCTTTGTTCAGGGGGATCAACACTGGGGATTGGGCACCTCAATGTCAGCAGACTGTTTGGTGGTATGAGGGAAGACCATCGCAGTGTCGCCAGCTGTGTGTGTTTGGCAGTGGGCTTAAATGGACAGAAGGGTGCCACTGTATACATTGTTGCTATTTTTAACTTGTATTTTAAACACTATACAAGTTAACTTCAAACTTGTGAATGTGGTACCTCGGGTCAAATTCTACCAAACCTGTAAGTTTCAGGTTTGAAAAATTAAAATGTTCTTTAGTTACAGGTGAGCAAAAAAATACAGAATAATACATGGGGTGATGTGTGTAATGAGAATTTTAGACACATCTAAGGTGTTGGATGCTATATAAACACTGAGAGCAGAGCTCAAGGGGTTTATGTAAGCATCTAACACTGAGGGAATGTACAATTCCAGTTAAACACACACCACCCCATGTTTTATTTTATATAATTGCTGGGGTCACGTTTTTTCACCACAGTGATTATATAACATATGTGTCATGCAGGAATGGAAAGTTAGTCTGTTGTTTGTCACTTTTGAACACACTTTATTAGAAAAACAGAAATAAATACCTCTCTAAACTCTCTAAACTGCAATAATCTGCAACTTTTTAAAGAAAAAAATGAGAAACTGCTTAACTTGATAAACTTGAAGAGAGGAGAAAAAAAAAGTCCCCATTCCTAGGTAACCGCTGGTTGCTGTGGAGTTGCCACTCGTGCGACATGTTCATCCACAAATGTATGCCTGTCGCTAGTGCTGGGATGTTAAATCAAGCTGTCATTTTTCTCTTTTTTAAGTATTTCTACAGAATTTCAGAACAGGGCTTTTCTGTGACTCGGTAACCCAGGTGAGCCATTATGTGATTCTCTCTCTGTAAGATGTTGACAAGTAATGTATCATGAGTGGGCGTGTGGCTTGTGCTTTTTCTCCTTGGAAACCGGCATGTGTTTGCCATTGTAAACACTCCTTTATAATGGCAAATTACAAATGCATTTTCCTATGGGAAAAAAATGCAACTCACTTATTATAAAAAGTCTTAAAAATTGTGAATTTTAGTGTTTTGGAACCTTTGCAACTTTCCCCCCTTGAACCAACTGACAGAACATTTTCTGAATCCACAGACCACGACCCAGGCTTCACGCTACCCACATTTTGTATAAATTGTTTGAATAGGGGCAGAGTTATTAGGATGCAAAAATCAGAGTTTAATGTAAAAGTGCTTACTCAACCCTAATATACAGGTGCTGCCACAGCTGTATATTATGCTGTAGATAACAAGTGTATGTGTGTTGGGTGACTTTTGGAAGATTGTGATAAGTTATGTTAAATGGGATATATATATATATATATATATACACACATACATATACACACACATATGTATACTGTAGTTAGGGTTGAGTAGGCATGTTAATGTTGAACCCCAATTTTTGCACTTTCAAAACTTCACAACCATTCAATGGATTTCCACAAAATATTGCATGTATGGCCTTGTGAGGTACATTGCTAGATGTGCCAGGTTTCTTTCTGGTGCAGATTCTGAGATCTGGATAGGGAGAAAAGTGAAATTTTTCAGGCTTTTTGGCTGTTTTGGTAGCACCTCTAGTGCCCAGATGGTTTGGAATTTTGGTCTGAAAATTTCAGGGTAGAAAGAGGCTGGAGCAAGGCACCAGGACTCCTGAGCTACTAACCACAAAAGAACAGTCACTCAATCAATTACAGTCACACAATCAATGATGTTGCAAGCAATAAACAGTTTTATTCCAAAAGCATGCAGCAATACCTCTCACCAGGGAGAATACGGGAACAAACCAACACCTCCTCCTATCAGTTCATGAATTAATTTAAACACATTACACTTTCAAACTTATGTGTATACCCCTTTAAACACCAGGTTTAAATATTTTTGGTTACCTGTCATTGCCACTCCCTGAGGATGCTTTTCCAGCGAAACTAGTAGGAGGTGTTGGGTTGTTCCCCTGTTCTCCCTGGTGAAATGTATTGCTGCACAGCTTTGGAATAAAAACTGATTATTGCTTACAACATAATTGACTGTGCGAATTCTTTTGTGGTTGGTGGTGCTTGAGTTCTTGTGCCTTGTTTCGGTATTTAGCCTCCATGCACACCTTAGCTCTGGGGCATTTTTTCCTGCTTGCTTTACTGATGTTGTGAACCTGCCCATAGCTACCCCATACTCAGTCGGCCTTTCTCCAATATTTTGTGTGCTCATACCTCAGTCCAGTTTGTGTTAGGTAGCCACAGTGGACTGGAATGTCTTTTTACCTTCAAGACATTTATTTGTGGAGTTCTAGGGACAACCTTGCAACTGTTGCTTTTAACAACAGTGGCATTGATAATCCCTTTATTGCTGCCAAACAGAATCCTGATGCTGATACTATACCGCAAAGCACCACCAATTCTACATGTAATTCTCAAACTGAAATAGCAACTGCATTCTATGGATTGGAACATATTGCACTTAAAGCAAGGAGAAATTTTTGGCATAAGTGTACTCTTGAAGCATACGACAAAGTTAATCAAGTACCCAGAGGACTGAGAGTTATCAAATTGCCTGGCTATGGCATGGGCAGACCTAATATGATGAAAGACTGGAAAAAGCAGATGCAAACTGCCTCGATGCTCTTTGTCCATTGCCTGATCCAGGATTACACTGTACAGAAAGAGGAAATGGAAGCAGATATTAAAAAAAACAAGAGCAGAACTTTTTACAATTTAAGGAACAGCTGAAACTTTGCATCTTTTGATGCAGAATTGAAAAATGTACTGGAAGATCAGGACAAGAAAGTAAAAGCCAAAAAATTGGAAAAGTTTGAGAGGGACAGAAAGGATTATTTATTTGATTGTGTCTTTGCCTGGAAACAAACACCTTGACAGAACTTTAATCAGTGGAGACACAGAAAGAATAAAAATAATAGAAAACAAGGACATAGTCAAACAAGTTTTACTGTAATGTTGCAACAGAGCTGATGCCGATATCCCTGACAGCGACAGACACAATGCCGAGTGTCGGCATTGTACTGTTGGGGATGCCAGTGTGTTTTCTTTGGGGGGCTGTGCCCCTAAACCCCCAATGTGGGGGTTTCTGCCCCCACACTTCCCAGTCACTAGCTATACAACTCCGAGTCGTAGTTGTCTCGGGGAGGGGGCACAACACTGGGAGATGCACCATTGGTGTCTGCAGGGACCAGCACAGTGACCCGACAATTTCAGGTGAAATCTGTCGCTCTGCTGGTCTTCACAGTCACGGTATCGACCTCTGGTCAGCATACTAGTCAAACAGGTACTGCTCCCCAATCTGTAACACCTATATCCATATTGAAATCAATTAACACTTCAGTGGATCACTTTACCTCCTCCAGTGAATCTGCCACTAACTCATCTGAAGACATTCCAGAGGAAGACGCTTTAGAGGAAGGGGATTTTCAGCAACAACAAACTACAGCAAAACAAACACAGAACTCTGTTCATTTTTAGGAAACAGATCAAACCATAGACATACCAGGAGGGGTTGTAGAAAAAACAAATCAATGGGAAGCAACAGAGAAAACCCAATGCAACTTGTGCAACACACAGAAGACAGTGCAAGTGAATACCACAACCAGGAGGTCATACAGGAAACAAAACTTTCAAAGGTAAACATTGTTAATCTTACTACATTTATTTTGACTGATTCACAGTTACAAATACTGAAAAAGGATTAAGCTTCGTACCTACCTGTAATGTAAATACATTTGATCTATACATAGATATAAAGAAGTTCTGCTGCAAATTAATTCTTAAGGTGTTTTTTGCAAAGAACAATTCTGACACAAATATGGGTATTACAACTACCAAATCACCTTCTGATGATTTTCCATCTGAAACTGATTTGGCAAGCAGAGAGGAGAGTGACTTTGTGACTACATCACTTTCAAACTTAAAACGACCCTCGACCTTTGTACCTCCTTACAACTCGGCTGTCCTAACTTTCGTGTGAACCATCTTTAATGAATTAGACAAAATGGATACTGCTCTTTTTGACATTAATTACACCAATATCTCTTCTGCAGAGAAGGTAGCTGTAACAGAACCTCAAAAGAACCACAACTTGCGGCCTGCCGGCGCAGTGGTAGAGTTACTGCTTGCGGTGCCAGCGACCGGGTTCGGGAACAGACTCGGGCGGTTGGAGGGCCGGCCAGGGGGAGGAGGATTGAGTGCCCAGGGGCTGCTCTCCTCCTCCAGGTGGGGTGGGATGTGAGTCCCGCTGTGATACCACCACCTGGGTGACCACGGGTGGAGGTGCAGCGAGACAGCATACAAAGGGGAGGGCGGACGTCTGCCGGGAGTCGGAGCGTTAGCACGTCGAGGCGTGCATCACTCCTTGGCCCCCCTTGTGTGCAGACGTCCAGGGGATCGGGACCAGAGAAAAGTGGAAAGAACCCTGCACTGGGCTCCTGTAGATGGGACCCAGCTGTCCCGAGAAAACCCTTAACCAGGCTCCACAGATGGGGCTCGTGAGGCCTTCTGACACAGTCTCTAGGTGTGAGAGGGGGGACTAAATGGGGGGTCCCTCTCCTCCCTGCCGAAGTAAGCTTCTGACAGGATGGGAAGGCTAGCCAAGCACCCAGAGGGAGGTACCTGGGGCAGGACTACAGGAAACTACAGCCTAGGAGATCCCCAAAGAAAGGAATCCAGGCAGCGAGGAAGGGGGCATAAAGAGAAAGTAAAAAAAAAAGGAACCACAACTTGGTCATTAAGCCCATTGATGGGGTGGAGGGGTATTGTTCTGCTGGAAAGGGATTTATACTGTCAAGAAGCATTTTGACAGTTATCTAATACCAACTTGTATGTCGGTTTGAAAACTGATTTGACATCACAGTTTAAAGTTGAAATAGATTCATTCCTGCAGAACAGCTTTGAGAGAGGCGTGTTGTCACACAGGAAAGTTTAACATTTTTAACTGTCCGACATCCTATCAGACTTTTTACTTGTTGCCCAAAATTCACAAGATGTTGGTTGATCCCCCAGGATGCCCAATAGTATTGAGGAACTGAAGCCCTATCAGGATTTGTTGATGAACATTGATGTCTACATTTGCCCCCCCTTTGCAAATTTGTATCTGGGCAATATTTTCTACAAATTAAGGGGACACTGATGGGAGCTACATTTGCCCCCACCTTTGCAAACTTGTATCTGGGACTATGGGAACAGCAGGTGATTTATGATGTTCAAAACCCCTTCCTAGAATATATGGTCCTTTGGAAACGGTACATTGATAATGTACTTTCAGTGTGGTGTGGGACTGTGGCAAAGCTGTTGGATTTTGTGCAGTACTTGGCAAATTCAAATTCAAACTTAAAATTCTCTGTTAAGTACAGCAAAAAGAATATTAACTTTTTGTATCTAAGTAACTTTAAAACAAAGGAGATACCATAGAAACAGATTTGTATAGAACAAAATATTGATATCAACAGTTTACTGCATGCCAGCTGCTGCCCTCACACCACACAATGGATAATATACCTCTATAACAATGTATGAGAATCAAACAAAATTGTTTCAAGGCTGAGATCTACAACAAAAGGGCTGATGAATTGGAACATAGGTTCGGAGATAGGGGCTATAGTAAAACACTAGTACCACTAATGAGAGATAAGGTGGAACATATGCCCCAAGATTAAATACTACAATGTAGACCAAAATAGGAGAACCTGCACAATCAGACCAATTTTGTCACCAGTTATTGTGCAAATTGTCATGTTATTAAAAAACTGTTTACAGAGGTTTTGGCACATTTTGGGTATTGAGCTGGCCCTGTCTGATGTAACAGATATACCTCACAGGCTGACCTATAGAAGGAATCCAAACCCGAGTGACATGCTTGTCCACAGTTTTTTGACACCGTGTGTGTCTCCAACATAGCACTGGCTGCCAAGTAAACCAAAGGGCAATTTTAGTTGTGGCAGATGTGTGCACTGTTCAAGTGTTACAAAGTGCAAGGCCTTTGAAACTGCTAATAATAAAAATAAATTTACCATACAGCAGTTCATCAATTGCAGCACTGTAGGGGTGGTGGACTTAGTCACCTGTAAGTGCTCAGCTTTCTATGTGGGCAAAACTAAACTAAAAACAAGAGTAGGACAGCATTTGAGTTCCATATGAAACAATGATTTAAGGACTCCATTGACAGCTCATCTTTTTGAGACTAGGGGTGATGGGGTACATGATTTTTCCTTTTGTGGTAGAGAGAAAGTTAATATGGGCCCAAGGGGAGGAGATCTGGATGCCAACCTTAGTGAAAGGAAGGCCTTGTGGATTTTTACATTGGGATGAGAAGACCTGAACTCAATGAAGGCATCAACCTTTCAGTGTTTCTGAAAAAGTAATACATTAACAAATAAAGGAATGGAAAGAATTTTATATAAATTATATGTGAAATTGGGTTTATTATCCCCTCACCCTCTTTTTTACTAGTATAAGGGCCCTCTATATAAAAAGTAAAAAATGGAAAATATGATATGATATGAGGGTATCTGTTCTCTAGCATGTTGCATATGTTATGTTTTTTTATCTGTAATATTAGATATTTGTAAAATCATGTTTTCGGTCTATTGCACTTTATAGGGATTTTTGTGTCACATATTTTTGTGGCATTTAAAATGGGGGGGGGGGGTCTTGAGTACCGCAATAACAGAGGGCTAGATTCACAAAACACTTTGAAGGGGAAAAAATGCAAGTCCCCAAAGTTTGCACAGTTGCAGAAAAAGGGGATAACTAGGCTGAGTCATATACACAAAAAGCCCACATCTGCAGAAAAGATACACTGAGAACTGTGGAATATATGCAGCTGCAGAACTATTCCTGTGCAAAAATGGCATTGAAAAGTATGGCATATCCCCTTAAAGACTATTCTCAGCCACTGTTTTTCCACAGTTGCGTAAAAAATGTTGCGAACATACTGCACCAAGGTGAGTGAGGCATAACTCACCCTGAGCAAAAGACAGTGTACTAACACTTGGGAAACAATCATAGTGGGAGTTTAGGCACCAAACAACAACAAACCTGTGAACTGTATAGTAGTGTCAGTTGCTACACCAAAAATAGCACACATTTCCATTGAAAGACAATAAAGTACAATCACATGACCCTGTGCAGCTCATAAAGAAACCCCACTAGCAGTAGAGGCAGAGGTGGTAACAGCCAAGAAGTGTATGCTACAGACACAGGAGAAAGGAACACCTCAGTGACTCAACCAACAGATACATATTGCCACTGGGTGCAAGGTCCTGCTGGTATAGGTGGTGCTACCACAATCCCAGTTGTGGGACTGGCTGCTTGCCTCTCTGGGAGTGCTGCTTCTGCTGCAACTTTTGCAAGACTGTCAAAGTCTTCTGCTCCACTTACTATGGATCACCTGCTGTTGTTCTTTCTGCTGGACCTTTTATATTTCTGCAGCTGCGGAAAAAATGTTGCAGATTTTCAACACTTGCAGAATTTTGCAACTCGCTTGTTTTGCGATTTTCCACACCTGCGGAAATTTTAACTGTGAATATGCCGCACTTGCATTTCCACAGTTTTGCAAGCCTTTTTTCTGTGTGTGTGGATATTTTTGATTTCTTTGTGAATCTAGCACTCTGAAGGTGCCAAACCATCCACAAGTCCCCAAAAGTTCCGCAGTTGCGGAAAAGAAGGGGAAATTGTGCTGAGAGGTATACACAAAACTTCTGCAGCTGCGGAAAAAATACACTGGGGACTGCAGAAAAAGGAGCAGCTGTGGAGGTTCCTGAGGAAAAAAAAAGCCATTGAAAAGTATGGCATAGTTCCTTAAAGGCTGTTCTCAGCCAGTGTTTTTTCGCTGTTGTGGAAAAAATGTTGCACACATGCTGAACCACCCAGAGAGAGGCGTAACTCTTCCTGAGCAAAATGCAGTGTACCAACATTTGTGATAAAATTATAGTGGAGGTTCAGGCACCAAGCAACAGCAAACCAGTGAGTGTATAGCAGTGTCAGTTGCTACAACAAAAATAGCACACATTTTCATTGAAAGGCAACAAACCACAACCACTGGACCCAGTGCAGTCCATAAAAGCGCCCCACAGGCAGTAGAGGCAGAGCTGGTAACGGCCTGCAGTGAATGCTACTGAAGCAGGCAACATAAACACCCCAGTTAGAGACACAACCATCAGTTCCACCATCAGTTCCAGACAGTCATTGTAGTGCATGATCCTATTGGTACCAGTGATGCTGCAGTGGTTCCAGTTGAGGGGCTAGCTGCTGGTCACTCTGTGAGTACTTTCTGCTGCATCTATGGCAAGACTGTCAAAGTCTGCTGCTCCAGTTAATATGGATCACCTGTTGTTGTGCCTGCAGAGCTTTTTCCTCAGCTGCGGATCTGCACTTGCAAATTTTCAGCAGCTCTGGAAAAAATGTTGTGGATTTTCAGCACTTGCAGAATTTCGCAACTTGCCTATTTTGTGATTTTCTGCAACTGCAGAAATTTTATTTGTGAATATGCTGCAACTAAATTTCCACAGTGCAGCAAGCCATTTTTCTGCAACTATGGAATTTTTGACTCTCTTTGAGAATCCAGCCCAGAGTCTCAAAACAGATCTCTTCACTTATAACAATGAATTTTTGTCAAGTTTGATAATTTCAATATGACTTAGTACTCTGTTTTTAAGTATCTATTCATGAATTTAAAGCACATTGCACTTTAAAACTTATGTGTATACCCCTTTAAACACCTGGTTTAAATATTTTCAGTTATCTGTGGTTGCCACTCCAAGAGGACACCTTTCAAGTAAAACCAGTAGGAGGTGTTGGTTTGTTCCCCCTGTTCTCCCTGGTGAGAAGTGCTGCTGCACACTTTAGGAATACAACTGATTATTGCTTGCAACATGATTGTGTGACTGTTCTTTTGAGGTTGGTGGTGCTGGAGTGTTTGTGCCTTGCTTCAATATTTAGTCTCCATGCACAACTTAGCTCTGGGGCATTTTTTCTGCTTGCCTTAGAAAGAGGCTGGCACACAAGTGTGCTTTTTGGTGGTTCAGTGAAACATATTAATCTGTTTTAAAGTTATTAAATTTTAACATTTCAGGTTCTGAGCATGCTCAATAAGCACCTCAAAATAGCTGTATGACATGAAAAAAGAATCCCTTTTCATATGCGCCCTTTCTATTTATGTGAGGGAAAAAATCTCTTTCCATTTGCTGACATTTTGTTTTCCATTTCTGTAAATATTGCAAACCCCAGAAAAATGATATCATGTGCAAGACCAAGACATGAATCTTGCTCATCTGGACTCCTTTAGGTGAATTGTGGACATACTGTAACTGTTGAAGATGTTACACGAGGTCCCTGCACCCTAATTGATACCCTCAGAGGTACACCGTAGACAGCTAATGTTTAGGCATAGGCTATACTAATACGTAGGGCTAAGGGCATCTACCGTATAAGAGTAGATGTCAGGATATGAATACATATTATTGTAACTCACTTTGCTTGCTAATGCACACACATTATACCATGTATTTTCTGTCTATTTCTTACTTGTCAGATGCCAAGACACCTGTCCTTGAAGTAATTATAATGTGTAAGGCAACATTGCCATCTTTCGGTGATGGACACCACTTCACCCTGTTATGTAAGACTTTGTATAAGAACGTCTTTGTTCTAAAACTGATGACTTTACAGAATTATATAATGTTATCTTGGACCGTGGAGCCACCTCTAATTTAGCCAATAGGGCTCATCTCTGTAACTAGAAATGTTTCTGTCTTTCAGTAACCATAGTAATTATCACAGGTATATAATGTTATGCACAGGCTTTACACCTTGAGACCGAGAGATCCCAGAGACTACAAAGAAACCTCGAGGTGTAGGAGCAGCAGCACTGGCTCCGGTTCGTATTAGTAAGAACTGCTTAGGGCAACTGTGATTCATCCCTGTTTGTAGTAATAAACTTGTTTATTACTTGAATGCAACTTGTTTGTGATTATTTGCATCTCCAATATTGCCAAGAACCTGAAAGTGAGGTTTAGACCTCTTACAATTGGCGACCGCGTGCAGGCGATATTGGGTGTTGTAAATTTTCACTTGTTGCTATAAATTTCCCTTTTCCCACGGGGACTGCAGGTGTACATTTCCGTATCACCTCTTCCGTCTTTTCTACCAGTTTGTGGATACTTGCAAGGTCTGGCTGACTTTTCGGGTGTGGTCGATGCCATCTCGACCCTCTCCATAGCAGCTTTGAACTGCAAGTCTACAACTTATACAGTAACCCGGCTGTGTTTAAAGTACCCGTGTTGTGGATCGATACGCAATGCATGGTCTTTTTCACAGTTTGAATTTTTCGTTCCCTCCCACATAAATGGCCACCGTATCAGATATCTGCGCAGAACTGAGACTTGATGTCTCGAACTTTCTTACCTCCCATGGAGGATGGGCTGACTTCGCGTGGGATGCAAGTCAATCCGAAAACCCTGTACTGGGGATTTCAACCCAGTACACAGAGGTTCGACAGTCAACCAATAGGCATTGTGCTAAAGGGTTGATGGTCGGTGCTCTCTGTGCTGCCTTGGAAGCCTCCGGCGAGTTCCGAACCCTTGATCTGCAGTTGCATCTCTTAAGCAGGAGATGGGTCTGCAGAAAACAGAATAATGTCCAGATACAGCAGAACTTGGAGTCAGAACTCCAATCTCTGCGTAATGAAAAGGATTCACTATTGCATCATTCTGCACAGGCTGGTGAACAAGAAATGTGTACTCTGAAGACTGAGTGTGAAAGTTTAAGACAGGATAAGAGTCAGGTGGTACAAATGAATGATTTGTTGAGTACCGCGAATGCACAATTGAGTGATGAGATGGGTGAGCTGCAGGACGAGATCAATCAGGTACGTAATGATTTAGAAACAGCTTATAGGGACAATCGCGAATTGAGCGCCGCGTACCGTGTTTTGCAGAAACAGAAACAGGATCAGGTTGATATGGATGTTGCAAGTGTGAGTCATGATGAATGTAGAGCTAAGATGGATAAACTGCGCCATCAGCGAGAGGTTTTGACTGGCCATGTTAAGGCAATGGGTGGTGTGGCCCCTACCTTTCATTTGTCGTCCGGAGGAGCCATCCGGCGGCGATATCTCATGATACAATGCCAGTCATGCCCTACTGGCCCAGATTCCCCACCCAGCCATCCACAGCATGGCGGGTCCCATCCACTACTCCCCAGGTCACACGCGTGAACAGCGTCGTGGCCTCATCATGGGAAATGCCATCATGAGCGCCCATGATAGGGGAAACGGGCAGGCCAAGCCTGGTCGATGGCGCCTCATTAGCCGTTATTAGTGTGGAAGACAGGCAGAGATTGAAAACCATGATTGATAGGGCACTAGAAGTGTTCCTCTTCCTGAAAGAAGTATGAAAGCCATTAAAAGTCAGATTCGACAAATTTTCAAGAAGCTGGCACTCAGGAAGGTGTTGTTCGGACGGCGGCTGAAGCTGCAGCCCGCGCAGCATTGGATGGTGCATGAGATGCGCTGCCCTTGCCTGATAGACCACCAACTAATCCCCTGCAAATGGCCTACTCTGTTCAGCAAATTGCTGACAGCATCGGTCGGATGAACCCGTCCGACAATCTCAGCTGCCATTTGGAAAAGGTGCGCTCCAAGTGCGAGATGCTTAGTCTCGCCGCAGAATACTCAGGTCCAAATACTCGCCAGACCATCGATCCTGGTTTATGGAGAAACTTCCGGGTAGTTCACCAAGATGGGAACACTACCTTTGACGAAGTCGCAGCTGAACTCATTTCGCTCACAGCCCTGGTGTGGTTGAAGTAATGCTAGCATACCCCGTGAAGCAAAATGCTAAAGAAAGTCCAGCAACTTACCACCAGAGACTCTGGATGGCCTATCGAGCAGGGAAACATCTGGCACAAGAAGCTGCGGATATAGATCTTATTGAATATAAGACCCTGTTCCTTAGAAACATGATCCCAGCCGTGAGAGAGAAAGTAGAGCCAACCACATACCCGAATACGGATAGGCTTGCCGATATCCTTCGGAAAACCAAGAGAGTGTACCAGTTGTACATCCGTGATTTGGGTTCCGGTTCCAAAAACGTTGCTGCTGTGGAACCCGGTTCTGGGACCAGGACACACTACACGGTGGAAGGACAGGCCCAACAACAACAGCCCAAGCCTCCATCAGCCCCTCCAGCTAGCACCCAGCAAAACCCCCAACAACAACAACAACAGTGGGGTGGGAAACGGAATTGGCCTAAGAACAGAAGGTACAAAGGCAAAGGGAAGCCATTACAAAGATCAGGTCTCTCATATAAAGAGATAGCTAAAGAAAACCGAAAATTTCGGGAGCTCCTGGGGCAAGTGCGTTCTGTAGCAGATGCCGTTCCCGCACAAACACTTGCAGCAGTACAACCGGTGACCCATGACACTACTGGCCATGGAGACACTGGAGGTATGGGTGCGCAGACCCATACCAGCCTGAACCCGGAAGCCCCGCCTTACATTGCATCAGTGCAACACGGTGAAGTCATCCATGCAAGCCAAGCCCAACCTCTGCATGCCTCCAACAATACGGATTGACAATTACAGGCCCCAGTCCGCATTGTAAACAAGCTGGTCTTGGATACAAATGGAAGGCCCTGCACCGAGGCCGAGGTCGGGGGCCGCCAATTAATTGTTTTATTAGATACAGGTGCAGCTGTATCTGTGTTACACGACGACCACCCTGAAACATCTCCATGGTCTACCGGACGGAAGACCAATATGTCAGGAGTTGATGGTGCTAGGTTACCTGCATACCGTTCTCTGCCTTTACCGGTAGAACTAGGCCATTTGAAGGCCTCACATGCTTTCCAGCTGATGGTGTTGCACGATCATCCTAGCATCATTGGGATTGACTTTCTTGCACCACACAGCTGTGTGGTGGATCTATAAACATGCTGTTGATACAGATACAGGGTCAATACCATACTGTCTTAATTCCTGACTCACATGCTGTGGCAACAATATCCATTAACAACAAAGAGTATGACGTCATAGATTTATTCAAGAATCATGAACTTTTCCCAAAACTTCTACCTATTCTGCAATGACATTTGGAAGCGTTTCAGTTAAAAAACACGATTGTGGCAGAATGCATACCGTTATTGAGGTGCCAGGCCCGGCACACGAGAGACAAAGGCAATACCCATTTCCCTCTGAAGCCTTATCCTCTCTTCGAGAAACAATCAAGTCACTCCTTAAACAAGGAAATCAGAACCTGTGTCTCCACTGCCAACTCTCCTGTTTGGCCTGTGAAGAAACCCACAGGTGCCTGGAGACTTACTATTGACTACAGGAAACTGAATCAGGTCACTCCCAGTTGCTCCCCAACTGTGGCGTCTGCACCGGATGTGCTTCGACTTTTAACACCAGATCAGAAATGGTTCAGTGCTCTGGATATCTCCAATGGTTTCTGGTCATTACCATTGGCCCTCAAGAGTCAATATAAGTTTGCCTTCACTTTTGAAGGGCGACAATACACGTGGACTTGCTTGCCACAGGGGTTCCATAACAGCCCATCCCTCTTCCATCTCCATATGATGGATGCCCTACAAGGTTTCTCAACCCCCCAATGTCTCTTACAGTATGTAGATGACCTGTTGTTGGCTACTGCCACAGGAACAACATCTGGATCTCTTGGATGAACTATTGACTCTTATTCAAGAGCAGGCTTGAAGTGTAATCCCAAAAGCAACAACTATGTCAGAAAGAAGTGCTCTTTCTGGGTTTGAAGATAACAGATCAAGGTCGAGTCCTACTTGGAAGAAGATTCAAGGGTTGCAAGATTTGCCATTACCTACCAGTGTGGCAACTCTTAGGAGGTTTCTAGGTATGGTAAACTACTCCAGAGATTTCATTTGTGATTTTGCACAGAAAGCCTCTCCACTGTACGATTTACTCAAAAAGGACGTTCCATGGAATTGGGGCCCTGTCCATACCCAGGCTGTGACGTCACTGAAGCAGGCTTTGGCCTCCGGCCCAGCACTGGTAAACCCCAATCCAACATTACCATTCCACCTAGAGTGTGCCACCTCTGACATTGCTATGTCAGCAGTGTTGGCCAAAAGGTACATGCTCTGAGACCTATTGCATATGCATCACAGCTCTTGACCCCAGTAGAACAGAAGTACGGCCTTTGTGAAAGATCTTCTGGCCACCTATTGGGTGGTCAAGCACTTCTTATATCATTGGGTACTCTCCACTGATTCTTAACACCAATCATACTCCTACTACCTTTTGCTCTCAGACAGAGTGAAAGATGGGTCAGTCTCTAACACCAGGCTGACACATTGGTCACTCCTCCTCCAGGATAGGGATATTCAGGTCCACCAAACCAAAGTTCCATCTCTACTAGCACATGGCCTCCTCTTTCAGGGGGAGCCCCACACGCTTTACAGTCACCTGATCTTCCAGATCCAGGTCCATTCTTCCCTGCCACCCCTGAGGTATTAGAAAACACCTCCTTGTGCCACGTTTTCACTGATGGATCAGCATCATATTATCAAGGTGAACAACTTGCAGGGATGGGTATCATGGTGGTGTATCCTTATGGGAACACTGTCAAGATATCTAAATGCTGTACTGTAGCTTCATCACAGTATGCAGAGCTGGCAGCAGTGGCCTGTGCATTAGAGTTTATCCAACATGGAACTCAAGACACCATCATTTTTTACTGACTCTAATTGGGTTTGTTGTTCCCTTACAGAATTTCTCCCCTTCTGGCGGAAGAACTCCTTCCTCTCTTCTGATAGCAGCTCAGTGAAATACAAAGAATTGGTGATTTACATACACGCATTAGGTCAGAAATACCCACACAAACTCTATGTACACAAGGTTAAAGCTCACTCCTTACATGATCCCTACCATGCATTCAATGACACAGCAGACACCCTTGCCAAGGAAGGGGCCCGAGCGAGGGGGGGATGTCTGGGCGATGGAACATCCAGAGACCAATGCGGCTGTACAGGTTGCAGCTCTTAAAAAGAAATCTGAATCTTTTCCCCTTGGACCTCTCAGCAGCCCAGCACTTGGACACTGAACTCAAAGAAGTGTTCAGATTCTTGGACAAGGGTACTGAAGAAAGACTTCCCACATAACCCTTACCGTAGGCATGAAAGTAAATTACACTTATCCCCTGATGATAAACTCATTTGGTTCTAGCCAGAGGATACTACCACCAAATTGTGGGTGGTCCCCAGACATTTGAGATCTGAATTTTTGCACCAGGTACATGACACACCCACTGGTAGGCACCAGGGGGCTGAAAATACCCTCCAATGCCTCAAAGCCACCGCCTGGTGGCCTGGGATTACCAAAGATGTTAAACAGTACATTGATATTGCCTTGTTTGTGCACAAAACAATCCAATACCTACAAAATGGAATGCTAAACTTTTACCACCGAGACATACTGGCCCTTGGCATGCCATCCAAATTGATTTTATTGGTCCTTTGACCAATACCAGCAGAAACAACAAGTATGCCCTTGTAGTAACCGATCTATTCTCTAAGTGGGTAGAGGCTTTCCCCACCAAGACTTGTACTGCAAAGACAACTGCCAAAATCCTGGTAGAACAGATTTTCTCCAGGTGGGGCCTGCCTCTCAAGGTAGACTCCAGTAAAGGAACCAGTTTTACAGGTGAGTTGATGAAAGAGTCCCTTGAACTCCTAGGGGTTCAGAAAAGTTCACATACCTTATCACCCTCAATCCTCAGGTCAAGTAGAAAAGAGCTAACAGGCGGATTAAGCAAATGCTTTCCAAATTCATTGAGGACAATCCCAAGACCTGGGGTTCCCTACTGCCTTTACTCCTTATGGCAATTAGGGGTTCGCCCTCAGCCACTACCCAGCTTACACCCTTTGAGGTAATGACTGGCAGACAAATGAGACTACCTGAACACCTGCTCTTTGACCTGCGCACCCCCACTGCAGACCAAGTGTCTGTAGATCAGTATGTGGAAAAACTTAGAAAAGACCTCATACACACACTTGTATGCTGCAAATTGCATGGGCAAGGCCCAGCAACAGTCCAAAATACAATTTGACAAACATGCACAAGAAGTGGATTGGCAAGTTGGAGATCAGGTCATGGTACTCCGATTTGCACATCCCACCCACTCCTTCTCCAACAAGTGGGAAGGCCCTTACCCCATTGTCAACAAGCTCAGTCCAGCAGTCTATCAAGTTAGACTCCTCCACAACAATAAACTGACTGACAAATGGTTACATGCAAACCAATTGAAACTGTACAAAGGAGCTTAAAACTTACTTTTCCTAACCCCATTGGGCGGAACTGTACTAATATACTAATCTTTCATCTTCCTTTTCAGATACATTGACAAGATGGCTATCTTGTTCCTATCTCTACTCCTTGCAGGAGTACTCCCTTTCGCCCAAGGCACGGTACCGGACCTCCTTCGACACCTTGATCCTCCAGCACCTCCTACAGAGGGAGTTTCCATCAAAATTCCAGACACTATGATTACTGTCCAGGAAGGTTCCGATGCATACCTCACTGCCTCGGTCATTGCTCCTGACAAATCTACCCTTCAGATTAGTGGCAAACCATCACAAGGACAAGTTCTCCCTCGGCCAAACTCTCTAAGGGAACTTTCCAGGGTTGGCCCAACGCTAAATTGTCCCCGAATGGTACACTGTCCTTGTTACAAACTGCATTAAGACACTCTGGTTTGTATAACATTACTGCCTTAATTGACCCTTCCTATTGTAACTCTCTTTCTCAGGATACTGCCCGAAGATTTTGTGCTGTACACCACATGGCCTCTGCTGCCATGTATCTATCTGTGCTACCTCCTACTGAGAAGCAGCTTTTGGAATGTCCAAAACATACCCCTGGTCCCCGTAGTGGTCTCACAGCCACTGCCCTCCCAGGTTCTTTGATTAACAATTTACAGTTTATGCATATACCTGTTTTGTTTAACCTTACTTATTGGAATATGAAAGAATTTGGTATGTGTCAATACCAATACATCTGCATTTACAGTACTTTATTGTTGACAGTTTAGCTGCATTTCAAATACGTACCAAAGATCCCTTTACTGGGGTTTATTCTACTGAACACGAGAGGTAATTTTAGGAGGAAACCTCCTCCTAGTACTCTTGCTCATAAGCATTACTAAGCGTGAAGTTGCCAGTTCTGATGTCACGGTGCCACAGGAACTGTCACAGGTCTTTTTGGTACTGCTATGTCCATTTGGAACAAAGCAGACATTGCTGCTATCAAAAGTCATTCTGCAAAGTTCTCCACTGGTTTGGTTAATGATGTTTTACCACCTTTATTGCATGGTGTGGATGGTCTTAGTCAGGAAGAAAGATACACTGTACACAACAGGCACGACATTGCAAAAGCCTTCACTGATTCTAAAGATAAGATTAACGCATTCATACAACAGAATAATAGAGAAGCTGATAGACAATACATTGGTAGGGAAATACTTTGTTCTGCATATGGTTCATACATACTCACTACCATTAACAACCTTTTCAGAGACCTAGAAACTGGTAGGATTCCTGATATTATACATGACAGACGTCTATCTAAGTGGTATTGCCCTAAATGTAAATCTCCATCTTGTATTTCCCTATGTATGCAACAGACTCTGTCCATTCCTCTCTCCGCAGCTCGAAATTTGGGGTTTGTGACCAGACATCCAAACACTGGTCCTTGTTTTTCTGCCAAGAAATGTTCTATAACAGATACCCTGTTTGTCTCTTTTACTGTCTCCTTACCATGCTTTGATCCCACTACAGCTTTGTTCAACAAGCTGGCACTGGCGCATTCCATAGGGCATTTGGACGAAGACATCTACCGAGAACGCCTGTATCTACCTCCTCTACTGGTCTACCATTCCTTCTTGGATGCCTGGGTGGCACCGCACATGGACTGTTGTGCGAAAAAGCAATACATCTACCTGTGCCAATGTGATGTGTTTGATGTAATACGCCCTGTTTGTGGCTACTCTCCAGACAGCATTGACTGGACTTTCACTATGGATGCTGACATCACTGAGAATGGCACCAACGCTTTTGAACCAACGCAGTCACCGGATCTGCTCTACCAGTCATATCGTGAGGAAGCTCATCGCCTGTCAACACGGATCTCCAAAACGACCTACACATGCCCTGTCCAGTTGCAAAAATGGAGACTGCCTACTGTATGATCACAGTACAACTCTGACGGTGAATACTGCATAGTCACTAATGTCAAAATGTATTCTTACGGTTCTGTTACTTGTGCAATTGATTACCCCAACTTCTGTTTTGTTCCCATCAGAAAACTGTTATTGGACACACTGTCATAACCCCCGTCCCCCTTATGGAAGCAGATATTATTGATGGTAATCCAGATTATTTACTTACACTTGAAGAATACCTACCCTACTTTAATGTACACATAGACCCACTGACACTTACACTGAAATCACTTTTAGATAGAAAGGACACACACCTCATCCACATCAGCAATAATATAACCAAAGCCAATGAAGCCATTCTTGACCTGATGAATGATGGAGACATGAATAACGCTTTGACTAACACTTGGTTAGAGATTACTTTTAAAGGTTTTGTTATAATACAAGCATTTTTGATATTTACTTTGATTATTATGCTTTGCTGCCTATGACGTACTCTTCGCCAACACCGTGAGCAGCTTGAGTTTCTTTACAAGGCTCGTGCCTCCGGATTGTAAAGACCCACTGCTCCTGCCCACTTCTTACATTCGCCTGTGTTACCCTTTTTAGGCAACAAGGAGGGGAATTGTTACAGGAGGTCCCTGCACCCTAATTGATACCCTCAGGGGTACACCGTAGACAGCTAATGTTTAGGCATAGGCTATACTAATACGTAGGGCTAAGGGCATCTACCGTATAAGAGTAGATGTCAGGATATGAATACATATTATTGTAACTCACTTTGCTTGCTAATGCACACACATTATACCATGTATTTTCTGTCTATTTCTTACTTTTCAGATGCCAAGACACCTGTCCTTGAAGTAATTATAATGTGTGAGCAACATTGCCATCTTTCATTGATGGACACCACTTAGCCCTGTTATGTAAGACTTTGTATAAAACGTCTTTGTTCTAAAACTGATGACTTTACAGAATTATATAATGTTATCTTGGACCATGGAGCCACCTCTAATTTAGCCAATAGGGCTCATCTCTGTAACTAGAAATGTTTCTATCTTTCAGTAACCATAGTAATTATCACAGGTATATAATGTTATGCACAGGCTTTACACCTTGGAGACCCGAAAGATCCCAAGAGACTACAAAGAAACCTCGAGGTGTAGGGAATGCTTAGCACTGGCTCCCAGTTCGTATTGGTAAGAACTGCTTAGGGCAACTGTGATTCATCCCTGTTTGTAGTAATAAACTTGTTTATTACTTGAATGCAACTTGTTTGTGATTATTTGCATCTCCAATATTGCCAAGAACCTGAAAGTGAGGTTTTGACCTCTTGGTGGTGCTGGAGTGTTTGTGCCTTGCTTCAATATTTAGTCTCCATGCACAACTTAGCTCTGGGGCATTTTTTCTGCTTGCCTTAGAAAGAGGCTGGCACACAAGTGTGCTTTTTGGTGGTTCGGTGAAACATATTAATCTGTTTTAAAGCTGTTAAATTTTAACATTTCAGGTTCTGAGCATGCTTAATAAGTACCTCAAAATAGCTGTATGACATGAAAAAAGAATCCTTTTTCATATGCGCCCTTTCTATTTATGTGAGGGAAAAAATCTCTTTCCATTTGCTGACATTTTGTTTTCCATTTCTGTAAATATTGCAAACCCCAGAAAAATGATATCATGTGCAAGACCAAGACATGAATCTTGCTCATCTGGGCTCCTTTAGGTGAATTGTGGACATACTGTAACTGTTGAAGACATGACCTTGAAATCTTTTTTTTATTTTAAACATTATTTTATAACTCACATCTGCTTTATTCGTATGGTTGTTCATACACATATTTTCGTATGAATGAACAAAGTGCCTTTTGTAGGCTTATGAGCTGTTTTTGGTGACAGCTGTAACACACAGATGGTTTGGAATTTTGGTCTGACAATTTTAGGGTAGATAGGGACTGGTCCACAGATGTGCCTTTTGGTGGTTTGGTGAAAAAAATATGAATCTGTTGCAAAGTTATTAAATTGTAAAAGTTCAACTTCTGATCATGCTATGTATACAAATATGCATCTTTCCATTTTGCCTAATGCCCCCCACCCTCTGATCACTGTCCCCATAAATTATAGTTATTTCCCTGGTGTCTAGTGGCACCCCCCCACCCTCTAATCGCCATCCCCATAAATATTCAATAGTTTCCTGGTGTCTAGTGACACCTCCCACCCTCCAGTCACTGTCTCTTTAATGGTTTTGTTTCCCTGGTGTCTAGTGGCACCCCCCCCTCTGATCACTGTCCCCATGATGTTTTTATTTCCCTGGCATCTAGTGGCACCTACCACTCTCCGATTACTGTCCCCATAATAGTTTCCTTTCCCTTGTGTCTAGTGGCACTCCCTTACCTTCCGATCGCTGTCCCCATAATGCTTTTGTTTCCTGGTGTCTAGTGGCACCCCCCAACTCTCTGATCACTATCTGTGTCTGTCAAAAAAAGAAAACAGCCCCATGATTTTTTTTTTTGGAAAAAAGAAAATGATCCCTCTCTGTTCTGACCCCCCCAACCTGACCTCCTACTGAGCACCCACCACCCCACACCTCCCACACCCTCACTCACTTGAACAGGTATCAGGGTGAATATCCACTCTCCAATCCAAGACATGTCTTGCTGCTGGAACCCTCAACTGCAATATGAGAAACTGAGGTAAGTGTGGTTCAATGTGTTTCAATGGGGTTTTCAACTTTGATGCATAACTTCATCATTTTTGTACCAGATTTTTAAGATGGCCTTTTTGAGACCCCCACCTCATGAAAAATGACAGTGGAATTATGAAAATCTGGCTCAAATGGCAATTTCATGGTCACTTGGTGAAATCATATTTTGGGTGGGATTTGAACATTTTCACCACCCTTGTTCATGAGGTGGAGTTGTAAGAAGGGTATATTGAAAATTGGGGGTCAAAATATGTAAAAATGGCAAAGTTACGCACTTTCATTGAAATTTTCCTATACTCACTTCTAATGTTGGTCATTTTAAATATTTTGAACCCAAATTTCAAAATAGGCATATTTTTATGCCACCTCATGAACATGACAGCTGGCATTTTTCAAATCCTGGTCAAACTGTCATTTCACATCTGTGGTGTAGAATGACATTGCAGTGGCACGGAATCATATTTTGGTGAGGATTTGGACATTTTTAGTACTGGGTTCATAAGGTGGGGTAATAAGAAGGGCTATCCCATGACACAGGTGACCGCAATTGGGCACCTACAAAAATGGTGACTCAATTGTGGCGCATGTCAACGGGGCTACCCACTGGGCAGGGTGACTGGATGGAAGGGTTTGCGAATATAGCGACAGGATGTCGCTACATATATACATACATGGGGGGAGCACACTCAGCGAGGGGCAGGAGGTGAGGGAGGGTTTGTAAGGGGTGGTGCCATGGTGAGCTGCTGAGCTGGCCCCATGGCATGGTGGGTGGGTTTAGAGCTGAGGTTGTCAGGGTGCTGGGTTCGGGTCGGGGGGCAGGTACGTTTTGTTGTGCCTGACCTGAATTTTCTTTTTTTGCAGTTTTGCACCCCCCAACATGCACCCCCTGGAGTTGAGAATGCTACAGCAGGGGGGTTCGGGGGGGCACAGCCCCCCACATAAAATACTAAAATACAAGTCCCCAGCACTGTTTTGCTGTATGCCAGGAGGTACATCACTGAATTTTTTTTCCAGCAATGTACAGTTGCCCTAACAGTGATTGCCTTTTGGTGGTCACCATTATGACATAGAACCATATGAAGGCTATTGAGACAATTTGGTTGTAGTCTTGCTTTTTGCTAAAATTGTAGGTGCAGGGCCCACAAGGCCCCACTGTTCCACAGCAACATACATATACACATCTATGGATAGATGGGAGCAGAGGGCATGGAGGTCCCTGTGCTCCCACAGGCAGATAAGGATATGATTACACTATCTCAAAAATTATGGATGAATGAGAGTGCAGGGACCAGACAGGCCAGTGTTCCTATAGGCAAATAAGGACAAAATCATACTATCTCAAAAAGTAAGGAAATTCATTGAAAAAAAACTTTGTTAATGCACTAGTTAGGGTTAAAGTGACAAAAGTAGGGAAATGTGGCACTGGAACCCTAACACCCCACCCCCACCCTGCAGGCAGAAACAGGTGTAGGGTGTGCCTTGAAGTTGTCAGCCCTAACACTCACTCCATTCCCATACACTGTACCCATTTCAGCTTATTTACTCATGAAATGGGGTGAGCGTTGGGGATGACAACCCCAAGGAACACCCCACACCTGTTGCTGCCTGCACTATGGTGAATGTGGTGTCAGCACTGGAAACCCTAATGCCACATTTCCCTACTTTTGTCACTTTAACCCTAACTAGTGCATTAACAAAGTTTTTGCAATGAATATACATATATATATATATATATATATATATATATATATAAGTTAGGGTTCAGGATAAAGTGACAAAAGTATATATATATATATATATATATATATATAAATATATATATATATATATATATAAGTTAGGGTTCAGGATAAAGTGACAAAAGTAGGGAAATGTGATGTTAGGTTCCGACCCTAACACCTTTGCTCTACTCCTGAAGCGAATGATGGGTGGAGTTTTCCTGGGGGTTGTCAGCCTTAAATCTCACCCCACTGCAGTAACTCAAAAGCTGAGATGTGATAGAGACAGGTGTGTATGTTTTATGAGTGCACAGAATGGTATGAGCAGGGAGTCACGTGATGAGCTCCATCTGAATAGCAACCTTTCCTCAGAGCTCCATTGTGTGCTACAAACATGCGGCTTTTTTAACATAAAACCCCCAAAACTCTAAACAAACTGGACATACAGTGGTAGCCACAGACATTGCCAGCTATTTCCAGACATTTCATGAAATTTCTGTAGAGTTTCTCTCTGCTGCCCCTACTGTTTAAATGCAAAAAGCATCAGATATTTCTGGAAATATCACAGAAATTTTGGGAAATAGCTGGCAGTGTCTGTGGCTACTACTGTATTTTGCTAGGGGAATACCCTCCCAAATGAAGTCTACAGAGATATTTTATCATGGATAACACCAAAGGCATCAGCAAATGGATTTTACTTCAGTGCCCACCTCTCAACCAAGCAGCCAGCCATCAAAGTGAAAAAAGTAGGAATCTCTGCCGTACTCACCAGCCGCAACAACAACCACTGAATAGCTGGTAGATAAAATGGATTTGGTTTTTGCAGAATTGTCATCAATAAAACTGGCCCTCTGTGATCTAGCCATGGAGTTCAAACACTATAAACCAGCAGTGGAAACTGTCAAAATGCATGTCTCGGATGTAGAAACCTGTGTCAGATCGGTGGGGGAGCAACAGGACAGGGAGTCCAAAGAGATTAAGGACCTCCACAGAAACTTGGGAAACTAGAAGACAGGATGAAAGACCAGGAAAGCAGGCTCTGACGGAACAATCTAATAATAGTCAGAGTTCCTGAACTTGCCAAAGAAGACAACATCCTTGCCTTCTCGAAAAAACTTCTCTCTGAACTGGTTGGACCTCCATAGACAAACACGGACTATGCCCCAGATTATGCCCGCTGATCAATCAAATCCACACAGCAGCAAGGGGATAAACCCTGAGTTGTCATTCTCCACTGTTCCAGCTTGCAGGAAAAGGCTTATATCCATGCACAAGCCAGAATGAAGGGAACACTACACTAGAAGGGTCATAGGCTCCACATATACAGTGATTTTATATCAGCCATGAGGGTATCCTATTAGGATACTGAAACTTGGAATCCCGACATTCACAGGACTGAGTTCAGTATCCCGACACATGCGCACTCAACAGCTTCACTGTCCAGACACACGTGCGCCCAACAGAAAGGACTGGGGTAAGGTAGCGGATGTGACAAACCACTACCCTACCTCTGGTCAGGCACCAGAATGGAGGAAAAAATACAGAAGCTGGCCAAGTTGCTCCCATGGCATGGAGGGCTAGCCACCAGCAGCTCGACCAGCATGGTGCAGCAGACCTGGGTTCTGTTCCCGGTTGCTGCAATGTTTTTTTTGACCCCCTGTAACTTAATGTTTTACTCCCAGGTCCACTTACCCTAGGAGTTGGTTATTTAAGTTACGGGGGTGTGGGGGGCAAAGCCTCCCATATTAAATGTAAGTGCCTTCTGGATCCCGCAAGTCAGGATCCAGTGCCTTGTGGGATACTGAAATTCAGTCTCCCAACCTCAGTCTTGTGGAGTTTGGGATACTGAGTTTCAGTATTCCATAGTAGAACCGCTGTGAGAGACCAACAAAAGGCATACCAGGACAGCAAGAAAAAATTACACCAGGCCCGCATTCCATTTAGAATGCTCCAGCCTGCTTGACTGGTGATCACTACACCTAACAGTTCCCAGGAGTACCCCGATGCCGAGACTGCCTATAGAGAACTGCCGAAAGTCCTCCCAAAAGTATTCCCCCCACCAACATCATCCCAACAAAGGAACCCCAGGCACGTGTAAGTGACTTCTACACAGGGGGCTCCCCTACACATAATGATGAATGTAGAGCTAAATAACCACTCTCCTTATATGTGGCAGGGAGTTTTACTTCATTTTACTCTTTTGGATCTCGGACCTCCCCCCCACCACCACCATTAAACCTATGCTGGAGTTCTGATGACCAGGCACAAGAAAGGGACTGACACAGATTAACAAACATGCATAGTAGCCCACACATTGCTACAAACACGGACTGATGCTTTTAAAGCATCTTCAAACTAAGGGAAAGGACATCCAACTTAAGGACACTGCAAAATGAATGGACATCCCTGGTCTTCACTTTGGTTTCAGGAACAGCCCTGCCTGCTCCCACCACTACATCCTCAGCATTTGTCTGCACAACAGCCATAAATACCTTACATACCTTCGAATCCAGAGTATGCACACTAGATGTCACTCTACTCCTATAGATGTTGGGGCTCACCGCTGCGACAAGCAATTCTGGAAATCCACAGACACTAAATAACAACAGGGTGCACCCTGCCAACCCCACAGTCAGCCCACTGTACTAATGTTCTGGTGCTCTGAACTGCCAAAAGTTGTAGCTTCACCCCTGCAATTGCCCAAATGCAGGACTAGCAGCGACAGACTAATCCCTCACCCAACAGAAGAAGCAGCATGTTAAACACCAAGTGCTTCCACCAGCAGTCATCATCCACCAGATGTCACCTCACCACCAGCAAAAGGCAGCACAGACTCCGCAACTGTACTTACAGAGGTGCAACTCCCACCATTTACTCCCCACCTCCAAACTTTCTGATGACAATCTTCAGATGCACGGCTGACAGGAAGAACTTTACAGGCAAACAACCCCAATAGGATGCCTCACTCCAGACACCAGGCTGCCCACATGAACAGTGATACTTCCTTGCCATACAGGGGACTGCACTTCCCTCACCATGATCAACAGAAACATGCTCCCCTCACTCAGGAAGTTAAAGGACAACAGTGAGTATTATAGCGCTGGGGTGCCCCGGCACTTTATGATATCACTTCCCAGCACAATGCATAAATCAACTGGTCCCTGCTCATAGGTATGCTTTTTTAATCTTTCTGTCATCAGGGCAGGGGACACGGTCACCCAATGTGGGGGACAGTGAGGAGGCAGCTCCCATCATATTAAGACACATGAAATAAGAAACTACAAACACAGAACACTGGAGAAACCTTTGGTCACCAGTAAAATACTGGATTCTTTTCTTCATACTATTTTTAAAATGTTGCTGTGGGGTCCAACCTCATAACATGCTGTCTGTGTGGGCAGCTCCTATTCCATGAAGGATGAATGACAAACGGAGCAACCTGGGGTATCAGTGTTGGGAGGGAAGGCATGCACGAGCAAGGACAACCAAACAGCACATCCAAATGGACTTTTGGGGAGGGGTGGAGTAGTCTTGCAATAGTTACAGTCTGATATGATACTTTTCCTGTTATACCAGGGCAATGTTACTGCTTTTCCCTGTAAAGTACTTTGTCTCTGATGGAGATTGCTTTCTCCTGTCTCCTCCTACAATCAATGCACAATTATGCAAGGACTTTCCCAATCAACTGCTCCAACTCCCTGTAATCTACAGGATCCCCTGTATATCAGGGAGCCTGGGACTTACAAGCAGTACTTTTTTTGGGGGGATGGGGTCCCCACCAACGGAACTCCAACCAACCACACTATACCAACCCTCAGGGAGGGAAAGGGGCAATACATCTCTGCAAAACCACATACAAACCCACTCACAGGACCATAAGGTCCCAAGAACCTAATATGGCCAGAGGTACTAGCACTCAATCTCCCCCCCCCCCCCCCAAATAACTCAATACTGTTACTTATTTGGGTAACACCATACCAATGGCCCATGGACTGAGGGTGAGGCATTTATGCTCATTGCAGACCAGATGTTGTGAGGGCCAACTTTTCCTGACAGTATCCCCTGCTCGCTTGCAGTGGGGGTTTCAGCTGGAGTAAGCCCCAAGCCCGGTCTCTGATAAATAGTTGATAGTGATAGTGTTTATAGAAATAGTATTAGTCATTGCTGTAGAATTTTGCAATTGTTTTTTGAAACCTCACCAATTTTACCTTTTTTATGTAACTCAATGTGTGTTGCTGAGACTTGCGCTGTTGATCACACCCTTGTTAACATTTTTGGAACCATCCCTCATGCAAGGAGTGTAGAGCTACCATCCTTAGCCCCAAATGGATGAGAGATCCAGGTAACTCTAGGAGTAAGCATAGTCCGAATACGCCCACCCAAACCCACCCAGACATATCCCACATAGACCCAAATGACTAATCCACTACAACGTGTAATGTGGAACATAAAGCGAACAGACTAAAGAAAAATGATACCAAGTTCTCAGGCACCTTAGGGTACAGGGAACCAGAATTGCCTTCCTCCAGAAAACCTACACCATACCCCAGCAGACTTCCCTCTGGAGATGGGACTGGGTTGGTCAAGCTTTCATAGCAGGAACAAGCAACAGAAGAGTGAGAGCAGCAATACTGATACACCGGTCCCTGCCGTTCCAAGTCATAGAACAACATGGCGGACCCCTAGGGAGATACATGATCCTACATGGGAAGCTGGGACAACTGGAGCTACTTCTAGCCTCAGTATATGAGACGAATACAGAGAAGCCACAATTCTTCACACCGCTCCTATCCACCCTGTCTGCCATGCCCACATTACCGATTGTACTGGCTGGCAACTGGAGCCTTGTGCCACACAACACTACAGATAAATCCAAGCACAGGCAAACTGGCTTCTCCCCTTCCCAAAGAGCCCTCAGGGAGACTCAGGACTCCCTGGGATTCATTGATATATGGAGAATGCTACACCCTGACTCACGGGAATATACATACTGGTCGGCGGCCCATCACTCCCAATCCGAACTAGACTTTTTCTTAGTAAGCCACACCAACCTCCTGACAGCCACAGCCTGTGAAATCTGCCCAAGAGTTATCTCCTAATATGCCCCGGTCACCCTATTCCTCGTGCCACCAGATCAGGCAGACAGATATAAACACTTGAGACTAAACAATAACCTGTTCAGAGACCAATCCATCCTTAATTAAATAAAAGAATGCTCCAAATCTTATTTCCAAAACAATGCCCACTCAGTCACATCACAAAAACATGTATGGGGAGCATTCAAATGCACCCTAAGGGGTGAACTGATATGCCTGGCTTCCACTCATAAGAAAAAGAGAGAGGCGGAGTGCCTACAAACACTACACACCAATAAGGAACTCGAAAGGAAAATCTCCAGGGACACATCTCTGAACACACACCTACGCCTCAAAACAGTCAGAGAAAAATATGGGGAGCTCCTCAGGAAGCAGGCTGAATTTGCCATCTGTAGAGCCAAAACCAAATATGTAGATCAAGGAGAAAAGACAGGGAAACTGCTCATGCTCCAGATCAAACAACAGGAAATGCGCAAAAAAGTTCACACTATTCGAGCGGTCAACTGCTTTCGCACCCAAGGGAGATAACATAGTCTTTCAGGGACTTCTACACACTCCTTTACTCCTCTGAGACTACACCACCCATAGAAGACATACAAAAATTCCTCCACCATGGCCGGCCCCGTGGTGCTGAGGGTTGAGGTTCTGGACATCACACCTCGCGCTACGCTGGCAACCCGGGTTCAGGAATGAGCTCGGGGCATTGGGGGTTGGCAGGGGAGGACTGAGATTGAGCGTTGGAAGACAGTTCTCCTGGTCCTGGGGTGGGATGGGGACTCTACATCACACTGCACTGACCCTAGGGAGCCCGGAGGTACCGCAAGCAGCAGTGTAATGGGGGGACCACGGCAGACATCTGCACATATGTGCATGGATGTCATTGCACATCTGTGGTCCCAATGGGAAAAAGAACAGGGGAAAATGGCAGCACGGGTCTGAGGCAGCTTGGTAGCCTCAGCTCCTCTGGCCGACGATGCCTGGAGGCATGTGCCGGTACTGGTTCCTCACCGGGCATGGGGGGCTATGGGAGGGCCATCTTTTGCAGGTGTAGTTGTGTCTGCCAGCTGGGCATGTGAGCTTCGGGGTCAGCGGCGGAATGGAGCGGTGGCTGGATGTATAGCAGGACTGTGACTACAGAGGAGAAAATGTTAAATGATAAAAAAAAAAAATTCCTCTACCAGCCAAACCTCCCCAAAATCGACCCGACACATGAAGAGAGCCTCAAAGCCCACATTTCCAAACATGAAGTGTAACAGGTGATAAAAGCCCTACTGATAGACAAGGCTTCAGGTCCTGATGGGTTCTCCCCAGATTTCTGCAAAGCCCTGATGCAAGACATAACCAGTCTTCTAACCTGACTCTTTAACAAAGCAAAAAAGAAAAGCCAACCTAGACCCTCTCCTGCAGGAAGCCCCGATCACCCTAATCTGCAAACCAAATAAGGACCTCACCAATATGGACTGCTACTGGCCCATCTCACTCCTGAACACAGACCTCAAAATCCTAGCAAAAATCCTGGCATCCCGACTGACCACGCTATGGGAATCCCTGATAGGCTCTGAACAGGTCGGCTTCATGAAGGGGAAGCTGGTGGTGGACCAGTTGCAGAAGCTGAACCACATATTCACTGCATTCAGGGACTCCATGACCCCAGCGGTCCTTGTCTCACTGGATGCAGAGGAAAGCCTTCGACAGGGTATCCTGCCCCTTTCTGTTTGAAATTTTAAATGAGTTTGGTTTCCCCATGGGCTTTATAGACTGGATCAAACTTCTATACTCTAACCCCCACAGCCAGACTATCCTGCAACAACATCCTGTCCTCGCCCTTTGAACTACACAGGCGTACACAGCAAGGCTGTCCCCTATCACCCTATCTGTTTAACCTCTATCTGGAGCCTCTTATGAGATGGATTAAAGGGGAAAATGCTATCAAAGGAACTCTAATCGAAGACCATAGATACAAAATATCAACATATGCTGATTACATCCTTCTTAACCTAGTTGACCCAACCCAATCACTTCCACCCGCCTTCTCCATTTTGCAGGCATTTGGGCATTTCACAGGATACAAACTTAACATGAACAAAACATGCATTATCCCTCTCAACCATGGCACCTTCAAAACAACTGTAATGCAGTGTGGGGGGGGGGGACCTGGTGCCCAGATGCAATCAAATATCTGGGCATCATAATATCCCAAAATAAAAAGACAGTACAAAGCCATAACTTGGTCTCCCTCTGAACACAGATCAAATAAGACCTAACGCACTGGCCTAACGCTTCTGCTTACAGTATTTTATGGGCCCGCATAAACATCATAAAAGTGAATATGCTTCTCAGACTTTTATACCCCATCACCATGTTGGGCTGCTTTCTCATGAATGCCTGGTTTACTCAGTTCAAATCAATCCTATCTTCCTTTTTATGGAACAACAAAGGGCCTACCCCAAACTGTCCCCCCCCCCAAAAGAAGGGTGGCCTACAACTTCCAGGCTTCAGACTCTATTACCTAGTGAGTCAAGCGAGCCAATTTCTTTGGTGGAGAAACCCAACAGACCCAAATGAGGCCACGGGGTACATACCACAGTGGAAACAAATGGAAATGAATTTATGTCAGAATGCAGACATCAACAGACAAGCACTCACATGTATTCCCCACAAGACCCTCCCCTCCTCCCTAAAACCCACATCCATGGGCACTTCGATCTTAGTCAGCAAACTGCTCCACAACCTTCTGGCCACTGATCCCTGCCTGGATCCATCTCAAACGTCATCAGGAAACACCAATTTCAAGAAACAGAACAAAACAATCCCACCAAACATACTGTGTCATGCAGAACTCAGATCTCTCAACTCCCTAATGGAGGGCAACTCCCTAATCTCCCACCAAATACTGCAAAAAAGACTCTCTCCTGCAAGGTCCCATTCTTCCCCTACCTCCAACTGCAGCATATGTTAACTGCTTCCTTAGGGCCCAAACCATGGAGCCAGACCAATTTCCAGAAATGGGATGAACTAGGCAGACTTTCAACAAAAAGACATGCCACCTTCCTAATCTATAAAACACTCCTATCCCTTATCTCAGCCCCCCCACAACAACACCTGCACCTATTGGCAAAAGGAGTTTCCGGAGCTTGAGACAGCTGACATCTTGGCCAACCCATGGACAGGAGTATACAGACATTTCAAGTTCGATGGCCTCAGACTCATGCAATTCAAGATCAACCACAACCTCTACTACACCCCAACCAAACTCTTTAGGATGGGCAAACTGAACTCGGACCACTGCACAAAATGCAAAACAAACAAGGGCACCCTCAAACACATCCTGTGGGACTGCCCTAAAGGTAGACCCCTTTGGGAAGAAGTGAAATCCCACCTGGACCCCTTTTGGGACTGGGGGAAGCCTTCTCACCTCAAACCTGCCCTTTGGGGATGAATATGGGCACAATCTTCGGTAACAGAAGATGTTACATCTCCTTCATCTCGGCAATGGTGAAAAAGCAGATTCCCAAACACTGGATGGATGACTTGCCCCCACCTATGTGGAATGGCACAACTCCATGCTTGAGGCCCTAAGAATGGAGAAAATGATCTGCCACCTGTGCCACACTCCCAATCTTTATTCTAAGAGATGGGGAGTGTTGGATGCACTGCTACTCAACTTATACCCCACTGCAAAACCACCCATTGTAGCCCAAACCCCTCTACCCCCACGACCCACTCAGTCAAACAAACCCCCCATCTGATCTTCAACAATGCCAGACAGGGCACGTCCCAGCATAGCACAGCATATACCAGCATAACAGGTCCCTGAAAGTTGATGGGACTCTTAATACTCTGACTACTGTATGTCTGTAAATATTGCCTGTTTGTAGTTGTTGTTGTTATTACCATATAATCCTCAATAAAGTTTACTATTTTCAAAAAAAAATGAATGGAGTGAGTGTTAGGGTTGAGAACCCCAAAGGAAGACTCCACCCCTCATTCAGTTCAGGGGTGGGGCAGGGGTGTTAGGGTTGGAAACCCTAACATCACATTTCCCTACCTTTGTCACTTTATCCTGAACCCTAACTGATACATTAACACAGTTTTTTGCAAAGAATTTCCTTTCTTTTTAAAATAGTTTAATCGTATCTTTATTTGCCTGTAGTAGTGCAGGGCCCTCTGGGCCTTGCATTCTCATCCAGCTATAGTTTTTGAGATAGAGTAATTGTATACTTATTTGTCTGTGGGAGTGCAGGGCTCTCTGCACCCTGAACTCCCATCCCTCAATAGATACGTATATGTATGTTGCTGTGAAAAAGCGCAGGGCCCAGTGGTCCCTGCATTTCATTTGTAGAACAACAGCAACCATATCATCAGCATAGCCTTCTTGTTACCCCACCTCATGTACCCGGTACTGAAAATGTTCAAATCCCCTCCAAAACATGATTCGGCGCCACCACAACATCATTCCACTCCACAGGTATGAAAAGACAGTTTGGGAAGGATTTGAAAAATGACAACTGTTATGTTCAGGAGGTGATGTAAAAAGGCTATGCTGAAAATTTGGGGTCAAAATATTTAACATTTCCAAAGTTATGAGAAAGCATAGCAAAATTTCAATGGATGCTTATAACTTTGCCATTTTTACATAGTTTCACCCCAAACGTTCAACATTGCCTTCTTATGACCCCACCTCATGAACAAGAGAAGTGCAAATTTTCAAAACCTGCCCAAATGGTGATTTTACCAAGTGACCATGAAATCGCCTTTCAGCTGGGATTTACCTAATGCCACCACAATTGTTCATGAGGTGGGGTCCCAAAAAAGGCCATGTTTCAAACTTGGTGTACAAATATGTAAAAATGGCAAAGTTATGCATCAGTGAAATACATTGAACAGCACTTACCTTATTTTCTCATATAGCAGTCAACATTTCCAGCAGCAAGACATGTCTTCCATCAGAGAGTGGATCTTCACCCTAGGACCTGTTTAGGTGAGTGATGGTGTGTGGGGGGTGTCGGGGGTGTGGGATGGTGGATGCTGAGTAGGAGGTTGGGGTGGAGGGGTAGGATAAGCAAGTGACCATTTTCTTTTTTACAGGTTTTAAGAAAAAAAGACATTGAGGTACCATTTTCTTTATTTCAGAAAGGATGACAACTGGAGGGGTAGGGGTGCCACTAGACACCAGGGAAATAATAAATCTGAATGGGGATGGTGAGTGGAGGATGAAGGGTGCCACTAGACACCAGGGAAAAATTTGGTCATTATGGGGATGGCATTTGATGGTGGGGGGTTGCCACTAGACACCAGGGAAAGATTTCATAATTACAGGGATGATGAACAGTGGGTGGGGGGACCACTTGACACCAGGGAATGATTAACTAATTGCAGGGATGGTGATCAGAGGGTGGGGGGTCCACTAGACACCAGGGAACATTTAAACAATTAAGGGGACTGCAGTCTGTGGGTGGGAAGGCACCACTAGACACCAGAGAAAGATTACATAAATACAGGCATGATGATAAAAATGAAAAATTTCTAATGATATTTTCATTTATACTAAAATTTTCATACTGGACGTGAGTTACAAAAAAAGGACTTAAACTGTAAAAAAAAAACATTTCTAGGTCATTTCCCTAACAGTTAAGTGCAGAATCCACCTAACTGAGTCCTGATGAGCAAGATAGATGTGTTGGTCTGTCAGTGGGATGTCATTTCTGTGAATTTTGACTTTTTTTTAGCAAAAAATGAAAAATAAGATGGTGGCAAATGAAAAAGGATTTTTCCCTCATGAAAAAAGAACTGGCCCATGCGAAAAAGGATTTTGTTTTCTTTCATACAGCTATCTTGAAGTACTTACTGAGCATGCTCAGAACCTGAAATTTCAAAATTTATCAACTTTGGAATGGAGTGATATTTTTTCACCAAACCAATAAAAGGCACATCTGTGGGCCAGCCCTTTTCTATCCTGAAATATTCAGACCCAAATTCCAAACTGTCTGGACACACACACCGGAAAAAACCAGCAAAAAAACCCCCCAAAACTCACTTTCTGCAATATCCTGATCTTGTAATCTGTATATCCGACTGGAACAAAACTGGGAACATTTGGAGATCCACTGCACAAGATTGAGCTCACAAAATTTCATGCACATCCACTAAATAGTTGCAAAGTTATTAAAGTGCAAAAAATTGGTGTTTCACATTAAAGTGCCTATTCAATCATAACTATGGTGGCAGAACTCCACCACTAAAATATAGGACAGATAGATAGATAGATAGATAGATAGATAGATAGATAGATAGATAGATATGTGTATGTGTGTGTGCGTGCACGTGCGTGCATGTGTGTGTACTCGTGGGTGGGTGTGTGTTGAGCATTTAATTATATTATTTTAGTTCAATTTCCATTAAATTTACTGTGCAATATGATTGACTGCTGCTTGGGACATGTGATGCAATGCTAGCTTAATGTAGTTTCTATTTTTTAAGTTTGTCTAGCTCTCTATGAAAGATAGCTCTCTAAGGAAGAGAAAGTGTGTTTAGAAGCTTGGAAGCTCAGGAGCAGTGTCTGTTGTTCATTGCTTGTTTGATTGTAATTAATAAACGTAATCTATACATTTTCTTTCTGTTGTTTGCAGTGTATTTGCATGCTGGTGGAGCCTATTTGGTGTCACATAACTATATGCAGTGGTACTACCAAGTAGCACACAGTGTTTGTGTTTCCTGGATTGACATTGCTGCCTGTGGCATGCTTTGCAATACTATCAATAGCAAATGGTCCCTGGATTATAAATGACAAACGATGCCTAGATTAACAATTGCAAACAGTTCCTGAATTGACAGTACTGTTAATGACAAAAAGCTGGCACAACTAACATTACTTTTGTGATAGAAACGGAGAAAAATAGAAACATAGACTTTGATGGCAGATAAGGACCGCTTGGTCCACCTAGTCTGCCAATTTCCCTACCTATTGGATAAGCTGCATATCCTAGTTAACCAACAGCCTACTTCTTCCTATCCCCCACCAGCATTGCTTTATGTCTGTCCCATGCATTATTGAATTTCCCCACTGTTTTTGATCCCACGACCTTCTCAGGAAGGCCATTTCATGTGTCCACCACCCTCTCTGTGAAACAATACTTTCTCAAACTGCCCCAAGCTGTCCCCCATCTATCTTCAAATTGTATTCCCTTGTTTTTGCACATCTCTTTTTTCTGAAAGATGCTACCCTCTTGGACTTTGTTGATTCCCTTAAGGCATTTGAAAGTTTCTATCATGTCCTCCCTCTCCTTCCTTTCCACAAGGGTATACATATTAAGCTCCATTTGTCTCTCTTTGTATGACTTCTGTTGCAGACCCTGCACCATTTTACTTGCCTTCCACTGGACTGCCTCCATCCTGCCTATGTCCTTGCGGAGATGAGGTCTCCAGAACTGCAAGCAGTACTCCAGATGGTGTCTCACCAACTGTCTTTACAGAAGGATAACAACTTCTTGTTTTCTACTGGTTATGCCTCTCCCTATATATGCCAGTATCCCCCCAGCCATCCTTGCTGCCTTCTCACATTGCTTGCTTACCTTTAGGTCATCTGATATGATTACCCCCAGGTCCCTTTCCATTTTTTTTGTTAATATCCCCCATTGTGTACTCTTCCCTGGATTTTTGTTTCCCAGGTGCATTACTTTGCACTTCTTTGCATTGAATCTAAGCTGCCATACTTTTGACCATTCCTCCAACCTTGCGGAGTCCCTTCTCATCCTTTACACACCTCCTTGTGTATCAACCCTGTTGCAGATCTTTGTGTCATCTGCAAAGAGGCATACTTTTCCTTCCAATCCCTCTGCAATGTCACTTATAAAGACATTAAAAAGGACTGGACCCAATACTGAACCCTGCGGTACTCCACTAGTAACCTCCCTTTCTTTGGAGTGGACTCCGTTTACTATTACCCTCTGTGTCTTGTTGTCCATCCAGTCTTTTACCCAGGCTACCATCCTGGGACCCACTCCCTGGCTGGCTAATTTGTTTATTAATCTTTTGTGTGGAACTGTGTCAAATGCCTTGCTAAAGTCTAGGTAGGCCATGTCCACAGCCCCTCCCTGGTCTACTACTTTGGTCACCGAGTCAAAGAAATCTATCAGATTCATCTGACATGACCTTCCTGCTGTGAATCCATGCTGCCTTTGGTCATGTGCCCCGCTGGCCTCTAGGTACTCAACAATTCTTTCTTTCAGAAGTGCTTCCATAATTTTCCCTACCAATGAGGTCAAGCTAACAGGTCTGTAGTTTCCTGCCTCTGCTTTGCTCCCACTTTTGTGAAGTGAAATCACATCTGCCCTCCTCCAGTCCTTAGGTACCACACCATCCTCTCACGATTTGTTAAAAAGGGTAGTCAGTGGTGTCACTAGTTCTCCCGTTAGTTCTTTTAGAATTCTGGAGTGAATCTTGTCAGGTCCCATTGCTTTGTCCACCTTTATTTTTGGAGTTCTTTCAGAACCCTTTCTTCTGTGAAAGGATTGGTAATTACCTCCCTATCCAGAGTGCTTCTATTGATTGGATTAGGTACCGTTCCCTTCTCTTCTTTTGTGAATACTGAGTAGAAGTATTTGTTCAGTAGCCCTGCTTTTTCACTGTCCCTCTCTGCCCACCCACCCTCTCCTTTATTAAGCCTCACTATCCCTCCCTTGGTCTTTCTTTGCTCCCTAATGTACCTATAAAAGGTTTTATCCCCCCTTCTCAACTGAGTTGGCTATCTTTTCCTCAGTTTGGACCTTTGTTATTCTGACTGCCTTCCCCACTTTCTTCTGCATTAACTGGTACAGTTCTCTGTTCTGCTTCTTCTGTGTTTCCTTATACTTCCTGAATGCTGTCTTTTTCTCTCTAACCTTCCCTGCCACTTCTTTTGAGAAGCATAGTGTTTTTTTCTTTCATTCTGATTTGTTTATTTGCTTCACACAAAGGCTTGTTGCCTCTGTGATGGCAGTTTTGATGTTTCCCCATTGTTCCTCCACCCTTCCTTCTTGCCTGTTTGTTAGTGCTTTTCTGAGGCACTCTCCCATTTTCACAAAGTCAGCCCTCCTAAAGTCCAGTACCCTCACTTTTGTATGGCATGACTCTGTGGCTATGTTTATTGTGAATCACACTGTTTGGTAGTCACTTGCTCCCAGAGGGCTACCCACTTCTACATCTGAGATCCTCTCTCCATCCCCATTTGAGAGTACCAGGTCTAAGACTGATCTCTCCTGAGTGGGTTCCAACACTAGCTGTCTGAGTCATGCCCCATGTAGGGCATTGAGAATGACCCTACTCTTGGATGAGGCTGCAGCAAAGGTGCTCCAGTTAACATCTGGCACATTCAGATCCCCCATCAACAATATCTCCCCTTTTACTGCTATTCTATGGCAGCCTTCTTTCATTTCCTTGTCCATTTCCTCCTTCTGAGATGGGGGTCTGTATACAATCCCCATGCAGAATGTGGTGCCATTTCCAGTCTCCAGGGTACCCTTTTGTTCCATTGCTTTGATCTCTTCCCTTACGTAGAAAGCTTCTCTTCCTCCTCCTCTTCTACCCTCCCTATCCCTCCTCTAGATTGTGTATCCTGGTATGTTGAAATCCCAGTCATGGTTCTCTGAGTATCTTGTTTCTGTGACTGCCACGATATCCAGGCGTCCCTCTTCCATCAAGGCCACCAGTTCAAGGAGCTTGTTACCTAGACTACGGGCATTGGTACTTATTACCCTCCATTTTCTGATGGCCTTACCCCTTTTGCCCCATCTCTGCCCTTACTGCCTTTGCCTTTTTCTCCATTTACCCCTGAATTTCTCCCTATCAACTTCTCTGTCTTCGTGTTTACCTCACTAACTACCCTGATTTTTTTACATTTTACAATGAGTTGCACAGAAAAAAAATCACAATTGATTTTAACATTGTTATTGTGGTCAACATTTTCATGTAAAGCTGTGTGGAATGAACAAATTCTGAATTCTCAGAATTTTAATGAAATTTTAAGAAATTCAAAATCAGAATTTTTAGAACTGTTTAAAATGTGTTAATGTGGTCATAACTTAGCCACCTGAGGTGCTAGAGCTCTGAAATTTGGCACTCTTACTTTATGGGTAGAAACATCATGAAATTAGGATGAATTGTCTCAAAATTATAAGTACTCAAATTCTGTGATTTTATTATTTGTGGGAAATTTCATGAAAAATTTTATCGGCATATATCTCAATTATCTATTGGGCAAGAGATCTTAAAATTGGCAAGATTACTTGACAACAGGTGTTCTAAAGATTTGCCATATTTCATGATATTAGGAGGTATTGTCTCAACATTATATGCGCTCAAAATCTGTTATTTTATTTTTTGTCTTTTGTAAAAAAATTTATCTGCAGATAACTCAGGCACCTTTGTAGCTCCGATGTCAGAGTATCCTGATGTCTAACACAAGTGGATACATTGATTTAGCTGTTTTAAATGTACAGTGAAAAAACAAAAACAATTATTGGTAACATGTTCTCAAATATTTATGGTAGCATATAAATGAAGCATCCATAATTCTTTTTGTGGAATTTAACATTCACAATGTACATAATACTACTTCATTTGGTAAGCTTGTCTGAGCTTTTTGTACTCCTGCTTTCCTCTCTGGGTGACTATTTTGCCACCCTCCTTAGAGTAGCCAGATTGACTCAGTAGAATGTCTGACCACACTGATATCCACTTTGTTCTTTACAGTGATAAAATTGCTTAAAACAAGAGTCACCTACCCTTTTTCCTATCAACCTATCCTGTTAGAATAGCCAGTATTGTTCCTTCCTGGTGCTCCAGACATTGTCTTCCTCCACTACATATTATTGAGTACCTCTGTGTCCCATACTTGCATGTGCATGAGGCTCCCTTGATCATCAATTTACTGGGTGTATTCCTTATATATCCTGCATTCAGGTTGAAATTGTCTACAATCTGTGCTTCTTTGCTCCAACTGGGGGGGGGTCTACCATTGGTGTGCTACCCACCTCAGCTGTCCATTTATTGGTCAAAGTATGCATCTAAGTCCTGAACATAGGAGCCCCATGCACTACCTGTCTCTCATACCCATATCTTTTAATCTGAATCCCCCAGATAAGGCTGAGTGAATTTAACAAATTCCAATTTTATGGAAGTTTCATGAAATTCCCCAAGTTTCTCAAAGACTCATGGAATTTGACTTTAAGTGCAGCTGTTATTTTGCAATTTCTGGCAGCAAGCAATTAATAAAAAATGACAGACACAGTCTCCTTGTAAGGTCTAAGAACCTGCCAAATGTAATGGCATTGCAATCTCTAGTTTTAACGTTTCAAGGGTTTTAAAATTTGCAGTTTACATTCTTGCAAAATGTAATTTTAAAATATTGTGAAAGTCTGACTAGTTTTAATTCAGTTCCATTTAAAGCTATCAATATGAACTCCTTCAGAAATGACCATGTGGTATAGTAGTATAAATGTTTCAAATCTGGTTACATTTGGATATGTTGTTTTAAAATTAGAGGGGAATAACTGAAATTTAAATGTTGGCAACATGTTTGGTGGACTATAACTCAGTCCCATTTGAAGCTGCAAATCTGAAACTAAATATATACATAAATGTAGCGATAAACTGTATATCTGAAACATGTTATAACATTTTAATGAATACAATCAAAATTATACTAAAATATCGGAAATCTAAATGTTGAGACTTCTGGTTCTGCCTCCTCCGGTGATGGCTGCATAGAGCACTTGCTCTCATGCACCCCAAGCAAAAAATACCTCTATTAGGTCTGATTAAAAAAATCTGGGGGGCTGAAATCAGCACGTTAATAGGTAGCAAGGAGGTATCTACAGCATAGAAGGGCAGTATTTACCAGTGGGCTAAGCAGATAATGGAGATGGGGGACGGCTGCAACTCGGAGGCCTCAGAGTGCAGTGTCGGCAAAGGCCTAACGGCTGAAACACTACGATGAACTCTAACCAAATCAGCAGTGAAGAGCAGCAAGATAAAGACTAAAAAAATTATACTGGATACTATATATCAATAACTGATCTCCTTTCGGGCAGAAATCAAAGACCTATATGGCGAACTACGTAAAGATGTGATGCAACTTGAACAGCGAGCTGATGACCTAGAAAGGCAGGGTACAGCCACAGAAAATCAGGTAAATGATCTAGAGACAGAGGTACAAATGCTTAGATAACAATGCAAGCAGATGGAAGCACGGCAGGAGGACTCAGAGAACCGTGCAAGGAGAAAAAATATATGGATTTACAGCATTCCAGAAGGTTCAGAGGGAGGCAATATTAAAGAATTCATAGATGCGTTGCTTCACACAGCATTGGAACTACCTAAGGACCTTGATTTACAGCTCAAGAGGGTTCACAGAGCGTTAGCACCTACATCAGCTAATCCAAATCCCCCCCCCCCGAGGTCTATCATTGCAAGATTCAACAACTATGCTACCAAAGAAAATGTTCTCCTTACAGCATGGTGCAAGCAAAATATATTTTATTGACAGACATATTTTTACATTGATCACAATTATGCTACCAAAACAATGCATCTCAGAAAAGCATACCTTCCACTATTACCAGTGTTGAAAGCAGCTAGGCATAAATGCTTTACCCCGTACCCTACCCGACTTGTACATTTGCCTGCAGGAAAGAGGGAGTTTGCCATGGCACCGGAGGCCAGAATGGAACTGTCCAAACTGGGGCTGAAATTTCCAGACAAACTGCTGGAGCAGCATGATCCTTCCATGACGCCTTCACAATGGCAATCTGTTCAAAACAAGCAGAAGAAGCAACAGAACAACTTTGGAGAAGTGCAGAAAACCCTAGCTGTGTATCACTGAAATGACTCAGATGCAGCAACCTGAAGGGAAGAGATGTCTGTAGACATTATATTTCTTAATCCAGGTGGGTGATTAGGGGGTTGGGGTACTGTCGACAGAAAGTTTTCCTCTTTTTACTCTGGTTCCCTTCCTCAGTGGCTCGACTCTAGGCTAAGAGCGGTCTCTCTAATTTTTGGGCCTGCATTAAGCCACTTGTCGGTGGTTCGGGGAGGAAACCAGGGCCACCTCCCCCCCTTCCGCTTTAGATATTAAATAAGATTTATTAAATGTGCTGCATTAGCTTGTGAGACACTGATAATTTCAGAGACTTATTATGGACTCTTGCTGCATTTTATTTTTTATAGTCTGGGACTATACTGGTAAATGAGCAAGTCTATTTCTTTAGAGGCCTTCTAGCCCCCTGCCCCCCCCCCATTTTGATAAGGTTTTTTTTTTTCCTCAATTTAGCCCACATGGCAACCATGAAGTAATGGTATTGGGGAAGCAGTGAGAAATGAGATAGAATGTGGAGCATACTCCAAGGAGTGCTATCCTTCCCTAAATATTGTTTTTATTTCTTTGGTATGTCCCTACTTTTTGGGGTATACTTATTGGGTATCCTGGAGGCCCCAGCCAGTTGTGACCTGAGACTACCTCCATCTTCAGGAGAAGCTCAACAAAAATATGGGGTTCTTCATGAGGGATCAGGGAGGAACTTTTATACCTCCCCACTAATGGAAGTCACTGATTTATGTAATGACAAGGTTTTATCAACCAACATAATTTACAGTGTAAATAGTTCTGTTATAATGAAAGTCAGACAGTTTACTGACTCAAGGTTATATGCAAGATTCAGACTACAAGATATATGGGATATCAGGGAAAAGTGTGTCCATATCACGCAGTGCAAACGAGGGAGTAATAATCATGTAATGCAGGATACAGTTAGAAATGTAGCTATGGATGAGCAGGGTACTCTAACCTTACTGCAGCAGATGCCAAGTAAACCCCAGATTTTTTCAAGAGACCTCTCTCTTACATGTTATTACAGGAGAAGGCCAGCATGGGCGGCCAGGACTGGGGTGGTGGGATGGTGCCCTGTCCATCAGAGAGAGATTTTCTTTTCATTTAAACAGTCATGATGGATCCTTCCATAGAGTTTATATAATTAAATATTAATGGAATCAATAATCCTATTAAACGTTCTAGATTGCAGCAGTACCTACTTCAGCAGAGGGTGGATCTTATTTTTCTTCAGGAGACATACCTGACTCCACTGGAGCCTCAGAAGCTTTCTGCTGGCCATAGGTATGCTGTAATAGCTTCTTCTAGCAAGACAGGTAAGTGCAGGGGCACTGCCATATTGATCCCTGTTGGGACACCCTTCCTGAAAGAAGCTGAATATATTGACTTTAATGGCTATTTCACTATTTTTCAGGGACGTCTCTATGATTCAGCTGTCACATTGGCAAGTGTATATTTTCCACCGGGGCCCCCCTGGTTCATGTGAAGAGGTTTTTGAATCAGCTTTTAGATGTAAAGCAGGGTATGACTATAATAGGGGGAGACTTTAATATCACTTTATCTCCTCATTTGGATGCCTCCTACCCCCATAAACATAAGGCTAGCCCTTCTCAGAAATATCTCAAAGCCCAGTTGCCCATACTAGGCCTGACAGATGTATGGCATCATTTTGTTCCCACTAAAGGAGGTTTCACGTATTACTCTTCCAGGCATCATACCTTCTCTCGACTAGACTACTTTATCCTTTCTACTGAGCATGTTGCAAAAGCTAGGGATATTAGGCTAGCAGCTTGTCTCTTATCCGATCATACTCCAATTATATTAAAATTAGACATTGCAGCACCTAGGAAGACCACTCTTTGGAGGCTGAGCACCTCAATCCTAAAAGATCCAGAGTTTAAGACAATGATGAAGGATCGGCTCCTCAGATAGTTAGAGAAAATAAATCCACAGAGATCTCTCCAGCAGTAATGTAAGGTACAGTTAAGGCCGTCCTCAGGGGTGAGATAATTTCATATACAACTCAACAGAAAAGAATTAGGGAAACCAGATACAGACAGTTGCAAGAGAGGTTGACAGAACTTCAAAAAGCTAGGGCAGAAGGACACATAATTCAGCCTACAGAATTGCGAAACATGCAGGCTGAACTCCGAAAAATCCTAGACTTGAAGGTACAGGCAGCACTTTTATATACTAAAAGCACTTTTTATGAGGGGGGCCCTAGGGAAGCTAGGCACTTAGCCAGATGAACCAGAATGTTTAAGCAGAAAGCTACAATTACTACAATTAAGGATCCTAGCTCTGGTAATCTCCTTCACCGTGGCACAGAGACAGAACAAGCTTTTCAAAAGTTTTATAGATTTATATTCTGAATAACATCCCCCCTCTCCAGAGATTAGAACCTTCTTGAGGAAACTACATATCCCTAACCTTTCTGAGATGCAACAAGCCTCATTATTGAGTCCAATTACTGGACAGGAGATTCAGATGGCTATCAAAAAAACTAAAACCATGAAATCTCCAGGACCTGATGGTTATTCTGCTGAGTGGTACAAAGCTTTTTCTCCTTTACTAAGCCCCATGCTGTTATAGGTTTTCCATGATGTTCAAAAGGGAGAACCACCTCCAGACTCCTGGCATTATGCTGTGCTTTCAGCCATACCAAAACCAGGAAGGGATCCTCAATCTCCAGAATCATACAGACCTATATCTGTACTTAATTATGATTATAAGATATACATGTTCATATGGGCCCCAACGCCTGGACCATATTTTACCAGAAGTAATTCATATGGACCAGGCAGGTTTTTTACAACAGAGGCAAACTGCAGATAATACTCTCAGAACATTTCATTTGATGGATCACATGACCAATAGTTCTCTCCCTTCAGTATTAGTACAGGTAAGTTTAGATGCCTTTAAGGCTTTTGACAGGGTCTGTTGGGACTTTCTATGGAGGGTCCTGGAGGCTTTTGAATTCCTAAAACAATTTGTTACATGGGTTAGCCACATATATTCGGTCCCCAGAGCCTTTTTAAAAATAAATGGAGCAATTTCTACCCCGATTCCCTTAGAGAGGGGCACCCAGCAGGGGTGCCCTCTTTCCCCCACTACTATTTGCAGTTTACATTGAGCCCTTAGCTATAGCAGTCCAGCAATTGGCCGATGCTAAGAGGGTAAAGGTGGGAGAGGACACGTTTACAATAGCCCTGTATGCAGATGATGTCCTACTGTCTTTATTAGAGCCAGAACCCTCTCTCAGAGCCCTCCAGAAAATAATTACTCAATTTTCCTCAGCCTCAGGATATAAGATAAACTCTACAAAAACAGAGGTTTTACTATTTGCTTTTCTCCCTCTCCGTCACTAAGAGCCTATTTACCTTTTAAGTGGCGAGGAACAATGCTGAAATATTTAGGTATCCAGCAAACCCAAAATATTGATCATACTGTCCTGATAAATTATGAACCTCTCACTCAGAAAATAGAGAATGATCTTCATACCTGGTCTCAGCTCCGTCTCTCCTTTTATTCAAGGATTGACCTTATCCGAATGAATGTATTGCCCAGTTTACTGTATTTGTTTCAGACCATTCCTGTCCTGCCTCCCCTCTTATATTTTATATCATGGAACAGGACTTTAACCCGATTTGTCTGGGCTGGTAAGAAACCTCGTATCTGATGGTCCATTCTGCAACTTCCAAGAGACAGGGGTGGATTGTGATTGCCTGATCTGGGTAAATACACACAAGCAGCTGCTCTGTCTAGGATTCCGGGATGGATTGATCCAAATTATAGAATACCTTGGTAGAGGTTACAGACTACTTTAAATCATATTCAAGATATTAAGAATGTTTTGTTTGAACCTGGGGAACCTTTCCCAGGATGGAATGCTTACCATAGGGGAATGCAAAGTAGTATGACAGTTTGGGACAAACTTAGAACCTCTCCAGAACTTGAACTGGTCTTTTACTTTTTAATACAACTTAGGTTAGAGACAAAGAATCTTCAGGCACCCCTAACTGAGACTTTAAATGGTTGGCACAACAGACGCCTAACATTCATCTTTCAGATATTAGATAACCAGGGTATGTTACCCTTTTACACATTAAGAGATGCCTATGGACTACCGCCGGATGCCATTATAGCTTACCAGCAGATAAAAGCCCATTTGGCAAACAAGGCTCCTCAATGGGGCTGCCTCCCATCTCCATCTCCATCTCCTCAATTATTGTTAATTATTATATCTTCCATAAAGGGTATAACCCCCCACACACACACACACACACACCTGATTGTAACTCTGTATACGGGATTACAGAAGTTTAATAGAGATTCAACTTTAGGGGTCCTGGCAGCTTGGAATAGGGAATTATTGTCACCAGTCTCAGAAGACCTTTGGTTTAAATATACCAGGTTATCCCATGGAATATCTCTAGCACCATATTGATTAGAATTTGCATGGAAAGTCAGGCTTAGATTTTTTAATACACCAGCTAAACTGGTGAAATGTATAGGTGGCCCAGTGGGAAGCTGCTGGAGATCTTGCAGGGAAAATATGGCTGGACATACACATATTTTCTGGTCATGCCCAGTGCTACAACCATTATGGGTAGAGGTGGCAGAAACCTTGGGGGAACTGGTGGGGGAGGAGGCTGTCCTAACCCCCAAATTGGTACTGCCTCCAGAAGACCTCCAAATTTTGAGAGGCTCTCTTTTGATTACTTACATATTGATATCTAAGAAAGAATCACTAGATTGTGGGGCTGGACCTCACCTCTGACCAGAAGGGATTGGTTTACGGCCATGAAAGAAGTATATTATCTGGAAGGATTGGCAGCCAGCCATTTGAATAGAAAAGATAAATTTGAACTCCAATGGAGGAAATGGATCCTTTATATGTCAGCGCAAGATCTTCATTTTGTTCCATAATGAATACCCAAAGATGTAAACTGGAGCAGAGAAAGCTGAGGGGAAGAGAGGGGTTCGGGGGAAGATTTATCTTCTGAGTACAAGTAAACAAGGATCCTTACCGGGATGGATTTATTTCTGGCTACTTATGAATTATGATTTTGTGTCCATTACTGTAATGCAATGTATGCTGTTTGAACTATACTTGAATGTATTATGTGATGTCTATTATGTAATGTATCCCATGTGTCTCATATATAATGTAAAACAAATAAAAATATAATTAAAAAAAAGAAATCTAAATGTTGGCAAAATGGCTACCGATAACAGCCCCCCTTCAAGTTTGAGACTTACAACATGGTGCACATACCCATGTTGTGTGTTTCTCTAAATCCTGAAGCTGTGGAGAAATTTGGATAAGAACATTTAAAATTAGATTGAAATAACTGAAAATTAAACTTTGATTAAATGTGCGCCCACCCATAACTCTGCCACCTTTTAAATTACAACTCTAAAATGTAATACACTTATGAGAGCTATTCCTAACTGTCTCTGTACCAAATTTGGTGTCAGTTAGATGTGTACAATTAACATTACAGCAAAATAACTGAAATGTAAAATTTGGTAAAATTCTGCAGAATTTTCACTAAACTTCAGCGAAATTTCACAGAATTGGAATGATAACTCTGCAGGCATTCTGCAGGTGGAATCTTGTATCCTGCAAAGCTCTAATTTTCAGTCAAATGTGACAGAAAAATCACAATAGTTTTTTTCAACATTACTTTCATGGTTAAAAAGTCAAAACCCAACTGTGACAGAAAAATCATGATCTTCATCTGACATTAATTATGTAGTCATTTTTTAAAATCAGTTGTGATAGTAAAAATCACAGTTCTTTTTATCATTATTTTGGTTATTTTTGTGATTAAAATTTCAAAGTTGGTTGTAACAGAAGAATTACACTTTTGTAACATAACTCTTGTGGTTAAAATATCCAAAGTCAGCAGCAACAGAAAAAATCACAATTGTTTTATAATATAACTTTTGTGGGGGGAGACCAAATGGCCAACAACGGGCAGCTGCATGTCTGAGTTGCTTTTCTACACATTCTTTAAAAGTTACAAAAAAAGTGGGGAACTCAGTATTTTTCAATAAAAAAAAATTCATGTAGGTGTCAGAAGCTGAGCTAATCAAGCTCAGCAAAAAAGAGAGAAAGAAATTGCAAGAATGGAAGCGAAAATAGAAATTCAAGTAACAAGTACTTCTCCCTCACTCTTGTGACAACAGAAAAATGGCAATGTGTAGGACTCATTGATAATTTCCTATCCTCTGCAATTTTGGGTAGCCCCATGGAAATTGTTCCTTTGCCACAGCTGAAGTTACAAGTCCCAGACCTGAAAATCTCTTAGATTATCCAGTAGTAACCCAGCATATGTTACCTGTGCATGGTCCAAGAAAGGCCATCCCACCAGAGCAAAGCACATGTATAGAGGTTAATTGCTCCTACAAGGCACTCCTACAAGATACCCAGAAGTGTGGCCAAAAATTAGATGCTTTGGTAGTGCAGTCTGTGAGGAAATTGAGTGATGCGAGGCAGCCTACAAAGTGAAAGTTGAATCTATACCAAAGGAAATCACCGTGGTCTCCATGAATATGAAGTCCTTGGCATCTTTGATATCAGCCATGTTGAGAGACAATGTACTATAGCTCAGGCCCACAAGATCAAGGTTTGGAAAATTCTGTTTGTAAGAACAATTTATGAATTATTGGCCTGCCTATTTTAGAAAACACAGAAGCTATAACATGAGATATCACTAAATGGATGTTTAGTGAATTCCTTAATTATTTTACAAAAATGTGGTGTGCATATTTATGGAACTCATACAAACAGAAGAGATATGCACATCTCACTCTTGTGATTACAAAATTAATTATCTGTGCAGCACTAGGTTGTGCATTAGAGAATGAGTAAGGTGCCTTGGGATATCCCAGTTTCCAGTTGCCTTGGTAGCACAACTGGAATGGAATTCCAGGTGGCCTCGCTTCAAGTCCCAGATACGGCATTGATTTCTTTCTGATTTCTGTTTGTATGAGTTCCATAAGTATGCACGCCACACTGTTGTGATTGAAAATGTAATTATCTGTGCAGCACCAGGCTGTGCATTAGAGAAAGAGTAAGGTGCCTCGGGACTTCTTAGTTTCCAGTAGCCTTGGTAGTGCAGCTGGTAGTGCAACCAGAATGGTATTCTGGATGACCTTAGTTCAAGTCCCAGCTGAGGCATTTATTTATTTCTCTCTTCTGCTTGTATGAGTTCCATAAATATGCATACCACACCCTTGTGATCAAAAATGTGATTATTTGTGCAGCACCAGGTTGTGCATTAGAGAAAGTGTAAGGTGCCTCAAGACATCACAGTTTCCAGTTGAATTGGTGGTGCAGTTGACAGCACAATCAGAACAGTATTCAGAGTGGCTTGGGTTTAAGTCCCAGCTGAGGCACTTATTTCTTTCTCTCTCCTGTTTCTATGCCTTAATTATATGCCAGAGAATATACTTCCACATTTTATAGCCTTTCAACTTCCCATCAGATCTCCATCTTCGATAGTTAAAAGTAATAAAGAACCTGCTGTAAATTCTGCTATGAAATCTCCAACTGTTCTAGTGCAATTTGCACTAGAACATGATTGAGAAGTGATGCTCAAGCAAGCCAGAATGAAAGGAGCAATGAATTTTCATGGTGCAAAAGTTTACATATAACCCCATGTTAGCCCCTAGACACAAGCCTGTAGGAGGAGATGTATTCAGTTTCCAGTTGAGATCCCCAAAAATGGGTGGCAAGTTTTCTCTTTTGTACCCTTGCAACGTTCAGGTAAAACCTGACATGGTGAGATATATATTCTATGACCCAGATCAACTCTTGACCTTCAAGAGGAGAGTTCTGACTCTGATGATACTGACATTAACATTGGCATTCCTTGCCCTGCTGATATAGAAGCTGGAGCTCCAGAAGTCACTACAACATAACTCTTGCATCATAATGTTATAACTCTTGGATTATAACTCTCTTGTTTTTCATTTTTGGAGAGTAAAATGCTTTACTTATGAACCTGACTGTCTGTGAATATGAACCTATGTTTTCCAGATAAAGGAATTATCTGAAATTATTGCTGTGGTCCTGACCAATCATATTTTCAGATAAGTACAATTCTCTAATAATATTGCCTATCTTTTTATTTATTTATTTTTTTTAGTTTCTTTATTTCCGTCTGTCACTGACCAGCCCCCTTCCACCACCCACCCCAGCCCTGTCATCCTGGCGTCCACTGGTACTTACCTCTGACGTTGAGGTGCCAGCTGGGCTGGGTACAGCGCCTGTGGGGAACCAGCTTCATCACTCCAGTTGGTGGAATTTTCACCTCCATTTCTACTCCTCCCGAAGTGCAGAGCTGTGTCGTTCAATGACGCCAATGGCCAAGCCACGCTCACTTCAGCACGTGGCACACTGGGCATCTTCTGGATCTCCACCCCCTGTCTTGGAGCCAGTGTGCCAGCCTCCAGCCACTGCTAGGGGCCAGGTGTGCACCAGTCTCCAATCCCACCCCTCCCTGGGAGAGGAGAGCTGTCCTCTGGATGCTCAATCCTCTCCTTCCCTGACTGACCCCTGATGACCCGCTCACACCATAAACATGGGTCACTGGTGTGGCAGGAGGTAAGGCAGTGATGCTTCAGCCCTCCACGTCAGTGGGACAGCTAACAATATTGCCTGTCTAATAACATTTTCTTACCAGGAGATGGGCCCTTCTGACTGAAACCAGTTGAATGTCCCTGACCCCAGTGCCTCACCACCTGCCTGCGTCCCAAAGATCTATCTCATTTGTTCTTAATGGCTGTATATATGTTCCTCCCCCAATAAAACTCATAGAGCAGCCAATAGCTAATCTGTCCCAATCCTCTCTTTTGGTGTTCCATCTGTTGAAATATATCCTTTGCCTTTCATTGATTTTAGCATCTTTGTTACCGTCTTTTAAGACCTGCAGCTTGCTTCAGTTTTGAACTCTCAAATTCTGTTTATTTATTTATTTGCTTTTGATGACCGAGTAAGTACACTAGGCAAAAATCCTACCTATTTTCAGGAATGACCCGGGAGAGTACAACTGCAGGCATGAACAATCATGTAACATATACTCAGAACAATTACAGTAATGAGCTGATTCCATAAGCATATTACACATATGGAAAGCAAAACAGAGAACACATTAATACAGTAATGAGCTGATTCCATAAGCATATTACACATATGGAAAGCACAACAGAGAACAATTTAACAGAACATTCATGGATGAAATAAAATAAATTTGCACAACACACATCCCCAAGTATGAGGAGTTAAATTGATAGCAGTGCTTTGAGGACTGGAGAAAGAGTGAATGAGGAACAATAGGAAAAGCAAGAGAAGAGAATCAGGCAGGTATATTGCAGTCACATGTATCAAGTGCTTGGAGGTGAGAAAAAAGTGTGGTTTTAAAGGCGGCATGAGATGAAGAGAACTTAAGGAAGGGAGGCAGGGAATTCCAGAACTTGGGAGCAAAGTGGGAGAATGCTTGTTCCCCCATTTTGGTGGAACAGAAAGGGACAGAGAGTAATTGAGCATCAGACGATCTCAGAGAGCGGGGCCAGTGCACAGGGGAAAGCATGGATGCAAGCGAGTCAGGCCGGGGGAACCTGGACAAGGAGTCAATGAAGCATCCTAGAGAGTAAGCATGACAGGCATTGGGTGACAGCCAGTGCAAGGAGGAGTAGAGCAGGCAATGGTGCATAAGACAAGGGTCCGAGAGGGCAAATCTACACACATTGTTATAAGCGATGTCCCACTTACCACCATTAGCCTGGGAGGAAGAGGGAGTGCATACAACAGGCTTGGGAGCAAGACCCTTCTTGCTATGGATATCCTGGCCTCCAGGGTCAAGGAATGGCAAACGTGGTAAGCTGCACCAATCTTGGTATTTACCACTTTGCAAATGTCACTTATGCGAAGGGAGAACTCAAGCAAGGAGTCTAACCTTACACCCAGGTATTTAATGGAGTCAGTAGTAGAGACTGAGGACCCATCTAGGCAGACAACAGATAACCTGGGGGAATGAATGGTGACTTTCCTAGGGGACCCGAAAAGCACAGCCTGCATCTTAGGTAGATTGAGTAAGAGGAAGTTGGAGGCAAACCAGGATTGGAGTTGGTTAAAAGCAGATGACAAATGATCATTGATGACTTCAATTGAGCGTGAGGTGGAGTAGAGGACTAAATTATCAGCGTACATTATGGAACAGCAGTGGGGAAGATGGGTGGGAATATCATTAACAAATATGGAGAATAGTAAGGGCCCAAGAATAGACCCTTGGGGAACTCCACAGAAGATGGAAGCGGGAGACGATAGAACCTTGCCAAAGGAGACAGATTGTGACCTGTTGTCAAGATAGCTACAGAACCAGGAAAGCGTGGGTCCAGTGGCACCAAGGATCTCAGGTTTATGCAGGAGACATGGATGGTTCACAAGATCGAAAGCTTTGGAGAGGTCAATGAATACTGCCCTATTCAGAAGGCCCTTATCCATGTGGGATTTTACCTCACCCGTAAAAAGGGTGAGAGCCGTGGTGGTGCTGTGCCCTGCCCTGAAACCATGCTGAATGGGGGAACGGAGATTAAATTTGAGTAGGTGGGCCAAGATCTGGTTGTGGATTAGTTTCTCAAGGATCTTACTGAGTGTGGGGAAGAGAGAGATAGGCCGATAGTTAGGATTTTAGGATCACCTTTCTTGAAGACAGGGATTGTCCTTGCAGATTTCCAAGCTTGAGGCACTGTGGAGGTACAGATAGATAGGTTGAACAGCCGAGTAATTGGAATTGCCAGAATAGGGGCAGCGACTCTGAGGATCCTGGGTTCAATTCCATCAGGGCCAGGACTGCCATGAGCAGAGATAGATTTCAGCAACTTAAGGATTCGGAACATGACACAGGGGAGAGAGTAAGAGGGGGAGGAGCTACACCAGGGGCACAAGGAGAGGTGCCAGGTGGTGATATGCAGGTAGGAGGGGGGACATTGGGAACAGAGGAGAAGATGGAGTTAAAGGCATTAGCAATGGTGTTGGGATTGTCACAATGAATATCGTTAATTAGCATGTCACTGGGAGTCTGTGGCTTGGAGTTACCCAGTACCATTTTAATTTGAGACCAGTAGTTTTTGGGGTTGGTGACAGAGTATTTGAGGAGATCACGATAATATTTGCTCTTGGCAAGGCGAACCTCCAGCTTGCAGGTGTTACGCAGTGAACGATATGCATCAAAGTCAGATTGCACCAGGGAAGATTTCCATTTTGACCATAGTTTGTCACGGCATTTAAGCAAAGCCAGGAGAGGCCTTTTCAACCACTTGGTCACCTCCCCTTCGATCCTATGAGTTGAGATTGGGATGTGTCTGCACTGTAGGGTCAGTAAGATAGAGCTGAAGTAGTCCGTCGCAAAGTTAATATCAGTGGTGGAGAAAAGCGGTGACCAGTCTACACTTCTCAGATCACTACAGAACAATGCCGGATAAAATTTGGAGAAGTCTGTAAAGGATAGAACTTTGGGTGGATTAACCGGAGGAAGGGAACCCCTCACACAGAAGACAGGGCACTGATCACTCATGGAGTCAGGAAGAACACCAGCCAGGGAGTAATAGTCCTTGCGATTTGTGAGGATCCAGTCAATCAGAGTACGTTGCGTGGTGTTCTGCGATGTCCTCATTGGGGTCTCAATGAGTTGTAGAAGACTGGCCTTACTGATAGCGCAGGTAAGGAGTGAGGAGTCTGGGCCTAGCCAATCAAGATTAAAATCACCCAGGCAAATAACTTTGTTGTTGGCATGTTTGCTAGCAGTTCTATGCAATTCAGGATGGGTATGATTGTGATGTACGTAGGTGTTCCTGGGTTTTTTTCATCAGTTATTGTGATATTTATTTTGTTTCATTATGTACCAGGGGAAGCAGTTTATTAACTACTACTACCCACAGCTTTGAAAATGTTGCCTGTTTGGGTACATGTTTAAGACTCAGAGCATTAGTGACCTGGAAGAGCTACAGTAGCTTGCAAAGTGATCAAAGAGTTGTCAAATCTTACATTGAAATTGCCCAGCAATAAAGGCTTGGGGGCATTTTGAATGCCAGGAAGACAACTCTGCAGACTCTTGCAAAAATTTTAACTCCAGCCATGGAGAAGTGGTAGTGAAGTATGATTTTGAATCTCAAATGAGCAATGAACAAAATGGTCATTCATTCAAAGGACCTTAGTTGCTCCACAGATAACACTGTGAAGGCTATATCAGGGTACTACATGCCATAGCTCAAAGGTAGGTTATGCAACATTATAAGCCTTAAGGCAATTTTTGGAGAAAGTTGAAGTGAGTTTCTCTGGAGATGAAGGATGTGTGAGCCAGGGAGGGAAGAAATGGTGATGGAAGAACTCTTTTATGCCTTAAACCCCTCCTGCAATCTTGTCCTCACAGGGAGGGGGTGGTAGAATGAGGCAGCTGGGCTCCTCCAACTCTGGTATTGCTGAGCAGTGCCAGGTCAGTAACAAATAAGATTGTCATTATTAGGGATATTATCCCTGCCTCAGGGGCTGACTTGATATGCATCACAGAGACCAGGATGGATGACAACTTTGGCCCAGTTGTGGTCATGTTGGTCCTGCCAGTCTTCTTTGTGATAAACTGCCAAAGACTGGCATATGGGGGGATGGAATGGCCTTCTTTGTTAGATCTGATATAGCCTTCACAGTGTTATCTGTGGAGCAACTAAGGTCCTTTGAATGAATGACCATTTTGTTCATTGCTCATTTGAGATTCAAAATCATACTTCACTACCACTCTCCATGGCTGGAGTTAAAATTTTTGGAAGAGTCTGCAGAGTTGTCTTCCTGGCATTCAAAATGCCCCCAAGCCTTTATTGCTGGGCAATTTCAATGTAAGATTTGACAACTCTTTGATCACTTTGCAAGCTACTGTAGCTCTTCCAGGTCACCAATGCTCTGAGTCTTAAACATGCTGTTGCCTCAGTCATGCATGTAAGATGTCATAAATTAGAACTGGTGTTCTGCGTGGGGTTTGGAATAGCAGATACTTCTGTGGTTCTTGTCATCTAGTAGAACTACTACATCATGGAGCTCAGCCTCTGAACTCCTACGTTGCCACCTCTGACTGTGGGGGGGGGGGGTCCAATATTGTTCAAAACAGAACCAGACTCTAGATAGGTTTTGGGGATTTTTGGACGCTTTGACAATGGTGGTACAATAGCATTCTCCAGGAACTCTATTACAGCTCTCAAGGCCCATATAATTCAGCCCTGACTGTGGCAACTGAAACCCTGGTAACAATTACTTTTTTAACAAAGACTTTACATCAATGTGTAACTTGGTGCAGTATTTAATAGAGCTTCAGCATCTAAGACTACAGAGACACATGTTGCAGCAGATGTGGAGAGCTAGGGAGAAGCTGACAAACTAGCCCTAATGTCTCACTGTGGTATTTATGGGGAGGAAAGGAGCTAGGAGAGAACTACATATGTCTCTGTTCTTATTGTAGTGGAGAAGAACAAACAAGGCAGTACTTTTTTCATACTGTTGAAATGTTTATACATACTGTAAGAACAAAAAAACAAGGTGCTGCGTCATTGTGTGGTCTGAAAACAAAACAAAAAGGTAATATTAAGTGCACATTGAAAATAGGAGATAGAGTAAGAATTGACATTTTGACTGAGGGTCTTCTTCAGGAACTATCTAAAAGAGAAAAAAGCAAAGTTAGTGGAGAGGTAAGGGCAAATGAGGGATATATATCTGATGAAAGAAAATAGGGGGAAGCTCTAAGAGAAAAAAGCGATAATAGGCATGGTAAGAATAGAAGCTGGAAAATAAAAAAGGTGATGATGGGTAAGAAAAGGCACAGCAGGAGTGAATGAGCGGAGTATTCCTCAAGTGGGGACCAATTAACAGGACCTAGTAGGATAGCTGAAAGGTGACAAATGTGGGGGAAGGAGACAGAGGTAGAAACTTCTGTAGAAAGTGAAGACAGATGTGCAAGCATAGCTGGAATGCCCATGTAAGTATGTGCACACTCACACAAACTGGATGGAAGTGTGGGCTAGCTTGTCCATACATGTGAAAATACCATACACATATGTAAGCAAAGATATGATGAGGGTGGGAGTAAAAAGGACAGACTATAGTGGTAAACCATGAGGCAACAAAAAGATGTTGGTAGAAGATGTCTGACAGACTGTACTGCCTGTCTTCAGAGGAAAGAGAACTACTCAGAGGAGAAGTGTGACCCATTAAATATCTTCTTTTGAACTATGGTTGCTGGTATCTAGAACCAGATCTCATCTGGTTCTCAAGGAATGATTGACAGGAGTTAAGGGGTGATGAGATTGTTTGTTCCATTAGCTTGAAGTATGTTTAGAAATCTGGATCAGGAGGGCATCACCGAGTGGCTGCTGGGCTACATGCACCACTTCTAGGCTAGATCCTGCTCAATTTCAGCTCACAATGACAGGTGAGGGGGGAGTACTAGCACCAGACATAGCAAGGGTTGTTAATGCTTCCTTGAGGGAATGGGTGTTTCTGGTGGCCTTGAAAAGGGTGGCCATCAAACCCCTTGCTCAAGAAGCAGTCATTAGATCATGACTCCCCAGCTAATTATTGGCAAATCTAAAACCAGCCATTCCTAAAGAAGGTTATTGAATAAGTGGTGACAGTGTAGTTGCTGTAGGTGAACATCTGGGGCTCGATATTCAAATATTTTTGTGGGCACAAATGGGTCTTTGCCCGTGCAAACCTGGGTTTGCACTATAGCCCCATATTCAAAAAGGGCTGTTGCACGGTGGGTTAGCACCCATGCAAAACATAATGTATGCATGCAGGCAAGGGGAGGGGTGTGGCCATGAATATGCACCCTATCCCATGTTAAGCAGCCTTACATTGTGGAAAAGGGTTTAGTACAATCATTTTGTGCAGCACAAATATCACCTAACAAAACCCTGAATGAACTCTGGGCAACCCTAGTGGCTGCTGGAGGTAATGCAGCCACTGAGTCGCTTGGTCAGTGGGGAGCACAACCACCTCCTGTGGTCACTGGCATCGTCCTGCCAATCAACATCCCATTATTTAAAATATAATGTCTCTGGTGCTAGTGGTGTCCCCCCCCACCGATCCTCGGCCCTGTAATTAGAAATACATTTCCTGGTGGTAGTGGTGCCCTCTCTAACCCAATCCAGAGCCCATAATTAGAAATACATTACGTCTAGCCAGCCCAGTGATGTGGAAGGCTGAGGTGCTGAGCACCTTACCTGCTGCCACACTGGTGGCCTGGTTTCAGAAACAGATGCAGGTCGTTTGGAGCTGGCCGTGGGAGGGAGGATCGAGTGTCCCAACAGATGGCTCTCCTCCCTCAGGGGAGGGTGGTAGTGTGACCCACTGCTTGTCTGTCATCTGGAGGTCTCCAGGTGGTAACACAGCATGGGCACACAAGCAATGACCAATCACAGATGTTTGAGGATGTCTCCAAAAAGGAAGAGTTCATCCATTATGTCACTGAACTTTGTGCTGTTTCCAAGGGAGAAACACCAGGGGGAAAACCCCATGTCCCCCTGCCACTGCATGTGACAGCCCTCGGGGACTCCTGGGTCCTGCTCCATGTTGATCCTTGCTGGTGTGACTGAAGGGGGAGTAGCAGGTGGGAGTGGGGGATCCTCGACACAGGGCCCAATGACAGGAGTAGGCGGTGGCAGGCAGGCAGGCAGAAGGCTCTATGGAATAGAAATACATTCCCCAGTGGTAGTGGTGCCCTCCCTCCCCCAATCCCCAGCTCCATAATTAGAAGTAGAAGAAGAAGAAGAATCAGCATTTATATAGTTCTTTTCATACACAGTGTATCCCAAAGCACTTTACAAGCAATGCTAGACTGGTAGTGAAGTACATTCTCTCGTGTTAGTGGTGCCCTCCCTACCCTGATCCCCAGCCCTGTAGTTAGAAATACATTCCCTGATGGTAGTGGTGCCCTCTCTCCCCTGATCCCAGCCCTGTAAATAGAAATACATTCCATGGTAGTAGTGGTGCCCTCCCTCCTCTGATCTTCTGCACTGTAATTAGAAATACATTCCCTGGTGGTAGTGCTGCCCTTCCACCCTCCAATCCCAGCCCTGAGCCCTGACATAAAAGTCTATATTCCTGGTGGTAGTGGTTGTCCCCATTGCCAGCCTTGAAGTACAAACAATCCCTTCCTGACATCCAATGGTCCTCCCCCACGGCACTCCCTCACGCTCCATGTCCTCATCCGTGGTGCCTCAGGTGCATACGGCAACTGACATAGCCCTCCTCACACCTCCTCAACTGGTTACCATATGTATTGGCAGGAAGCATGTCTCTTATTTATAGGACAGGGTGACGTGCCCTGTCCTATAAATAAGAGGCACGTCCTTTCCTGTACATATGGCGGCCAGCCAAGGAGGTGTGAGGAGGGATGTGCCAGTCGCTGTGTGCACCTCCGGCACAACCAATGAGGATATGGTAAGTGGGGGATGCCCACTGCTGCAGGGGGAACCACTGGATGCCAAAGAGGAGTTGTTTGTTCTTCTGGGCTGGCAATGCGGGGGAACCACTACCACCAGGGATATAAACTTTTACATCAGGGCTGGGATCAAAGGGAGGGTGAGCACCACTACCACCAGGGAATGTATTTCTAATTATGGAACTAGGGATTGGAGGGAGGGCACCAGTACCAACAGGGAATTAATTTCTAATTATGGGCTGGGGATCGGTGGGAGGGCACCACTACAATCAGGGATATATGCGCGTCTGGGACTGTGCAATTGGGGGGGTGCCACACTGACCTGTCTTACTGCCCATGCAAATGAGCCCATAATGGGAATGTAAATTTTCCCTAAGTGCCTTACATGCCTAATAGGCTCATTTGCATGGATCCCTTTGAATATTGCAACTAGCGCTCCGGTGCTATCTGTTCTGGCAGTGTATTTCAGAAGCCCTGTTGCAGCAGAGCTAAGTGGCTTAGCACTGGGCCAACATGGCCCTAAATTCAGTCAAATTGCACCAGTGTGCTGTTCAACTGAATATAGCATCTTCAGGCAGCCAGGCAGCACGAGGCGCAGTGCAAATTTTTGCACTCTGCTTTGCGCGTATTTGAATATCTGGCCCCTGGAGAGGTATAACATCTCTGAGCCCCTCCAGTCTGGCCTACTATATGTCTGTTGCACATGATGTAATAGGTTGGTACTTGAAAATCTTACTGCCACTAGACATGGGCATGTTGCAAAACTAGTAATTTGTCCCACCATAAGAAAAAAATGGAACCTGCTAATATCATTTTTAAAATAATTTCTACAGCTGGCTGGAAAAATCACACTATACAATGTGCCTTTTTTTTTTTTTTTAAAGAAAACTCATTCAGCCAGCAGTGTAGTGCTGCTTGCCATTAACATCACTTATGGAACCAAGGCCAAAAGCCATGCTTTTAAAAATAGATGTAGGTCACTGCTGTGGAAGCGGCACATCTTAGTCCCACTCACTAGCACTCCTCAGTCACTGACACCTGATTTGAAAATCACTCATGCAGTCTGGAACACTGAATCAATGTATTGTGGGTGCTGTTTAGTTTTTAAATTGTAAAAAGAAATACAAACTCTAATATCTGCATGCATCTCTGCATGCATCTCTAATATCTGCATGCATCTCTGCATGCATCTCTCTGGACTACGGGATGAGGTAACCAGACTCAGAGCGGAAGTAAACTGGGTCAGGAGTACCATCACCCCTGTCCAGGGACCACCCAGTCCAATGCAGCTGCCTCAAAGGATGCCAAGATCGAGGAGCACTTGGATGACAGTGGGCTCAGGGAGGGTTAGAGCAGTCAGGCAGAGGCACATCCCAGATCCTATTCCTCTCAAGAACTCATATGCCACACTGGCAAATGAGGGCAACCAAATAGAGGTACCCAGAGAAGTGGAAGGAAAGGATGTGGAGGTTAGCCAAGGAGGTGACCTCATTGGGGAAAGCAGTGGACCCCAGAGGAGGAGGAAGCGAATCCTGGTGGGGGACTCTTATCGTAAGAGGGATCCAGCTAGGAACACAGGAGGGGGAGGACAGGGAGGTGAGGTGCCTACCAGGTGCCATGGCATGGAGAGATAGAAGGAAGATACTGGGGATCACTGGGAAGGCAAGACGGGAGGGTGAGCTGGATGTCATTATCCACCTAGGTACTAATGACTTGGAAAATGGGGAGCCAAAGGAAGTTCAGGAAGAGTTTAGAAAACTGGGAGGGTCTCAAGCAAGTAGCTACTTCTGTCACTTTCTCAGAAGTACTACCTGTGAGAGCAAGGAGAGCATAGGAGTGCATGCATTAGGAACTTTAACTCATGGTTGAAGAACTGGTGCTGTGGGGAAGGGTTTGGATTCATTGGTGACTGGGGACCCACCTGGAGAGATGGAGGTTTGTTCAAGCCTGCAGGCCTGCATCCATCCTGGAGGGAATTCAAGCACTCAATGATAGGTTTAAATGCTACATTGACAAGCATTTAAACTAGCAAAGGGGTGGCAGGGCCAGCAAGGAGGGTACCTACTTGCTCACCCCCACAGCTAGCAGTGGAACCAGTGAACCAGAGGAGAGGGCTATCTCTGCAAAGCAGTGCAAAAGATGAAGATTAGTGCCCAAGAGGTGAATAAGCAGAAAAGGGGCAAAATTCAGCAGAAGGGCAGACAGCAAGGAGAACCAGGGATAAATGACAACCAAGGAAGGGCTGGAGTAGAACAGTGAAGCAGTCTAGGAGGTCAAATCATGGAAAGCCATGTGTGCAAATGCAAGAGCCTTAGCAACAAGATGGAAGATCTGGAGGCTGTCATGGTACAGGCAGACCTGGACATTAGGCCATCACTGAAACCTGGTGTAATGATAACCATGACTGGGAGATGGCCATACACTGGCTACAACATATTCAGAAGAGACAGATTAGGCAGGAAGGGAGGAGAGTGGCACTGTATGTGAAAATGACATAAGGCCACAGAGATCCAGGAGGAACAAATGGGGAGAGATACTGTGGGTAAAGCTGGAAAGGAAAATGGGGCCAGCTATCCGAGACAGGTGTGGTCTATAGACCACCAGCCCAGGAGGAAGAAACAGATAGGGAGTTGATGCTAGCCATCCAAAGGATGGCAGACAAGGGTGAGGTAGTACTGGTTGGAGACTTCAATATTCCAGACGTGGACTGGAGTATCCCAGCAGCAGCATCAACTAGAGCAGATTTATCCTGGACTCCTTCAGGTGCCTTCCTCAAGCAACTGGTCATGGAACCAACTCGGCAGAAGGCAATACTGGACCTTCTGCTCACAAACAGGGACAGTGTGATGGGAGTAACAGTGGGGAGCACCTGGGGAACAGTGACCACCAGTCATTGTGGTTTGAAATCACAGAAAGAGCAGAACCAAACCACACAAAACACGTATCCTGGATTTTGGGGGCAGACTTTGGGAAAATGGGAGATACTAAAAGAGGCATTAAGGGAATGGGACAGGAATCAGAGGTTGAGGAACAGTGGGCAGTATTTAAAATGGGGATTATAAGAACAACAGAATTATGCATTAAGCAGGTTAGCAAGAGGAAAAGGAAGAGGAGACCATTATGGTTTTCCAAAGAGGTAGCAAAGAAAGTGAAAGCCAAAAAGATTGTATCAGGCAATACAAAAGACACAGGCAGAAGGGGATAGGGAGAAGTACCAGGAGAAACAAAGGGAGGCAGGGAAGTCAGTAAGGAAGCCAAAGCTCAGACAGAAGAACACATTGCAAAATCAGTGGTTAAAGGGGACAAAACCTTTACAGGTACATAAGGAAAAAAAGAAAGACAAAGGGAGGATAGTGAGACTGAAGGGGAGGATGGGAGTCGGTTGGAGGATGACAACAGTAAAGCTGACATATTGAACAGGTATTTCTGCTCAGTCTTTACTGAGGAAGAGGGGGTAATGGGTCTGAAGGAGTACAGGGGTGAGAATGGTGCAGAAATGGACACAAGTCCCATTACGAGAAAGGGTCCTGAAGGAACTGGAAGTAATAAGAGTTGACAAAGCAATGGGGCCAGATGGGTACCCCAGGGTCCTTAAAGAACTAAGAGGTGGTGGCTGAACCTCTGGCTATCCTGTTTAGCCAATCACTGGAAACAGGGAGGTACCCAAAGACTGGAGGACAGCAGATGTAGTCCCCTTATACAAAAGTGGGAACAAAGAGGAAGCAGGGAACTACAGACCAGTCAGCCTCACCTCGGTAGTGGGAAAGATCATGGAAGCACTACTGAAGGAGAGACATGAACATCTGGTTGTCAATGGACTACAGGACCCAAGACAGCATGGTTTCACCAGGGAGGTCATGTCAGACCAACCTCATTGAATTTTTGACTGGGTGACTAGGAGGTGGATCAGGGAGGGCAGTGGACATGGCTCTATCTGGACTTCAGCAAGGCCTTTGACACTGTGCCACGAGAAGACTATTACATAAACTGGGAATATGGGTGTGGGCAGGACAGTAGTGTGGTGGGTAGGTAACTGGCTGGGTGGCAGGGACCCAGAGGGTGGTGGTAAATGGCTGTCACTCCACAGAGGGAAGAGTGACCAGTGGGTACCACAGGGATCAGTGCTGGGACCGGTCCTATTCAACATCTTCATCAGTGACATTCCACAGGATCTAGAAGGCAGAATTTCACTGCTCGCTGATGACACAAAGCTCTGTAACAGAGTAGACACACCAGAGGTGTAGACAGAATGAGAAGGGACCTGCAGAAACTTGAAGAATGGTCAAGGGTTTGGCAGTTGAAATTCAATGCAAAGAAGTGCAAGATAATGCATATGGGGCACAAAAACCCTGGCACAATATATCAGTTGGGGGGTGAGGATATAGCATGCACCAAGCAGGAAAGGGATCTTAGGGAAACAGTGTGACAAGGCATCAGGTAAAGCAAATAGGATGCTGGGATGTATAGGCAGGGGCATCACCAGCAGGAAAAGGGAGGTCATAATTCCGCTATACAAGACACTAGTGAGGCCCCACCTGGAGTACAGTGCACAGTTCTGGAGACCATACCTACGTAAGGACATAGACAGGGTAGAGAAGGTTCAGAGGAGGGCAACAAAGATGGTGCATGGATTGCATCACAAGTCCTATGAAGACAGGTTGAAGGAACTGAACATGTACTCCCTGGAGGAGAGGAGGGAGAGAGGGGATATGATAGAGACATACAAGTATCTTACAGGGAGAAACAGGGTGCAGGAAAACACTATTTTTAAGCAAAAAAGGTGTTCCAGGACTAGAGGGCATGGGATGAAGTTGGAGGGAGGACGATTCAGAGGAAACATGAGAAAGAATTTCTTCACAGAACGGGTGGTGGACAAGTGGAACACCCTGCCAGAGGAAGTGGTGGGGGCTGAAACAATCACGGGATTTAAGAATGCATGGGATAGACATAAAGGAATTCTAGAGGTCAGAGGTAAGGGGAAACGGACTTCTAGGAAAACAAACTGAACTTACAAGCTCAAATGGGCAGACTGGGTAGGCCATAGGCCCTTACCTGCCGACACTGTCTATGTATCTATGTATCTAATATATATAACACAGTGATATAACAGCAGTTCTACCTTGTGTGTGTGTGGGGGCTAATTGAAACAAAGTTGTAGAACTTTTCCATATTTGTATGCTTGAAATTTAAAAACTCCTTGAAGGGGCTTGCACAGCTCTATTTCTCATAACGCACAGACCTGCCTGTAAACCACTGCAAGTGACTTAGTCTTCAGCATACTCTGTAGCACTGTAGAATGGGATTTGTGCTCACTAACATACTGGTTAGAAAAAAGATCCCCATGGAGGATGTGGCATATCATAGCACCAGTTACATGGCGCTACACCATGCGAGACCATGTGAGAACCAACACTGCCACTGAAAGTTTTCCCACCCATTATGGCGATACCTGACACCTCACTTTTGAGCCGCTGCTAAATCAATTTCTCCATGTGTCCATCTAATGCTCCTGGTGGTACAGTGACCCCCTCACCCATTCACCTGTCTCTCATCAGTCCCTAGTGTTTAGCAGAACTCCTCCATAGTTTCATTGCCATCCTCCATACTGGTCAGTCCCATGACAACCGCCTCCAGAAATGGTTACTAGTTCTACAGGGAAAGATTTTCACTAAACTCTGTGACTATCTTTCTAAAGGTTACTGTGCTTCATGAATAGCTCTATGGGACATTTACATAGTGACCTTCCACTCTTTTCTCCCATAGTTGCTAAATCTTTTGCAATTGAGCAAGGAAGGGCTATGCACCCTGTTGTGCATGGCACAATGGGGTCCAAAGTCACAACTGTCAGTAAGCAGTTTTGCGACCACTTAGCAGCGGTCCCTTTTCACTGTGTTGGGATCCTTTATGTACTATTTAAATTATACTTATATTTTAGCTGATTGTGTTGCCACTGTCTAATTTCCAAATCTAGAATCATATGGAAAGTGTAAATAAAGTAAGTCTGTGTGTGTGTGTGTGTGTGTGTGTGTGTGTGTGTGTGTGTGTGTCTCACACACATACGCAAACACACTGAACCAGGCGCATAGACCCTCACAACACACACAGTATATCTAGTATCTGGGAGACTTGGATAGTCTCCTCTATGCATTTGTTCTTCACAGTAAGACTCTTACATTAATTTGAAATCACAATCTACTGCATTACAGCTCATGGTATCGTAGGAAAAAATGTTAACCCAAATGATAATTTGAATTTGATTAATAAACAGTAAATTATTAACTGACAGAGAAAGTGGTTATAAAAGAAACCTTCAATTAGAATTTCACTGTGACAGTCAAGACTTCTCCAGCTGCTAAGTTGATTGTCATCCAGTTTAAGATGGATCATACAGACTGGCAAAACTCAACAGACTCAGGAACTCTGTTTCAGTTGGCAGCCTCCAGAGAAGCAGGGAAAAAGCCATGCTTCATTGGGAGGGGCAACCAGCTGCTTGTACCACTGTGCCCTGATCTACATACTTTCATGCTGCTGCAAGTCAGAACTGGAATGCCTAAAGTTCTCTAAAGATAACTATATGTTACTTACATAACTAAATTAAGTAACAAAAAAAAAAAAATGTTGGTCAGGGACACTATGGAATGCTTAGCTGGTAAATTGCATTCTCTGATACTCTGACAAAATAGTCAATTTTATCCAAACTGCTTAAGTTATAAATTATGCTAGTTAAAAACTCACGTCTCTTTGGACTTGCTATGCACAATGTAATTTCATTGATAATTAGAGAACAAGATCATGCAATTTGGCTTGTGTGCCTAATATTCCACATTCTTGAAAAGGCGTTATGAAAATTAAAGTGGTAAGTGACTGGATGACCCTTTCATTTGTGGCCACGCCCTCACCTCCCAGGATCCTATCTATTAATAATACTGACAAAAACACAAAAACTGTAAACATCGTGTATATTATTGTGAGAGTCTGTTTACCAAAATACATGATACCTTCAAACTAAATTATATCAACTTACATTTCAAAGCAAGAAAGCTTAGTAACTGTTTGCTGAAGCTAGTACAATTGCTCTGTTATGCCGATGAGTTGATCTTATGAACTCACATCTAATTATATAGAGGATAATGCATGGTACACTATCCACAACAAGCATTTGTAGCCACTGAGAGGTTACCATGGTGACAGTTTAACCCTTGAGAGTGAAGCTCGAGAGGTTTTGGTTGCCATAGCAACCTCAAGATGGCTACTCACACTTGTTGGGATTGTGGAACATAAATTGTCTCTTATAGTGTATGGTCCACATCCAGAAGAAAAATGAGTCTTTTTTGACTGTAAATTCACTGCTGACTCCTTACTTTTGCATTTTTTTTCAGCGCTGCTGTCTTCTGGGTCCAGCTGTCACCACCATGGCTGCTTCACTAAAAGTCGGAAGTTTCCGATACACACATGCGTGAAGATGTTCCATGTTACTAACATACTAACATACTATTTGCCAGCAGATTAGGCCTTATGGTCTATCAAGTCTGCTCGAACCTAGATCCTTAGTTGGGTGCCGAGACCCTCCCATCCCTTGTGCTCCAGAAACCCCTATCATCCATCCCCACCCCCCCGGACAGGCCATCATCTGATACATCCACTTTCTGTGTCTGTCCCACCCTTTCTTAAAGCTCTCCACTGTGGATCTCTGAACCAGCTCACCAGGCAGAGCATTCCAAGGGTCCACCACCCTCTCAGTGAAAAACCTCCTCCTCTTTCCCTCCCCCTTCCACCTTCCAACTTCAAACCATGCCTCTGGTGATGCCTCCTGCTTTAGTCTAAAGATCCCTCCATGTTTACCCTATTTATTCCTTGAGGTGCTTGAGGGACCTCAATCATGTCCCCCTGTCTCTCCTCTCCTCCAATGAAAACAGGCAGAGCTCCTCAAGTCTGTCCTCGTAAGTCAAATCCCTAGCCCTCGTATCATCTTTGTTGCCCTCCTCTGTACCCTCTCCAGGAGCTGTATGTCCCTCTTCAAGTGTGGTCTCCAGTACTGTACACAGTACTCAAGGTGTGGTCTAACCAGTCCATTGTACAGTGGCAGAATCACTTCCTTGCTCCTAGAGGTGATCCCCCTTGCGATGCATCCCAACATCCTGTTTGCCTTGCTAGCTGCTCTCCTGCACTGCTCAGTGTTATTCATACATGTATCCACCATGACCCCTAGGTCTTTTTCCCCTGTTGAGGCTTCCAGCACCTCCTCCCAGGGTGTACCTGTGTTTAGGTTTCCCGACCAAGATGCAACACCTTGCACTTGGTGATATTGAAATTTAATTTCCATGTGTGAGCCCAGCTTTCCAGGGTGTCCAGGTCCCCTTGCAGGCCAACCTCCCTCTTCTCCCTCAACTACTGCTCCCATCTTGGAGTCATCCGCAAGAGACTCATTTCACACCCTATACCATCCCTGATGTCTGATATGTATGCATTAAACAGGATTGGACCCAGGACCGAGCCTGTGGTACCACTACCAACCTCTGTAGGGTTCGAGAGCTCCCCACAGACCACTACTCTCTGAGTGCGTCCAGCTATCCAGTTTTCAATCCATCTGACTATCAAGGGCCTACTCTAACCCCATCAGTTTCTCCACCAGACCATTGTGGGGACAGAGTCAAACGTTTGCTGAAGTCCAAGAATAATACATCCACAGGCTTACCCTATCCAGTTCTGATGTTACCCATTCATAGAACTCTACAAGGTTGGTTTGACATGATCTACCTGGCACAAACCCATGCTGCCGACTATCCAGACCTCCCACCTCCTCCAAGTAAACCCCCAATCGTTCCTTTAGTATACTCTCCATTAATTTTCCCACCACCGAGGTTAAACTGATGGGTCTATAGTTTCCTGGTACTTCCTTCGACCCCCCTTTATGGATTGGTACCACATGTGCCTCTCGCCAATCCCTAGGTACCCTCCCTGTCTCAAGTGACCTGTTGAAAAGCTCCGCCAGGGGTGCAGCCAGTATGTCCGCCAATTCCCATAGTACTCTCGGATGAATGCCATCCGGCCCAGGAGATTTGTCTTTCTTTAGGGCCTTGAGGGCAAACCACACCCTTTTGGTGGGATGGCATCATCCGTCCCCTCCACCTTACTGGTCTTTTTTATCCTTATCCAGATGCGCACCCTGGGGTACTTTCCTCCTTTTGCTCCATTTCTGCTGCTCCCTGATCCCACTCCTGCCGCTTCTACCCTTTGTGCCTTGCTTTGTAGATATCCCATCCCTCCCTAGTGAACACAGAGGCAAAGTACTCGTTAAATACCTCTGCCTGGTCCTCGCCTCTTCCACCCACCCTCCTTCTGATCTCAATCTGCTGAGATGGCCTTAGTTTTCTCCGCTCCCCAATGTGCGGAGAACCCTTTCCCTCCATGTATCCCCTGTGCCAGCCGATGCTCTTTACTGGACTTTGCTCCCCTCACCATCGGGTGACTTTTCTAGATGCGAGCTGGTACATTTCATTATCCCTATCCCTCTTGTTGTTTTATATTTTTGTAAGCCTTCTTTTCTCTGACTGCTACCTGGACCTCCCTGGACCACCAGCATGGTTTATGTGACCTTGCTCTCCATTGCTTCAACTTAGCAGATCCTGACTGCCTCATGGAGTCCCCGCTTTATGACCTCCCATCTCCTTTCCACACTTGTTGTTGTTGAGGTAATCCTCTTCAGTGATCCTTGAGAATATTTCCCATGCCCATAAAGTCTGCCCCTGAAGTCCACTGCCAGTGTCCTAGATCTCACCCCCACTCCCCAATGCTTATTTGAAACCAGACAGTATTGTGGTCACTCCCAGTCAGGGGGTCCTGTACAACCATGTCCTTACCAGATCCCCATCTGCCAGAACCACATCCAGGACATGCCCCTCCCTTGTGGGCTCCATCACATGCTGTGTTAAGAACACATCCTGGAAGCCATCCAGCAGCCTCTGCTCCTTGGCCACCTTAGAGGACATGGTTCCCCAGTTAGTACCTGCACATGGTCCCCATCAACACCACTCCTTCCCTTTTGGACCACATGGGCAATGATGTTGTCCAGCAAACCATCTCTAGAACATCACTCATCCCGGGGCCTATATGCTACACCCAGCTTGACCTTATCTCCTGCTGGGGATCGTAAGGTGACCCATAAGGCCTCCATGTTTCCCCTGCCTCTTCTACCATAGCAATTTCTATGTCATCTCTAATGAACATAGCCACTCCACCCTCTGCCTCCTTTTCATCCTTCCTCAAGCATAGTGTACTCCGTACATTTAGGTCCCAGTCATGATTTTTGTTGGCCCACGCTTCCGGACTGCCGCCACATCCACCCCTCCTCGAACAGCATGGCCTGGAACTCTGGCAACTTGTTTCCCAAACTCCTGGCATTTACTAACACTAACCCCCACCCTTATCCCTGATCCTTTTGTCTAACCCCACCCAGATTCCTTATACTTCCATCCTCCCCTGCTCCTCCTGAAACCTCCACCTCCAGTCTGTTTCCCTCCCCTTGGCTTGGCTACTCCCTCATCTGGAGGGAGGGCTTCTGGTCAGCCCCTCCCTTATCCCTCCCCCTACAAGTTTAAACCCCACCTTTCTTGTATGTAGTCAGCCATCCCTGTTTAAGGACTTCCTTCCCTAATGGGGCAAGATGAAACCTGTCCTTGGCTATAGTCCTTATCCTCCCAAACTCCATTCCAGTTCCCTACACCCCAACCCATTCTCTTCACCCCACTTCCTGAGCCATTCATTAACCTCTGTGAGCTTCATTTTTCTCCACTGAGGCCTTTGGTACTGGCAATATCTCCGAAAGGAAATGTTGCATCCATTATCCCGACAGACTCTGGCAAGTTCTTGGAACCTTGCTTGGATTTCCATAATGTTATTTCCCTCTAGATCATTAGTTCCCAAATGCACCAGGAACCGTTTCCTCCACAATCCCTAACCATTTCATACACCATAGAACTTTGCTCTGTGCACTGTCAGCCCAGAGATACTCACTACCTTCACCTGGCTATGGCATCCATCCCCTGTCCCTCCCAATGGATACCCTTAATCATCGAGTCTCCCAGTAACAGAACCTTAACACCGCCATCATCCTTATGGTTACCTCCACTATGCCCTCTCAGCCCCCCCTCCCCCACTTTATTCATGATCACAATTTCATGGGAGTCTTCCTGCCTTATTAGAGACCCCCTTGTCACCCTCCCCTTTCTGCCTCCCTTGCTATTTTGCCCACTTAACTCAAACCCCCTCTGAATAGGTGTCGCCTTTAACCCTCTCTTATCTGAACCATTTATCCTGGCCCTGATGGTTTCCCCTTCCCCCGCACCCTCATCCCCCTTGTAATAGTACCCCTGTCTCCAGAGGCTCTCTGTGGGTCCCCTTTAGCTAGGGCCCCATCCTTGGTACTGACCTTCCTGCTGAAGGGCTCCTTCCCACCTCCTTGTCTCCCAGTTCCTCTCCAATCATGCTCTCCTCCTCATGTCTGGAATATGTTGCATCTCCCCATTTGCTTAACATATATGTTTCCCTTCTCCTCTGGGACTATGTCTATCCTTTCCATAGCTGTTCTGTGATGCCCTATGGGTATCTGACTCCTCCCGGCCTCAGTATAAGTTTCCTCATTTCCACCAACCCCTTCCTCCTCTAGGATGCTTAGTATCTCAAATTTATTGTGACACTCTATGTCAGCCTCCATCAAGTAACCGAGTTTCCCTGACTGCATCTCTAACTGACCCTCTTCTTCCTCTCTTGCACTGTTCACCTTAGGAGCTCCTTCCCTCAGTCTGCTGTTTTAGGCTTCCGCACAACAGCCCCTCCTGACTTTTCCCCTCCAGTCTCCTTGAATTCAGAATTTTCACCTGTCACGGCTTTCCCTTAGCATCAACTTCCCTATCTAGGGTCCTCTTGTCCCTAATATCCCCTTCTGCTTGCTGTAGCATAATGTCCTGTAATTTCAGCGTTGCCCCAGCCTCCCCTCAGCCCCACCCTTCTGCTGCCCATATCACACCCCTTATCCTTGGACACCCCCAGCTCCCACAGCTTACTCCTTAACCAATATACCTCACTCCTAATACAAGATAGCTGTCTACAGAGTGGGCAGCCTCCTCTCCAGGCCCAATTTAGAATTATTGCCATCCCACAGCCTGTGCAGCCTACAACCCTTCCAAAGATGCCTGCCATGGTGGAATATGGCCACCCAGATTATCCCCCTCTGTTTATAATAGCACACCCCCTTTTCTCAGTCCCTTTCCCCTGGAGTACAGTTTCTCTCTATACTGACTGTAGTTATTTACAAACCCAATTTCAACCCCACCAACAAAGTTCCCAAGTCTCACAAACACATACAGTCCAGTATGTGTTCAGTTCCACTAACAGTGTGTGTAAGCAGACTCCAGGTACCGTATGATGTCACAGGCCCACCAACTCCTGTTGCTTCAAAATTTCAGTCCCAAACAGAAATACTCAGCCCTTCAATCCCAACCCCCAGTGGCTTTTCAGTATTTAAGTAAGCCTACAAAACAGGGTGGGTGAGAGGGCTCTTACCAAACACCAGGCAAACACATTTAAATTACCTTCTAATTTTCCCTGCCAAACATCTATCCCCAAACCTACAATATGTTGTTGTGATGCAGTAGCTACTGATCTAGTGCAGCACAACAAAAATGATGTAGCTACTGCAGTACAACTACATTGTTCTAGGTATCGATTTCTGCCAAGGACAATGTTCAACAATACACTATAACCAGATAAGTTTGGATTTTAAATTAGAGCATCAGAGAGAAATATCGGTTCATACTACAGACAGGCAGTGCACAAATTGCTCTCTGAATTGGTGGTCAATAGTGCAGAACAACAGAATTGTACAGGGGCTACTGATGGTATGTCATGGCATATTAAGTGTACCAGATCATGCCAAACCAACCTGATCACATTCTTCAGGAGGGCCAAGTAGGCAGACATGAACAGGGCCATAGATATAGTCCCACATTGGCAAAATCAGTAATGGGATTCCCGAATACATGGGATAGGCCTAAAGGAACCTTAGCAGCAAGAAAAGGGGAGGGGGTTAAGCTGGAGATCAAGCAGGGTCTGCAGCAATACAGTAGGTAGGGAAAATGGGCAGACTAGGCTGGGCCAAGCATTTGTTATCTGCCATCATATTCTATGTTTCTGTGTTCCATCTGGAATTCAGAAAGGCCTCTGACATGGTGACACATAACAAACTTTTGGTCAAAGTACACCAGTGTGGTATGCATGAGGCATTTACAAGGTGGATTGCTAACTGACGTGAAGGCAGAAATCAGAGGGTTGTTGCTGACAGACACTATCTGAAGATAGAGGGGTACTCAGCAGCATCCTTCAGGGATCAATGATGTGGCCACTGCTTTCAATAGGATAATCTGCAATGTGGAAATTAGTCTCCAACAGGCTGCTTAAGTTTGATGATGACATGATAGCTGGCCAGGGTGGTGGACTCCCTTGAGTACAGTGACAAACTTCAAAATGACCTCAACAAGCTGATTGACTGGTCAGATTCCTGGGGCCTGATTCTCAAATTTGTGCAAAGCAGAGTGCAAAGATTTGCACTGTGCCTTCTGATTGCCTGGGTGCCCAAAGATACTATACTTTATTTATTTATTTATATAAAGGTTTCACCTGGAAAGACATACTGAGCAGACATGCTTGTTTACAGATGCATCCTGGGGGAGAGTGGAAAGGGATACACAGCAATGCAGCAGCAAAAATCAAGACAGTGCATAATGAAAAATTAAAATACAACTACACAGTATGAGCAACAATAAATAATGACACATTTCAATAAACATCAACACTAATAAGAACAAACAGTTGTATAATTAATATAACACAGGTATAGGACAGGTACTAATCTGCACATGAGTGCAGAGCCAAGACTGGTAAAAGGTAAAATTAAGCAATTAAACACAACTACAGGAAGGCGGGGAAAGTGGTCCTTGAGGAGGGAGCTGAGGATATGGGGGGAGGCAGCATGATGGATGGAAGGAGGGAAGGTATTTCCAAATTTTTGGGAAACGGTGTGAGAATGCAGTCCGACCAACCGAGATAGTCCTGGGTGGGATGGAAAAAGTGCGTTGGTCATGGTTTCTGAGTGAGTGAGAAGAAGATGGTTTGAGAGAAATGGAGGAGGAGAGATCAATCAATCAATCAATCAATCAAAATCTTTCTTTTTGCCAGCTGGAAAATCATTGCGACAAGCTCATTTACAAGATGGACCTGGGGCAAAACAATTGTCAACAGGGTTAAGACATCACAGGTTGAGTGAATGTACATAACAATTACATAGTAATAATAACAACATAATAACATATAACCATCACATGTGACAAGATACTTGCACCAGAACATAGCAATAGGTTCAACAGGAGGTAGTGCCATTTAAATACAATTGCATGGATACAGAAATAGGGACGTAAGGTAATGAGCTAAAGTGTATACCATAAACATCATTAGAGGAGTCATAGTGAGTAGGAGTGGCAGTTCCTCTAGCATCAAAGTGTGAAGAAGATTGCGATGTCCCTTGATAAGTACTGTAGGCATGGCCTGGCAAGTGGGGTGGGAAAGGGAGGGGGATATAGGGAGTGGGGAAGGAAGGTCAGCCAAGATAGGAGAGGGTTGGACATGATGGCCTATGGAGGAAGGACTGTTCAAAGGGAGAACACAACAGATTCCACAGACAATGGTTGGGGTTTACAGTAAGTCCAATATTTGAAGCAAAGACAGATCGTGATACTGGGACCTTGATTTGGACAATGACAGAAGGGAGGACTCAAAAGATGCCTCAGGCAATGGTTGAGGTTTAAGTCCAGAATTTAAAGCAGTAACAAATCATGATGTTAAGACTTTGACTTGAAACAATGACAGACCTCAGGGAAGGTCCTTGGGAACAAGGATTTGGAGAGGGAGAACGTGACAGGGGTAGGAGCCTTAAGGTTTTCTGGATTTTATTCCAGAGCGTAGGAAGAGTGAAGCTTATTGAGGCTCTACCAAAGCACATTTTAACTTTAGGGATAGCCAAGGATAAGATGGTAAGACTGCTGAGAGAATAGGCACTAAGGATGCAGGGAGTTAACAGCTTGTGAGGTACTGAGGTAATTTATGAGTGACTGCCTTATATGTCCATAGAATCGCATTCTTTTGCCTCCTGAAGCTAAGGGATCTCCAGCCTACAGAAGAATAGAGGATGCAGTGGTGTGTGTCATAAGGGGCATCCAAAATGAACCTAAGGGCTCTGTGGTATAGGGTATCAAGCTTGGAGAGAGCTGTGCCAATACTATGGCCATATAGGAAGTCCACATAGTTTGGGTGAGGCAAAAAGGTAGCTTGGACTAGGAGTTTTCTAGCCTCCTGGGTTAGTGAGTGCCTGATCCTGAAGAAAATACCAAGCCTTTGACGTAGTTTCTTAGTGAGTTCATCAATGTGATCAATGAAGGACAATGTGTAGTCAATCCAGACCCCCAGGTATTTAAATTTTTCCACGAACTCCAGGGCTTCTCCCAAAAGGGTGCTTTTGTGAGGAACCTTATCTGTTTGTTTGTTTTTTGAGATGAGGGGCCAGTGGAGAGAAAATCATGGCTTTAGTTTTTTTGGTATTGAGCAGTAGTTTCAAGTTGAGTAGATTTTTTTTGAGGATGTCGAAATCATTCTGGAGGTCCAAAATGGTTTGATCCAGAGCTGATCCATCAATGTATAGCACTGTATCATCAGCGAAGAGATGGATACTAGATGACTTTAGGCCAGTGTAAATTTGATTAATATAAATGGCAAAGAGAGAAGTGGACCAAGTATGGATCCTTGAGAGACACCTCTAAGGAGTATTTTTTTTTGGCGATAGGTCTCCTTCAGCCTTGATCTGCTGCTCTCTGTCCACAAGATAGTTTGCAAACCAACATAGTTGTCCATCCCAACTTTCTTCAGGGTCACCAGGAGTAAATCATGGTCCACCATGTTGAAAGCCTTGCTAAGGTCCAGAAACAAGGCGCATATGTATTGCTTGTTATCAAGTGCAGACTGCCTGTCATTTATTACCTTAGCAAGGGCAGTGGAGGTATTTTGCATGGGATGGAAACTGGATTGAATCGGGTTTAGTAGATTAAAACTTTCTAGATGAGATCTGAGCTGTTCATTTACTACCTTCTCCAATAGTTTTGACAAGACCAGGAGCAAGGAGATTGGGCAGTAATTATTTAGGACACAGGAGTCCCCTGATTTGAATAGAGGGATGACATAGGCCATCTTACAGACCTTGGGGAGGAAGCCCTGATTGAGAGACAAAGTGAAAAGGTGGGTAATAGGGGGAGACAAAATATAGTAGGCCAACTTTAGGAAGAAAGGCTCAATCATATCTATGCCCGCACTTTTCCTAGTATCAAGTTGAAGAAGGAGATCCTCAACCTGTTTGACGGTGATCGTACAGAAGGAGAAAGAGTGGTATGGGTCAATAAATTCCAGATCATGGCAATTAGATGACTGACTAAGGAACTGTGCCCTGATGGCATTTGCTGGGGAGGTATCAAAAGCCATCCTTGCTGTGGCAAAGTGATTGCTAAGAAGGTCAAGGATCTTATTTTTATCTGTAGTGTGGGTACCACAAGTTGAAATTTTGTGGGGAAGTGTGCCAGTGCTGTTACGGCCTTCTACCTCCCTTAAAGTTTTCCAAAACTTAGTAGCAGTTAGTGGATGCATTAATCTCAGAGCGGAAATAACTAGACTGCACAGCTCTGATAGCTTTTGTGCAGAAATTCCTTGCAGTTTGGAAAGCAGACCAGTCTGTGGCCAATTTAGACTTTCAGGGTCTTTTCCAAAGAGCATCCCTATGCCATAAGGCAGTCTTTAGGTTATCCATGAACCAGGGACAGGATTTTCTTTTGGTTCTGCTTTTGGTAACTGGGGCATGGAGGTCTAGGGTTCTGGTGAGTAGTTCATGAAACACTTCGTGTGCCTCTTCCACAGAAGATGCAAGGTAAACTTTCTGCCACTTAGCATACTGGAGGTCGTAGAGAAAACATCTGGGCAGAAGTTCCATTTACATCTCTTATGGATGTATGTAGAGGAAGACAGGGAGGGAGGGAATGAAACCAGAATTTGGCAAGAAAGTTGGCACAGTGGATATGGCACCTGTCAACTAGGGAAGGGGGAGAGAGAGAGAGAGAGAGAGAGATTGGTAAAGGGTGTAGTGATGGGTACGGGGAGGACTATGAAGATTGAAATGGCAGAAAGAGTGGAAAAAAGAGTCCAGCCTAATTAAGGAAGACTTAGGAGCAGCACTGTAGATCACATCACTGTAGTCAAAAATAGGTAGGATCATTTTTTGGGCCAGGGCACGGCAAGCCGGGAGAGGAATACAGGCACAATTTCTGTACAGAGCACCCAATTTAGGGTGTAGCTTTTTGTGGATGGCATCAATGTGTCCAGAAAAGGTGAGGTGTTGGTCAAGTCAGACCCCAATGTACCTGAAAGAGGAGGTGATCTCAAGCAAGATCCCATCAAGGGTGTGTTAAGAAGGGAGGGGGTTTAGCCGAGAGAGTCTCTGCTTTGTACCAAAGGTAATGGAGACTGTCTTTTTGGCATTTAAAAATAACTGGTTTGAGAGGAACCATAGCTGTATTTCATCAAAATCATGTTGAAGTTTCAATGCTACAACAGACGGGGAAGGGCCAGATGCAAACAGGACAGTATCATCCACATACATGTGGATGGAGGAGAGAGGACAGGCAGAGGGAAGGTCATTTAGGAAGATACAAAAAAGTAGAGGGCCCAACACAGAGTCCTATGGAACATCAGTGTTGATGGGAATGGAAGGGGAATTTGCATCACTAATCAAATGAATTGTGTTCTACTCATTAGGTAGCAATGGAACCAATTGATGGCTGCAGTAGAGAGACCCACTGCAGTGAGTTTTGCAAACAGAAAGGGGTGGGAGACTGTATCAAAAGCCTTGGCTAGATTGACAAACATAGCAGAGGTGATGAGGCCCTGATCCATCCTAGTGAGTATAAAATCAGAAAGCCTCAGGAGGGAGGAGATGGTGGAGTGGTGTGTGTGGAAACCAGTCTGGTAAGGCATGACGAAAGAGGAAGAATCAAGGTAGGAAGAGAGTTGGGATAAAACCAAGTGTTCCTATAGCTTGGCAAGAATGGGGAGCAGAGAGATATGCTGGTAGTTACTAGTGGAGTAGGGATCACCTCCTTTTGCAAGGGGAATAACAGTGGCATGTTTCCAAAGAAATGGGACAGAAGCAAGAGTAAAAGAGAGGCTTAATAAAGATGCAAGGGGAGTATCAATAGCAGGTGCAGAGAGGTAAAGGATTCTGCAGTCAAGACCAGAGGGGCACTTACCCTTAGAGGGGCTAAGAGCCAAAAGAGCAATTAGAACATCAGATGGGTATAAAGGATAGAAGGAGAAAGAGGAGGATGAAGGGGAATCTTTATGAGAGGGAGGGGGGAGGAGGGAGGAGGTGAAGAGGGAGGCAGAGTGGAAGGAAGTGAGGAGGCACAAGAGGTGAAAAACTTGTTAAACTCAATGGCCACATGGAGGAGATCAGCTAGGTAGATATCGCCCACTTTTAGAACAGGAGGTGGGGATGAGAAGAAGGTGAGAACAAGGAGTGAACCACCTTCCAGAATTTAGACGAGTGGTTAATGTTTGAATTGAATGTAGCTGAGAAATATTTAGCTTTGGCCAGCCTAATTCAGTTAAATACTCAAAAAGCTGCACCCCAGGCTTGGTGCATTTTACCGGAATCATGACAGCATCCTTCTACCTGCCAGGAAGGCCATGGTGCAGAAAATGATCCTCCATGTCCTCGACTACAAGGACGTAGTCTACTGCACCAGCCCCAAGTCCACATTAGCCAGACTCAGCCCTCTCTTCCACTCTTTCTGTCGTTTCAACCTGAACTGTCCCTACTCCATACACCACTGTGCCCTATATCAATCTGTGTATCTCACCTCTCTAGACAATTGCAGACAGACCCACTGCGCCAAGATCCGAGCCAAGTTTTGGTCCCAGCGACTCCACTCCTGCCTCACCGATGCCCTAACCAACCCCAGCACCCAAGCTTACTCTCTCAGAAACACTGACTCTCAGTCTCTAGCTGTCCCACACCGGTCTACTACCGTCGGCCAGGCAGCTTTCAGCTACTGCATACCTTTATTGTGGAACTCCCTCCCAGCTTACGTTCGTCACTTTTCCTCCCTCTCGCAACTTAACTCCTTGCTCCAAGTTCATTTTACTCCTACCTGTGCATGTGTCTAGGTGTTTTCCAGTCTCTGAGTGGAATGTCTGTGTATATCTGCACTTAGTAATACATTAAGCTGTGCCATTCTATTGTTATCTCACCCTTCCTTGTCTCTCACTGGGACCAATTTGTTAGAGACCAATTTGTTAGAGGCCTACACTATGTATTTATTGTATCATGCTGTATCAGCTGTGGCCACCTACTGTTTCTCTTGACCCACTATTGTCTAGCAAACAGAACTAATGTTAGTGATACCCCTACTATGTAATATCACTTGTTTTATACTGTCTTCAACTGCTATCCATGTCCCCCCCCCTCCCCAGGATGCATCTGGAATCGAGCAGTAGTCTGCTCAGCATTTCTTCCTGGTAAAACATTCAAATAAATAAATAAGTAGCACACTGGGACAATGCAAATGAATATAGGGTGATGTCGGCCCAGTGCTAAGCCACTTAGTGCTGCCCCGAATGGCTTCCAAAGTATGCTGCCAGAATAGATAGTGCTACAGCATTATTTGCAATATTCAGAGGGACCCATGCAAATGATCCTATTGGGTATGCAATGCATGAAAGAATCATTTGCATGCCCATTATGGGCTCATTTGCATGGATTACGAGGCAGGTTAGTGTGGTGCCACACCCCCAATTGCCATTTCTCAGATGTGTAGATATTCTTGGTGCTAGTGATTCCCCTTCCGATCACCAAAGCATTCTCTAAAATAAAATATCCTTGGTGCTAGTGGTCCCCACCCTCTCCGATTGCAGGCCCATTCTGTAAATAAACATCCCTGGTGCTAGTGCCCCCTCAATCGCCAGCCCATTCTGCAAATAAATAAACATCCCTGGTGCTAGTGGCCCCCCTCTGATTGCTGGCCCATTCTGTGAATAAATAAACAACCCTGCTGCTAGTGATCCCCCTTCAATCGCTAGCCCTTTCATTAGTAAATAATATCTCTGGTGCTAGTGGTCCCCCTCCCCACCAATCACCAGCCTGTACTGTACTAAATAATATCCCTGGTTCTAGAGCCCCCTCCTGCTGATCTCTGGCCCATATTGTGATTACATGAAATTCCTGTCATCTAGCACCCCCCAACCACAGCACTGAAAACCCACTCCGCCAGGCACCTTCCCAGCCCCTGTGGTGCTGTGGGTGCATATGACAACTGGTGCAGCCCTCCTCACACCTCCTCAGCTGACGGCCATATGTTCAGGCATGGAGCGTGTCACTTATTTGTAGAAAAAGGCGTGTCAAGCTGTCCTATAAATAAGAGGCATGCTCCATGCACAGACATATGGCAGCTGACCGAGAAAGTGTGAGGAGGGCTGCGCCAGTCGCCGTATGCACCTGTGGCACCAAGAGAGCTGGAAGGGTGCCTGGGGGTGGTCTTTGGTGCTGCAATCTAGGGATCAGTAGACACCAGGGATTTCATGTAATTACAGTATGGGCCAGTGAACAGTGGGGGGGGGACCCTAGCACCAGTGATGTTTATTTGTTTACAGAATGGACTGGTGATTGGCCAGGGGGACCACTAGCACCAGGGATATTATTTGCTACAGTACAGGCTGGCAATCGGTGGAGGGAGGACCACTAGCACCAGTGATATTTATTTATTTATTTACAGAATAGACCAGCTATGAGAGGGAGGGGGGAACCACTAGCACCAGGGATGTTTATTTATTTACAGAATGGGTCAGTGATTGGGGGGGGGCCAGTAGCACCAGGAATGTTTATTTATTTACAGAATGGGCCAGTGATCGGGGGGACCACTAGCACCAGGAATATTATTTAGTACAGTACAGATCAGCAGTTGCAAGGGGGGACACCTAGCACCAGAGCTATTTATTTATTGATTTAGTTTTTGTTTATGGGGTAAGGAGGACTAGACAAATTCTGCTTATTTTCAGCCTCGTCCCAAGGGAGGGGGATACAGATGGATACCAACTGACATTGAACCAGACTGAGCTGTTGGTGGTATTTTTAGTTAATGGGGAATTTGGCCAGGACATTAGGACAATATTATTTAATACTGTATGGGCTGGTGATCAGAACAGACTGGCGATTGGGGGAGGAACCACTAGCAACAGGGATATTATTTAGTACACAATGGACTGGTGATCGGGGGAACCTGGCACTATAAATATTTTTTTTAAAGAATGGGCTAGTGATCAGCAGGGGGGGTGCCAGGGACAACAGGGGGCAGATGTGCTCCCACAACAGCTAACCAGCTAGGTGGCTGCATTACCTCCAGCAGCTGCTAGGGTTGCCCGGAGTTAAGTTTGGGTTTTGTTCAGTGGTATTTGCTCTGCACAAATGAACCATGCTAAACCCTTTTGTGCAGCACAAAAAGCTGCTGAATATGAGGTAGCACAGCTATTCATGGCAACACCCCTCCCCTATCCCACTCAAATACATAATGTTTTGTGCAGGGGATAACCCTCTTTGCTTGTGCAACAGCCCCTTTTGAATATGGGGATCCCAGTTTGCGCAGCTAAAGACCTGTTAGCGCCCATGCAAACTTTTGACTATTGGGCCCATGGAGTCTTTGTACACTTGGAAAGGAGAAATAGAGATTGGACCCACACACTGTGCTGCGGTGGAACAGGAAATGGAACTGGGGCTCATAATAGAAAAGGAGCTTAAGCGTAGCAAGCAGTATTTGGCTGCTGCCAAGAAGGCTGGGAGAATACTGGGGTACATCAAAAGGGAGGTGTCCAGTAGAACAGGGGAAGTAATCTTACTGCTTTACAAGGCTCTTAGTCAGGCCCCATCTGGAGTACTACAGTATGTGCAGTTCTAGATTCCCCAATGCAAAAGATATTAAGGCAGTAGAAAGGGGGCAGAAAAGGGCCACAAAAATTATCAGGGAGAAATGGTGCATAAATGTTATGCTAGAAACCCATAACATATTAACTGAGGAGAAAAGGAGGCTGAGGGCTAAGGGGCAACATGACCTTCATGTTTGCATACTTAAGGGTGTCAACAATATCAAACAGACAGAGATGTTTGATTTGGTGTGCTCCAGCAGGAGGAGGGGACATGCCTTGATGCTCAAGAATGATAGGTGCTTTGGTAATGTTAGAAGGCAATTTCTTGCAGAAAGTGTTGAACCTATGAACAGCCTAACAGCACAGATTGTGGAAATGAAGACAGTACAGGACTTCAAGGTAAGCCAGGACAAATGTTTGCTTTTAGTGGGAATAATAGGATATCCCAAGTTGCAGGGTGATTGGGAAGCTCCTTATAAATTAGTACGTTTGAACAGCATACTTGTTGGTCCCTGATTATAACCAAGCCATCCAGCCTGGGTAAGCCTGCACACAGCAGTGGGACACCTTCAGTGGGGCTGTGACTGGACAGTATTTCTCTAATCCAAGCCGATGGGCTTCTGCCTCTTATGGCTCTTTCCGGGATTGGCCTGCCATGAGCACTGCATCAGAACACCTCAGAGTTTAGTTTTGATCTGTTGTTTTTTTTGTAACTCCTGTGAACACCCCGGAGCTCAATTCTGATCTGCTACTTTTTTTTTGTAATTCCTGTAATTTTTGTGTCAGGGTCTGTTTGAATGTAAAGCCTAGTTGGGGTGTTTATGCTTTAATTGTGCTAGGATTAATATTTTTTTATTTCTTACTTGTGCGCCAGACAGAAATGCAATAGCTAGTTCCCTATAATGTACTTTCCCTAATTGCTTTTTGTCTTTTTTCCTTTAGTGTCTGTCTCTCGCTTTTTGGACTTTCCTATTCTCTTCTTTATTTCAACCTTTGCCTAGATATCCTTGCTGGTGAATACATTCATTTGTGTTGCCCCACGGCGTCAGACTTAAACTGCGATCTGGTCATTTGCCTGCCCGGCCCCTGCCCTTCCGTTGTAACTCCTTGTTCTTTTGTTATTTTTGCATTCCTCCCCACCCCAAATTTAGCCCTCTGGTCACGCTTTTGTTTTGGGTGCATTTAAGCTAACTGGTGGCTCTTCTCTTTCTCCCCAGGAGCTTTGTCCTGCATGGACTAGCTGGACCCAAGGAGCGGCCGCACCAGGTGAAGCAAGTTGGCTGCGCTCTCTCTCTCTCTCTCTCTCTCACGCTCTCGCCACCCGCTACCAAGCCATCCAGTCTGGGTAAGCCTGCACACAGCTTCGGGACACCTTCAGTGGGGCTGTGATTGGACAATATTCCTCTAATCCAAGTCAATAGGCTCCTACCTCTTATGGCTCTTTCTGGGAGTGGCCTGCCATCAGCACTGCATCAGAACACTTCAGAGCTCAGTTCTGATCTGCTGGGTTTTTTTCATTTTTTCCTGCGCCCTCCCACCCCAACCCGGACACTATTAAATGCACTTGGGTGTTCTATCCCCTCCCCTTATTTCTTCTATAGGCCTCCTCTCAGGTTACCACCCCCCTGAAGTATTCTCCTTTCTAACAGGCTAGTCCTGGCTTTAGCTCGCTTTAAAAAAATAGCTCTTTTTAAAAGGCTTAACCTTGTATTGCTAGCTTCACTCCCTTGTCAAACTTCCTAAAACCATGAGGATCAAAATGGCATTGCTGCAAGCTGTGGTGTTCCTTAGCTATTTCTTAACACTAACACTTACCCCCAAAGACAAGGTAGTTACTTCCCTGCATCATGAGTCATCCAAGGTCATGGCTCTGCCCCTGCTGGGGCTTGAACAAAACAGGACTATGAGAGGGTCTGTCCCTGCCGCTGAGACCTGGGACCTTTTCTTTTCTTCTCTTTAAACTCTGGTTGCAACCACTTTCTTTCCTTTCCTTTTCTGTCCGTTTTATACTGTATGGAAGCAGGCCACCTCCTTACAAATACCCCTTCTTACCCCTTTCGTATCCCTTCTGATTTATTTCTCTAACTTTCAAGGTTCCTTGTCTGTTTGCAATCTCCCTGAGCTTCTTGGGAGCAGTAGTGGTGTAAAACAAAATATTCTGTTCCAAAATCACCACATCATTCTCCTTTGTGAAAAAGTATCTTGCATAAGTATCTTACATGAGTTGGAGTCTGCTGGTAGCAAATACACCTGCTTCTGGCAAAAGAAAAGCCTTTATGTGGTAAACAAAAACCCCTCATAAGTGTTTTTGGCTAGAATTGCGAAACGAGCGCTTGTATAGCGCTAGTGCGACTGCTCAAACGTTCACGAAGCCCTCCCGATCGTGCACACCCTTGTGCAACGCTCATTTTTGTCAAACTTTAAAAACTTCTTCTTTTGTTGGAAAAGAGTCTCTATTAAAGAGGCTAAGCTCTGTATCTGTTGTTTTTCCAGTAAAAAGCTCTCCAAAGAGTCAGGAGAGACCCTTTAAGCCCAGCAGATGAAAATGAAAGTGTCAGCCATTGGCTTTGCTGATTTCAGCCGACGGCTTGACTCAGTGTCCTTAGAACTGCTCTTAGTACTCCTTTTGTCAAAGGAGAGAGATTTAGTTGAGGTTTTCTGGTTTATTGTAGTACTTCGCCTGTAAAGAAACCAAATGTGGCTCTGTTCTGGGAAGTGCAGGACAGGACTAAATATATGTGTATTTTCTTGGAAGTCTGGAAGATTACCAGACTACCAGAATTCATTTAAAGCAAAACTTGCCCCTATTCTGAGAGCACCTAATAAATAAAGGAACAGTTAAAAACAGTTCTTATCTTTAAAACACACCTGTCTTGCTGTATACCTATAAAATGTGTAAGTAAATAATGCACATCAGTAGGTTTAAGGAACATATCCTAAAAAGGAGTCTACCTGAAGTCTGTATATGGGCTGCTCCTGGAAATTAAAAGGGGAGGTCTGCTTGCTTGCAGTCCCTGCAGCATAATGGAAGCCACTATAGGGGATCAGCGGCCCCTAGTGGTCCATTTTTAAATGGGACAATCTGTCAATCAAGTGTTAGAAGCCTGACTGTTGTTTAAAAGCTCTTAAAAAGTGATTATATTGTATAGAGCACCAAGTAGGAGTTCTGTACAATTGTATAAAAGAATGTTATGCCAATTATTATTATTTTGGGAGGTTATTAAACAAATTTGCTTTGTAAAAAGGAACACTGGGTCACCTGACCAAGGAGGTGGGTATATAAACCCTACCTCTCCCAGTTGTTAGTTAGGGTCAGTTCTTCCTGACCTAGCTGTAGGGAAGTTCCAGTCTGTGAGTGAAGAAAACTCTTTGGAATTGCCATTGATTGTTTATTATTTTGTTTCTTTTGTTTTCTGTATTTAATTTTACTTTTGGTGCTGAAGATTGTTTATGAAGTAATAAACATCCCACCAAGCAAACAGTGGGTTGCATCTGAATTGCTGCTTCTGTGTGTGTTATTTGTCTGCCTGTAGACCCACCCTATAACATTTTGGTGTAGAAGTGGTATCTACTGCCTGTAATGCCTTGCCAGGGAAGGGTGGTGTTGCGATGGGTACTTCCAGGTGCCAGAGGTAGACATGGCAGAGGGTGACCTGGCACAAGGCATCCTCACCAGAAGTATGGCAGCACAAACAGGGGCTCAGCTGCTATCCGGTTTACCGGATGTGTGTCCAAAAGTGAAACGGACGCCTTCTGAGAGGTCCTCTGAAGGGGATCCCAGTGAGCATGGAGAAGGGATACCCCTGGAACAGCCCCTGGAGACTGAGGGTACAGAAAAAGAAGTGGACGCCTCCTACTTGGAACAAGCTCCCATGGAGGATGTGGGTGAGCTATTGAAGTGGCTGTGCGTATGACAGGCGCAGCTCGACTGTGAAAGGGAGATCAATCGCAGATGTCAAGATGCTAAGTGGGCAGGTACAATGAGGGTGCTCCAAGCTATACGGACAGAGCATGCGGAATGTCTGCAAAGCCCAAGAAACATTAAGTTGGCCAGATTACAGGACTATGGTTCCTACTGAGGGTACTGACCCTTTCACACTGTTTATATGCATACACCTAACTAAGCCTTCCTATTACATACCCCAACCTCTATCCTTATTCCGGGAAGAGCTATACTATATTCACTAGCTAGTACTTGGCAATTCATTATACCCAGTCCCCTTCCCCCCCAAACAGTTATACTCTAAAAGGCACAATACACGCTTTCTTAAAATGGCTATGGGTTGCCTCAAGAAGTTATTGCTCCTTCTCATACTCTGTTCAGGTAATGTTGAGCTAAATCCTAGCTCTCCAGTGGCCCTAGATGCCCTATCTGACCTCTCTTCTAGCAGGGGCATTAGCTTCTTGCATCTGAATGTTTGCAGCATTCTCAAGAAACTTGACATGACACAGGCATGGGCTTTGCACACATTCCCCAACATCTTTATGATATCAGAGACCTGGCTATCCAACACTACACCTGACAGCTCTATAAATATACCTGGCTATAGTGTCTTTAGGTGCGACAGAGCTACCAGGGGTTGGGGAGTTGCTATATTTGTTAAGCATAAGTTCAAAGTCACAGTTATAGATCAAACCTCCTTCCCTAAAGAATTTGAATGCCTTGCCTTTAGGATAGCACTATCACCTGAATTAGCATTCTCTATAGCTGTATGCTATAGACCGCCCTCCGCTGGGTATGGCATACTACCTCATCTCCATGATTTGCTAGAAAAGGTGAGCTCTGAATACATAATTATGGGAGACTTTAACCTAAATTGGATGGACGAGAGCTCAAAAAAGCTGAAAGATTTCTGTGACTCCCAAGGGCTTTCACAGATTACCTCTGAGACTGCCCATCCAAATAAGAAAAACGTGAACCGAAGTACTCTCCTGGATCTTATGCTTGCTAATAAGCCGCACAATATTACCCATGCTGGTGTCTTTCATAATGACCTAAGCAATCACTGCACTGCAGCTTGTATTAGGCGTGCCCATCACTTCTCCTCAGCTTCTTCTTTTAAGTTAAAAAGATGTTTGAAAAACTTCTGCCATACTGTTTTTTTAACTGACCTTGGCAATAATAGTTGGTAAGAATTCTATTTGTCCTCTTCCGTCTCTGAGGCATTTACCATTTTTCACAGCCTTATACTGGGCCCGACAGATAAACATGCACCAGTTAGGAAACTCAAGACTTGGAAAAGGTCTCCCAGTTGGTTCTCCCCTGCCTTAGAAAAAGCCCTCAGGAATAGAGACGTTCTATGGAGAAGGGCAAGAAAGACTAAGCTTGACACTGACTGGCTTGCTTTTCGGGTTGCTAGGAACACTTGCACTGAACTCGTTAGCATTGAAAAGTCTCGTTACTTTCGGACAGCCCTTGAACAAAATAAAAATAATACAGCCAAGTTCTGGAATACACTGAGAAGTAGATGGCCATGTATCTACTTCTCCCTTGTCCTCTAAGATAGTGGCTGGAGGTGAGACATACTTAGACAGGGCCGACATCCTAGAGCAACTTAACAACCATTTTGCTACAGCAGGCCTTGCATTTGATTCTTCCCCTGTCTGCAAGCTAAGCGTGTGAGGTGTATATAGTGCTGACACAAGCTCCAACCACAACTGCAAAATGCGATCTTTGTCCTTCAGTTTCCACCTAGTCACCTTTAAGCAGGTGGAGGACCCCCTATTATCTCTTGGCACCAAAAAAAGCACTGGAGTGGACCATCTTGATCCATTTTTCCTGAAATTAGGCTATCACTATCTGACTGCCCCATTACCCATCTATTCAATTCATCCCTGGGACAAGGTGTGTTACCGTCACTCTGGAAAATTGCACATATTATCCCTCTTCGTAAATCTGGTGATCCCAGAGACCTGAATAACTACTGGCCTATTTCTTTACTCCCTACCCTTTCCAAACTTCTTGAAAAAATTGTAAACTGCCAGCTTAGAGAGTACATTGAATCTGAAAACCTATTAAACCCTGCTCAATCAGGTTTTAGGCACAAGCACAGCACGATCTCAGCCCTTGCTAAAGTGTCTAATGACTGGCATAATGCTCTAGATGCAAAGAATCACATGTATGCCTTTTTCCTAGACCTTAGCAAGGCCTTTGATACGGTGGACCATAGCCTTTTGCTGGACACCTTGAAAAACCCCGGCCTTGATAGTATTGCCTTAAAGTGGTTTAAGTGCTACCTCACTAACAGAATGCAACAAATTAAAGTCCAAGGGGACCTATCACCGCTAAAATCTTTACCTCGTGGAGTACCACAAGGATCCGTTTTGGGCCCCTTACTCTTCACAGTCTATATCAATAATATTGACTCTTACATACATACTGCTAACGTACATCTATTTGCAGATGGCACAGTCAGTTACACCATCGGTTCCTTGCTAGAACTAGCCCATAAAGAACTACATCATGATTTCATCATCCTGCAACACAAACTTCTAAACCTAAAACTTCTTCTTAATGCTAAGAAGACAAAGGCTATGATTATCTCTCCGCCCACCTCCTCTGTCCAAAATCCTCCATGTAGTCTCCTGGTCCATACACTGCTTGGCGAGGCACTGGAAATTGTGGACAACTTCAAGTATCTGGGTTTTTGGCTGGATAACAAAGTCAACTACATGGTTCACCTGAATGAACTGTCCAAAAAGTTAAGACAACGCTTAGGTGTCTTCTTCTGCATTAGGAATCTCCTTACCTGAGAAGCCAGAATGAGGCTTGTCCAAACTATCTTTCTTCCACTGCTTGACTACATTGACTTTTTGTACAGTCACTGTCCTAACTCGGCACTAAGCAAGCTTGACACCTTATATCACCATGCTTTGAGGTTTATCCTGAACTTACCCTCACGCACCCACCACTGTCTCCTCTATGAGGCACTAGGCTGGTCTTCCTTGGCCAAGAGGAGGCAAAGGAATGCACTTCTCTGGTTTTACAGGATTTTGACTGATAAACTGCCAGTCTACATTGCTGGGATGTTTGAGCATTCAAAGGGGCTATACAAGCTGAGACACGTTGTGCTAATCGCCTATTGTCCCTAGAATAAAGACATGTCATGGCTCAACCACAGTTAACTTCTCTCTACCCTCCATGTGGAATACCATGCAAAAAATCTAAGGCTTACCATTATCCCAGGTCTCTACACCATTAAAGCTTTAATTGCAGGTTTTCTAAGCGAAGCCTGCAACTGCTACAGGTGACTCATGCTTGTAATCATACTCGTACAACCTTAGTGTCCCCTAACTCTAATTGCTCTTCTGTCTACTTGTATTTCCTCCTTCCTGTAAGCTTCCCCCGATAGGGGCTTCCTGTACTCTGCCCCACTTAAGTGGCTCTACTTGCTATCCTCTATTTCTACACCACCATTAAATACTCCTCCTGCATAAGGGGAGAATGAACTTTTTTGTTGTGGGCTGATGTTGACATACCCAGGGAAGAATAACCGAGGACTCTCAGATTTAATTTTCATGTATGCTTTGGTACCAGTTATGGCCTTGTTTTCACATTATTATATAAGAATGACCTTAGAGCTTGATATATCTAAACTATGTAACTGATTGCTTGGACTACCCCTAGTTGCACTATGTATTTGTATAAGAATGTCCTTACAGCTTGATGCACTTAATCTAGTTATCTGATTGTGTGTATTACCCCCATCTTATTATGTATTTGCCCTTTCTGTCCAGGACCACTTTGAAAATGAGCCTGTTCTATGGTGTTATGCCTGGTTAAATAAAGTTTTGATTGATTAATTTATTGACTGATAAAATAAGGAGGAACATGATTAACCTAGAGTCCTTCTGATCTTAAATTACTGTTACGATGTTATTGTAGAGTACCTCAGAAGATATTGAATAATATATGGACAACAATATACAACAAGGCTGTGTTTACATCAAGAGGTGAGATGATAAAAAAGATCTTGAAAACAGTTTGAGAGGACTCTACAGTGTAATCTCACCCCAAGAAGGAAACATCTGCCTTGTTGTGTATAGTTGCCCATACATTATTTTGTATAGTATATATTAATTTGAAAATTATCAAATGGGATATAAAAACTGACCAACTCAAACAACTTTGTTGGTTAAAACATACACGTGACCACTAATTGTTTGCATAGAAACAGAACAGTTTGTAACTAACCTGCCCTAATCTAAAAAGCAACAACCTAATTAAATTAAAATAAAACCTTTTACCACTAAAATACAAATTTTGCCACTTTTTAAACATAAGTACCCACAACAGGGCATAGGTTTCTGCAAAATAAATTCAGTTCCCATGTTCATTTAAAGGCACATGGCCTTTGTTACTAAACTTACCTATTCTACCTAGCAACAACCTAAATAAAAGAAAATAAAACCATTTTCTATTTTAAAAAAATCATTTTATAAGCTCAATAATCTACTCCAGGGCATGGGTTTCTTGAGAATTAATGAACTCCCAGGATGCATTGAAAATCACTTGGCTGTTGTCCTAATGCCTTCCAATTTACCCAAGGCATACCACAATTCTGAATAAAAAACATGCCCTGTTGTGGGTTATTGTTTACTAGTTTACTTTTTTCTAACTTTGTATTGAACTGTGGTCAAATAAACATGAAACAGCAAACAACAGAATATGACTAAAACCTTTTTTATGATGTAAGTAATAGCTACTGTACATAAACTGATAGCTTACCTTTTAACAATCAGTTCACATTACTACTTAACTTTTTCTAACTACATATTAAACTGTAGTCAGATAAACACAAAACAGCAAGCATCAGAATATGACTGAGACATGTTTTGTGATTTAAGTAATAGAAACATAAGCTAACAGTTTATCTTTTAGCAGTCACTTCCTATAGGGTGTATTCTATCTTGCTGACATTTTCATTATAAGGACTCTGCAGTGTAAGTAAGTATGAGGAATCTTAACTCATTACCTCCTGGGCAGTCATTTTGTCTCAGGTAAACAATGGATAGTTCAGACTTCATATGGAGCTATTGGAGGTAATGAGTTTAATAGACACAGTATCTATGCTGTTGTACTACAGTACTGACAGACATACTGTGGTACAACAGCATTCTGACATCACTACAGTGGTACAACAGTATCTATGAGGTTTTTGGAGTTCCATATACAAAATATAGAGTAATGTGTGGAAAACCATGCACAATAAGTTTGGGTTTCCATTGAGGGGTGAGATGACATCATAGACAATGAGAGCTAAACTCAAGAGGTCTTTATGATGTCATTGGTCTCATACTGAGATAGAAACATCTGCCTTGTTGTATATGGTTGCGTATACATTGTATAGTATAGTATAGTATATTATAGTACCCTCTTTCTAACTCTGTCTTGAACTGTGGTCAAATAAGCAGAAAACAGCAAACAAGACAAGATTAAAAACAAGTAATATATGGATAGGTCATTCTAATATGTTACTAAACTATACAAAAAAAAACCTATAATAGTAAAGTCAAAGAGTGATAACAGCATCGACGAAGAGTGATAATACTATGGTTCAGAGCCCATAATACTACTGTTCAGAGCTCTGAATGATAGCATTATCAGAGAAACAGAACAGCGCAAGCGCAGCACTGTGTCACAATGTAGAGCTGGTTGGTAAGGTTGCTAGACACGCAACGTGTGGTTTTATGAAACGCGCTTTACAGTTGGACGCTTTTCCACAGTGAGAGAGCAGAACAGTTTGGAAAACATGGTGGCTATCGCTTGCTTAGTGAGATTAATTCATAGCCCTTGTACTGTCGGTGCTATAATTTCTTTTTTTTTTTCATTTGAAAAATGATCTGGTTGATACTGCCTTTACTCAGCTGTGAAAATAAGTAAATGGTGAGTGACTCACAAAGCTCATGATCACAGGCAGGAAGGAGCAGTTTACAAAGAGTGGTTGCAGGGGGGTTGGAGTGAGGAGTGTTCTGTGTGGTACTGGAGTGGCCGTTCCCACAGAAGAGCACCAAAAATTCCGACCTGCACTATTTTAAATCAGATCCATATATTACAAAAAATAACAGATAGGACAGTGGTTATCACAAGGGAGTAATACACACTTCCCTATCTATTATTCTATTTTTAATGGGATTCAAGTAATATATAAAAGACTGACAACATTTTGAGTAGTTTATTTTTTAACAAACAGTTCACTTGGGGTGGTAGAAAAGCAAACATACTGAGGTGTGTTGAGTCTGCATGAAGAATCACAAAGCAGGCAACTCAAAACAAAGCTGCAAGTACAAAACATTATTTTTATCAGCATCACAAAAACAGGATTTCAGAACGTAGTCCCAATCTATAAGAAACAGCAGCTAAAGAACATCAGAAGCCCCCAGGAGACTGATCATCTATAGTATAGGCAGCCTCACTGAAAAGGTCTCACAATTCATTGATTTCTTTCCTCAAGAAATGTGCTGTAACCCTCCCTTCATACCTAAAGGATGCTACTGATACCATCACTTACCTAAAGGAAATTAACTTAACAAGTCAAACAGTTCTTGTAACAATTGATTTGAGGCTCTCAACACTAATATCTCTAATCAAGGAGGGGGGTGCAAGCCACAGAAAGGGTTCTATGTGGCCATCCACCTGGAATATTGCCCTTCCATGGTTTCCTTCTGGATTTGACTGAGTTTGTTCTCAAGGAAATATTTTTCACTTACGACATCAAGGACTTCTCCCAAGTGAAAGGGAGACCTATGTGCAGAACATTTGTCCCAGTTTCACAGGTTTACATGTGGGAAGCTGGGAAGAAATGATTATCTGTCTGTCCATCATTAATCCATTTTGTGATAACATCCAGTTATGGATGAGGCACAGTATATTGATGATGTGCTGCTTCTATAGGAGGACACCACAGATATCAATCAATCAATCAATCAATCAATCAACGTCTTTATTTAACCAGGCGATCACCATTGAGCAAGTTCATTTTTGAGGTGGACCTGGGTTTGTTAACAAGGAACAAGGGACAATGTACATGGGATGCAACACACAAGAAAATAGTAATAATACAAATAAAGTGAGATACAATAATACAGTATATACAAAGTATCAGCAGGTAGCACTTACAGTAGTATATGTTTGGAACATATACTAATATATTGATAATATACCTCAATAAGTTCAAGGACTTAATTATTGCTTCTATGTAAGGAGTGGTGAATATGCTTTCATGGACCTCTGGCCAAATGTATATTTGACAGATGGAAAGTATGGTCAAAAATTTGCATTGCTGAGCAAAAGACTACCATCCAAACTGGGAATATGACCTATAGTATGGCACACCAATTTTCAGAGGCATAGCATGTTTCAGTGGCAAGGTTTCACTTTTTGGGCTTCGAAAAGGTACATTGAGGCATTAGAGGAGGTGATTTGTAAAATAACTTAGCTCAATGTGAGGCTTTCTGGATTTTTTGAATTGGAAACACTAAAGCCCAATAGTTTAAATGAAGACTTCTCCTTGGCTCCATTTCTACTGTATGAGAACTGTGCCTAATCAAAACCATTAGATATCTTGAAGAATATGGATTATTTTATATGGGACTCATGTATTTTAACATGTGTCATTGTCAATGTGCAAGTGTAATGCTACCTGATTATCATGTACTCTGATCTACTATCAATGTGCAAATGTAATGCTACCTGCTTACTGTGTACTCTGATGTATTGCATAGTTACTGTGTACTCAGATGTACTGCATGGTTATCTTGAATTGTTACTTTTGTTTAAATCTCCATGGCCCCCTGAAAAGGCATATAATGTGCTTGGGTCCTATCCAGTTAAATAAAAAAATGAATTTGGCAACTTTATTTTCCCCGTGCCCTTTCTGTTATCTCCCTTCCCCCTCCATCCTAAATGTCTTTCCTTCCCCCTCCTCTTCCTGCTATGTGATTTTGTGTTCTCTTCATTTTTTTCTTGTTCCCTTATTGACTGATTCCTTGGTTTTCCTCCCTCATCTTCCCCTCCTCCTTCCTCTTCATACATACTCATAATATTGTTTTTTCCTCAACTCTATTTTTGCTCAGTCAGCCTGGAGCATCTCTCAGAGATGCCCACTCAGTCTGGACCTTCTACTCCCCACCAAGACCCTTTCTCCTTGGGACCTCCCCACCAGGACTTCCCAGCCCCCTGGATCACCCTCAGGGGAGGGCCCGCCTCACCTACATGGTGGATCTTTCTGAAATTAGAGGGTCCGTCCTGTGTGGGTGGTGCCTTGGACCATCAGAGTAATGGTCCAGTATTGGGGATGTGGGACCAGATCCCTGGGGCCCTTGTCGCCTCCTCGGTCCTCCGGGAATTTTTTCTTTAGTTTCCCGTCAGGAGTGCAGACATGCAATGACATAATGGCACCTGCATGCCAATGTTCTCTATGCTCCTGCCCCTTGTAGCAGCACTGCATCCCTGCTCTGCCCCTGATTTCCATCAGGGAGCAGCACGAGACCCGGATCCCTCCCCAGGGAAGGGACAGCAGTTCTCCGTATGTTCAATCCCTTCCTTCCCCTGCCAACCCCCGGGGGCCCGAGTCCATTCCCGAACCCAGGTCACCAGCATGGTGCGATGTGTGGCAGTCTTTGCCTCAACCCTCAGCATCACTGTGCCGGCTCATAATATTGTTTTTAAATATGGGTTTCACACCAGTACAATGTATACTTCTGGAATTCTGTCCAGATACTGCTATTGAAAATAGTGCTGTATATGGAATAGCATTGTCTTTAGGGTGTTTTATGTGTTACATCCCTTTAAATGTTCTGCTTAAGTCTGCTGCTCTGTCTCTTGTACTTGAGGGTCTGAGGAAGCCTATTGGTGAAACATAAGCATGTGCGGGTGTGACACAGCTACTGGCACAACATCATTCTGACATTACTAATGTGGTACAACACCACCTGGAAGTATATGAATTTCCATACACAACAACACTGAACTATATACTGTAACACTAAACCATATACTGTAGTCAAGCTGACCTTGGTCATAATTCTATAGGTGGGACACTGCAGTAGAAAGAAACTTACAACAGTGCTGTTCCTGGAGAGACAAGGGTGCATACAATTCACAGAAATCATACTGTGGGCCTGCTCAAATCGTGAGACACCTTTAAAAAAAATAATGAAAAAACTAACCAAAAATTTTACTTTTATTGACAAGCTTTTAAAAAGAAAAGCCATTACTTCCTTTTGGGAAATATCTACACAAACTACTAGATTTTGCTTTACCTGGGTTAAGAAGTGCTTTTCAAAAACCCATATACTACCTAAATAAAAACCAGAGGCAAGATTCACAAAACTTTGCCCTGTTACAAACCCAGTTTACACCTGCAAACTGGCTTTTGTCCCAATGTGGTATTCACAAAAGCAGTTGGCACCCACAAACTGGAATTGTGACAGGGCAAAGGTTTGAGGGGTCTGCAATGCAAATGAGGGGGAAGGGACCTGCATATCAGTGCAGTCCCATTCAGGAGGCACTTTCTCCACACAAGGGCGTTTTGTGGGTTCCTTTGTGTGGAGAAAATACAGCCGAGGAAAACCTCCTCTTAACTCCACACAACCCTAGTGGTTGTCGGAGGTAGTGCAAGGTGGCTCCCCCACCACAACTCTGTGTCCCTGGTAGTCCAGTGGTTCCTCGCCATCCCCCAATGTGCAGTCACCCTCCCGACAATAAAAAAATCATTCCTTGGTAGTCCAGTGATCCCTCCCTGATCCCTGTTCTCTGATCGCTGTCCTGAGATTAAAAAAATAATTCCCTGGTAGTCTAGTGATCCCGCCCTCCCTCCTCCCTGCTCTCCAATCATCGTCCCAATATTAAAAAAATTATTCCATGGTAGTCTAGTGGTCCCTCCCCCATCCTCATTCTCCGACTGCCCTGCTGATATTAAAAAAATTATTCCCTGTTAGTCCAGTGGCCCCTCCCCCCTTTTCTGGTCACTAATCACTGTATCAAGTAAAAGGAAGCAGTCCATCCCTGGTAGTACAGTGGTCCCTTCCCCCACCCAAACATCTGCCCAATAAATATATATATATATCTGTCACTGTTGTCCAGTGTACCCCCCCCCCAGTTGCTCTTTTGGAAACAATGAAAGTGTCCCATTTCCCTGCTGGTCTAGTGGAGCCCCCACCCTCCCACCATGACAGACAGCGACCTACACCCAGCTCCCCATTCCAAAATCCAGCTGGTGACTAACATAGCCCTCTTCCCATCACCATGGCTGACTGCCAACTGAACTGTGAATGAGCAAATACAGTATACACTATGCTTTCTTTGGTTGATAGTGCCCTCATAATGCAATAACCTCCTCTCCTGCCACTGCATTATGAGTGGCTAGACTGTTTTGGGGGTATTCCCTATTCCAGAAAAGTTGCTGTGGAAGTTAATCAAGGACTGTAAGCAAACATAATTTTGTGTAGTACAACAATGCGGTAGGCAGTCTGTTTTGCGCTTTTTAAAAGAACAAGGACTCAAAATCAATGAAACAGCTATAACAGAAGACTCTGCATAATGTGCCCAATCATACCATGTGTTTTTTAAACTAGGGACAATTTGAGGCCTAATGGGGTTGAGGTTGACATTGTCCCTTTAAGACTGCTGAAATTTGGTTGTAGCTTGAGGGAGTACTCTCAACCAATCAGAAGGGTTTCTTCTCCCTGTGTGTGAGAAACTCTAATTCTGTAAAGAGTGTCTCACGTAGAGGTGCTTGTAATATTCAGTATTACTGACTGACCTCAATCAATAGTACGGTATATTAATACAAAAGCTGAGGCCACCGTTACAGTTGGGGAGGTGGGACAGTGAGGGGTGAGCAGTTAGAAATATAGTGTCAGACCAAGGCATGAGCTCAGTAGCTTTGCTGGACCATAGGTTGTGCCTTCCCCCAAAAGGTGAGAATGAAGTGAGGGGGATATAAATATAGGTTCATTACTTACCAGTCACAGTATATCTTCAAGAGGATCTCCATATAGCCATAATACATTGGGACTGTAAGCCATCAGCGTCAGACCCTCATAGGATGCTTTTGCAAAGTAGGGCTGCCCATCTTGACGTGTCAGCATGGCTCAGTTGGTAGCACATCTGCTTCTGGACCAGAAGGTCATGGGTTTTCGTTCCACACCGAGACTGAACTTGCACCTAAAACACTGGCATCTGAGTGCAGTATTAGGGGGGTGTTGTACTGCTGGGTGTGCCGTCCTTCGGATAAGACATTAAACCGAGGTCCCTTCTACCCAGTCTGGTGTTGTCCTGGTGGACGTAAAAGAATCCAGGGCACTCTTTTCAAAAGAGTAGGGGACATTTCCCATGTCCTGGCCAACATTCCCCTTCCCATAAACTGGTTCATGCAATTCTCCAGGCTGTGTGTGGGTGTTGATGTGCGATATGGCCGCCACCACTACACATTCAGTCACTTCACTACCAATCTAGCATTGCTTGTAAAAAGCACTTTGGGATACACTGTGTATGAAACACGCTATATAAATGCTGATTCTTCTTCTTCTTTACGTTGTCAGTGCACACCATTGACTATTTAATGCGGGCAGCCCCCAGCTACTTTAGTTTCCTGCCAACAGTTAATGGAGTTCTAAAAACATCCATCACCAGCAGGATTGAGGCTATTCACTAATCATGCACAGAGTCAATAGGAGTGAAGCAAACACTGTCCAGCATATAGCAAGTGGTGGGTCTTGATTAAAGTGGTAGACTCACTCTGTTTAGTCATGCCCAGAAGCTGAAAGGAAGGGTCCTGCATACAAGTGGGATGGTGAGAGGGAAAGGTATGGCTCCATGGAGATACTCTTGAAGGCCTACTGTTACTGATAAGTAAAAAAAATATCTTCTGTCAGGGTATCTCCACAAAGCTTTAATACAGTACATCAGACAATGATCAAGCAGTACCATCCCCAACTGTGTGGCTGGGGGAAAAAACAGCAGACCAACCCCTTAGGACAACAGGCCTTGTCAACAGCAAGGCCACATCTCTCCCCCTATGAGAGACCAGATCCACACTGTAATGCTTCGTAAAAGTATGAATTGTGTGCCAGGTAGCAGATCTACAAATGACAACTGACGAAACAGACAGAACAGGCCATGTGGCATGACCTCCAATGGCACCTGGCAGGGTCTCCCTACCTGCCAGTAGCAAAACAATATTCAGGAGAAGATCCATTTGGAGGTGCACTGTTTGGAGATAGTTTTACCCCTGGTGCCAGGGACAGAGGAAACAAACCGTTGAATGGACTGGGCATAGTCCTTGGTATGGTACTGTGGACATCCAAAGAATGCAGCAGCACTTTTCCCAGATTCTGAGGGGAAGGAAAAAACCTGAGTTAATGAATGGACTGAATCAAACTGAAGGACCTCAATGTCTGCAAGAGCCAGGCATGGAGCCTTGAATAGGTTGCAGATTTGTTTCAAGGCTATTTAAAGTAATGGAACCTGCAGGAGAAACAAAGAAAAGAAACATATACAGATTCTTCAGAAAAAGAGACTGTAAGACAACATGGCATAAAAGCAGCCAGAAGCCAAGCTGGTTTTGGTTTGCCTGAACTGACTTTGTCATGCTGCTTTAAAGGACAAATAAACAAGGAATTAGGGGGGTGAATGAAACTGGAAACGCTCCTGTGGATGTGTAGAATAAGGGCTACTGATTTACATGGTGTCAGTATTTACCTGAATATCTGCAATTTTTCATGGTTTCGTCACTAATGAAACATTCCCCCAAATGTAAACAAAAACGGCGATTGCCTCCGATTCCGAGCCACAGCTTGGCTCACAAAATGGAGTGGACGTGCATATGTGATGATGTCATCATAGCAACTCCGCTCCGCTTCTTGTGTTGAAACCTATGGGCACTGTTTTTAAATGTTTTATATTGACTCTGTATGTGGTTCTCTCGTCGTATGTATCGATACTTAGCTTGTGCATCAGACGCTGAACGTATCACTAAAAATACCACCAACAGCTTAATCTGGTTCAAGGTCAGTTGGCATTCATCTGTATTCCTCCCTCCCCCGGGTCGTGCCTGAAAATAGGCAGGATTTGTCTAGTGCACTTACCCGGTCAACAAAAGCTAAATAAATAAATAAAAGAAGGATGGAGCTCTGGCTTTGCAGAAGTTGAACTCACTTTATTTTGCCAAAATACTCAATAAATCTTTAGACTCATCATCCATTCTTGAGAGCAGGGATATGGATCACTGATGGTTGTGAGAATGGCTTTGACTCACCAACAATGAGTGGCCTGACTCCTGCAGGCCCCAGGGGATCTGCATCAAAAATGAGAAAGACTCCAACTGGGCAGTCAACTTTCTAAATAACATCTGCATTGTCTTATGTGGTAACTTGGATGTACCCACTTTGTCCATCACCGATGTTTGTGGTTAGGCTAGTACTGGTGGATTCAACAACTTGTAGTGCACTGCAGAAGCTTTGTCCATTTTTTCCAAAAAGTGCTCCAAAGCTTTATGCCTGCCTCTACATTTAGCCTGACCACAATCTTGTCATATGCTGCAGTTTTTTAAGTTTTGGGCTAGTCCAAAACAAGATATATACAGTTATTGGTTGTCTTCATGATAAATCTGCTTTCCACACCAACAAAGGCGAGAATGCACTTTACTTAGTGATGACGTGCTGTGCACTAGTGAATGAACTTTCCAAAGTAGCTACCAGAAAAAATAAATTCCATAGGCGAGAATCGACAATGGAAACGTTACTTCCAGTGGTCTGATTTTCACTCACTGGTGGAGAAAAAAAGTAGTTGGGGGCATTCCATTTGATATAAAATATTCCATTTGTCACCAACATGCATGCAGGCACATCAGCATGGGTGACCCTGACTTGCATAAATTTTCCTCATGGTTCTGACATCGATGAAATGCAGTAAATGCATTATGGCTCTATGATCATACCCTTAATGAAGATCATGGGGAATCTCATTTGAGCAGCGCAGTTTCTTCAGATCTGTGCATGCTGCTCTTACGCAGGGGTCTTCACTTTATGGGGTCCTCATTGCTTACATAGGCTTGCTACTCATTTAAATAGAGGGAATTAGAGCTGGCTGGGAGGATAGAGAGTTCTAACCTCACATGTTGCCTCATAATAGGGTATTGTGAGAGCCAAGACTTAATGTTTTGCAGGTTATACCAGTGTCAAATTGGTGCTTCAGCTTGGTAGGGGTGGGGTAATGTGGAGGGGTGAGTGATAATGAGGACTTGCACAGGATAAGTAATATTTTGGGACAAATACACAGTAGTAATTCGTGGGGTGAAAACATGTGATACAAACTGGCTCTCTATAGGACTATTGCACTGTAACCAGTTTCCGCCATACACAAAACTGACTTAGTCACTGGGGAATGAAGTACCTCATGAGACTAAATTGCTATGGGAATCAGTTTTCTCAATGTGTACAGGTGCACACTGAAGTGTTTGTTTGTTTTTTAATGGGGGGGGGCAATATTAATGCCCAATGCAGACAGATTATTTTGACAGTATTATAGAGCCGAAATGACAAACAAGTCATCTTATTAGCCACTAGTCAATAGCACTCCCTCAGAAACATTTTCTGACTAATATTTTAAAATTAGTTACTGGTGCAGTACTAGCCATTGCTAAGCATTTAAACACAAGTTGTAATGAGAAAAAATCTAAAACACAAAAATGAATTTGGTTCTCCTTGACAGAATACCACTAATATCTTCCGATGCAAAATCTTTTCTGTACTTTACTGCAAGCTCTGATATAAAAAAATTAAGTTCCCAGCCCAAACTGTTCCACAGTTAGACATATTACTAAAGAAATTGTATTGCTAATGGGCTAACTTTGAAACAGTTAGGGCTAGGAACACAAAGTTAAAAAAAAAAAAAACATATTGTCATGTTGACGTGGTTGTGACATGTAGATGCAGCATTCCTATATCAATAACATTAACATAATGATTTTTATATTGATGAATTATCTTTATATTGATTATGATAATGTAGCATTATAGGCCAGATATATATATATATATCTTTGCCGCAAAAAATACATTAATGCAGACATTAGAGTTGAAGAAAGCAAAGCGCACAAAGAAAGGGAATGAAAAAACACTAGGGATTTTGGTCTCTGGGGTATTGGCGAATCAGTGGTGGGGTCTTCCTTGGGGTTGTCAATCCTATGCCCACCCCCTTCCCCCAGCCCATAGTCTCCAGTCTGAAGCACAAGGTACAGCTCCAATTTAGTGCCTCATAGTGACACAGTATGGCCAACATTATCTGTCATAGCTTTCTTCATGCAGGGTCCTATGGGCCTTGCCTGACAACATCACATCTGAGCTCATTTGATCAGGGGAGGGGGAGGACATTAGGGTTAACAACCCCAAGGAAGACCCCAACACTTATTCACCAATACTATGGAGACCCAAATCCCTAATGTTTTATTCATTTTCCTTCTTTGTGAACTTTGTGTTCTTCAACCCTAATGTCTGCATTAATATAGTTTTTTGCAGTGAATTTCCCTTCTTTTTATGATAGTGGAATTGTTTCCTCATTTGCATAGGTCCTTTTGGGACCTGCGCAAAATGAGATAAATACAATACTGGTGACAGTCCTGACCCACTGTATGGGCCACACAGGCCTCAGCACACATCAACCCCTTGTGTTTAAGGCTCCTTGAGCCACCATAGAGTGTGGCATTTGCACCAAAACACTGCTCCATCCCTACCCAAGCCAGAGCTGGTGTTGCATGCTGTAGCACCTTCCCCATCAGCCTTGTTCCATTAAACTGGTTCACTAAGTTCACACCTAACTCAGGTCACTGGCACAGTAAGGCAAAGTGGTGCCCTAGCTAACTAGCACGTATGGCAAAGTGGTCCCCAGTGGTGCAACAGACATCCTTGCAAGCAAGATAAGGCAAAATGGTCCCCAGTGGTGCAACAGACATCCCTGTAAACAATGTACCTTCATAAAATCTTTGTTGTTTAATATTCTGACCCCAAACTTTCAATATAATGTTCTTATGACCCCACCTCATGAACCCAGTAAGTGAAAATTTTCAAATCCCAGCTGAAACGCCATTCCACACAACAGATGCAAAAACATGTTTTGGCCAGGATGTGAAAAGTGACAGGTGTCATGTTCATAAGGTGGTGTGACAAAATTGCTATGTTGAAATTTGGGGTCAAAATATTGAAAATTATCAAAGTTATGTGCATATGTATAACAAGTTGGAGGCAGTATAGCGCAGTGGTCTAAGGATCTGAGCTGCAAATCTGGTGACATCCAGCAGACCAGACCTGGGTTTGAATCCCACAGCTTCCACTTGCATACTGTGTGACCTTGAGCAAGTCACTTAACCTCCTTGTGCTCCCAGGTCGCTCCTGTAAAAAAGCTTTCAGCTTAGTGTGCTATACCTGGTTAAACAACTAAATAAATTAAAAAAATTAAAAAAGTTCAATGTATGCTCATAACTTGGGAATTTTGGGGAATTTTTCTAGCAAATTTTCAACATGGCATTTTTATGACCCCATGAGCACTGACAGTGGAATTATGTTAATCGGGCCCAAAAGGTGATTTCATGCAGTGACCGCAAAATCACCTTCCAGGGCTGATTAAAGAAATTTCACATATAGCGTTCATGAGGTGGGGTACCAAAACAGCCATATTGAAAATTTGGTGAAAAAAAATCAATAAAAATGATCAGGTTATGAACATAAGTTAAAAATGCAACTGAAATACATTATACTGCACTTACCTATATTGCTCAGTTCATGGTTCAGCTTTGAAGAGTGCAGACAAGTCTCGGTTCAAAGAGGATGACAGCATTCAACCTCTGGTGGTAAGTTTAGGGTAATGGGTGGTGGATTGGTGGGTGCTCAATGGGAGAGTCAGGATGGGGGAGGGAGTGGCAGGGATGACAAGAGATGGTATTCTTTCTTTCAGGTTTAAAAAAAAGATGATGCAGGACTTTTATTTTTGCAGGAAACTATGAAATTAATAAAGCTATTTCAGGACACTGGGGGTGTGGCACCCAGTGTCCCACACTGGTGGGGGTTGGCTTGTAAATGCTGACATTGTGGATTAGGCCCACCAATGTTGGCAACTATTAATAAAACAATGGGCTACAGGGGAGGGCATCTGACACAGGGGGTGGGCATTCCAGTGTCCGATTATACAAAATATATATATATATAAAAGAGGTGACCAGGCATTGCGGTCCCCAGTGTGCAGATCCAATTTTTGAAGGCAGCTTGGGGGTAGCTGTACTGACAGACAATAGCAGAAAGGACTATCTGACACTAGGAGTGGGCATCCAGGTGTCAGATTATACAAAACGTAAGTAAATAAATCAATAAATAAATGCACTGTCACTGAGGATTGGGACCCCCAGCATGCAGATACAGTTTATTGGGGCAGAGCACAGTCAGCATGGTGGAGCTATAATGACAGTAGCCCTATCCCTGATATATGAGTCACGACACAGCAGGGGCTTCTGTATGACACAGCTGTCATTTGTTAGTAAATGACAGCTTTGTCGTATATTGCAACCAGCTGTTGTCACAGAAATTCAGCTACCCATAGAATGTTGATTTTTTAAACTGCGCATGCTCACAAATGGAGCTTTATGCTTAAATATTTAAAAACTACTTAACTGTGAAAGGTAAAACCGACAAAAGCACAGACCTTGGGCCAAACTCTCTTAAACCTGAAAATTTCAGGTTTCAGATCCTTATATTTTTTCAGTTATTGGGGAGCAAAAAAAGTCTCAAAAACCGAGATGTTTCAATTATTTGCACCTCTGTTATTTTGCCCCCACTAAACAGATCTACATGTAATTTTCCTGATCTAGAGATCGTGGCACAAAGGCTGTGCTTTCCAAATTGCATATAAATCGGTTGGACGGGGCAAAGTTATTAAGGTGCAAAAATTGGGGTTTAACATTAAAATGCTTACTCAGCCCTAATATACAGGCACTATCATGCCTGTATCATATACTAAGGGCCCCATATTCAAACGTCCCAGGCTGCATCATGCAAGCGAATGCACTGTGCAACTGACATGCACTGGCACAAAATAATGGTATATTCAGAAGATGTGCCATGAGAAGCGATCATGCATGTGTGGCTGAATATCCTGAACATGCACAAATCCAGCAATCGTGCAGTGGGAGATACGTGGCTCAGCAGGTGACCAGAGCCCTATGCGGAGCACAGGGAAATGCACGATACGCAGCCACATGCATGGTGCGCAAAATTGCAATATTCAGCTGGGATATGCAAATGGCCTCATTGCACATTGCAAGCCCATTTCCCACAAACGCAGCTCATTGCTGGAATGTATACAGGCCATTTACATATCTAAGGTGTGCGCAGTTCCAGCTCTGCAGTGCTGCCCAACCACTTCACAAATGTGAACAGGAGGTAGTACAGCCTAGCAGGCAGGTGTGATGGAATGCTTGTGTGTGGGAGAGTGGACTGCATTGGCCTGGGTACAGTGCTAGTATCCATAGCCATGTATAGGATCAGACTGGGTAAAGTGGGCCCACCTGGACAGTGGCCACAGGGGCTCACCTGGACAAACAACACAGGAGGGCACAGGTTGACACAGTCTGATCAGTATATGACATGCATATAATACATCAACTCCTTATGCAGCACACAGTCAGCTGCAGTGCCCCCCCATATGAAATGAACACAGTGATAACTGCAAAGAATGGCAGTATGCAGAGGGTGACCAGGTACCCGAGTGGGTGGGTCCCACCTGTGTGCACCTATGGTGTACCACCATGGGTGTGTGACACAGGTCAGTCCCTGGCCAGTTTCAGGCTGCCACTCGAACTACCAGGCTACATGAGCACCATTGCCCCAGATGTTACCCTGGGGGCATGTCACCACTGGTGGCACCCTGCAGACCACATGGGTGCAGGCCATAGCCCCAGGTACATGTGCTGCAGTGTGGCCCTCTGCTCCTCTGGTGTTCTAGGGGGCACCTGACAGCACTGGCATGGGGCAGCTGGGTGTCTACATCCTGGGTGTGGTGTGGGGGATGGTTCTCTGGGCAGTGCCTGTGGTGTGCTGGCACTTGTGGCTTTGGGTACTTCTGTCATAGTATGACTGCTGTGTATGGGTGCCTGGATCATGTCCTGGTGCACCTCCAAGAGCTGTCTCAGGATGGCCTGTCTGCAGTTCCATGGCCATCCTGTGGGTGGCTGGGCAATTTAGGCTATCCTTTTGTCTGCCTAACTTTCCACAGCACACTTCTCGGATGTGCAGCAGATGCACCGCACATTTTGGCTGCACATATGGATGCTCGGCATATCGATGTGCCCGACCCCTTTTCTGCACCACATATATTATTTCTGCATGATCACACATTCAGAAATGCATGATGCATCTCTCCCTTTCAGATATTGCATTTCTGCACAATTTCTGGGATGCGCTACACATCTCCATTTTGGGCAGTGCATCTCCTTTGAATATGTGGGCCTATATCTTTATGCTAGATCCTTATGCTTTAAAGAAAGACCTGCCCCTATCATTCCAATGGTACAGCATTAACTTTAAGGGTATGCCACCCTAACAGCAACATTTCTATGGTGACATGCATCGATATCGACTACATCACCATGCCGTCGTATAAGTGCCACTGGAAGGAGGCAACAACTTCCCCCGACTTGCACCCCCTCCCTGAACTAACTCTGACCTGGAATTAGAATCCTTTAGTTAGGAAGTGCGGGGGTTTGGGCTAAGCCCCTATGTAAAATAGACTCTAACAGTGCTGCTCCATGCCAACTGCAACTTGTGGTCGCCATGGAGCCTGTCACTGTAATGCCGGTCACAGTCTTTTTTGTCATGCCAGCAAATACAACCTAAATTTAAGCATGTACAGATGCAGATATATTGATCTCTAAAGTTCATGGCTATAAAAACTATACATTGATGTGTATACGTCAGAAGTATGGCAGCTAGGATTCAATGCAAAGAAGTGCAAAATAATGCACCTGGGAAACAAAAACCCAGGGGAAGAATACACAATGGGTGGAGAGGTAGTAAAAAAACAAAATAGGAAAGGGACCTGGGGGTAATCATATCAGATGACCTTAAGGTTAGCAAGCAATGTGAGAAGGCAGTAGGGAGGGCTGGGGGTATACTGGGATGTATAGGGAGAGGCATCAGCAGCAGAAAACAGGAAGTTGTTATCCCTCTGTACAGACAGTTGGTGAGACCCCATCTGAGTATTGCATCCAGTTCTGGAGACCCCATCTCTGCAAGAACATAGACAGGATAGAGGCAGTCCAGGGAGGGCAACTAAATGGTGCAGGGCTGCAAAGAAGCCGTATGAGGAGAGACTAAAGGAGCTTAACATGTATACCCTTGAGGAAAGAAGGGAGAGGGGACATGATAGAAACTTTAAGTACCTCAGTGGAATCAACAAAGTCCAAGAGGGTAGCATCTTTCAGAAAAAGAGACGGTAAGAACAAGGGACACAATTTAAAGATAGAAGGGGCGGTTCAGGGCAATGTGAGGAAGTATTATTTCACAGAAGGGTAGTGGATGCATGGAACAGCCTTCCTGAGGAGGTTGTGTGGTCTAAAACTGTGGGAGAATTCGAGAATGCATGGGACAGACATAAGGCAATTCTTGTGGGGGGTAGGAAGAAATAGGCTGTTGGTTAACTACGATCTGCGGCCTATCCTATAGGTAGGGAAATGGGCAGACTAGATGGGCCAAGCGGTTCTTATCTGCCTTCAAAGTCTATGTTTCTATATTACAAAGATGAACTCTGTACATCAATGTACCAATACAATACATCAATGTAAACATCTAACAGTTGAAAAAATAATTACAAAATTACTTTTTCCAGCCAGCTCAGTGGCTTAACAGTAGTGTCAATGCTGGCCACACTGGTGACCATGGTTTGGGTGCAGACTCTGGTCATTGAGGTTAGCCAGTGGAGGGAAGACTAAGCATCTGGAGGACTGCTGTCTTCCCTCGTGGTGGCGAAGCAGGACATTTTGTTCAGTGGATAACTCCGGATGGAGTCAAGATGGTAGCACTGCATGGAGTCTCAGCTCCTGGGGTGCCTGAGACACCTGGGTGCATGTGCATGCAGGGGCATGCATGAGCACTTCCATCGCTGCCCTCGGAGACCCTAGAAAATGGGCAAAAACCTGGAGGAGAAAACCCACCAGGTACAGCTCATATTTGGATGAGGACAGCGAGGTGGGGTGATGGTCCAATCTCTCCTGATCCAGCCACAGGGGGAAAATCTGTGACAGATCACTGAGTCAGTAAGCCCTAGGGATGGTGGGGAATGGGGCTGGATGGGCTGGAGCAGAAGGGGCTAAACAGGAAGGACGATAAATATCTACAGTATATGAAAAAACATCCATAGTCCATATTTTATTATTTTGTGGTCATATACATGAAAATTCAATAGCAGTGGCATAAATGTGGTCATAATAAAATACAGTATTTCCAAAATGGTCTAATCGTGTTACATTAAATCTTTATTTTTCTTGAGTAATCTCCAATCTTCCTGTGCTTTTTCATTATCCACTGCTAAGCATTTGAAAAAAATTGTACTCAGAAGCAAATAATATGACCTAACTGGGAATCAAACCTGGTCCTTGTGGAATATCGTCTGAGTGCTCTCACTAACTCAGCTCTTAGGCCCACTTGGCTTGTTGATGTTTCCTGCAATAGCTTTCTCAGATTACTGATCCTGCAACTAGGAAAAATTGTTTCTAAATTGATTCCTTTAAACTCAATAAATACAATAGCTAAATGAGATGAAATCACACAGGTCTGCTGTAAACATTCATCAGATTCTAACTGTGTTTTATCTAGTATTTTATGTGTAGGAATGATTTTAAGAAAGTCTGCTTCTCACAGTTCAGTTCCAAATATTCTGAAATTGCTCCATATGTCGCACGCCATCTACAACTGACAGCACTTTCAATAATACTTCATTTTGACTACATTGCTTTCTTTCAGTGCAAGCCTTATTACAGGCTCTTTGTCTCTGTCTTGAATAGGAGTACATGGGGATGCTGCAAAAATTAGATGAATTTGTACCAATGTGAAAAATAATCAGACATGCTGACAAGGGTCATATTATATAGAACTATTAAAAGCTGCTATTTTTCTTGAATCTGACAGAGCAAGCATGTTGCAGTTATTCGGAGAACTCATTTTGAGTGAATACAGCTCCAAGATCCCATCATGCTTCCCTGACAGCAGATAGATTTATTTAATAAGTGAGAGCAGAAAGACCACTGCTTTTCAGTGACGACAAAACACAAAACAAAAAAAAACTGTTGGCTGTAGATTTATTTCTGATTAGTTTTACAAAGAAAAAAGGAAGGCATTTAAAATGGAATACTCTCCTTTCAAAAATAAATTTACTGTTCCTGTTTTTCTTCAGTCTAGCAGTGGGCCACATAAAACAAACTGCATTTTCTGAGTGGTCTTGGTCTCAAGGCTTGGCACATAAAGCAATGGTTATAAAAACATGCCTGTTTCAGTTGCTGTATACTGTCGGTTCGGCACAATTCTACTATGCAGGGCAGCTGGGGTCATGTCCTGATCGAATCTTCTTCATTTGATCACAGGTGTCCAGGGAACACTGCAGTGGCAGCATGCTCAGACTCTGCAAGAGGTTCAAGGGCATACAGTAAAGACAGCATGCTCAGACTCTGGGAGAGGTTCCAGGGCATACAGTAAAGGTATCATGCTCAGATTTTAGGAGAGGCTTGAGGGCATACAGTGGCAGCAGTATACTCAGACTCTGGGCGAGATTCCAGGGTGTACTACAAAAGCATCATGCTCAGACTGGGAGAGGCTCCAAGATGCACTACAGAAACTGCATTCTGAGGTTCTGGGAGAGGTTCCAGGCTGCACTACAGAGGAAGGATGCTCAGACTCTTGAAAGGGTTCTAGGTCATACTGTGGAGGTAGTATTCTCAGACTCTAAGAGAGGTTCCAGGGCACATGACATAGGCAATATGATCAGATTGTGGCAGAGGTTACAGAGCATATAGTAAAGGCAGCATGCTTAGACTCTGGGTAAGGTTCCAAGCACACTGTGGTGGTAGCATACTCAGAGTCTGGGACAGGTTAGAGCACACTGCAGAGACAGCATGCTCCGATTCTGGGTGAGGCTTCAGGGCACACTATTCTGGCAGCATTTTCAGACTCTGCAAAAGATATCCAGGCATACTGCAGAGACAGCATGCTCAGACTTTTGGAGTAGTTTCAGGGCATACAGTGAAGGCAACATGCTCAGACACTGGTAGAGGTTCTAGGTTACACTGTGGAGGCAGCATGCTCAGACACTGGGAGAGATTTCAAGGCATACAGTGAAGGCAGAATGATCAGACCCTGGAAGAGAGTGGTGAGACTCTGGGAGAGGTTCTATGGCACACTGTGGAGGCATCATACTCATACTCTGGCAGAGGTTTGAAGGTATACTGCTGAGGCAGCATGCTCAGATTCTGGGAGAGGTTCCATGGCATACAATGAAGCCAGCATGTTCAGACTTTGGGTGACACTCCATGGCATACTGTGGTGGCAGAATGCTCAGACTTTGGAAAAGGTTCCAGGGCACACTGTTGAAGCAGCATGCTCAGAGTCTGGGTGAAACTCAAGGGCACACTGTGCTGCAACAAGCTTAGACTATGGGGTGGGGGTGGTCAAGGACATGCTGCAGAAGAAGCATGCTCATACTCTGGGAAAATTTCCAGGTCACACTACAGAGGCAGCATGCTCAGAGTTTGGATGAGGTTCCAGGGCACATTGTTGTGGTAGTGTGTTTCGACTTTGGAAGGGATTGCAGGACACATTGCAGAGGCAGCATGCTCAAAGTTTGGGGGAGGTTCAAGAGCACACTGCAGAGGCAGCATAGTCAGACTCTGGGAATGGCTCCAGGGCACACTGCAGTGGCAGCATGCTCACACCATGGTGGCAGCATGCACTGACTTTGGTAGAGGTTCCTGGACAAATTGCAGAGGCAGCATGCTCAGATGCTGGGTGAAGCTCCAGGGCAAACTGTGCTGCAGCATGCTCTGACTCTGATGGAGGGTTCCAGGGCACACTACAGAGGCAGCATGTTCAGAAACTGGGAGAGGTTCCAGGGCACACTGTGGGAGCAGCATGCTCAGACTCTGGGAGAGGTCCCAGTGCACATGGTATAGGCAGCATGCTCAGACTTTGGAGGGATCCCAGGGAACACTGTAGAGGTAGCATGCCCAGACTCTGAGAGAGATTACAGGACACACTGTGGTAACATGGTCAGACTCAGGGAGAAGTATCCGGGCAGAATGAGAAGGCAGCATGTTCAGACACTGGAAGAGGTCCCAGTGCACACTACATAGGCAGAATGCTCAAACATTGGAGAGGTCCCAGGGCTCAAACAGAGGCAGCATACTCAAGCTTTAGAGAGGTCTCAGGGCACACTGCAAATGCAGCATGCTCAAACTAAACTCTGAGAGAGGTTACAGGACACACTGCCTAGGCAGCATACTCAAACTCTGGGAGAGGTCCCAGGGCACACTGCATAGTAATAGTAGTAAATTTATTTATAATTTGCCCTTCCCCAGAGGCTCAGGGTGCAGTACAAGAATAGACAGACAGATACAATCAATACAATAAATAGATTAATTAATTAATAGACAACATAAAGAACTACACAAAAAAAGGTCATAATTACAGGTAAATTAAAGTAGCATTCTCAGACTTTGGAGAGGTCTCTGTATACACAGCACAGACAGCATGCTCATTCTTCGGAGATATCTCAGGGTACACTGCATACATGATGCCAGCATGCAGTTGGGATAGAGCAGACAGTGGAATCCCTTAAGGCTGCCCTGGAACCCCTTCCCATCTCGCATGAGACTTCAGCACGCAGCTGGGATAGAGTGGACAGCAGCGCCCCTAAAGGCTACCCTGGAACCCCTTCCCATCTCACACAAGATGCCAGCACACAGCTGGGATACAGCGGACAGAGGCACCCGTAAAGGCTGCCATGGAACCCCTTCCCATCTCACACAAGACACCAGCACACAGCTGGGATAAAGTGAACAGCAGCGCCCCTAAAGGCTACCCTGGAACCCCTTCACATCTCACACAAGATGCCAGCACACAGCTGGGATAGAGCAGACAGTGGCACCCCTAAAGTCTGTCCTGGAACCTTTCCCATCTCACACAAGATGCCAGCACACAGATGGGATAGAGCAGACAGCGGCACCCCTAAAAGTAAACATCTCCCCACTGCTGCCGTACTGTGCTATGGGGTGCTTCAGCATTTTCTGCCCTTGGTTGTGACTGATAGGTTTTCCTGCCTAGGTGTACCTCTACTCAGACCGAGGATGACCCAAGGATACTGATGGAACTTTAAGGACTGATTTGTTCTCCCATTTTACACTGTTTTGGTCCTAGGGGCCTACATTTCAGGTGTTTTGCAAACTAGTCTGCTAGAACGTCTGTTCCAATGTTCTGAATAATGCCTACTACTCTCTGGTTAACTGTGTATACTGATTACTGCTTGCTAGCTTAGTTTAACTGATTGATTCTAGCACTGTTGTTAGTGTCTGTAGTGTCTCTGGGCCTGCTAGTGATCTCCCGCATGGCTGTGGCATTCTCCATCTTAGAATTCCCTGTGTTCCATCTCCACTGTTGCAGACTGCTCGCGCATGTGAAGTACTGCACCCGGTCAGAACTCTGAGAGTGCCCCTCCCTCTCTCTTTCTCTCCTGCTGCATATTAATCTGATTCTTTGTTTGCTTCCTACATAGGCTGCCCTGAAACCCCTTCCCATCTCACACAAGACACCAGCACACAGCTGGGATAGAGCGGACAGCGGTACCCGTAAAGGTAAACATCTCCCCCCTGCTGCTGGACTCTGCTGTGGGGTGTTAGCCTGCTCCCCACCCTTCCTCACCCCTTTCTGCTTAGTCCTCCTCTCACTAGTTACTCCCATCCCAGACAACAACACCCCTATGCACACATTCTCCACTACCTCCCTAGCTGCCCCCCATTACACTCACTTCATCTCCACTGATGTCTCTTCCCTGACACCCCCCCTTGGCAACACGCTCTCCTGCCAAGCCCACCCCCGGCCCCCACATCCTTGTCTTACCCCACTTATGTGCCCTACCTGTCCCAATCGCATGGACCAAACCATCCTGTCTCCCTTGCCCAGGTGCCGCATCTGCAAACAACTTAAGTACTGTATGCCATGCTTAGGACCTTTCTTCTCCTGCTACTTATGTCTGGGTATGTACACCCAAACCCTGGCCCCCTTCCTGCTCCCAACCCACACTGTTTTGCTACCAATGGGCTCCGTATAGCATTCCTCAACATCTGTAGCCTACAGAAAAAACTTGACATTCTCCAGGGGATGGCTGGCCCAGCACCACCCTGACTTTCTCTCCTTAGTAGAAATTTGGCTTTCTAAGGATACTCCCGATTCTGCAGTGTCTCTTACCAGATACTCCATCTTCCGAGAGGACAGAGTCAGGAAACAAGGTGGTGGCTGTTCTATTTATATCTGTGACTCTTACAGGGTCACCCACTCCCCCGCCCAGCTAGAGCATGGTGCCCAGGCATTCTTCCTGAAAATTACTACTGGCAGGGCCAGGGCCCCCCTCCTTATCACCTCCGTATACATTCCCCCCCTCATAACCAAAACTGCTGCCTTTCAGTCAGTGCTAAACCACCTCTCCCATCTGCCTAGTAAGTCTGAGATCATTGCCCTAGGGGACTACAAAATTAACTGGCTATCTAATGCCACCTCCCCCTACAAGGATGCAATAGCTGTGTTGGAGCCCACCCAAGTTGTTACCTCCCCCACTCGCTTAAACCCACAAAATGGATCCTCCACCTTCATTGACCTCGTGCTAACTAATCGCCCCTCTAAAAATCACTGATGTCTCAGTGCTCTCCAATGTCCTGAGTGACCACTCCCCTGTGCTATGCACCTGGTCCTCTAAGACAGTAAAGCCCACCCCAAACCTTGTTTACCATTGTCAGCTCAAACCAGGTAAGCTGGGGCAACTAAAAAGCCACCATGCCCACTGGGACTCGTCTCCCCTTGCCCATGCCCCTGCCATAGATGCAGCTCTTGAGTACTTTATCTGCACCTTCAACACTGCCGGTGATATATTTGCCCCCTTCACTAAATACATCATAAAAGGCCCAAACATGCCCTGGATTTCCCAGGCACTTCTAGATCAAATGCACCACAGAGACACCCTATGGCACCTTGCCCTTGAATCTGGCAAATTATCTGACAGACAATGCTATAGGGCCGCAAGAAACAAATGCACCTGAGACATATATAAGGCTAAAGCTTACCACTATAGGGCATCCCTCTCTGCCTCCTGGGGCTCAGGCTGCAAATTTTGGGATAACCTGAAGGAGCTCAATGGGAAAACGGTGTCTGCCACCCCCGGCTCAATATCAATGGCAGTAATTCAACTGACCCTCAACTTATCGCAGACACCCTCAGTTCCTCTTTCTCTGACCTCAGTAGTGTGCTCCCCCTAACTTCTTTGATCCCAATACCCCCTCATCCACCCCCAACACACTCCCCGCTTTTTGTCTCAAAACCCCCACCCCATGTGAGGCCAAACTCTACCTCTTAAAAGTTTTAGGTAAGTTTCAGTATAGTAGTGATACCCTGGACCTTAGACTTCTCCACATGGCCCTGGATGAAGTCCTGTCCCCCCTAACTTGCATCCTTAATTGCTCCCTCTGCCTCAGTCAATTCCCCTCCAAATGGAAAGTCACTGCCATTATCCCATCCTCAAAAGTGGTGACCACACCATACTGGGGAACTATCGCCCCATTCCCCCAAGGCCCTGGAAAAATCATCTCTGATCAACTCACTGACCACCTCATTGAATATAACCTTCTCTCTCAGAAGCAACATGGGTTTCGAAAAGAGCACAGCATCAACACTGCACTCCTAGAATTCACAAGCGCCATCCACACTGCCCTTGATGGAGGCTGTCTGGCTGGTTCAGTTTACATGGACCTGTCAAAAGCCTTTAACACTGTAAACCACTCCCTCCTCCAATCTGCCCTCTCTCACTCTGGCCTCTCCCAAGATGCCAAGTGGTTTGCTGAATACCGAACCGATAGGTCCCAGCAAGTCAAAATTAATGACATGCTCTCCTCCTCCTGCCTCCCAGTCAAGTCTGGGGTGCCCCAGGGTTCCATTCTGGGGACCCTAATTTTTAGTCTATTCCTGAACACCCTACCTAAATCCTACTCTGGGAAACTACTTCTATATGCCGATGATGCGGTGCTGTTTTCTACCCACCCTGACCCCCACTTGCTTCAGTTGTCCCTCCAGAAAACCTTCAAAGAGGCTGAATCATGGTTTGCTGATCACCGGTTAATACTAAACTACAAAAAAAAAACAAAGTTATGATGTTCACACACAACCAGAACAAACATAAAGACTTCCCACTGCAAATCCTCAACTCCCAACAGTTACCCCTAGAGGCAGTTGGCACCTTTAAGTACCTCGGTGTTACCCTAGACTCTGCTCTCAACTTCTGTGAGCATATCAACCTTCTTAGCACTGCTGTCAGTGCCAGGACTGGTTCTCTCTACCGATACAAACATTGTCTACCCCTGGATGCCCTTTGCTTAACTGTCTCATCATCCATTCTGTCCCTGATCAACTATGGGATCCTGGTTTACAGAGCAGCAGACAACTCTACCCTTCACAGAATCAAAGTTTCCATAAATAAAGCCTGCTGTCTTGTCATGGGTTGCAACAGGAAGACTCATACTTGCTCACTGTATAGTCTCATCAACTGGCTAGACTTTGATGGGAGACTCAGGTATCAGACATGACTCCCTGCCAAAAATGTTAGTAACAGACTAACCCCCCCAGCCTTTCCAACCTCCTGTAACCTGTTCCATCTGTGAAAGCCACTCACAGCTCCTCCAAATCCTCCCTCGTGTTTCCCTGCTGCAGAACTGCATTGGGTTAGCGATCCTTCTGCCATAGGGCTCCCCTCTGGATGAATATGCTTCCCAGTGCTATCTTCTCAGAAAACAAGTTAGGCCACTTTAAAACCATGCTGAGGGAACACCTCCATGCCTCTAGCGCATGCGACTGCTACTAGATCACCCCTACATATTTGTCCCTACCCCACACCACCTTCCCCCCATACTCCTCCCCTCCTCCTGCTCTCCTTGACAATGGGCTTCTATCCTCCTAAAGCCTAGCCTCAACCCGTGCTCTCCTGACAAGGGATTTTGATCCTGCCTATCATTGAATGTTACAGTTCCATTCTCATTCTCAATCAATGCCTTATCCTTGATTTCTGTATGTTGAACAATGTTTACTTTACTTAATCAATCAAATTTGACTCCTATCTGTAATTTAATGTTTAAAGTCTAGCACCATGTTCTGTAAGTCCCTGTATTTTAAAGTTGTTTGTCTAACTGACGTGGAGCCTTTGTAAAGGAGTCTCTAACTCAAAGGATTGTAATTCCGATACATATTCTAAATAAAGCTAAATCAATAAATATTTAGCATACTCAGACTTTGGATGTATCTCAGGGCACACTGAATAGGCAGCATGCTCTGACTTTGGAGGGGTTCTGGGGCTCAATGTATAGGCATCATACTCAGATTGGGAGAGTCTCCAGAACACACTACAGAAACTGCATATTCAAACTGTGAGAGAGGTTCCTGTGTGCACTGCACAGACAGAATGCTCAGACTCTAGGAGAGGTACTAGGGCATGCTGCGGAGGCAGCATGCTCAGACTCTTGGAGAGGCCCCTGGGAACACTGTTGTGGCAGCATGTTCTGACTCTGGGAGAGATATTCAGGCACAATGAGATGGTATGCTCAGACTCTGGGAGGGTTACAGGGTACACTGTGATGATAAGGTCAGAGTCTAGGAGAGGTAGCTAGGCACATTGTGGAGGCAGCATGCTCAGACACTGAGAGAGGTTCCAGTGCACACTGCATGGGCAGCAGGCTAAATCTCTGAAAAATTGTGAAACAATGATTGGAAGGCACTTTTTAGAAAAACATGAGAGTATGGTAGAACTAGCGTGGTTTTCTACAATAAAATACAGTATGTACCGGCTAGAAATAGAGGAGGGAGTAGAACCCTGATTCTCTTGCAAAAGGAATCAAGGTGGATATTTAATCTGGGAGTTTTTCAACCATGTGGTTTGAATGAAAACATTGATTATACAGTATTTTTGTAGTGAGTCCATATGTGCAAATAAGTGCATTGTGTTCCTTCTCTTTTTCGCTTTCTCACTCCTCCACAAAACCCCTCCACCCTCTCCACTCCCCTCTCGTTTTTTAATATTTTAATATAAAAAATATATTTTTTCAACTAGGATTGTGTTTTTCATTCTTTATACATAGTCCCTTTCTGCCAAATCCTATTTTTCTCTCCCTCTTTCTTTTACTATTGTCAGTAATAATGTAAAAATGTATATGTAAATTTAATATATAATTTGCAATTGCATCATTAGAAGAAAATCTGGATTCTTTGTTTTAAGAGCTGGAACATGTTGTATAGTGGTTTCCTCAATGAGTTTCAAATGCCTGGAGAACTGTCATAACTGGACTGTATAGGACATTTGGTGTGCCACACAGACAAATTATGATATAAAGACTTCTGGTATATTAATAACAAATTATTAGATAAAGCTCTCTTTGTCTCCTTCTGGGACTAAGCTTTTTAATGGTCAAATATTTGTTATAGATTTGGGTGTCTAAATATATAATGTGTGATGTTTAGAAGTATAGGGACATGCACTGTAGCACCCCATTAATTGTAAGACTCATCTAATAAAACACAGAACACATGTTGATTGTCTTACAGGCAGATCTATTATGTAAATTTGATCATGAATATGTAAAAAGTATACATGAATTAGTACTTAAAAGGATGCTGGACTGTAAACTAATAGTGATGTGCAAAGTCTGCAAACTTTACTCCACAAAATATTCTGTGAATTGCTCTCAATTCGCAAAGCTCAATTCGCCAGTTCGTGGAGCGCTGGATCAAACATGAGGTGTGAAATTTCATGGGTAAAATTCCACATTTCACACACAAACTTTGGCCGCAATGTAAAAAAAAATTTACATTCCTGGTGTCTGTTGCCCCCTCCTACCCATTGCTGACCCCATTGTAAGAATGAAATCCCTGGTGTCTAGAGGTCCCCCTCCCCACCGATCGCCAGCCACAATGTAAAAAAGAAATATATATATTTTTAATTAAATCCCTGGTGTCTAATGATCACCCCTGCCGATCACTGGCCACAGTGTAATAATTGAAATACCCAGCATCTATCAGGGATGTAGCCAGGAATTTTAAACTTGTACTCAAAACTGAGGCACTGTTGCCCCCCCATTATGTAAACATAAACCAAAATATGCACTTCCACGCCAAACCAGCAATAGGCCTGCCCACCCCTCCCCCCGTTTGCCATGTCTGAGTTCAAGTAATCAGTTTCTTCCTGTAATCCTCCTTCCTTTGTTTTTCTGCCTGCCTGGTAAGTTGTTCTTGTTTGTGTATTTGGCTGGTGGCATCAGTGCCCCATAGCGAACCACAAAGGCAAAAGGTCTCAATGCGATACAGACAGAGTGTGACTCACAACGTCCTTGCTGTCTTCTTTTTGTTGCCCCTGCCTGACTTTTTTTACTATACTTTGCTGAGTGCAGTGCATTTGCCTGCCAACACCCCTGGCATCTATCACCCCCCCATCAATCGTCGGCCACAATGTTAAAAAAACATATATATATTGAATTAAATTCTTGTTGTCTACTGTGGTCCCCCCCCACCCCTGCTGATTGCCCACCAGTCAGCCACAATGTAAAAAACATATATGTATAGATAATATTTATAATAAAATAACTGGTGTCTAGTGGACCCCCTCACCACATCAGGGAGTGCCCCACCACCCCAAGTGGGCCACAGACAAAGCCCTAAATTCACTTCCATGGCCGGCAGCTTACTGAGCTCTCTCAATGATTGAGCACATGGAATTTAATAAAAGAAAAATATATATGTAATATTTTTTTTTACATTGTAGCTGACTGGCCAGCGATCAGTGGGGGGGGGACCACAGTAGACACCAGGAATTTAATTAAATATTATAATTTGTGGCCAGCGATCAGTGGGGGATGATAGACACAGGGCATTTTAATTATTACACTGTAGCTGGTGATCAGGGGGGAGTGGGGAGGGCCACTAGGCACCAGGAATTTACTTTTTTGCCAGCGATCTGTGGGGGGGGACCACTAGACACCAGGGATTTGGGGGATTAAACGTGTGTAACTTCTTCTTAATTTGAGGGGTTTTAAGTGCAATTTGCACTTAAAAAGCCCAAAAGCAAGGCAAAGTTAGAAATGGTGAATTTTCATTAAACCCGGCAAATTCACAAACTGTTTTGTGAAGTCAAACTTGGTGACTTCAACAAAAATTCACCAGAGAAGTAAAACTTTGCTGCACCTCTATCAGCTAATTAGCCTTGCCCCCTGATGAAGAGGCAGTGCACCTTGAAGCACTGGGGATCAGGCTGTTAGTGATCATTGGTGCTGGTGTTCAATAAAATCACTGTATTGCGGTAAATTTGGTTGTGTATGTGCTGGAGTTTTTGTTTCTCTGCTACATACTGTGGAAGCAGCACGCTCAGGCTCTGGAAAAGGTTCTAGGGCATACAATGAAGGCACATGCTCAAACTCCAGGAGAGATTCCAGGCTGCACTACAGAGGCATCATGCTCATACTGGGAGAGGCATCAGTATGCACTACAGAAACTGCATGTTCAGACTCTGGGAGAGGTTCCAGGGTGCAAAACAGAGCCAGAATATTTAAATTCTGGGAAAGGTTCCATGGCACACTGCAGAGGCTGCATGCTCAGATTCTGGTAGAGTGAAGGCAGAATGCTCAGACTTTGGGTGAGGCTCCAGGGCACATTGTGGTTGTAGCATGCTTAGACTCTAGGAAAGGTTCCAGGGCATACTGTGGAGGCAGTACACTCAGATTAAGGGAGAGGTTCTTGGGCACACTGTGGAGACAGCATGCTCAGACTCTGGGAGAGGTCTCAATGCACACTGCATAGGCATCATGCTCAGACTTTGGACAGGTCTCAGGGCTCATGCAGAGGCATAATACTCAGGTTCTGGAGTGGTCCCAGTGAACACTATACAGTAGATGACGCATGTTCAGGCTCTGGTAATGATTATCACTTGCCCAGGTGGTTGGTTGAGCACATTCTATGATAGTAACCACATGACCTCAGCCATTCCCACCAAAGAATAGACATTGTGTGCCAGTTTCACACTAAGAAGAAGGGTGGTCCATTCTGTGGGTGTAATTAGGGAGAAGTGTTGCAACATGATTCTCTCAGCTGCTATATCACAGCATTCCATCAGCCATATCTGAGTTCCCATACCACATTTCATCCAGGCGTTGGAGAGGAGACTCCCAGCTATGGGGAGAACTGCAGGATCTGGATGTACATGGCATGTGAAGGATCTACAGTACAGAGATAGATGTACTGTACGTAGGTCTCAACTTTGGTAAGAAGTAAATTGAAAAAAAAAGAACAAATATTTACTTTGAGTGTAAGCAGTTAAATGTGTAGTTACACATGGCAGAATGAATTGATATGTGCCAAAAGGGAGAAAGTAGTAGTTGCCCATGTAACTAATTCTTCATGCAAATTGTGTAAGTACATAACATGCAATTGTGAAACTAGATGACAACTACATAGTAGTTACATGTAACTGCACAGTAGTTACAGTGCAGTTACAATGTAGTTATACAATAGTTACAGTGTGGTTAATGACACTTAAAGTAAAGTGTTTCCTAATGGCCTTTGCGTTTTGAATTTAACAACTGCAATAGCCAAGAAAAACACATATATGGGAGATTTCTACCATTAAATGAAGGGGTTTATTTTATAAACAATTAAAAACAATGTTGAAATTACAAATTAGACAAGAAGGACAACTCATATCTAAAATGTATTACCATGCACACATTGGGCCTTTTGCAGAGGCCCAGATTTTACAAATACTCAGATCAGTTATAAATGTAGGAACACCTTGTTCAATTGTGCCAACATGACATCAGCCCTCCCCACAAAAGGTCAGACATTACAGGGCAGCAGCTATACACTAAGAAGGAAGGAAGGATGGCCCACCCCGAGGGAGAAAATACGGAGGAATATAACAGCATGATGCTGCAGCCACAAAGTTTTGTGCTAGACACAGCTTTTCTTTCAAAAATTGCACCTGCCGCAAATTGCTAAAGCAGGCCCCTTGGTACCAAAAGCAGGTTGAAGGTTTTCAAGCACCTTGGAAGTTGGGTCCCATACTGTTCCACTGCCATATAGAAGAAACTAATATATCCAAGTTGGAGAACTTGACTGAACTCTTTCCCTGCTTGGAGCTGGTTTAATCAGTTTCCATTCTTTATTACAACAAATGGGAAAATTGTGCTTATGCAGCATAGTGAGACAAACAAAGGTAATGCCAGCAAGTGCATTTCTTTAGCATAGCTGCATGAGCCAGTAAACATGAGATTATGATTATATATTATAAGAAAAACAAGAGTGTGAGAACAGCAGTAAATGTATGCATCATATACTGTAGTATGTTAGTCGTGTTTGCAGGTGTTTGGTACTCTATTACCATGAGAATTTCAAATGTTGCATATAAATTGATACCGGAATGTAATAGTCTTCTTTTTGCTTAGTATGCTTATGTTTTTTAAAAGATAATTGTAAAGAATAATTATACAGTCTCACATTATTACATACATGTCTATAAGCCTATATGTTCATCCACAAAAACTAAAGAAATGATGTTCCTTATTTGCAAGATTTCAAAAAAGCTGCTTTCATAATGAACCTAGAACTTTATTTATAGTTCAGTAGCTCTAATTACCTGCACTATACTGTAGATATCATCAGAACATAGCTCTTATTTGGTGTCAGCATGGCACAATTGGTAGTATAACTGCCTCTGGGCAAGAAGGTTGTGTGTTTTGTTCCCACACTGGGATTGAGCTCATACCATAAAAGGTGGCACCCAAGTACAGTACTAGGGGAGTGCTGTACTGTAGGGATATGCCATCTTAAGATAAGACATTAAACTGAGGTTCTTTCTACCCATCTCTGGCACTGTTCTGGTGGGTATCAAAGGAGAAGTAAAAGAACCCAAGGCACTTTTCACAAGAATAGGGGATTTTCCCCAGTGTCCTGGCCAAAATTCTCCTCCCATAAAACTGTCTCTTGCAATTATCCATGGCTGTGTGTGCCAAAATGGCTGCCACTGCACATTTACAGTCACTTCACTGCCAGCCTCTCATTGCTTGTAAAATGCTATTGGATACAATGTGTATGAAAAGCACTATATAAATGCTGATTCTTCATTTTCTCAGCATTAACAATTCAGAACAAATGGTTAGAATGTACAGTGCCTTCTAATTTGGAAGAAAAATAATATGGCTAAGTATTGTGGGCCTCATATGTTTCATGTTCAGGAATATTTATATTAATTTAGTTCAATGTTTTTAATAGTTTGTGTGTCCCGAGATAGTTGTAACATTATGGGCAACATCCTTAAACCTTCATAGTGCAAGGGTAAATTCTTTGTAAAAATCATAGGGCTGTCTGAAATTCATAGCAGTTGAGAGGTATGCTTAAGAATCTGCAATGTAGTTTTCAAATGCTATAGAATGTCCTTACGTTGGATGATAGCATTATAGACTTCCTTACTGCACTGATTTGCAAGGAGTAATGTCTTTAAAATTAGATGCAATAACTGAAAATTGTCTGTCAGCTCTAAGTCCATTCCAACAGTGACCAGAAAATAAAACTGAAATAGTGTGTTTTATTTTATTTTAATAATGTTTTCTACATTAAAAAAAAATCCTAACTACATACTTTTACATATTTTTAATACTCTTAATTATATATTTTTAATTTCTGAATGGTACCTGTTGGTGGGGCAGGTTCAGTGGATGGGAGGGACCGCAAGAGGACTACTGCAATTTACCATTTTGCAGCACTTTATTAGCTGAGGCACAAAGGAAGCCATATGAAAAGGGTTGTCCTTTGTCCATTCTGCAAATCCTAATGAACTCCAGGTCCATGTGGACATTTTCAAATGAATCAGGAAATTGAACTTGAGATATTATTTTGTGAATAGAAATAGAACCAACAGGGGACTAAATGACTTTGAGTGGGCCTCAAATGAAACAGCATGGTTGGAGGAAGACCCAAGTACCATACAACTAAGAAATGAGGAACACATGGAACCAGATATGGCATGGACTGAACAAGATTGAGAAAACATACAAGCTCTTGATGATCTTTTCATGTATAATGAAGGTAAAAGAGAAGACAAAGTTGAAGCTTTCAGGCTTGAAAGTAATGCTGAGGACAATGAGAACAGCAACAATCAAGGCACATCTTTGAATGAAGTTGGAGGGGAATACCTTGATTTGAATAACTCAGAGGGACAGGACTTAGATATCTTGAGAAAGAAAAATGTCTAAACCTAAATCAACCATTATTCCCACAGGTACATGCAGTGTAATCAGCGTCTTTGAAAAAGCTGTAACCAAGGAGGTCATGGAAGTCATGAACGGTAACAGTAATCACTCCTGGCACAATGTCAACCCTAAGGAAAATCCAGTATTAAATTATCTGGCAGAAACACACAATCTGGTTTCTAAACTGGCAGGGGAAGGAGGGAGTAACATTGTGGTGATGAACAGGGAGAAATATGCTGTAATGGCCATGGAATTAGTGATATAGTGATTCCTGGATGGTGCTTGATGATGGGCAGGTTTAGTGGATAGGAGGGACTTCAAGAGGACTACTGCAATCTACCATTTTGCAACATTCTATTAGCTGAGGCACTCCTGTTCTTACTCCAGAGCACTTAACTCTGTTATACAGTAATTGCAGTTATTGTTCTCTCCCTCTGTTTGTATTTGCTTGACTTTTTTGTAATTGCTGTGTCTGTTCTCTCCCTTTGTTTGTATTGTAAACCTGTATCCCAGGTCGCACCTGAAAATGAGCCCTGGCTCAGTGTGCCTTTCCTGATTACCGAAATTTAAATAAAATTAATATCTCCAGGTACAAGAAGTTGTAGGGAAAGCCCATGGACAGTTTTAAGAAAGACTTGCCCACCATGCTGAAAGCAGCTATCCATAGGGGGAATATCAGCCAAAATGCATTTCAGAACATCTGGAATAGTAATCCCCGGACACCTGCCATGTACACCCTGCCTAATATTCATAAGAGTACCAGAAATCCACTAGGGAGGGACATCATATCCAAGGTAAATTCTATAACAGAGGAATTAGGAATATTTATTGACTTCTATTTGTAAAACAAGGTCACTAAGTTTAGTTCCTATGTTAGGTATAATATGGATATCCTCAATAAATTGCAAGGGTTGACATGATACGAGGACTATTATTGGATTACTGTTCATGTCCAGAGTGTATATATCAGCAAAAGACATCAAGATGGGGAAATGGCTTCTGATGTGATTCTACAGAGGATGGGACAGGACAACATAATATCAAAGGCCTTTGTTATGGTATAATTATAATTTATCCTGACCCATAATTATTTTTGCTTTGACATAGATTTCTAGCTCCAAATGTGCTGACCTATGATGGGTTTCACAAAGGTACCCTTGTACACCAACTTGCTTATGGGTGTCAGGGAAGAAAGTACTATACTCAATCCTGACAGCAATCCACAGACACAGATAGTATCGTCAGATGGTTTTGCTTTATTGATGACATTATCTGTGTGGAGAAGCATATATGAAGTGCAGTCAAATTTGTTGAATGGCTTAATCAAACCCAGCTGAATCGCAAATTCACATGTGCCATAGACAAAGAACAAGTAACATTTCTTGATATTGTTCTGAAAGCTAAAAATGGTAAGATTCAATGTAAATGATATAGGAAAGAGACCACCACTAATTCCATACTGAAGGCAGAAAATTCCCATCCCAAATCGCTTGTAAGATCTCTACCCTATGTGCTATATGTTCATATGCCTCAGAAGAAATTGCTCAGAAATATCTGAGTCAGAGACACAGTCCTTGGAACTGAAGGAAAACTTTCAGAAAAGAGCATAGATCCCAGACTACTAAATCCTGCCATAGAAAGAGCATGCAACACAGAAAGAAAGCAGCTAATGCTAAGGAATAGGAGTTCAGAGAATGGCAGATGCATCACATTTGTTACAAACTATAATGCTGTGGAAAAAAAAAAATATCAAAAATACGGAATGTCATCAAGAAAAACTGGTACCTTTTACTTAGTAATGAAATACATGCATCAGAAACAGATGAAAAACCAAGGGTGACATACCAGAGGAACTAACATAAGAGACTGTCTAGTTCACAGTCATTTCAGTACAGATATTAGGGGGCCAGTAAGATGGCTACCAATAAAAATGCAAGGGTTTTTCAAGTATGATAATTGCAGTATATGCAGGTATACACATCAAGGCAAGGAGTTCATTCATCCAAAATTTGGCATTAAAATGAAAGTACAAGAATTTATTAATTGTGCCACTAACTTTGTAGTGTCTGTGATTTGGTGTTCCTGTGGACTCGTATATACAGTATAGGGAGGACAATTCGATACCTTCAGAAAAAAACTACAGGAAAACATTTATAGCACTAACAATGTCACATCAGAAATGCCAGTAGGAACCTATTTTAGGGAAGTACATGGTGGCAGAACTGCTGAACTCATTTGAATGGACATTGAATGGGCTAAAGTGCCAAAAATGGGTGAGATAGGCTACAGTTGTTATTGCAGAAAAAAGTTAGTGATCTACAATTCACTCACACTGAAACTATGTGGACTGAATGACTGCATTGACTTCAAACCATGTTTGTAGTCCCTAGACTTGGGGATACCCAATTTGGTCTCTCTGTAAGCCCTGTGAGGGTCAGTAATCATCCTCCTTATCCTGTTAATTCTCCTTCTATATTATAACTAAGAATAATTCCCACTGCTAAGAAGTTGCCCCCCCCCAACCACCCATCTATTTGGGAGAATCAGTATGCAGGATACTGATGGAATCTGCTTATGAGAACTTGGTTTGTAATGTCTCATGTGTTCTAGGTATATTTATTTTGTTAACCAGATGTGGTATTGCATGTGTTTTTAAGATATTATTTTTTGCCTTTTTTCAGATATGAAAGTTCTGTTTTCTATATCTGTCTCCTCTGAAATCCTCCGAATCAGAGCTGGTGGATGGCCAGAGCATATTTCTATCTTTCTAAGTTAAACTATCTTCTGCAGGTCTGACTATACCAACGATTGTACCAAATTATTAATTGTTTTGTTTCTCTTGTTTGGGTACCTAATAATGGTTTAAAGGCAAACCCTGGTTTTGAGACACATAATGAGGTTTTAATAGAAACCGAACAGTAGCAGAGCCTGTTTTTGATATAAGCTTTATTCAATAAGGTACTTATTACTGTATTTCATATGCTGGGCTAGAAATTGTGACTTCTGGACTCCTAGAAATATTTTGATTTAGCTGAATTTGTTTCCTCAATGAATAATGTACTCCATGTCTGGATATCGTTATGTCACGTACGTAACAAAAAGTTTATATTGCTTTTTCATAACCTATAGTATTTTGCACTTTTATAATAAATCACTGGGTGTACATGATGTCATCACAAGGACGGTATTTAAAGACCAACTACTTAGTCCACCTTAGCCACACACCCTGAAGATGGTCAGGTGACCAAAGCACCAGGGTACTGCGGTGGATAGCAGGATGCTCTGCTATTTTACCTACCACATGTTTTGATTTGTTGCTGAATGCAGTGGGACACCAAGCATATAGCATCTAAATGTGTTTTATGCTCAGCTTTAGTAAAACATCCAAGCCTATCAGATGTCTGGATATGCAGTTTCTTTGAGTTTCCTGCCTGTGTGAGCAGGCAGAGTGCTACCTACTTTGTTTGTATATTGCTGGATTTGTGTGGGCTCCGAGATCAGCACCACAGCTCCTACACTGAGCGTAAGCCTCAGTGTGATTTTCAAAGTGACTAGGATTCACACGTTACCCACCCTGATGACTTGACATGATTCCCACCAGGATAGAGAAAAGGTATGTTATGGGGAATGAAGGAAGAAGAATGCATGTTTCAAAGTTGGGGGGGGGGAGTCTTTTACCAAGGGTCAAGTACTGCATTTGCTGTGTGGGGATTATTGGTATTTGGTAGTCAGATACAGAATTGGGAATTCCAGTGCAGGGTCTGATACCAAATCTAGTGCCCTAGCTGGCACTGGAATAGTACTGAACTCATACTGTAATCAGAGTTCAGAATAATCCAGTGGATTTGAAAAAGAGTGGAATCAGTTAATTCCAATCCAACTCCCCACGCTATGAGAGAAAAGAGGCATTCCCACTAACTCTCCCATGTTCAACATGAAAATAGTATACTCCTAGCAAAGTAGCATAGAAAGGGAAAGAAATGGTAGAAGCAAATCAAAGAAAAACCCAACAGAGTAAAGGTCTTTAGATAACATAACCTATCCACCATAGTTAAACCAGAGAAACGGATGTACTCAATTAGTTATTTTGAAAAAGAACCTTGGTGCAGCTATAAGCCTCACATTATGCAGCTTTTCATTTAATATATTCTCAAAATTGTCACACCAGTTTTTTGACAAGTCATTCATTCAGCAGAGATAATTTTTACCCAAATTATACCACCTTTAGTGATTTAGGACAATATTTTAGGGCCCATCAGGGGCCTGGCCTGCTGATTCCAATATGTCAGCAACAACACAAATTCGGCCCCAAAATGACACATGCTTCACAATAAATGACACGTGTGTCAAGTAAATGACACATACATCAAATATATGGTGTATGCATCATTTTCTTACTGTAAATGTAAGGGACTGTTCCAAACCTGTTAAATCATTTGGCAATAGCATTCAAATGTTTGGACACAGGTGGCATTATGCAGGTTGCATTATTAATACAACCTGCATAATGCTATCTGAAAATATTGTCCTTAGAAGTTTTTGTAACCAGCCGAAGTGATTGGTCATCATTGGAGTGATTGGGCATCACTGGAGATGTAGTCTTACTACAGGCAGACTGGATTGGCTGTTAGGCTTTTTTTTGCCATCATTGTCTGTGAGTCTACAGTATGTAGCTATTCTTACTGAAGATGTGGTCTGCTTGAGCAAAAGGCCCCAAAACTATTCCCTTATAGAATCAGTGACTCAGGAAATTGAACAATTAAGCAAAGTGAAGCAAAGGTATGAGTGCTTTAACAATTACAGTCCTAGGCTGAACCTCAGAAAGGACATAAACAGGGTGGAGGCAGTCCAGAGAAGGATAACTAAAATGGTGCAGGAGCTGCATTCAAAGCCCTAATAGGAGAGACTGAGGAATATCAGCATGTACACCCTGGAAGAGAGGAGAACAGGAAGGAACAGGAGAGGGACCTACAAATAACTCATAGGGGTGAACAGGATGCAGGAGGGGAGTCTCTTTCAAATGTGAAAGAGCACCGGGACCAGAAAGCACGCAATGAAGCTGGGGTGGGGGGGGTGCATGTAAGAGGGATGTGAGGAAGTACTACTTCACTGAAATAGTGGTGGCCACCTGGAACAGCCTGCCAGCAGAAAAGGTGGAGGTGAAAACAATAGGTGGCTTCAAGCATGCATGGCATATTCATAGGGTAATATTGGTAAGTGGGCAAGGAGGAGGGAGCGTTGCCAGAGACCAGTTAGGGTATGCTGCAGAGACAGACTATGCAGGGACTATCTGGGCAGATGGGGTGGGCCATGCGGTCCTTTTCTGCCTACAAATTCTGTGTTTCTAATGCCACAAATAATTTTTGCCACAACACAAATTCAAACATTTGACATCCTCCATCAAATGTTCTTGTGTGCATAGCTGGCAAATAAAGCCATATGTCTGTAGAAGAGAAGAAAGCACAGCTGTTCAAGTAGCCACACACATTATTAATTTTGTAGGTGTAGCCATACACAAGTTTAGTAGCCCAGTCAGATAAATGATAATCCAACATCCACTCCTCACACTGAATTATAGTCAGAGGCCACATTAATAAGATGCTAGCAATCCAAAAATACACTGCAAACAGTGAAGCACAGATGGCCACATTAATAAGCTGCTAGCAATGTAAACTGACTGTGAAAATTGACACTCAGATGGTCAAATTAATATGCTGCACTCAATCCAAAATGCTCTGTAAACACTGTCATTTGGATGGCTAGATTAATAAGGTGTTAGCAATCCAAGATGCAATGCAAACAAATTGCAAACATTGACATACAGATGTCCACCATAATGAGGTGCTAATAGTTCAAAATGCACTGTGAACATTGCTGCATATGATGCCATATTTAAAAGGTGTATAGCAGCTCAATATGCTTACAGGACAGCGGAACACAGACATACGGTACTGTAAGCTAACCAGTACTGCAAAGAATGAAATTCAGATGGTCTTAATAATATGGCAATGAAATCCATAATCTGCTAACACTAAAGCTGAAATGGTAAAATTGATCAGGTACTGGCCAATCAAAATTCACTGCAAACACTGATGCAGGAATTAAATGCCATTAGAAACCCAAAGCATAAGTCAAGTATTGATGCTCAGTGTGCAACATGAATTGGACATTTGCAATCAGAAACACAAAGCTAGTACTAATGGTCATATGGTCACATTATGAAGGAACAAGGACTCCAAGAGCAAAGCACACAGAGAGCACTGATACTCAGATGGGCACAAATACAGTGTTTGAAATCCAGAACACAAGATGAGCACAGGCACGCATATGTTAGCATTAGCAAACCAAACCACAAGGTGAGTACTGATGTTCAAACGGTGATATTCTTAAGGCCTCAACACTCCAAACTACAAGGTGAGCACTGTTATTCAGATGCTAACATTGTTAAGACATCAGCAATCCAAACCATAGGTTAATACTGATGTTCAGATGGGGATATTGTTAAGGCCCCAACAATCCAAACCAGAATGGGAGCACTGGGGTTCTGATGGTGGCACTGTTAAACAACATTGTTAAGGCATCAACAATCCATACCATTGGTGAATGCTGATGTTCAAATGGGGATATTGTTAAGGTCTCAACAACCCACACCAGAAGGGGAGCACTGATGTTCAGATGTTGACACTGTTAAGGCACCAACAATCCAAACCACACAGTGAGAAGTGATACTCAGATGCTGACATTGTTAAAGCACCAACAATCCAAAACACAAGGGCCCACATATTAAGAAGAGATGCATGGCGCATCCATATATGCACCTGCACATCTCTGGACTTGTGAGGGCCGTCAGGGGTGTGGCAATATTCAGAAGCCCCCAATGTGCCCCACAACCCTGACTGTGCCACCACACAAAATATTGTGATGTAGGAATGCAAATGAGGGGTCCCTCATGCATATTCCCTGCATTGCAATATTCAACCCCTCCCAAGTGTAACTAGGGCTGGCTACCCTGGCACATAGTTATGCTTTTCAGACCGTACTTTAACTATGTGTGGGGCAGGTTGATGCCCCATGCATAGTGTAGGGCTGACACAACCCTGGTGGTCCAGTGGACCATGGCAGCCCTGAACATAGATGAACCAAATTATTGGCCCCCCCCACTGCAGCCCCACACACAGTGGTATAAGACTGACAGCCCCTGCTGCAGCCCCAATCACCATGAAAGACTCAAACTGCAAAGTCCCCCTTCCAGAGTCTAGTGTGCCACCCCCAAGCCCTGATCACCGGTCTGTACTGAATGTCACTGAACCCCATTTTCCGTAGTGTAGCACCCCGAAAAGTGGCATAATCTGTCCTCCTCCCAGCCCTGATGAGGTGAGCATAACTGTCCCCTCCCCAGCCCCAACAAAGTGACATAACTGTCCCCTCCCCAGCTCTGACAAAGTGACATAACTGTCACCCTCCCAGTCCCGATGGACGTGACGGACGTGCCTCCACCAAGCCCTGAACCACAAAACATGGTAACAAGCCCCACCTGTGTTGGGCAACTGACCACCCCACCCAGTGAGGCATGTTCTTAACACCCCACACCCCCCCCATACCCACCAGACTCAGCGACTGGCACATCCCCCTCCCCATGCCATAACCAGCTGCCGACTGAGTGGTAACGGAGCATGGACAGTAAAAAGTATGTGCTCATTGGTCGTCACACGGCAGTTTTCCAGTGGATTTATGCTTACTGCAACTTGTGGTCGACATAAATCCGTCGATGTAGTGTTGCATCAAAACATACTGTAGTTGTCGCTGTGGTGTCATGGATCCGCTTGGAGAATATTAGTAGTCTCTTGCAGATTGAGGGGTTAATTACAATCTGTGAAACAGGTGCCTGATTGGGGAAGGAGGTAAAGCAGACTTAGAGGAGACAGGAGATTTAAAGTGATGCAAGCTGTGGGCCCTGTCCTGAGAAATCTGAGAGAAACGAGAGAACAGCCATCTAACCTAAGCCAGAAAATACAATTTATTTCATTTCCTTCTTAAAAAAGTGTGTGAGAGTAGGCAGAAGTAAGTATTTTGGGGTCAGTGTTTTGGGAACTGTTCTGTAAATTTCTGTAACTCTTAGTAAGCAGGGAGGGGAATCCAGCTGGGAGAATATTTACAGTCTCTTGTGGGTTTAGTGGTTAATTACATTCTGTGAAACAGGTGCCTGGGCAAGGAGCTGAAGCAGGCTTAGAGGAGACAGGTTATTTAAACCCCATGCCTGCAAGACTCCATTGTGTGACATCAATTGTGTAAGTGGTACTGAGTAGGAGTAGGGAGTCTGGCTAAGGGGCTTTGCAGAGCTTCCACAGGTGAGTCTGCAGTTCTGCAGAAGACTCTGAAAGTTTTAAGTAGCTCTTAGCACAATTGTAACTAGCAAGACAGACTGCAAAGAGATTTTCTGTGTGAGGTACAGTAGGTAAATATTGCAATTGGTACCACATACTTGCAAGTGTGTAACCAAGTAAATTCTGTATTGTGGGAGCTCCCTATCTAGGGTAGGGTGATTAAAGAATAGCTAAAGGAGTTCATGCAGTTAAACAGTAAGACTAGTACCTGGGGGTTACAGGTAACAGTCATATAGGTATTGCATAAAGCGTAGTGGTCCCTCCTCCCTCCCCATTCTTCAATGACCCATATATGTCATAAAAACCCATTTCCATGTGTAGTGGTCCCTCCTTCCTCCCTGATCCACCTAATAATAAAAAAAAAACCCTCCCTTTTCTGTAGTATAGTTGACCCTCCCCGGTCCCTGATCCCATTAAAATAAAAACAGTTTCCCATTTCTGTATGTAGTGGTCCCTCTCCCCTTCCGGTCCTCGACCCCCCACCCACTTTGGTATCACATCCCAGCCATGGAGGTATGTGGAGGCTGTGCTGCTCACCGAGGCGGCAGGCCATACTGGGTCAGGAGAGCATGGTAGGATGTGAGTACTGGAGTGGGTGGGGGGCCGCATACTACAGAAATGGGGATTTGTTTGATTTTTATTTTAATGGGATCGGGACCAGGGAGGGGAGGGACCACTACACTATGGAATGGGGAAATTCTTTTTATTTTCATTTTAACGGGATCAAGGACCAGGGAGGAGGGGGGACTACTACTCTACGGAATGGGGAAATTGTTTTTATTTTTATTTTAATGGAACTGGGGACTGGGAGGGGGAGGGACCACTACACATGGAAATGGAAAATTGTTTTTATTTTTATTTTAACAGGATCAGAGACCTGGGAGGCGGGAGGGTCCACTATACTACAGAAAACTGAGTTGTTTTTTTTTATTATTACAGGGATCAGGGACGGGAGCAGATTCTTCATATTAGCTGGGGAAGGGGGACTACTAGACACCAGGGATTGAGACACAGAAGAGGGAAAATACTTTCTTTTTTTTATTTTTAAATAGATTGCACCCGCAAGATATTCCACAAAATGCGTGAATTTTGCAAAATATTTCACGGGGCAAAATTTCTGATTTTGCCGGAATTTCCCTGGCAAAATTTACTGTTGCTGCATCACTACCCAGCACCACCACCACTCTCCCAGAGATCAACTGGCATGGAGGCTGGAGGATAGTAGGATGGGGAAGAAGTGGCTCAGGCCGTCACAAGGAGGTCATCCAAGATCACCAAATCCCAACAACAAATCACATTTCACCATTGAAGGAGACACAGGTACCTGACTTGTTTCGGAAGGGGGAAAGTTTGGAGAATGAGCAGGATGACCTGGTAGCACCCAGAGGTGTAAACAGGAGGAAGGTAGCTAGTAGTATCCTACTTTGAAGCTATTGTTGACTAGAAGGGGTACAGAAGGTTGTGGGAGGAGGGGGAGGGAAGGGGGTGGTTAGATGCCTCTCGGGAGCATTAGGCATCTGGGACATTAGTAGGATAGGAAGGATGGTAGAGGGAGGGAGGGAAGGGGTAACTTGGAGTGCTTTTTACACTTCAGTACCAATGATCTGGTAAACCAGCCTACTGAGACAGTGAAGCACAAGTTTTGAAAGCTGGTGGATGGATTGAAGGTCCACACTGCTTCCTTTTTCTCAGGTCCTTCATTTGTAGGGTAGGAGGAAGAGAAAGGGTAGAGAGAAGAAGGAGGAGACTGAGGAATTTACTGAGTGGTTGAAGGGAAAGTGACAGGACAGAAGACATGAGGTTTACAAGGGCTATGGCCTTCACCTGACAAGAGAGGTGACTAATGCACTTGGGCAGAATTTTGATGTTTACATCAGCAGACATTTAAACTGAGCAGGGGAGAGGCAGAGGATGGGGGAACCAGAGAACATGAAGGTCTAAAGAAAAACCTAGCTAGGATTCCCGCAGAAAAGCAGGCTAGGAGCTTAGAGAATGGAAGCAGCAAGGCAGGGGTACCAAAAATTAGGAAAAAGTGCTGGGGGGAAGGGGCTCACAGTGCTAGCAAAAAGCAGGAGAACAAGGAAACTATGGAGGAAAGGGAAAGACAAATGTGAGGAGCTGACAAGAAGATGAAGGGTATAGGTACAAGCTGTAGAGTAGTTTGCCTAATGCCAGGAGCCTAGGTAATAAAATCAGTGAGCTCCAGACAATGGTGGTGGATTCAGGGTTAAATCCCATAGCCATAACAGAAACATCAGACACCTGGAATAATGACTTGGAACTTGCAGTACCAAGGAACACCATTATAGGCAAGATAAGAGGAAAGGAAAAGGAGGGTAGTCCTGTATGTCAAGGAAGGTATAGAGGCAGTAGAGTATGGATCATCAGGGAAAAAGTGGGGTGAAAGAATCGCTGTGGATACCGTACAGCTCACAAAAGCAACAGGTAAGAAGCTGTGCATTGACGTGATCTATAGACCACTGGGAGAAGGAGACGAGGGGGCAGGGAACCGGGGGTAGAATTTGAGAGGGGGGCATCAAAAGTGTGCACTCTTGGACTAGCAAGCACTGATTAATTATAGCCCACAGTAGCTGAAGGAGAAAAATGTTACTTGCAGACAGACAAGCAAAGGTAAAGGAATCCATTTTTGGCATGCTTCCTTGGCTATGGCACCATCTTGGGATGTGGAGGTTGATAAAGGATGGAAGGGGATTCACGGTCCGAACATCGGGTGGGGGCAGAACAAGTGGGCAGGTCTCAGGTAACAGTGAGGTGTCCGACGTGGCAGCGTGCAGCAGACATCAGGCAGGGATTCCTTCTATAATCAGAACATACATAACCAAATCAAACCAGTTTACATAATCCCAAATATCAGGCATGTGGGAGGGGTAGAATGGATATTTAGGCATTGTTCTCTAACAGCAATTGTTCTTTTACAGCAAACATAACTTATTCTGTGTGCTTTAAGCATTTTTTATGTCTCTGGCAGCAACTGATTTCTACAACAAGCAGGACTTAACCTGTGTAATTTAGAATTTGTTTCTTAACAGCAACTGATTTTTACAGTAAGGCAGAACTTAGCCTGTGTTTATTTAGGCAGTCTTTCTCTATTTTTTAAACGAAATGGCAAAGATTATGATTTAGGCTTTTTAATGTCATGGCCCATTATCTGAAGCTGGCAAAAGTCCTTTGAGCAATAAATATATTTTTTTTAAAGTTGTCCTCTTCAGGAGGGAAGGGATGACAAATTGAGCTGAACAGACAGCCAGCCAATCCCTTCAACTTCCAGGTGTGTTGGCCCCACCTCAGTACTCAAACATTCTGTGACGTCTAACTAGGGAGAGCCTCTGTTAACATACCATATAAGTCTATAATGCAATTCTAAAATACTGAGTTCAACATGTAACTGCAGCATTATATATATTTACACCCCAACTCGACTAAGAAGGGCTTCCATCTCCATCCATGCATTGTATTTTTGACTCAACTTGTATAATTTTTGCTCCATCTCACTCTGTGCATTGTGTTTTTGACTGAGCTTGCATCATTCTCACCCTATGCAGCATTTTTATGATGCAGCGGTCCTCCTGCATCATTTTGGGGGACTTTGCCACAGAGGGCAGGATTCACAAAGATGCCCTTGGATCAACGCAAGCTGCATTCCTGTATCATGAATGATGCAAGGTGTGGCGCAGTGAGCCCCTTGCGTCATATTTCTTTGACATGAGCATATTTCATCATTCCCAATGCATTCTGAATGAGTTACAGAGAATGCTTTTCTTGCAAAATACAGTGCACAGTATTTGTTGCATCTGGATTTGACACAAGGAGTTTGTTTGATGCACCTTGCATTAGTCTAAGGGCCCCTTGAAAATCTGGCCCAAGATGTCCAGATGGAGATAAGGGTTACAGATCATAACTGCTTAATTTACAATATATTCTTAAGCCTTCATCCCACTGAATATTCAATGTAAGCACATGAATAAATGTCACTGATCAATTTTAGATGTTTTCCTTTGGGATTTAAAATGTATTCTTCTGTCAACTTCAGAACATTCTGATGAACGCAGTGATAGGCCTCAAAAAGTCAATTTTGATTCTGCTTCACCCACCACCACCCACAAAGGATTAGCAAGCAATAACTGATTCCCATTCATATATTTGGTGAAGGGCAGAAGAGGAGAGCAAAGCATTGAAATGGAGGAGCTCACAGAATTAGAGACATTCTTTTTCTAATATTTCTTTGAATTAATTAGAAGGAAATAAGTTAACATATACAAAATTATAATGCAAGACTGCTTTGAACTAAACTTTTGCTGTAGGATCAAGGTTAATACAAGAAAAGGAATTTAACCAGTTTAAAACTGTCACTAACTATCTCTCCCTCTCTCTTCTGAGGTCTTATAGGATGTTAATATAAAACCACTACTGTAAGTCCTCTCACTTCATGCTTCTGTTTATTTATTTTGTACAGTGTCCGTGAGATCCATCTGAGGTGTGATAACCCATTACAGAGATGCTACAGTGTGGGAGATGAAATCTAATTGAGGTCACAAGTTAAATGAATTTGATTATCTCAGCTAATTCCCAATCCCTAAGGGTAAGCAACCCTATTATAAACCAGGAGATCAAGGGTTCAGGTCCCACTCAAAGGACTTGGGTCCATGCCATTTAATAGGACTTCAGAACAGTAGTGTTTCATTGGTTCAGTACCATCCCTTTATTTTCTTTGTATTTTTGTTTTTTGAAACCATACAACACATTCAGCACTGGAAAACCGCTCAAATGTTCAACATACTGCTACTAATAAAGGGGTGCTAACTGCCATGTAGGATTTGTCAACCTTTAAATGATATGTTACCAAAAGCCCCACATGAAAGTTTCTTTTTTTTCACCTTTCTGTTTATTCATCCCCTTCTGGCTGCAGTCCTTCTCTGAGCTCCATACTGACCCAACCCTGTCACTGCTGCCATCTCCTAGGACTTACCTTGTGCCAGGAGGGAGGCCATGTGGTATCTCCTCCCCATGGCAGATGTCCTTAGGCTGGACCAGTGTCCCCAGATCAACTTCTGTGGTGCCCCCAGTGTGCGTGTAGGTTGGCAGGGTGTGGGGTTTGCAGGCCACCCAGAGTCGTCATAGTGCATAGCTGCATTTTCTGGAAATGTTCCTCCCCCCATGGGAAACTGGCTGATGGAAGCATGCAAGGTATGCACATCCATCCAGCCAATTGGCTGTCCCAAATCAGTTGACTCTACTGCCACCTTCACCATGATCTGTAAGCACCCAGGTAGCAGTCACACTGTGTTAGGGATCCCTCCCCCCAGGACGAGAGCATTCTGTGAAATGCTCAGTCCTCCTTCCCTAGCTGATCTTCAGAAGATCCAGGCTTGTTCCCAAACCCAGGTCATTGGTGTCATGAGCAGTAGCACTGCTACTGTGCCGGTGACCCCGCTCACGTGAACATTTCTGGCAGTTACCCAAATGGAAGGTAGTGACCTCAAAAATGCATAGGAGATATCCCTGTCATCCAGCCCATCATTCTCTGTCTTACTAAAACAGGATCTAGTGCACTGGTCTATAGATCCACAGGAAGGTGTTGTTGAAAACAAAATTTCCACTCTGTTCCCAAACAATTTCTGCCCCATTATTTAACTGACTGCTTTAAGTAACACTCAGATTCACAGACAGCTACTGCACTTGAACCAGAAAGCAAGATGCAGTCAGGTGTTTAAACAATACAGTGGTTTATTGCGAATAACAGCAAATACCTGACAGGTCTTTGCTGTTATTCACAATAAACCACTATATTGTTTAAAGTACCTGATTGCATCTTGCTTTTTGGTCCGAGTGCAGTAGCTGCCAGTGACTTTGTTTACCAGGGCTGGCTGCCCACAGAGCTACTGCACCAACCCACCACAACACTGATCGCAGCACTGACTCTTTGGACTGTTTTCATAACACTCTCAGGTATTTCGTATTCCAAAGTCATTTCTATTCTACAAATCTAATTCAGAGTTTCAGCACATTTAACACCATTTTTTTAAGAAATAAAGCCCAGGAAATCAAGCGGTTGTAGAAATGTGATTTCATTTTCAGTAAAAAGAACACAAATTTGTAGGGATCTGGCAACAGTTTTGGGAGCGAAAGTTCTTTAAATTTGATGGACTGCATCTGACTAAGGAGGGAGTCAGTGCATTGGGGCAGAAGTTTTACATCTTTGCAGAATGTTTAAACTAGCAAATGGTGAGAGGGGTGCAGCATCCTATATGTCGAATGGGAAGAACACCCCTCAGCTAGTGGTCAAACAGGAGTTCAGCATGTTTGTAGCTCATTTTCATCACCAGGTAAGGAAAAAGGTCCGGATCCCCATATGACGCATAGGGGAAACACCAGACCTCTCCCAACAACTAACACACCGAAATCTGGCTAATGAAAAATCATGTGCACAAATGCTCACAGTCTGGGAAACAAGATCCCATACCTGCAGGCAATAATGACAGAGGCTAAACTGGACATAGTAGCAATTAGTGAGATGTGGTTTACCAGTAACCACACTTGGGAAACTTCAGTACCTGGCTACATACTGTTCAGAAGAAACCGAGGTGCAAAAAGGGGGAGGTGTGGAGTGGACCTGTATGTCAATGAAAATATCAAAGCTACAGAAATTCAGAATACACATAAGGAGCCGGAAGAACTATGGGTCACCCTGGAAACAGGAAATGGGACAGCCATACGAACTGGGGTTGTCTACAGGCCTCCAGACCTGGGGGAGAACATAGACACATTACTGTTAGAAGATATACAAAACATGACAGCTAAAGAGGAGGCTCTAATAATGGGAGGCTTCAACATGCCAGATACAGATTGGTCAATATCAGCAGGAACATCTTCCAGAACTAAACACATGGTGGATTGCCTGCAGGGGGAAGGCCTCAAACAACTGGTACAACAACCCAAAAGAGACAGAGCTATCCTAGATCTAGTACTGACTAATGGGGAAAGGATCACAGATCTTCAGGTAGAAGGTCACCTGGTGGGCAGTGACCATCATATGGTAAGGTTCAATTTGGCCACTAGAACTAAATCATCCCAATCCAAGGCAAAAATATGGGACTTCAGAGGAGCTGACTTTGATAAGATGGCCAACAGAGTTAAGCTAGCCCTGGCAAAAAGAAATACAGGTGAGGGGAATACAGGCAAAATGGGCAAGCATTAAGGATGCAATACTTGAAACAACATCCCATTGTGCTAGGGAGAAAAGGAAGTGCAAAAGAAGAAGGAAAACACTTTGGTTCTTGAAAACACTAACAGAAAAGTTCCGCGCGAAAAGGCTGGCCTTCAGGAAATATGAGGGAATGCAGCAGGATGAAGATAGGGAGGCATACCAAACCTCCCTAAGGGAAGCAGGGAAGGCAGTAAGGCAAGCAAAGGCCCAAACTGAGGTAACACTAGCATAAATGGTAAAAGAAGGTGACAAGACTTTCTATAGATACATTAGTGAAAGGAGAAAGTCCAGAGGGGGTATTGCTAAGATCAAAGGGGATAAGGGGGCATGTGAGAAGGAGGACCATGTAAAAGCATCTATCCTAAATAGGTATCTCTGCTCAGTATTTACTGAGCAGAAGGTAGGTCAGAGCCCACAGCTCAGCACCATGGACACGGGGGGGGGAGGTGTGTACACTAGTCTCTTCACAAAAGAAAGGGTCCTACAAGAGCTCGATAATCTCAGGGTGGACAAGGCAATGGGACCTGATGGCATACATCCCAGGGTACTAAAGGAGCTAAGGGTGGAACTAGAAGAGCCATTATCAGAACTGTTTAGTGAGTCTCTGAGCACAGGAGAGGTCCCAGAAGACTGGAGAAGGGCTCATGTGATCCTGCTGCACAAGAGTGGTAGCAGGGAGGAGGCAGGGAACTATAGACCAGTCAGTCTTACCTCAGTAGTGGACAAGATTATGGATGTACTCCTTAAGGAAAGGATAGTGCAACACCTGGAATCCATAGGAGCACAGAATCCAAGACAGCATGGGTTTATTTATTTATTTATTATTTATTTAGCTTTTGTTGACTGGGTAAGTGCACTAGACAAATCCTGACTATTTTCAGGCACGACCTGGGGGAAGGGGATACAGATGAATGCCAACTGACCTTAAACCAGATTAAGCTGTTGGTGGTATTTTTAGTGAATGAGGGAAATTTGGCCAGGACACTGGGGAAATTCCCCTACTCTTTTCGATAAGTGCCATGGGATCTTTAACATCCACCTGAACTACCACCAATCCAGGAAGATGGGACCTCAATTTAACGTCTCATCTGAAAGATGGCACCTCAGAAGTGCAGCATCCCTCTCAGGCTGCACTACAGTGTCAGTACTGGGATATTAACCCAAGTGCCAGGTGTGGGAACTGAACCCATGGCCCTCTGATCTCCCAGCCTCAGAGGCGAGTGTGCTACCTACTGAACCACTGACACATGACACATGTTTACAAAAGGAAGGTCCTGTCAAACTAATCTCATAGATTTCTTTGACTGGGTAACCAGAGTGGAGGACCAAGGGGGAACAGTTGATGTCACCTACCTTAACTTCAGCAAAGCTTTCGATACTGTTCCATATAGAAGATTGATTAATAAGCTGGGTAGGCTCTGGATGGGTCAGAAGTTGGTCAACTGGGTGGCAAACTGGTTGACGGGCAGAAAACAAAGAGTGGTGGTAAACAGTATATAGTCAGAAGAGATGCAAGTCATAAGTGGGGTACCTCAGGGATCAGTCCTGGGGCCAGTCCTCTTCAACATCTTCATCAGTGACATTGCAGATGGACTGGAGGGTAAGGATTGTCTGTTTGCAGATGACACCAAGATCTGCAACAGAGTAGATGAGCCAGATAGGGTGGGCAGAATGAGAAGAGATCTGGATAAACTGGCAAAATGGTTGAAAGAGTGGCAACTGGGGTTTAATACAAAGAAGTGCAAGATCATGCACATAGGGAAGAGAAAACCTGAAGCCACCTATAGGCCGGGAGGGGAGTTGCTGGCAGTCACAAGGGAAGAAAGAGACTTGGGCATCATCATCACAGATGACCTGAAATCATCCAAGCAGATCACTAAAGCAGCAGGTAAGGCTAGGGGGATGTTGGAGTGTATTAGTAGGGGCATCACAAGTCAGAAAAGGGAGGTAATAATACCTCTTTACAAGACACTGGTTAGGCCCCATCTGGAGTACTGCATGCAGTACTGGAAGTCATACCTTCACAAAGACAGTAACCAAATTGAGGCAGTCCAGAGAAGGGCAACCAAAATGGTGCAGGGACTGCATCAGAAAACATATGAGGACAGATTAGGGGAGCTCAATATGTATACCCTAGAGCAAAGGAGGGAGAGAGGTGATATGATCAAAACATTTAAACACCTTAAGGGCCTTAACAAGGTGAAAGAGTCTAACATGTTTCAATATAAGAAAAATAGCAGGACAAGAGGACACAGCATGAGATTAGAGGGAGGCCGATTAAGGGGTAATGTGAGGAAGTTCTTTTTCATAGAAAGGGTGGTGGATGCATGGAACGGCCTACCTCAGGAAGTGGTAGATATGAATACAGTGCAGGGCTTCAAACAGGCATGGGATATGCAGAAGGGAGCAATACAGATGAGTATTAATAGATAGGCCATTGACAGAGCAAAGGCCGATGGCGCATTCATAAGGAAGAAAAAGAAATGGGCAGACTGGATGGGTCTTGCAGTCCTTATCTTCCATCAACTTCTATGTTTCTATGTTTCTACCCAGAATGTACTAGATCATCAGGATAATGTTAGAAGAAACTTGCAAATCAATATTATAACTTTGTATGAAGCCCTTATTTGCTGTACCTAACCGAAGCATCAACAGCAGCATGTTTTTGTCTCTTGAGCCGGCTTAGACCTTCACCTTGCCTAAATACTAAAACTATCAATAAAACTGTTGGAAAATCCAAGCAGTTAAAGATTCTTGCTGCATGTCAGTGTGCAATCAGAGTCAATGATATGTTTTCCATATTGACATTAGCCATGATTACCTGTGAAGATAATTTGCATTAGAGTCATTGAGTAAAGCTACTTTACATTTGTTTGTTGGAGTCCCATAACCTTTAAAGAAGCATTTCCAGCCACAAGGGCTAGGCAAAATTAGCAAATTCTGATTCCATGGGGTTTTCACGAACTTCCAAGAATTTCACAAAAGTTTGTGATACATTCCAAGCTTCTTTAACTGGTCATAACTTGATCAGTCATACAGCTAGAGATCTGAAATTGGGCATGCATACTGTCTGGAAGAGTTGCTAAGACATTGCCTAGTTGCATGACATTTGGGTGAGGGTTGGGCAAGTTATAGTGGCTCACAATCAGGCAAGTCATTAATCATGCGAAAATTTCAAATTTTTCAAAATTCTCTATTTGTGCATACCTCAGTCAGCCATATAGCCTGAGATCTGAAGTTTGGCATGCATACTATAGATGGGACCCTAAAAGGATGCTAAGTGTCATGACATTTGCATGAGGGCAGGGAAGGTATAAAGAGGCTCTAAATCTAGCAGTTTATTAAGCTTACAATCTAGCCACCTTTGGAGCAAGATAATTGACAATGTATGTGCATACTTTCTTGGGAGAGTCTTAGAACCTGCTAAATAGAGAGGTAGTTGGCTACATAAATTGTAAATTGCAGGAATTCAAAATTTCACAATTTAGTTACTTGTTAAGGTGTGTAAATATTTTCAAAATATATGGATGCATATAACTTAACTGCTATTGCAGGTATATACTCAAGATTTTACATGCATACCCAATGTAAATATGTCCTGGAATCTAAGTATGCTGGATTAATGTGGCTTAGTAACTTTAAATATTATTATGAATACTTTAGAAATTACTAATTGGCAAAAATGTGCTCAGAAATTCATGGACACAGAATAGGTAACACTACTAGAATCCCACTTGAGGAATCTAACTTTAACAAAGCACCTATCACCACTAAATCACCTTACCTGCACTTGCATTATGGCTCTGCAATGCTCTTCCAACACTCCTGTGACAGTGGTACCCAGCATCATGCTCCACCATGACTAAAGATATCCAAATACTTCTGTCACAGTGGCCTAAGTTACAACTAGTTGTAAGGCTTGGTGTCACTTGGTGCCACTGTTTTCAAATAGGAAAAGTATAGATTGTTATCCACAGGGTTCTTAAAGAGTCACCAGGTGGCATTGTACAGAAACAATGGTGCACTTGCATGTTCTTCCACAAGTCATCAAGTCAGTGAGCTCTAGTGGTTAACTGCCATATTGCAAGCAGACAGGCTAGTGCACAGTGATGTCAATGACTATTCTTCATGGCTTGTCACTCAAGATAGTGACCTGACACTTGGCACCACTATACTTTTACTATGGAGCCTCCTATACCTTATTGACACTTTACCCAGGCTTTACCTTCATGTACAATGACAACTCAAGTGTATGACTGGACAAAATGTATGCCATGGCTTAGACTGAAGTATCACAACATTCCAACATTTTCCAAAAGCTCATGAAATTCAACTTTAATTACTAATGTTATTTTGGCATTTTTGGCTGCTTATAACTTGGCCAGCCTTTGAGCAAAATATTAGACAGTTGACACAATCAGCCTCTTGTTTTTCCATATTGTTTTTTCTCCTGGCTGGCAGATAATTTCTCAGGGATATACCATGTTCAAAGGAATATACATTGATCAGGCTGAACCCAACCATCATTCAGATGGTTGCCGTGTTTTTCTTCTGCATTTTTCCCCCTCCCCTCCCCTCCTCCCTTGGTGGGGGCAGTGCCTCTGTCAGCCTCACACAGCCACAGCATTCTATGCAGCAGGAGCAAGCTCCCTGGCCCAGCCACACAGTCCGTTTTGGCGAAACTCACTGCCGACCCTTCCGAACCAAGATGCACTATCCAGCAGCAGCTGTCTTGACCATGGTCTGCTTCACAACATGACTTTCCAGACTCGCTTCTGAAACCAGGTCATCAGCATGGCAGTGCCATGCTCTGCTGCTATGCCATGGAGTGGCCTCAAAGCTAAATATTTAGGGCCAATGAACCTAACAAAATTGGGGATATTCCATTCGCTAGTTTTAAGGTTACATGGGCTTAAATTCTGCAGTTTACATATTTGGGAAATGTAATTTTAACATCTCTGAAAGTTTGGAGTCTTATAACTCAGTCACCTTTACAGACACAGATTGGAAACTTGGTACACGCCTGTATGGATCTTGGTAGAGTATTCATACCACATTTGATGCAATGTGGACAAATATATTGTTAAATTAGGCAGAAATAGCTGAAATCACAATTTTGGTGAAATTTCATGACTTTATTTGTGGGAATTTCATATATTTCACCAGAATTTTGCCAGAGGAAGATATATTTTGCCTAGCCCTACCAGCCACCAATGATGAGGATCACCAGTCTAATATGAATGTTTTTATGGAGCTGCTGTATACAGTGTAAAAGCATTAGGACATTTCACTACCATGTGGTCCAGAATGAAAATAAAATAATCAGTTATAGTCAGGGTCCTGCTTAAAGCCTAATCCAAAGATTGCTATGTAGATGCTTAAGGATGGTCTCACTGTGGTGTTCTTCCTCCACACATGTAGAACACCAACAGCATCCTCAATTACATCCATGCACCAGTGTTTGAGGCCCCTTACCAAATCGTTCTTTCCAGTAGCCTTACATGGGTGATTTGGTCAGGAGGGAGGCATGGGATACTCCCAAAGTCAGATACACCTGCCTTTGAAAATGAGAGAGTGCGTACAATATATGGGGAAGGGTCCCGCCATCCTGGTCCAGATCCCCAGTTAAAGGAATCTGGACTCTGAATGCCCCCGAATCACATGCACATGCCCTCCTGTTATGAATGGATGACCAGGGTGGGCAGTGGACAACAATTTTTGTTTAAAAAATGTTTCATTTATTAAAAGGAATATGGCAGTTTTAACAGACCTGTATGCCATAATCCTCTGCTCCCACAGAGTAAAAGATCCATTTGAATACATCCTTTTGAATGCAGACTAAGGATTCTTTCTGTAAGCCTACTGACTGACTCAGCTATGCCCACTCCTACCCCATGACACTGAACAGAGCATAACACATGAATAAAAGCAATCTGGGGACAGTATTGTCACCAATGTTAAGTATCATCTTTACATAGACGACACCATTCTCCACACTTCTAGTTGTTCAGTTATGGATGTGCAGAGAAAGTTACAAATGAATTTTGATGAATTACACATGTTCTTCCTAAATTCCAGATTGAATCTGAATTCAGCAAAAACCTAACTCGCTTTTTTCTAGTCATGCAACAAAATTAAAAGAGGCATCAGCTATCCTCACTGTTGCTACTAACAGTATTCCTTTGGAGTTAGTAGACTCCTATAAATATTTAGGATTTTGTTTAGACTTGCAAGGTGCAGGGAACAGACACATTCATAATTGGATAGGGAACACTGGCAGAAGGGTTGGACTCCTCTGTAGAGTCAAGGAAAGCTTAAATTCTAACACCCTTCAAAAAAATCTTACAGGCTCAAATATTTCCAGTCTTCGTTATGCAGATCTGTTCTATGAACATGTCTCCTCTGATCATCTGCAAAAATTAGACATGTGTACAATCATTCAGCGCTTTTAGTTCTTGCTTGCCCCCATGAAACCCACCACTGCATCCTCTAGCAGAGGCTAGGGTGGACTTCATTAACAAACAGAAGGAAACTCCACAAATACATTTTTGTCTATAAATGCGCACTGAGTCAGGCCATAGATTATCGGACTGAATGAAGTAAGCTCAGGAGCATTAAAGCCTCTCTGCATAATAGCTATCTTCTTGAACGTACACATCAAGAATCAATCCCATTAGGTCTAAACATTTTTTTCAGCCATTTTGTTCCACAGATTTGAAATTCTCTTCCAGCTGAGTTCCAAAGTATGAATGATAAGTGCCCATTGATTTTGACACTAAAAATATGGTTTACAACTTCAATGAGTTATTATCATTGATTTTCTTAACTGTATTACATGCTGTTTATACACGATGAACTGCATGTATTGTATTTAATGCACCTGGTCTGTTTTATTATGTATTATACAATATATTTTAATGTGCTGTACCATGTATAAACACAAGATCCTCACGGTAAATGAGCCTTGACTGAATGGGTTTTAACTTTTGAATAAAATGAAATGAAATTCCGCTCACCAGTGTGAGTGGATCAGAGTTGACCGCTCTGCGTGAACTGCACATACACTGGTTTGCACCATGGATTTCATCCTAGTTCATTAGGTTGGATCAAGCAGTGGTTAGATTCTGAACTATAAAATAGGAAACCCCAGATCTGAATCCAACTATAATATTGAATCACTGTGTGATCTTCTGAAAGTCACTTGAAATCCCTGTGCTTCTGCTTACCCAGCTGTAAAACTTGAAATAAGAAGCAGGAATCCACTGTAAAGATGATGTCACATTTCAGTTCTACAATCCGAGATAAATAAATTTTACAGTTCCATAAAAAGGAAAAGTACTGGCAATACCAGGAATTAAATATTTTGGTACAATCAAGGGTAAACAAAGTAGTATGACATCTAAGGCAAAACGGCTATGAGGACAAGCTAGAACAGTTAAGAAGTTTAATTAGCAGGACAGAAGAAATAACAGGGAACTAATCCAAGTATACAATATCATACATGATAATAATCCACAGGGGGACCTAAAGGGTACAGCAAACCATTTGTAAGAGAACAGCTGGGGTTCTGAATATGAAAAAGCATTTCTTCACACAGACAGTGGTGAGGGTTTGGAACAAACTGACAGAAACAGCAATTACATCACCAAAATTAAACTCCTTTCAGAGAAACCTCAACAAGCATATAAAGGAAAGACTAATAATGGGATATACTGTAACTACTGAGCAGTATGTGATCGCCCTGATGGACCTAACAGCCTGCTTCTATTTAAACCTCCAATGTGCTAATGCAGTGAGTTGTTACAAATCAACAGACCTGCTAAGTCACGGTGCATGTCCAAGATGGCAGACTGAATGTGCACCAAGTGAGCAACTCCGTGCGCATGCAGGCTGTTGGTATACACGGAGGGAGCTGCTATGGCATAGCAAGTTCTCCTTAGGATTTCATCATACTGTGTGTCCCAGCAAATTTTTTATGTTTAACCCTCAATTGCCTTTTTGACCCTGCTAAAAAGAAAAAAAACTATCTCCATAGGATGCCGAAGAAATTCAGATGGCTAAAGGACACAGAGAGAGATCTGGCTGAGACTGCGGTTTTCCTGTCATAGAACAGTTCATCCAACTATTGAAAACATGTCTCCTGAACACCAAGAGGTACGCAGCAATTCTTTCTATTTGGAAAAAGCTGTACTAGAGGATCCCTCACAAGTTATTCTTTAAAAGAAATGTAGACCTTAAACTAGGTGCAGCAGCAGCAGCTGCCATAAAGCTGCAAATTAAACCACTCCACTGCGGCTCTATGAAACCCCTCCTGACCGCATCTAATTCAACTGGTTCAGCTGTGGGTGAAAAAAACTGCTGTCCCACAAAATTTGACCTCTGCCCAACTATTAATGGTACAGTCTGACAAAGCAATGAATACAGCCGCTTTGACAGTGGAAAACCCACAGTTGGGTTTCTCCTGGGAGGAGGAAAGAGATGTAGACACTGCACTGCTCTTTGTGGTTTCTGCAACACAGAGTACTGGGAGGGAAGCAAGAGGTGATATGCCTGAAGTACAAACGTCTGTGGAAAATGATACGACCATTAGATCAGGGTGTAGCTGGGGAGAAAGCTTTGAATAATCCTAACAGTTCTAACTCTAATGATAAAGCTCTCACAGTTGAAAAAGAGCAGAAGACTGCACCAGAAAATAATGTGAGCATACCCCCAGCATCAACAGTAAACTCTGATGCTGGGTTGGAAAACAACCCCACACAGATGGAAACAGCTCAGTCCATGAGCTGTACCCCCAGGTCAGGAGTGACTATAACAAAACCTATTTCAGATTTGCAATCCACACAACAGTTGGATGCCCAAAATATCCTTAGGGATCAGAGGCTTATACAAATGAACATTGAAGAAAATAAAGGAATACCACTGCCTATGCAAAGAAAACCCTACACAACAACATTGGGGGAGGAGGCAGGAAATGCATTGACTATATTAAAACTCCATTCAGCCCAGGAAACTATGCTTATTGAACTTTGACAATTAAGGACTCCATTTGCGCCACTGGTTCCAAGATGGATTCTCTAGCAAAAAGAGTAACTGAGCTGGAATCAAGAATGGGAGAAACTGAGGATCAAATAACCCCTTTTCAAAACACTGTGACTCAACATCAGAAAGAATTACAAGAATTACAACAGAAAATTGAAGACCTAGAATCCAGATCTCGAAGGGGCAACATCAAAATAGGAAATGTGCCTAAAGGCAGTTGGGGCACAAATCCTATACAGTATTTTGAGGAGCTACTAACAGAGGCATTGAGGAAAAAATGCCCAGAAGATAAAGTAGAGCTGGACCTGGACCACAGAAACTTCTCATCTCACACAGATCATCCCAGATTTGTATTTGTTAGGCCTCATCACCACCAAGTAAAATAAACGTTGTTGAGAAAAGCCAGGAGTGAAAAAGGGATACATATCAGAGGTATGCATCTTCATCGGTTTTATGATCACCCTCTTACTGTCTATGCAAGAAGAACAACATTCGATAACATTAGATCTGTGCTTTGAGACAAGGGCATCCCACACATACAGTAATATACCCAGCTCAACTTAGGGTACTTTTAAATGGGAAGCTACGGATATTCAACAACATGAGAGCAGCAGACCAGTATCTTAAAATTTACTTTTTTTCATACAGAAGGACACAGAGGTAGTCACAAACCTGATGCTGGGGGTGATCCCTCATGCACAATGCAGAACAATGTTCGGTACTCCCTCCTCTCAGCCTCTGGAAGGCTAAAACTGCTACAGTAAAAGAATGTGCATGATCTGATCACAAAAATTAAAAACATGCAACGATTTAAAAATAATGGGGGGAAGCAAAAAACAGAATTAAGGAAAGTAGGGGGAAAAAGTATGTGTTTACATAGGTAGATCCTAGCTAAGAATTCAATATAGCTATTTATATTCTCCTTCTGTAGGGACACACTTTCTAATTACATAATCTGCTGGGTTTGTTTGTGGTGTTGAGTGACTCTCCCACACATACTCAGAACACTGACCATCTTTTCAGACTGTCTGGGGGGAGGGCTGACTCATCAAAGAGCATGCATCTAGGGGCTACCACTGTGGGTGAGGGTAAGTTAGGAAAGGGGGGGTAGGATTGATAGAATAAAATGTTTTCAGGCAAAAACATACTATGGTATCTATGCAAAAAGCTTACATATTTACACATATCTTCTTTTTGTCAAAACAAACCACAAACAAAACATAATTACAATATTAGCAAATAGATAAGCTTAATTACAGCACAGATAAAATGTTTATGTTGGAATGTAAAGGGAGCCAGAGAAAGAATAAAGATCTGAAAAATTATACAGTATGCCAATCAGATCCAAGCAAACTGTATTCCACAACAAGAAACCCATTTCCAAGCTTCTGATTTTAAACATATATGTAACCTCTTTAGAGGTCATGGTATACATGCCCCTATCTAAATAGTTCCACAGGGATTGCCATCATAATTAAAAACTGCTTAAATATCAACACAGTCTATAAGAACATTTATCAAAATGGATGCTATGCCATGGTTACCTTACAAGCAGATGCTAAAAAAATTGCTATAAGCAGCATTTATGCTCCCAATGAGAATGATACTATTTTTTTTTTTTTTGCTATTTATTTTTTTCATTTCCTTAATAAATCCCCTGAAACCTTACATCATGGGACGAGGGGGGGGGGCATCAGTATAACATTACACATTCAAGATATATCAAGAGGTATACAAAAATCCAAAAATGTTTAGTTAGGATTATTAAAGGATTCATGGAAGACCTGAAATTATTGGATCCTTTCAGACATACATTTCCAACCTGGAAAAAATTCTCTTTTTTCTAATATCCATAATTCCTCATCTAGAACTGATTTTTTTCTTAATATCAGAATAATTTTTATACAGCATTAATAATATAAAATATGGAGCAATTAAACTCTCTGATCATACTCCACTGTTTTTTTTTATAAATAGATACAGGAAATAATAAGAAAAACTATATTTGGACATTTTATAATATGTTACTAAAAGATGAGACATTTAAACAGAAACTTAGAGACAATCTAAGGGAATTTCTTATCATTAATAATACAGGAGACACATCGGTCTCAACAGTGTGGAAAGCACTAAAAGCCTGTTTAAGAGACTGGATAATTTCCTATTCAGCATTAAAATAAAAAATCAAGTCAGAAAAAATGAACTCCCTAGAATATGAATTATTAGTAGCAAGAGTCTCATTTAATGACTCTGGAGCTGAATCAAATCTTATCAAAACTTTGAAAATCAGGGAAGAATATAATAATGCAATAACATACATGGCTGAGAAGGCTTTTGAAAAGTCCAGATTAAACTAGTACTTCTTTTCAGGATAAAGTAGATAAATCATTAGCATACCAAATTCAGTATGACCAGAAAAGAAACACTATCAACACTATAATGTTTGAAACAGGAGAAACTACGAACTCTTACTTAAGAATAAATAAAAGATTTCAGAACCATTATGCCAACTTATATACTTCAGATATGCACCCAGAACAACAAAATATTGATAATTTCCTAAACAGCCTACCCACAAAATCACTGAGTGAAACAGAAAAAAGACATAATAAATAGTTCTGTTTATCCTCAAGAAATTCTAAGTATCATACAAGAGTTTAAAAATGGCAAAGCGCCAGGCCCAGATGAATTCACCATAAAATTGTACAAATCATTTAGTAACATTATTTCCCCTCTTTTACTAGAACTCTTCAAGGATATAGAAACACAAGGCACTCCTACAAATGACCATGAAAGAAGCAATAATCGCTTTGATCTTAAAAAAGACAAAGATCCATTAAATTGTAACGCTTATACACCCATCTCCTTAATGAACACGGATTATAAAATTAGTACTAAAATATTAGTGAATAGACTAGGAGAACAGATCCACATGGTAATTCATCCTGACCAAACCAGCTTCATCCCTGGACAATGCCTCTCATCTAATATCAGAAAAGCCCTGGATATAATAGAGCTAGCTAAGGAAAAGAACACTGACATTCTGATGTTGAAAAGGCACATGACCATGTCCATTTGCCTTTTTTGAAGGCATATTTGGCCAGGATGAATGTAGGGGAAAAGCTTATGAATTACATCAACATGATATATGATAAACCTATTGCTAAAATCAAAACTAATGGAAATTTATCAGATCCTATTCCATTAGACAGAGGAGTGAGGCAAGAATGTCCACTTTCTCCTTTGCTGTTTACTATTTTTATTGAATATTTAGCAACAGTACTTAGACACAATGGATTCATAAAGGGAGCATACCTCTCAACTGTCCCTGATTTTCAGGGACGTCCCTGATTTTGGCTCAGAATTTTCCTCTGTCTCTCGTAAAATTTGTGTTTTTGTGACTAAACAGAGGGAATTGTAAGCATAAAATAAAGTCAAACATTAAAGTTACAGACTTATTCTTCATCAGAAAATGCATCTTATACTAATCCCCTTATTCTATCAACTTTCTGTGTAAATATTCCCAATTTTTAAGATGTGTCCCTCATTGTGGGTCTTTGTCCCTGATTTTTTTTAAGCCTTGTCCCTGATTTATGAGGCAAGAGGTTGAGAGGTATGAAAGGGAGTACAAACTGATAGAAAGAATTATGTAATATCATTATACGTGGATGACATATTAATATTATTGGATAACCCCATGACCATGAGTAAATATCTATGCCAAATAATTGATCTTTTGGGGAGTTTATCAGGGTACAAAACCAATTTGGGTAAATGGAAGTGTTTATACCAAAATTTGGATGCAAATGATCCTCACATCCTCACATATTTAAGGGACACAACAATAAAAAAATAATTTAAATATCTTGGAGTTACACTTTCTGAAAATATGAATAGACTCTTCAGTCTAAATTACTCCACACTAATGGACAATATTAAAACAGATTTAAAGAAGTGTGTCATTCTACCACTAACAATGCTATGCAGAATAAATATACTTAAAATGAATATCTTACCTAGAATTTTGTCTTTATTTTAGATGTTACCTATCATTTTGGACAAGAAGTTATTTACAAGAATTGATAAAATAATTAAAATGTTTATATGGTGAGGTAAGAAACCAAGAGCTTGCTTGGATAAGCTTTATTCACAGCTGTCACAAGGTGGGCTAGGTCTGCCAAATTTGAGACTATACTATTTAGCCGCACAATTAGAACAAACTTTGGACTGGTTTCCAAGGATAGATTATGCTAACTCCTTATTTTACTGGGAACATATAGAAAAACATTTTACTCCATTCAAGATCTTAGCACATGCATTATATGCAAATTTCAACAATAATAATTTATATAAGAGTGGACTGAATACTACCAGAACCACTTCTAAACTATACAAATAAATTCATTCTCTTTTAGAAATAAAAGCTTCCCTATCTTTTTTTTCCATACTTCAAATAAACAGCCATTTTAAAATTCTCATACAAAAATAAAATGTTTCAAAATTGGCAAAATAAAGGGTTGGTTTTGTTGGGCCAATGTTTTCAGAATTGTACCTTAAGATCATTTGACTCTCTTAGACATGAATTTTATCTCCCAGCAGGAAGCTTCCTAGCTTATCTACATTTAAGAGACTATATTCAAAAGCATCTACCAAAGGAGGGTATAATGGTGGCAACCCCTCTGAAACTATTATTAAATAATAATACAGACACACATAAAATGTTGTAAAGAATTTAAAAACACTTATCAGAAGCCAAGAACCCTAATTTACTTTGGCTACAAAATTCCAGGCAGAAAGATCTTACACAAGATATCCATATTGATATATGGAAAAAATCATGGCTTCTGTAGAATCAAGCTCTAGAAATAGCAAGATGAGACATATTTAATTTAATATAATCCATAGACTCTATTTCACACCCATCAAACTGCACAAATACATCCCCAATTTATCAGACCTTTGTCTTCGCTGCAATAAAGAAAAGTGGACATTAATGCATACATTCATCTCATTACATATTAAGGAGATAAGAAATGAGTTTTACATAGTTAACTTCCCTTCTATCTTTCTTTCCATGCCAGTGATGCACTCTAATATACTTTGATGATTTTTTGATAAATAAATAATCTAGCTTTGGAGTGCTTTCAGATCTGCATTGAGTTCCACTCTCCTCATCTGCTACTGTTCTTGATTTTCATACTTCTAAGCCATTCAATGTCATCAGAGACTCTCATTCCATGCCATTCATCTGAATGGTCTGGAATGGATGTTTCTGATGTCATAGAATGTTCAGGCAGTATGAAAAGAGAGAGCAGCAAATGCTGAGTACAGAGGGATTCAGGGTAGTTTCAAAGGCAACAAACTTAGATTATTAATTCAACAAAAAAGGTCAAAAACATATCAGAACAGTGGGTAGCCAATAAAAGAACAATACAAGGGCATCTAGAAGTTTATGTTCCGTATCACCTTTAAAATCTTACTGGGATAAAATCAGAGAGATCATATGTAAAATCCTATAAAAATGTGTCCTTTGATCCAGGACTCTTATTGGCTTAATTTCCCCTTGCATATTAACTTGGAAATAGGGCTCTTCGCATCACTAGCACTAGGGCTAGCGAGAAAAGTGATACTATTACACTGGAGGAATCCTTCTCCTACCAATTACAAGGAATGGTTGAATCTATTGAGAGAGTGTGCCAACATGGAAAGGGTATGTTATTTTAAAGAAGTGAAGGAAGATCTGTTTCTTAAGATATAGCACCCTTCCACTTTATACATTCAAAATAGGACATAGATTAGTGCAAAATTATAGCTAAGACATAAAACAATATTAGGCATGACGTTAGGGACTACTTTCCCCCACTTGTACAATGATGCATTATAATACCATATATGGCTAATACATAATTACCTGAAAGTGAACATCTATCTGAGTACAAAAAAAATTAAAAATTCACCAGACCTAACTCTGGTGATATAGTTCTGTTATGTGGGATTTGCAGATTCATGTGCAAAACTTTTATTCTTGCACTGGGAGTGAGGAGTCTAGGATTTACTATGGAGGAAGTCTGCTTACTCTCCAGGAGGGTGAAGTGTAGCACCTCCCTTTAGACTCATGCAAAGGAGCAAGGCTGGTCCTAACAGGAAAAAACATTGGCAGAGGCATGGCAAGGTGACATTTATGTCCAGCAACCTACACCTCAATGGCCCATTCCTGACTCCAAAAGTCTCTACTTTAAAGTGGACTTTGGAGGAGAAGTGGATGCCCCACTGCAGGGAAGAGGGATTAATACAATCCCATAAAATAAGCCAAAGTGTCCATATAATTACTATGTTTGGGGGCCTATCCTCTATACACTCATTAAATGGTCTGCTCCAAAACAACAGAAGCCACAACACATTTTGATGTACTAGGACCATGACATTGAGCATGAAGATGATTTTGTCTGTCTTGAGAGGTACAGTACATCAAATTATTTTCACACCATCTGAATGCATGATTACAGCTTCTTAAGCACACATACACACACATGGTGTAGTGATGTCTGGCAGACAATTGTAAAGATATTATATGATTTCTGGCAAAACAAAATCTCACAGCTGATATCAACAAATTTCACTACGTATATTTTATAAAAGACCCTCCTCAATGTAGTAACATAGGCTGTCTGAATAGTATCCTGCCATAATTATCTATTTTAACCAATGTATAACTCTCTCAGCTACGAAAGTTTTCATTTATTTGTATTTGTGTATCTGCAAAATGAACAAAACAAAGTTACAAAAAAATGACACTAACATTGTAATTTAAGGACCTTACATTTTTGGTTATTGAGCACATTTTCATTAAATCACAATATTTTTTCTTAAACTTTCTCTGTTCTTGTTGCTGAAACCTGCCCTGAAGCCTTAGTCCTCTGTTTATAACATCACAGTCTGTTGTCACAGAAATTATTTTGATGATGTTAACAGAGAATCATTATTTCAAGACAGGAAAAGCAGCAGGGACAGACAAAGGCTAAGGGACAAAAAAAAATCTGTTGAACAAATGTCTTCAGTAATAAAGAATGGGTATAATGCCTTAAATTCTAATTGGCTTTGTGAGTGGCAGACTTTGCTAAATCAACATGATCAACTACTAGGGGGTAACCAGGTGAAGCAGCAAGTCTGTGGACACAGTCAACCCGGATTTCAGCAAGGCCTTTAGACACTGTGGCACATGACAAGCTTCTGAGCAAAGTACATGTATACCAGTGTTTTATACACAAAGCATTCAAAATGCAGAATGCTAACTGGAATGGAGAAAGGAAGCAGAGTGTTGTGATGCAGGCAGTACTCTGAGTGGAGAGTGGTGCACAGTGGCATCCCTCAGGCTTTGGTAATAGGGCCATAGCTATTTAGCATATTCATCAATGATCTGGAAGCTAGAGTCTCCAGTAGGCTACACAATGTTGCTGATGACACTAGGTTGGCCAGGGTGATGGAATCACTTGTCAGTGGAGACAAACTTCAGGAGTGCCTGAACAAGCTACATGATTGGTTAGACTATTGGAGTCTCAGATCCATTGTAGTCAATGGCAAAGGGGCTACACTTGAGTAGAAAAAACAGAGGTAGGACCTACACACTGGTTGGAGTTCCTCTTGTTGCAGTAGAGGAGAAAAGAGGGCTGGGGGTCATAAAAAACAAGGGGCTGAAGCATGAAAAGTAGTACATAGCCATAAAGAAGGCTTGCAGAATGTTAGGGTGCATCAAAAGGTGGATGTCCAGTGGGGCATGGGAACTTATCCTGTCACTTTACCAGGCCCTGGTAAGGCCCCACCTGTAGTACTGTATGCAGTTTTGAGCTCCCCAGTAGAAAATGACACTAACACAATTGAGAGGGTGCAATGCAGGACAACCAAAATAATTAGGGGGTCTAAGGGACAAAAGTTACAAAGAGAGTATGTTGGTCCTGAACATGCTCACCTTGGAGACATGATCTCAGTGTTCTGCATACTCAAGGGTGTCAGCAACATGACACAGACAATGATGCTTGATCCATTGTCCTCCAACAGGACCAGGGGTTTTGTCCTGAAGCTCAGAGGCAGCAAATTCAGGAGTAACGCTAGAGGGCACTAGAACAACCTACTAGTAGAGACAGTGTATATGAAAACAGTACAGTCTTTTAGGTAAGTGGGGACAAATTTCTGCTTACCAAGAGAATCTCAAGTTACCCTGAGCAGTAGAGTGGCTAGGGAATCCCTATCAATAAGCACATGTTTGCACAGCATACTTATTCATCCCTGCCTATGAAACAGGGGTGGGGGGATGTGGGGAGGGGACATGATGGACCTAGAGTCCCTTCTGACCTTAAATCACTCTGCCACTGATGTTATGAGATTTAAGATCTGACATTGCCATTTGCAATTTCTTGTAAGTAAACAGAAGAATTAAATAGTCTAAAGGTTCTGTTCCCATTGCTCTGTGACTTGTGAGGTAAAATTATGTTGCCATTGTCATCTGCTTCACTATACAGCATGATCAGGCCCCTTTTTAGCAATGCAGCATGTGTGTTGGCTAGAGACTAGCCCTGAGCCATCTTATTCTTCAGTCACATATAATCTGCTACACTAAACGTATCACTGTTATTAGCAGATTCATGTAAGAAAAAGAAAACCTCTGGCCTCACCAACCTGGTGCATACTTCTGGACTGTTCCCTATTAGACGGAGCATCCCTTTTTCACTGTCCAAGGCCCCCTCTGTCCCACAAAGTGAGGGAGGTGTCCTACATTACAAACAGAGAAACTGATCTTAAACTATGCTAATCGGTCAAAAACAAGTTAAGAATTATTTGGGTTATTTAACATAGTGTTTTGATATTCAGAATTGTAATATTCATAATCAGTTTTTCACAATCAACCAATACATTTATTGCCAAGTCACATTTGCCAATCCTTTTAAGAAATAACAGTTTATTTAGTTACCCTGGATAGCCCAACTGAAATGTAGCATTTTTGTTCCACTGAGGCCCTGCTTTTACTCAGTTTAACTGCTGAGAGGATTGCAGCCCAGGGCACAGAGAATTTTTTTGTCTGTGCTTGTTTGGGGGCTAGCATGCACATGCAGTGGTAGCCAGTGTCAAGATGCATTACATATCTGGATATATCAGAAAATATCCCAGAAATCCAACTGAAATGAATAAGCATTTATTGTGATATATTGTAATATATCTGGATATTCTGCATCATGTCAGTGTCTACCAGTGCTGAATTTAAGAGTTATTTTAAATGCACCCTGAAAACAGAAAATAACATTAGAACTGACTTGTGCCATGAGCTCTCTTTCAGAAATAATCTCAAAAAAAGAAGTTAGTGAGCTAAGTTTACTTTTGTGATCATTCTTGTAGAAGGACATGAAACATTGCTTCAAACTTTATTTTCTTTTCTTCAGTGCGTATTTATAATAACAATTTTGCTTTATTTGAAGCACAGAAAGGTACATGACTTATCAAAAGTAATGCAGGAAGCCAACAGTTGTAATGGGATTTAATAATTAAGGACATAGCAAGCTCAACCCTGGCTCATCCACTGAGTGTTAATCACGTTTATTACACATTTCAAATGTTCTAGGGGTGCTACTGGTGTGTAGCCAAAAACAGAAACAAATAGTATCCAGTGCAGCCCCAGAGATGTTGTTTGAGCTATTGTATTTACACTCTATAACACCTGTAATGTTAGGCACAACACACTCTCAGGGAGACAATACCACATGGAGTGAGGCTTTTAATAATACTTTAAAGTCCTATGTGACTGCTCCACTATCCATGGATTTGGTAAGATGTCAAACAGTCTACATCACAGCTGTGGGACCCCACATCTCTCTAGATGCCCCACTATTATTATTGGGGTGCCCACACAGTAAATCCCCAAGCACTCTGATGCTCTACAGTGGACTGTGACAGTCAGTGCGACAGCAAACATACTCTTCTTTTGAAGTGGAGAATGACTGACATCCCAACCAAGGTAGAGTGGCTCAATGTGATTGGTAAATTGACAGCACTGGAGCATCTTTCTCATGTCAACATAGGCACATTACTGGCTTTTAGAAAATGTTTTTTTTTATTTGGAGGCATCTGATTGGTTGATACCCAGTCAACAGGAGTACATTAACTTTTAATAGATGCCCACCAAATAAAAAGACCCAGCCCAAAACTGACCCATGCCCAACCAAGTATCCAAGTGCCCAGCCTGCTTTGTCATTGGCTGAAGCACCAGCACAGAATTTCAAACTGCCGCCATTTTTTCTTTGTTACCTTAGTGAGAGAGCCCAGTCCATCAGCCCCCACCTGCCAAATCAACTACAATAAAAAGGCAGGAAATAAGAAACAATTTTGTGTAAACCTCATTTCTTTGTTGTAAAAAAATCTTTGTTTAAACTTGCAGCACAATCATCCTTGCTCTTCTTTTCAGTCGCCGCCAGTTGGGCCGCCAGTCCGCTCCGTCTCCCCCTCTCACTAACTAGCAATTCAAAACAGCCACTATAAAATTGATGCTTCCTCCCAATTGATCCATCTCCTTACACTTGCTTTATGCCCCACTTCTCAAACAATAACCCATCAAAACTATTTTTTTTCTCACAGCAGTACAACAAAACAGTTTATTTTTCAGTTAGTAGCGCTCGCACATTGCGACATCATAATTACTGGAAGACTGCTGTTTGGTGAACTCTGACCCATACTCGCACCAGCTCCACTCCAGCTTCATTCCCAGATCACATTTACAGATCACACCAACAGCAAACATGCATTCCAACTTTTCAAATCACCACCAGTAAAGAAACCAAAGAAATAAATGTTTTTTTCATTCTAAATACAGTAAATCGGCAGCATTGTCTCTGCCGTTTCTCATGTCTTGCCTCGCACTGTGCCTGCCTTTCTGTTGCTGTTATTTCATGCTTGCAAAGGAAAAGAAATGGAAAAAAGCATACCAGCTTTGTCTTTCAATAAAAAAAGAGAGATAAACCTCTTTGCTGCCCTTGTCTCATCATTTCCTTGTAGTGGTAATGGCACTTCATGAAAGCGTGTGTGTGGTGGGAGGAAGACAGAGTGCTACTAGTAACAAATTGAAAGAAAAATCACAGTCTGCATGTCTCAGTGTGTTGTAGAGTTGCTGAGGACAGTGAACCTTGTCAAAAAACACAACTGTGACACTTGATCTCTGCAGATGTGTCTATATAGAGTAACAATAACAACCAGCTGTAGTATTAGGCTCCTCTAGGAGGAGGAACTATTTTATTATAAAACTTATTTTAAACTAATTTTAAAAAGCTTGTTTTAATAAACTATTTTTTTTTACAGTGCCCATTTTCTAAGCGCAATAATACCCTCCAAGGTGGGCGTTATGGGCAATACCAGACCTTCCAGGCGCTATAAGGCCCTCCGCCTGTGGCGTCAGGTCTCATTACGCCACTGGGTGGTCCGGTATTGCCCAATACCGCCCACTCTGTCGGGTATTATTGCTTGCATTGATCAGTCTGGGAGCCTTACCTAAACTCCCCTTCTTCTTCAATGTACAGGGGAGGCATCCAGTTCCCAATCCTCCCAAGGGGTTCATGAGAACATTGGCTTTATAACTCTCCTCCTGCCAGTACTTTGGTTCCAACTCCCACCACCAGGATATTTTAGAAACTCAAGCTTATAACCGCATGGGTTGGGGGTCACCCTTAAGGAGATCCCCAACTTCTATGTATAAATTTATCTATGTTTAAATTTGCAACAGTTCATAGTTTGGTTAAAATAAGTTTCTTTCTGTAAAACATCTGTTGAATCTCTAATGTACCATCAGCATGATGTTTCATATTGGCACTACCAGGAAATCTTGCAATGGTTATGCTCTGTTTTCTCCAGTACCACTGTCAGTAGTTTGTGTGGTTTGACAGATGTGTTCTCAATTTGTACTATTTGATATTGGGATGTTCTTTTATTTCAATAAAAACGATTAACTAAAAATAATGCTGTAACAGTTAAATACCATGGCATCAATTAAAAGAATGTGGTTACATTATCAAATAAAGACTGAAGTAGCTATAGCCTCATGTACAGTATATGTACCTAAACATAACAGTAGACAGAAAGACATTTTTCGTACTAAAAACTCAAGCATCAAGGACAATAAAAATGCTAGTAGTTCTTATCACATATAGCAAAGCGAATGGTAGTAGTGGTATTTTGTTATGTACAATGCAATGTTTGAGCTTGTGCTCAGTATTCCCCCAGGCTCTTCTGATGCAGGGATGACTCATTGTCACCTCTGAACTCACACATACTGTGAAGCATGTACCCACTTCAAGGATCACAACAAGGAAACTTTCCAGCCTGCCCTGATCCCTGAGCTTTGCTGACAGCACATCCTTTCTGCTCCAGTAGAGCTGTAACAGGAGCAATAGCAATGTTGCCCTTGTGGCAGCTGTGGCTCTAAGCAAGGCTATTTTTAGACACATTTTTGACAACTGTCTGGTACATAAAAGCAGGGGAAGTACTCAGAAACCTCTGCTAATAATCTTGGCCTACAACTCAAAATAATTGGAAAGGTAGTCATACCTTTTTACTGAGTTAGCATGCCGATAAATGAATCCCAATAATCCTGGAAAGCAATATTTATTTTAAAGCACTCTGGGTTGGTGTGCTTGAGAACAGAACAGCATACTTAGTTGTGATCCCAGTTCTGATCTGCAATTCACATTTGTTGGCTGCTTCAGAAAGGAGCTCAGCAATGATGATTTTCATCACATTGAGAATTTCTGAAAATCTGTAAAGAGCTCAGCTCTGCATGAGAAGTGACAATTTCTCCCCCATTTGGAGCAGTCCTTTTTGAATGTATTATAAAAGGATTATTACAGTATGTCTTTCAGATTGATTTTTTTATAGTGATGTGTGAAGTAGAGAAAACTTCTCTTCAACAGAACTTCACAAAGTTGCTCAAAGTTCAAAGTGCCGACTTCACAATGTTTTTTGCCAGGTGAAGGGCACTTTTTCACACTAAGTGGTCAAACTTCACTCAGGAAGTTGTAACATCAGAGGAAAACGTGTTGCTTCTCCTGAAATACTTTACAAAGTTGAAGGCAAAGTTGATGATGACTATAGCAACTTTGCGAAGCTTGGCAAAGTCGACGTTTGTCAACTAAGGAGCAACTTTGCTGATGAAGTTTAACTTCACTGAATCTCTAGTTCATTATTTATATCAAATCCAATTTCCTGATAAAGTAGCATTTGCTATGAAATGCTGGTGTATTAAACTAGTCTGTATAATAAATATTAACTTAGATGAGGAGTCATTCCAAGTTTCCTATTTCTTATTAATCGTGCATGTTTTGTGACAACACTCCTCCTCTGAGAGTTCTATTACTTGTTGCAGGACAACGAAGTTTGCAGACTTTCTTTTGCCTTTTATAGATGAGCAATACAACTGTATAACAATACTCTATCAATGAGATTGGAAACAAATGAGTTTGCATAGAAATTCATTAAAGTGCAAACTGTGAAATACACTGCCTATGTTCATAAAGAGTTTCTTTTAAAAGTCAAAACCTTCCCTTATGTGTTCCATTTTCAGCAGAATGAAAGGTAAACTGAACTGGGGTGAAGAGCTTTATAAAAGCTTCTCAAACCATAGATAATACTAGTAATATTTTATGAACGTGTAATTTTTGAAAGGTGGGGAATGATGTCAGTGGCAATGAAAACCTACTTTTACCAGGTTAGGAACATGGGCCCCCATTTTCAGGACTGGCCAATAGCATACACCAGCTGGTAGTGCTGTACCACACATAGTATACGGCTGACTCTGAGCTGTATTCAAACAGTCTGAATATTGGGCCATGCGAGTGTAGCACAAAATAAACATGAGCTGCAATGACACCACCCAAGTCTGGATATAGCCCACAGGGCATAGTACGCCACAATGAGATAGTGCCAGGGCTCCAGTGGGCCATATTCAAACCTATCCTGCACATGAGCCCATTGGCATGCTGGGTACTAAGTTACCATTTGCATTCCCGTTACAGTCTCAGTTGCACGCAAGCAGCAGCCTCTGAGTGCCCATACTGGGTTGTAAAACTGAAGATTGCCTGGTAGTCTAGTGGACCCCACCCCCACCTCTGGGCACCCACATATAAATATAATTGCATATCCCTGGTAGATGGGCAATTGGGGGAGAACCACTAGACTACCAGGGATTTGTGGTTATAGTGATACAAGGGTGATCGGGGTGGTGGGACCACTAGACTACCAGAGATATGTGGTTATATTCATACATGGATGATCAAGGATGGGGATCCACTAAACTATCAGGGATCTGTGTTTTGATACAGACATGGTTAATTGTGGGGTGGGTGGACAACTAGACTACTAGGGATATGTGATTATATTTATGCATGGGCAATCAGGGCTGAGGGAACCACCAGATTACCAGGGACATGTGGTTATATTCATACATGAATGACTCGGGGAGGGTGGGGTAGTAGTCCACTAGGCTACCAGGAATCTGTGTTGTGATGCAGGCGTGGGTGATTGAGAGAGGGTCTTCTAAACTAGTAGGGTTGTCAGAATGCAGTACACCTGGCCTGCGTTGGGTGTCAGGGGCATGGCTTTAGCACATGGTTAAGGCCAAGTTTCAGTGGAGGTGATCAGCACCATATTAGAAGCTGTTTAGGACCACCAAAACCTATGAATATACCATTGCCCCGGATTCCCCCCTTTTCCCTCACAAAAAACAAAGACCATTGTTTGTTGTTGTGCTCAGATTGGCAATTAATTTATTTATACATCATAATTCCATATTCCATTTATCATTTCTTATTATCATATTTTCAGAATTTCATTTATTTCCATCCATATATCAATCTCTGATTATCCCTCTTTCTTCCTCTTTTCTCCCCTAGGTGAAAACCTGGGTGCCTTTTTATTCTCCTTTTCCATTAGGTAACAATGAGAACCGAGACCACTTTTTCCTTCATCTTCTTCCTCTTCTAGTGTTATTCCTTTTTCTTCCTCCCTTCTCTCCTCCCCCTCTTTTCCCCTCTAGCCAGTCTCCAGCTTGTGTTGGACGACTGGCTTCCACTCAAATTATTATTCTCCCTTACTTCAGGGGAAGATCCTTTCCTCCTCTTTTTTTTTTTTTATTTCCCGTTTCTTGCATGTTCCCTCCATGCTTCTATAAAGCCCTTTGTTTCTGTATTGAACATGTCAATGGCTAGGTCCGACAGGTGTATCCCATCCAACCTGTAGAAGTCTTCCACCCATTCTTCTACCCCCCGCAGAAACATAGAAACATAGAAACATAGACTTTGACGGCAGATAAGGACCGCTAGGCCCATCTAGTCTGCCCATTTCCCTACCTACAGGATAGGCCGCAGATCCTAGTTAACCAATAGCCTATATCTTCCTGCCCCCCACAAGAATTGCCTTATGTCTGTCCCATGCATTCTTGAATTCTCCCACAGTTTTAGACCCCACAACTTCCTCAGGAAGGCTGTTCCATGCATCCACTACCCTCTCTGTGAAATAATACTTCCTCACATTGCCCCTGAACCGCCCTCCTTCTATCTTTAAATTGTGTCCCCTTGTTCTTGCAAGTCTCTTTTTCTGAAAGATGCTACCCTCTTAGAGTATCACCTGCCCTCCCATCTGCCTTATTAATGTCCCAACCCTTCTATTCATCTTTCTCCTGGCCCTCTCCACAGCTCTATGGCTGTGCTCCTGCCTCCACACACTCCTTGGTATCATATCAGACCAGGTGAGGCATACCTGAGGCCACCACTGTCGTATTGCTCCTAGATCCCTTTTTATCTGCAAGTATGTGTCTACCCATGGTTTGCCTGCAAGGTCGTTGCCCCCTAAATGTATAATAATTAGGTCTGAACTGGGTCACCGTCTCTTGAGCTCCTTCAAGGTGGGAAGTAGTTGTGCCCATCTCGTCCCCTGTATGCCATGCCAGACCAACCTACAATGTTTCACATCCTGGTACAGCTGCTTTCCCCCAGCCTTCTTTTCTGCTCTTTTTCCAGCCCAACAAATATAGGAATGGAAATATAGAAATATAGGAATGGCCGCAGATCCAGACTTCTGTGATCCTCCCTCTTCCTATGGAGGTTCAAGCAAAAGTAATTACTTACACATGCTCGTAGTGTCGTGCAGTATCCCTTCCTGCCCTCCCCTTACCCTTTCTTGCCCCAGTCTGGAGCTAAAAATGGGAGCAATACTTTCAATTTTCAATTTTAGTGCTCGAATGTATCTCTTATAATTGGCGGACTGCCAGCATCCTTTTTCCAAGATATGATTCACCATTTCTCCCACCTCTGCCCACTGTGAGGCAGCTCCAATCCGCAAGGAATGGGATGAATAATTAGCCGGATCCTCACCCAGGAATTGCATGCCCTTTTTGTGCAACCCCCTTCCTTGTCTCCTTTCCCATGGCCTACCACCTCACTCACACTCATGGCCCCTGCAAACATTACTACATAAATTGTGTGAAATAGCTGGGCCTCGGACTTTGATCTACATATTGTTGGGAGCATGTCCTTTAGCTTTACCAGCCACTGCTCCCCTATTGGCCTTCTATTATCTACTGGCCCTTGTTTCAATCTGCTCCATCCCTGCATCATTCTTCTGATGAATAATGATTTTGTCAGGTCCTTCCACCCTTTTAGGCTGCAGATAACACTAATCCTTGCCAAGTAGACTCCCATTGTGGTGTGGGCTGTGCCTTTTTGCCACTGCTCCATGGTGAACATTCCCAACTGTTCCTCGTGAGTGACCTACTTACCTCCATCTGGTGCTCTGCCCTGAATGTTTGAAACACTCGCCAGGCCCCATCGTAGGCCCTCAGAGTCCGAGGTGCCCATCAGCTGTGAAACAACAGTTCTGCTCCTTCTTGCCAACGTCCCAGATGTTCGTTGGTATGGATGTTTTTTGTTCTTCTGCTGCTGGTGCCAGCCTCCAAAAACGGTCCTGCTGCAGACGGGAAAGGCTGTCAGCCAGGGTATTGCGTACCTCTTCTATGTGTTTTGCTCTGAATGACATGTTCAGCTGCAAAGCCCTTAACACTAAACATCACAATACCTGCATGTCTGTATCTGACCTGGCTCCCCTGTTGTTTAGAACATCCACCACTGCTCTATTGTCACACCAAAATGTCACTTTCTGATCCCGTAATTCCTCCCCGCAGACCAAGGTACATGCCCATATGGGCATGAACTCCAGTAATGTTATATCTCTCACTTTTCCGTCCCTCACCCAGCTGGCAGGCCAGGATTCTGCAAACCACCTGCCCCTCAGGTAACCCCCATGCCTAGCCCCCCAGCAGCGTCTGTGTAGAGGTCTAGTTCTGTGTTGTACAGCCACTCCTCTTGCCAGAAAGAGCACCTGTTATACTCCCTAAGGAATTCTTCCCATATTTTAAAATCCTCCCTGACACCTTGTGTCAGGTCCACCTAGTGATGTGGTCTGGTGACCCCTGCTGTAGCCCTAGCTAACCTCCTTGTGAATGCCCTTCCTGGTCCGATGGCCCTGCATGCGAAGTTCAGGCGCCCCAGTACCTGCTGCACTAGTTTTAGTTGTACCCTTCTCATGCTGGTGTGTACTTGGATCAGTTCCTTCAATTTACTTACTTTTTTGTCTGGTAGTCTAAATATTTCATTCGGTGCATCTATCTCAATCCCCAGGAACTCCATCACCCTGTTGGGCCCTTCTGTTTTTTCTGGTGCCAGTGGAACCCCTAGCTCCCTGCACAACTCTTGAAACTTACCCAGCATACTCTGTGTCTCTCTTCTTCCTCTCCCAATGAAAAGAAAATCGTCCAGCTAATGGATGACTGTCCCATAACCCATTTTTTCCTGGAATATCCTCTGCAAGCAGGTGCTGAATGCCTCAAATGCCGCACATGCTATGGAACATCCCATTGGCATTGCTTTGTCGAAATAATACTGCCCCCCAATTTTAAAACCTAATAGATCCCAGTCTTCTCTCCTAACTGGCAGCAGTTTGAAAATGGATTCAGTGTCCGTTTTTGCCATCCATGCATCCCTCTGTGGCCCCGATTATCCAGACTATGTCCTCTAGTGTCGCATATGTCACTTTACTATGCTCCTCAATGATGAAATCATTCACCAAGTCCCCTTCCAGATAGGACAGGTGGTGGATCACCCTGTACTCCCCTTCTTGTTTCTTGGGTACCAAACCCAATGGCGAAATCCACATGTTCTGCAATGGGAAGGTGTTAAATGGGCCCTCTACCCACCCTGCTGCCTTTTCTTTCTCTAGTTGCTCACCTCTCTCGCTTGTCTGGGCACCCCACACTGCAGTGAAAACCCTGTGTTAAAACCTCCTATAATCATACCCCGCACACTTGTATTTGGATATCTGTCCAAACAGGCTGTCCATGCCTTCAGGTTGATGGGGGTTCTGGCCACCCCAAACTGCTCCCTGTCATGCCCCCCGTTACTCCTCCCTGGCCCCTCTCTCTCATTTTGTGCAAAGTTTCTTCCCTTAGTGATTCTGACCCCCCACTCATGTTCCCCCTACCCCTCATTCCCCTGCTCCATGTCTGCCCTTTAAACCCCTGACCGTCTCGAAAAAACTGCTGACCTGACACTTGACCCCTATGCCCCGTGCCCCTTGGGCCCATGTCATTCTACATCTGCTTGCCGCGTGCCCCCCCCCCGGCATTTCGAACAAGCATGCCGAAAATGACATTGAGGACACGAGCAAAAGGCCCTGTTGTAAGCCCAGCAGCATCTCTGGGGCATAGCCCCCTTTTTTTCCCCATTCACCTTTGGGTGTGGACTGATCTGTTATGTAATCGGTCCATAAATCTAGCTGTTTGGTGTCTCATCTCACGTCTCCGAATACTGCCATTCTCTGCCGAAAAAATTCATCATAGTATAACCACCCCAACCCGCCCTTTGCTTTTGCCCTCCGTATTATCAAGGAATAAGTGATGAGTGGGATGCCTGGCTCTGGCCTTTTTTCCAGGACGATGGCTAAGAAAGTGGCAAAACCTATGAACCACCCATCCCAAGTCTTCCCTTTTACGAACTTGTCGTCCTCCTTCTTCCCTAAAAGCACTGTCGCTGCTGCCATTTCACTCTTACCTACGCTCTCAGTTTCCTCATACTTGGCTGGTACTTCCCGGTTCACCAAAGCGAATATATCCACATACTCCCCTTTCCATATTTTTTCCTTTGTGGCCAGTGGCACGCTCGCCTATCCTCATCCCAGGTGCACCTATCTCCCTTGTACCTTTTCCTTCTCTCTCTCTCTGTACCCCCTTCATTTCTCCCCGGCACCTCTTTCTCCATCCTAATCTCTGCCAGAGCTGATTCCATCTGCCCTAAACCTTCTGTTCCCAGCGCCGACACAATTTGACCTATATATTCTTTTATACTGTCCCCCACTGCACTGGATGTGTTACCTGTAACCTTGTCCGGGCTGTGCTGTCTGGAGTCTTCCAAGTGTCCCCTTGTTTCTCCCTGCAGTTGAGGAGGAGGGTGAACTACCAAGGTTTGCGGAGGGAACACTACATTCTGGGGATCTCGTCCGGGTTCAGCCAGGGAGATCCCACCTTGATCGGGGGGGGTACTGGCGTCACTGAGTCTATAGGCTGCAGGGGTACTGGATCAGCTGCCTGGGCAGGTCCCGCTGCTAGTGGTGGCACCCTAGTGGGACTGCATGGCCCTTCAGATGGTCATTTCCCTCTGACACCTTTTCCCGGGCCCGCTTTTCTCTTCTCCCCAGGTCTCCCTGGTTCCTCCCCCTCCACCAGTTCCCACATTCTGTTGGCTTTTTCTGCCAATTCAATTATAGCCCTGTAAGCATCTTCCTTTGATGGCCTGCTCTTCTTTGGTGCCATGTCCTTCTTTCCTTTGCTCTGTGAAGACAACTATGGGAAGAGAAAACAGGATTAATTGTATGTGTGTGTGTGTGTATATATATATATATATATATATATATATATATATATATATATATATATATATATATATATATATATATATATACAGTGGTGTGAAAAGTATTTGCCCCTTCCTGATTTTCTCTATTATTGCATATTTGTCACACTGGATGTTTTCAGGTCTTTAGACAAAATGTAATATTAGATAAAGGGAACCTGAGTGAACAAATAACACTTGTTTGTTTTTTTATTTCACTTATTTAATGAAAAAGTTAACCAACACCAATTGGCACAGTGTAAAAAGTAATTGCCCCTTACACTTAATAACTGGTTCATACATTTAGCTGCAATGACTGCAACCAAACACTTCTATAATTCAATATCAGTCTTTCACATCGCTGTGGAGGAATTTTAACCCACTCTTCCTCGTAGAACTGCTTTAATTCAGTAACATTTGGTAGGTTTTTAAGCATGAACTGCTCGTTTCAGGTCCTGCCACAGCACCTTAATCGGATTTGAGTCTGGACTTTGACTAGGCCACTCCAAAACTTTAATTTTACTTCTTTTTCGCCATTCTGATGTGGACTTGATTTTGTGTTTTGGATCATTGTCTTGCTGCATGACCCAACTACGCTTCAGCTTCAGCTGATGGAAGGATGACTGGACATTCTCCTTAAGAATTTTCTGGTACAGAGCAGAATTCATGGTTCCTTTAATTATGGCAAGTCATCCAGGTCCTTAGGCAGCAAAGCATCCCCACACCATCACACTACCACCACCATGTTTGACTGTTGGTATGGTGTTCTTACTGGAATGCTGTGTTTACTTTACGCGAGACATTATGGGATCCATGTTGTCCAAAAAGTTCCACTTTGGACTCATCTGTCCATAGAACATTTTCCCAAAAGGCTTGTGGATCATCCAGGTGCTTCTTGGCAAATGAGAGATGAGCATTTATGTTCTTCTTGGTTAGCAGTGGTTTCCGCCTTGCTACTCTCACATGAAGCCGATTTTGCCCAGTCTCTTTCTGATTGTGGAGTCATGAACACTGACCTTAGCTGAGGCAAGAGAAGCCTGCAGTTCTTTGGATGTTGTTTTAGGATCCTTTGAGACTTCTGGATGATTTTATACTGCTCTTGGAGTAATTTTACAGGCCGCCTACTCCTGGGAAGGTTCACTACTGTTCCAAGTGTTCTCCATTTGGAGATTATGGCTCTACTGTGGTTCGATGGAGTCCCAGAGCCTTAGAAATAGCTTTGTAACCCTTTCCAGACTGATAGAGGGCAACAAAATGTTTTTCTGATCTTTTCAGGAACTTCCTTTGATCATGGCATAATGTGCTTGTTGAATCTTTGTCCTGACAATGTGACTCTGATGGTAAGGGCCAAAATAAGTGAGGTTTATATTGAGCAGGGCTGGCTGTAATCAAGCCTGGCTGTGTTCAATCAGCTGACTCTAATTATCCCTTTAATTGGGTTGATTTAACTAGGGGCAATTACTTTTCACACAGTGCCAGTTGGTGTTGGTTAACTTTTTTCATTAAATAAATGAAATAAGTAAAAAAAAAAAGTGTTATTTGTCCACTCAGGTTCCCTTTATCTAATATTATATTTTGTCTAAAGACCTGAAAACATCCAATGTGACAAATATGCAATAATAGAGAAAATCAGGAAGGGGGCAAATACTTTTTCACGCCACTGTATATACCTATTTGTAATGCCTTCCCTCTGTCCCTCATGCATGCGCCCACATGACCAGTTGGGCCCCCAGTAAAGGCCTCCATCATTTTCAATAGGTCACCAGGTCCCTTGGCTGCTCCCTGCCATGTCCATTGTGAGTGACCCCACGCTATATGGGCCACTCACCCCCCTTGGGCCTATCCATTGGCCCCCTTTAAGCCTTCCCTTGACCCCTCTTATCTGTTTGCTGTTAATTATGGAAAAATGCCCTTGAGGCTTGCTCCCCCCATGATGTACCCAGGTGGGAGGGAGCCACTAGGTTCTTTTAATAGGGTCCTGATCCTCCACCCGCAACCTGCTGGCGTCTGCGCATGTTCGCGCTCTCATTTCCTGTGAGCCAGTCTCCGCTTGTGGCTCATGCTGACTTCCTCACCTTACTTGCCCTCTCCTGCCCCCCCCACTGCTCTTCTATTCGTGTTCCCCCTTGCGCCCATTGCGTGGCTCCCCCCCATCATGCCACGTGGTTGCAACATGCTTCCGCCTCCCCTTGCTACAGGACCCTCCTGCTGGCACCTATCTCACCAAACCAATTCTTTCCCCCCCCTTGGAATACACCCCAACTGCCTCTTTTACTTTCTTTCTTTTTTTTTTTGTCACTGCAACCTCCCCTCGAGCCACTAAACCCTGCTGCTGTCCCCCAAAATGTCGAGCCATGCTGGCCTCCCCAGGAACTTCCTCTCAGGGCATGATGTAACCTTGGATTAAACCCACCAGGGCACCACATCACCAGCATCCCAACAAAAGGGGAGGGGTTTCCCTTGTGACCACCATGCGGCGTGTGACGTCTCGACACGTGGTCACCGAAAACAGTCTCTAATTCTCATTACTTCAGGGCCTTTTCCAGCCTCCTCACTTCAACCGTAACCAAATCAAAAAGGGGCCAAAACACAGAAAGCAGCCAACAAAAGGGGCAAGGCTTTCACTGCAACCACCACGCGGCGTGTGACGTCATGCCGCGTGGTCCCGGATCGCGCTCACTCCCCCTCTGCCTCAGGGCCTCTTCCAGGCCTACTACTTTAGCCAGCACAATGACAATAATGCCCACAAAATGCCGCAAACAGCACAGAACAAAAGGAAAGGCTTTTTCACAAACCCCCATGTGGTGCATGACGTCACGCCACGTGGTCCGCTCCTGCTCTCACTTCCTTTTCCTCAGGGCGTCTTCCAGGCCTACTAGTGGTTCCCAACAAACCAAAAACAGCACCAAACATGGCAACCAACATAAAAACAAGTGAAAAAGCCTTCACTACAGACACCACATGGCGTGTGACGTCACGCCACGTGGTCCCGGATCACGCTCTCGCTCCTTTGCTTCAGGGCCTCTTCCAGGCCTGCTAATCTCACCAGCAACCATAACAAAACCTTTATTATTATTTTTTTTTTTAATTTTTTTCTTTGTCCCAGCTTTCAACATCTGGCCACCATTGCTATTGCAGCCCTCCTCTGGTGTGGGCCCCCATACATCCTAGCATGCCTGCCCTGTCCTTACAACCTGTTTGACCAATGCTAATTATCATTTTAAAGCCAAACCAAATTGACTGAAATGGCCTTCTAACAGTCATAACCCCCACCAGCTCTTCTTTGTCTCTTCTCCCCTTTTTTTTAAACACAGTCTATTGTTTATCCCAAAATTCCTGTTTCACCTGTATTCCATCATATCTTTATGCATTAATCTATCCAAACTATATTCCTCCACTATATACTGTAAAATATTTATTCTTCTTCTTTTTTTTTTTTTTTTTAAGAACAACTTCACATCTCCTCCTACAAATCAATTGTTTATTTCCTTACCTCTCTCTCCTGGTGAACAAACCTCAAAAGAATATGCCAATCTGACATGCTGCAGTTGATGTAGGATCAAAACTCCAGCAAAAAGTGGCTGAAGCCCCTCTGTGCTATCCATTATGTACCTCCACTTACCCCTCCCCTTCCTGTTGCCTGCCTATTGTTCTAACCCTTAGCCCCTCCCCTTCCTTCCTTCCTCCCCTCCCCTCCTGAGCACAACCATCCTAATGAAGGAGGGAAGGGGTGCACCAGGACAACCTGGTCTGCCCCTTAAAGGGCAAACTCCATTGTGTTGGTTATGCCATTCATGTGCAAAGGCACTGTGGTGTCTTTTCCATGATTGTGCTGATGGGATTGTTCAACACTCATGGGGCCTCTGAATATGACCCCATCCAGAGTGCTGATGCTGATTCCAGTTACCACAGTACTAACTCAGTCAGTACTGCACAAAACGTTTGAATATTGGGGCCATTGCAGATTAGACTTCTTCATATGGCTCCATAAATGTGCCAATAGTCTTGGTGAAAGTACTCTTGGAAATACTGTTAATGATAGTTCAGCACCTATAGATATCTTAGGAAGACATACTGTAAATGACAATTCATTGCCTACACACCACTTGGGGAAACAGATATGTGGTAAATGGTATGTTAGTAGATGCACATTTTGGGGGGTTTATACAGTAACTTGTAATTTAATACCCTTGCATCTCATGGGAACATACTGTAAGCAGTACTACAGTATTCACACACCTCTTGAGTAATATACTGCACATATTATACTGGCAACCTATCCACATACCTCTTGAAAACATTCTGTAAATGGTATTTATGTACCCTCCTACCTCATGAGGAGATACTGTAAATGGTAAACCTCTACCCACACACCTCTTGTGGATATACTGAAAATGGTAATTGTGTACTCACACGCATCATGAAGTGATATAATTTAAATGGTAATTATATACCCATGCATCTCTTGAAGGGGTATACTGTAAATGGTAATTATGTACTCACACACCTTGTTTAGGGACATACTGTAAATGGTAATTATTCAATGGCAAGAAAGAATGCTGGCCTCTGATTGGTCAGTCTAGGACTGGACCCATGATGTTATCCCAGTACAACATCACAGGTCTAGTCCCAGCACACAAAAGACCGCATCAAATGTAAAAATAAATTACTCCACGACCGCACTCGGCTAACCTACCACCTTCCTTGCTAGATACCAGGATCAGTTTCACACTCTTTCCTCTCAAATGTGCCAGTGATTCCTGCACCCACTGCCCAGCAACAGTTCACCTTAGGACTGTTTTTGTGTTGGACCCCAAATCACCACTGAAAAGCAGCCAGCAAGCAGCTATTTTTTCTTTTACTGGTAAAACTGTCTTTATGAGTGGCTTCTCAGATGCCGCTGACAACACAGAAGTAACCACGCTGCCACGTGCACAAACTTTGCACTCCCCTGCTGCACTCTGAATAACTTGTTATGCTTTCTTCCCCAGCTACACCGCGGGACTGAGTGACTTGCTGATGGTATGTGAATTAGTAGAAGTCTCTCAGTCCCCACAAGTCAATCAGCTCACCAGCTCCATTTCAGGATTGAGGCTCCATGCCCCTCATAGCTTCTTCCATGAACCTCGCAGACAGTAACTACCTATCAGACGTTTCACAGAAGCCACTCAGTTTCAGGAAAAAGGAACCTCTAAACAAAATCTATTTTCTATGCTTAAATTAACTGTAACAGAGATCCTCCACCCCTGCTGTGCTCCACATGTACTCACTGCAGAAAATTTCAACAAACGGTAATTCAGTGTCCTCCTCTGCACCAGAATCCTGTCAGTGGGTACACAGTACTGTGTCCTCCAGTACAGATGAAGAGCAGTTTAGCAACTGAAGACAGAAACAAGCAGCCACAATTCAGACAAAAAAAAACAACTTTCAGTACTTCCTCATTTAACTAGCAGATGAATGGGGAGGGGGCAGATGTCAGACATCACAGCAGCAGAAGTTCAGCAGTGAAACAGTGGTAAACCATGGGGATTTGATCATTCAGGTACCACCTCCACCTACTGGTGGAAAAATATAGCAGACTTTAAAAAAAAACATATACCTCCACACAGAAAAAATGTGGGGGGAAAAAGCCAAAAACTGATTTTTTTCTCCCTTTTTTCTTTTCTTATTCAAAACTTAGCTATTGTATAATAGCAATAATGCACTCCAAGGTGTGTGTTGTGCTGGGATAACGTCACGTCTGGGGCATTGGATGCACTCGGCCTGTTTTCTCATGCCCAACCACCCCAGGCGTGATGTTATCCCAGCACGATACACACCCTGTCACACATTACTGCTTAACTATATACCCACACACCTCTTAAAGAGGTATAATGTAAATGGTAATTATGTTCCCGCATACCTCATGTGGGGATATACTGTAAATGGTAATTATGTTCCCACACCTCTTGTGAGGATATAATGTAAATGGTAATTATGTACCCACACAGCTGTTGTGGAGATTTCATGTAAATAATAATGATGTACCCACACCTGTTGTGGGGATATAATAAAAAGGTAATTATATACCTACACACCTCCTGTAGGGATATAATGTAAATGTTAATTATGTACCCACACAACATTTGGTGGGATGTAATATAAATATAGGATAAAGTATGGGGAGAAGTGTGTTACGAGAATTTAACACACACCGAGTTGTTGGATGGCACATAAACCCCGAGGGGTTTATGCACGCCATCCAACAACAAGGGTGTGTTATTCAAGTTTGACACACTTCTCACCATATTTTATTTTATATAATTGAAGGGCTCTGTTTTTTGTCTTTCAGTTTCATCCGCTGTTTGGAATCTGCTTAACATTTTTTTTTTTTAATTTTGGGTCATGTGAGGCTGCTGGAGACTATTTGTGATGGAGGTAACGCCCAAGAAGTAAGTGTTTTTTTCAGTTAGTGCTGCTTGAGGTGACAGGGACAGTTAGAAGCTCGTGCTATGTTTAGTTAGTTGTCTCGAGCGCTTTGGTGTTGAAAGGGGGCGCGTGAATGCCGTAACACCTACTCAGGTGTTACAGCATGTAACACACGGTTTTGTCAATGGCAAAAAACGGAGACCATTAATTATATAGTAATTATGTACTCACACATCTCTTGTGGGTATATAATATAAATGGTAATGATTTACTCACATGCCTCTTGTGGGGATTATATTGTAAATGGTGCACACACACTTGCTGTGGGGATATAATGTAATGGTAATTATGTACCCACACAACTCGTGTGAGGGTGTAATGCAAAAATTATGTACCCACACACCTCTTGTGGGGATACAATGTAAAGGGAAAGTATGTACCCATGTACCTCTTGTACGGATATAATATAAATGGTATTTATGCACCTATACACTACTTGCAGGGATATTGTATAATGGGTAATTTTGCACTCACACACCTCTTGTTGGTAAATACTGTAATGGATAATTATGTAAACACACACTTCTTGAAGGGATATACTGTAAATTGTAATTAAGTACATACATACTTCTTGGGGGGATATACTGCAAATTGATAATTAGGTGCTCAGATACCTCTTGAGGGAATATACTGTAAATGGTAGTTATGTACCCAAACATCCATTGTGGAGCTATACTTTGCAACTGATAATTTTGTACCCACACACCTCTTCTGGAGTTACACTTTGTAACTGGTAATTATGTATGTACACACCTCTTGCAGGGATGTTCTGTAAAGAGTAATTATTTACCACATACCTCATGTAGGGATATATTGTAATTAGTAATTATGTACCAGGTACCTCTTTGGGGGATATACTGTAAATGTTAATTATGTACCCACGCACCTCATGTAGGGATATACTGTAACTGGTAATTGTGAACCAAGGTACCAGTATTGGAGATATATTGTAAATGGTAATAATGTACCCACACACCTTATTTGTAGATGTACTGTAATTAATAACTGTGTACACGCACCTCTTTTCGGGATATACTGTAAATGGTAATTATGTATCCATGTACCTTATGTAGGGATATACTGAAAATGGTAATTATGTACCCACACTCATCTTGTTGGGATATACTGTATATGGTAACTATGTACCCACATATCTCATGTAGGGATATCATTTGAATGGTAATAATGTACCCAGACACCTCATGTGATGATGTACTGTAATTGGTAATTATGTACCCATGCATCTCTTTTGGAAATATATTGAAAATTTTAATTTTGTACCCACACACCTATTGTAGGGCTTATACTATATGTGCCAATTATGTACACACACACACACCTCTTATGGGGACATACTATAAATGGTAATTATGTACCCACACACCTCATGCTGGATACACTGTTACATACACACACACACACACACACACACACACACACACACACACACACACACGTACATCTATTGCAGTGATACACTGAAAATGGTAATGATGTACCACCACACCTATAGTGGGGATATTCTATAGAGGGTAATTATGTACCTACACACCTCTTGTGGGGATATCTTGTAAAGTGTAATTATTGACACACACCTCTTGAAGGGATATACAGTACTGTAAGTGGTTATTATGTACCCACACATTATAGGCCCATGTTCCCAGCCAGGAGAGCTTGATCATTAGATCTTAAAGGATAATTGCTGCTCTGGGAATGCAAATGGGAGGCAAGGAACAGAGGCCACTGATTTGCAGAACATTATAAATAAGCCCCCCCCCAACATCAAGTCTTATACAACAAGAGGGGGGAGCCAACCCAAGCTAGAATATATGGTGCAGTGATAGGTAAGATGGCAGTCAGTCAAAGCAAGGTGGCAAATATTATTGTAGTACATGTTCCATTTCTGTAGGGTAGCAGTCAAGTTGATAGTGGAGTAGACTGGCAAATTATACCTCAGTTTAGGTAGTAAGAAGCCTCATGCAGTTGCAAGCTGGGTGAATGATGTCAGATTCTGAAGAATCCTAAAGAATAATCCAAGTATAGTATCAACAGATTTGAAAGTCTTAGTGACATGAAGGGAGACTCAAGAGAGAGGGGCCCAAGGTAACACGCAAGTAATTAAAGAGGGACTACAGTCAAAATTTCTGGCATCAATAAATTCTGAATTTGTATCAGCATAGCCCCAATCAGCCTCATGCCAAAAATGAGATCTCTGAGTTACTTTGTTTAAAAGTTACAAGATATTTTACAACCCTAAATTCACTGCCTGTTCAAAAAAGCCAGTTTCAGTTAGGAGCTGCTGATGATGTCATTACTTGAACTCACAGTCTAGTCCTCCCTGTCAGCAAGCTTATAGGACCTATTTCTCCCAAATTTATAGATCATGTGCAATGGTTTTCACAACTAAAACAGGCAGCACCATTCAATAAACATTGCTTTAGAACTATGTGTGTTTCAGATTTTGTAATAAAGTTGACAAATTCATATTTTTTGAGGTGGCGAGCTTTTTGTTGTGGTCCTTTTCTCCAGGGTTGCTGGATGCTGAGTCATAGCACACTGCTGTGAGGTTTGCAGACTGGATAACTCTGATGTGGTGAAAGGCTGTGATCCTTTCACACCTGTCAACTGAAGTGACTTCTTAGGATGGCACTTTAAAACAATTATTCTATCTCCCTGTAAATGGGGGTGGAAGAGGTAATGCTGGTTTGAAACCCTACTATGAGTTTCTTCTATGCAGTAGCCAGTGTTTTCTCCCTGGCAGGCTGTTACTTGACCTACTTTCAGGCTCATCTATGTTGTACTCCACATTAAAATGATAATTTTACCAGGGCTAACACTTCCACCCCTAGTAGGAATTAACACATATAAGGTCCCTGCTAAAACTTATTATAAATCAGACATTGACAAACAGCAATGAAGTTACCAACATTACATTACTAGTAGCAATACAGCTTTCTAACAGGCACAGTAGAGTAGCCCCCAAATGGTATCAGTAGGATGGAGGCATGCTGACTCAGCACACAGCAACTCTGGAGAAATGGACCACATCAAAAAGGAATTGAAAAAAAAAATACAAATGTTGTCAACTTTGTTACAAAACTTGACACACATAGGGCCAGATTTTCAAGGTCACAGGTATGACACAAGGGACGTGCACCAAGCAATAGTGGCACAAGGGAGTCTAACATCAAACATTGCGCCAGATCTGATTTTCAAAGGAGCACTGCTTCAAAGGCAGTCTGTCCTGCATCAAAGGTGGCTGCATCAGCCTTGCACCATACAAATGAGAGCGCCATAATGCAAACTTTCTTGAGCCACAGAAATGGTGCAAGACTGCACCTGTGGGAATTTCAAAGCTGCACCACTGACACCAAACATGTCACAGTACTGTCAGCTGCTTGACCAGCCAGAGCTGGTCTAAGGAACACTAGAGCATATAAAGAGACCCAAAGCAGGTGGTCAGACCTGACTATGCTAATATTAAAGGCCAGTATTCTCCTGCAGGACTAGTTTAGAACATTTTGGAGGCTTAGTTTTGGCCATTTCATCTGCCGTTTTGTTTACTTAGCTTGTGTCATTCTCATCCTTTGCGTCATTTGTTTGACTCAGCTTGCACCATTTTGGTTACTCAGCTTGCACCATTTCTACTCAGTTTGCACCATTTTCAACCACCCCTTCTAATCCCATGCTCTCTATATCACTCTGTGTTTATCATCTGTACTTTATTGCATAACTGTGTTAGTGTATATTCTGTATATGCTATGTTCATTTTACTAGTCTCAAAATGCTAGACAAAACCCTGGTGCTGTAACAATACCCCAGTACACACATGAAAATAGGTATTGCACATAAATGTGGATTTTCTAGTGTGTCAGGTTCTAATGAAGATATAGATAGACAGATAGATAGACGGACAGACAGACTGACAGACAGGCAGGCAGGCAGGTAAACAGACACATAGACCATAGATATTGCTATGGATATAGATATATAGATAGATATACTGGTATGCTGAGGTTCTTGGACTTTGCAGATTGCTTTCCTATTTTGGGTTCACCATGACCTAGACCAGTAACACCATAAGAAGGGTTAGATCAGTTTCCCCTGGGTTAAGACTGAGAAGAGACACACAGAAGTCCTAAGAAGAATGAAACGCATGTCTGTCTTCTGTTGTCAACCTTTGCAGTGTGTGTGTGTGTGTGTGTGTGTGTGTGTGTGTGTGTGAGAGAGAGAGAAAGAGAGAGTGCATTTGGCATCCTACACTCCTACTTAAACCAGAACCAGGGCTCGATTTACAAAGGTCGGTGCAAGCACCAGGGAGTTATACATAAATACTTATTGAGGACATTGGGGATCAGGGGGAGGTCCGCTATACCACCAGGGAAATATACATAATATATATTGGGATGTCAGGGACTGGTGATGGGGGTGGGGAGTCTGCTATACCACCAGGGAAATATACATAATATTTATTGGGGACACTGGGGGTCGCTGATTGGGGGGGCACTAGACCACCAGAGAATTATACATAAAATTTATTGGGGACATCAGGGATTGGTGGGGAGGTCCACTAGCCACCAGGGACATGAATTACTTATATTTAACAGGGGATCAGGGCCAGGGGGACGTTAGCCACCAGGGACATGAATTACTGTTATGTGAAAGGAGATCAGGGTGGGGTGACCGTGGTACATTGCTGCAAATGTCTAGACCCTCCTGGGGACACATTTCTCCCTTGCTGGTCTAACAATACTTGGAACTTTGCCCTCTGGGAGGGTTCTATATCATAAGGGTGATCGCCAAGGCCACTGTTTTTTGGTGCTTGGAAAAAGCAAATTCCGTTTTGACCATCCTGGATTCCGGGATTTTACCGGTGTTTGGGAATCCAATTTCCAGGATTTTTCCGGTAATCCAAAACTTTATATTATTCACTCATTTTAAGTAATAAATTTGTCTGTCAGTGTTTTATTATGTTTTTATGCAGATTTAAGCCACATCAGCAGAAAACAAGAACATTTAATCCCATATTGCATGTTATATTAGCTACCCAAGTTGTGCATCTACACACTATCAAGGATAAAGTTGACTGTGGAACTCCATTGGCCAAACTGGCATAATTATTAAAATATTCCCTTCTCAGATCAATACAGCTGGTGAAAATAAATGGTCTCATGTAACAGTAACATTTTTCTCACATGGATTAACAAATTCTGAAGTCTGCGCGATACCAAAGACACCAAAATCTAGTCTTTGTTTTAATGTTGATAATGTGTTCTGTGACATGTATAATAACAACTTCTCAAAGCTAAAAAGCAATTAATGTGTTTTATTTTTAAAAGATTTATAAAGACAAATATGTACAAAAACACTATTCAAGTACTGACTACTGAACATGGGTCGATAAATACACTACCCAGACTACATGAACTAAAGCATACTATGAAGGACAGCAGAATCTAACCCATAGTAGCTACACATAATGTGGAGATTTTATATATATACAGTTCTGGTGCAGTATTGTAGGGAAAAAATGGTGCTCCACTGTGCAATGAAGTGTAGACATGATATATATATATATATATATATATATATATATATATATATATATATATAGTGCATGTCTACACTTTATTCTGATGAGCCTCATTTTCCTAACTACACCAAACTACACATCTTCATCGCTGCACAGTGGAGCACCACTTTGTTTTCTGCAATATTGCACTAGAACTGCATGTCTACAACTTTATTGCACAGGGGAACACTATTTTTCTGCAATAGTGCATCAGAACTGCAATTTTACACAAGAGGGTGGGAGAGTCTACTTATTGAATAGCAGCATTGAAAATAATTTTAAATTGTCCACAGTCAGGCTTCTCCATTGGTCAGTCAGGAATTGTCCATGTGCAGAAAATGAGCGCTCCACATCTGCACTAGAAACAGGGACCCAAATGGCCTGAAGGGTTACCTTTGCCAGAGTTGGTACCTGTGAGGACATAGAGATCCAGTACTGGTGAAGATCAAATGATTCAATCTCTGGTAGTTCCCACACATCCTGCCGTACGTAGATCTCCCAGTCCCTTAACAGTGCATTCTTATTGTGTAACGTGAACATTGGGATATCGGGCAAGTACAGTTGGAAGTCCTTATTGAGTTTGGGTGGGTTGAGTGGGTTTAGAATTCGACAGGCCATTAGAAACTGTACAGATGGATTTGACTGTAGGTGTTTTGTCAGTTTCTCCAAACTGACCTAGAAAGCATTTTTGAACAATTTAATGTTCTCATCCCTTACTTTATTCCTCAGTTTAGAGAGGTACAGCTCTGCCTTCTCCCCAAAGCCATCATTTTTGTTGTGCCAGCCTCAAAGCGGCTCTTAATTGACATTAACATGTCATACGTGGGCGTCATAGAGGTTTCTCCTTTGACTGCAAAAGTTCTATCACAGCAATAATGTCACCTGAATTATCTGTAATAAATGCCAGTTGTGCTTGTAGCTCATCGTACCAGTCGTCCAGTAATGCCCGTAGATTGTTTATTGAGGTGGCATCACTGAATCTTCCTGAAAAGTCCCTCAGGTATTGCAGGTGTGTTGAGTGGTATGCCACAGCTGCAAACCATGTGTTCCATCTAGTTAAAACAGGAACTGGTGGTAATGCAATCATTTCTCCTGGAGCTTCCAGATCCTGCAAAAATGTGATGAATTCTCATTTGCATTTTGGTGATTGCTGAAAAGCATATTCTATCAATGAAACCAGTTCATTAACTTTTTTGAAATGGTACAGCCATGTATCCCCAACAAGGGACAAAACATGTGCCCAGCAACACACATGCACAACGTGGTCCCCAAGAACCCCGCGAAGTGCGTCATTGAAACATTTTATCATGTAACGAGCGCTGTCGCTGACAAATGAAACTACATTCGTAAAGTCAATGTCACAACTCTGGAGAGTCTTCAAGACAGCTTGAGCCACTGTGGAATGGTTGACAGAGTCTAGTTCTGTGCTGTTTCCAAGATATGTTTTGCCCCTTCCAACACAAAGACGACATTAAGAATGCACCGTGACTGTGCATCCGTGCTCTCGTCACATATCACAGACAAGGATTTCCCAGTCACAGCTGCCTTAAGGTCTTCATCAATTTTCCCTCTTACCTAGGGTAAATAGAGTTGTCTCAGGGTGTCTGCTTTTGGCACTGCTCCACTCCCCTTCACATACTTGCACATCCATTCCCTCAGTTGTGGATGATCCAGCTTCTCCAATGGGATATTTGCAGCCCCCCATGCCTTAACTGTGTCCATGACCATCTCATTTCTTACTATGGATGATTCTGTTGCAGCTCTGAAACTGCTGGTCAGGGTCACCTGCCTTGCTGGTCTTCCTTCACTAGCAGCTCGTTCCTTGTTCCTAGCATGTTTCTTGCTGAGCAGATGATCTTTGACTGTATCTTTTCTGGTATGGTCCAGGACATGGTTGCAGTAAGGACAGAAAAGTTTTCCTCCATCCTCATAGAGGCCTTCAGATTTAAACTGCTGGGCTCGCTCCTTAGCCGATGTGAAGCAAAGCTTGGCCCTCTTATTCAGTGGTGCAGCAAACATCATGCAGGCAGAAAGTATGAATACTGAAATCACAACCAAAAAAAAATAATTAGTAGTGTGTTCCACTAATCTGCTTGATAAGAATTCAACAAAATGGCAGACTGATCCCATGGATAGGACAATCCATGACTTTTATTCTCTGGCTATATTGATGGCAGTAGCCACTGCATAAAGCCCCCATCTTCCAGGTGCAATGGCAGCAGCATTCCATGACTCCCATCCTCCAGGTGTGAAGGCAGCAGCAATCTACGAATCGCATCCTCCAGGTATGACAGCAGCAGCATTGTACGACTCCCATCCTCCAGGTACGATGGCAGCAGCAGCCCACGACTCCCATTCTCCTGGGATGGCAGTAGCATCCAGCGACCACCGTTCACTAGGTGAGATGGCAGCAACAGTCTACAACTCTCATCCTCCAGGTACAATGGCAGCAGCATTCCATGACTCCCATCCTCCAGGTGTGAAGGCAGCAACAATCTATGAATCGCATCCTCCAGATACAACAGCAGCAGCATTGTACGACTCCCATCCTCCAGGTACGATGGCAGCAGCAGCCTACGACTCCGATCCTCCAGATACGATGGCAGCAGCAGCCCATGACTCCCATTCTCCTGCAAAACCAGCAGTGAGATGCAGCCCAGGGTTGGGTCTGTGTCCTGTGAGTACCTCCCATTTTGGACCCTGCCACCAACCTCGTTTTAAATGCAGCATTTACTATAGATAATTCGATCCCCCTCATCACATCAGCAAAATAGTGCAGTATTTTACCTGCAGTAACTCCAACATCTACTGTACACAGGGCTGTGCCTAGGACTTTAAGGGCTCCCCTGCAAAGCACTCTGTGGGGACCTACTGCATGACCTACTGCACGACCAAAACATCAGTTCAAAAAAATACTATTTAATATTACCTTACACTATCTGCAGTAAAAAGCAAAGCAAGCAATATACAATAAAAAGCAAAGTAAAACAGTGAATAGTTGCATTCACCGGCCCATCGGCACAGCGGTTGGATTTCTGCTTGTGACGCCAGCGACCCAGGTTCTGGAGGGCTGGCCAGGGAGAATGGCTTGAGCATCCCATGACAGCTCGCCTTCTCCGGGGGAAGGGGGGCCAATGCCCGCAACTTGCCTGATCCCGAGCAGAGGCTTGAGGTGCAACAAGGAGGGGCTGCCATGATGCGTGGTGGATGTTGGCACACAGCACCTTGACATCAAGGCACACACCACATTAGGGTAGGAAACCAGAGGGGAAACAAAACAGTCTTCCATCACTGGGAGTGTGCCCTCAATATACTACTCTCTCAGACCACCTTGCCCAATGAAACAAGAAGTGTACTGGGTGTACGGGCCCTACCTCGTTCGCTGCCCAGGGGGTATAACCACGGCTACATGAGGCGCAAGGTTGGTCTCGGGCCGGGTGGTTGGCAGAGGGATGACTTCTAGGTTGAGTACTGCATGCAGTTTTGGAGGCCAAACTTAAAGAGGGACATTAAACTCCTGGAGAGGGTCCAGAGGAGGGCAACCAAAATGATCTGGGGCCTGGGGTACAGGCCCTATGGGGAGACACTCGAAGAGCTAAATATGTACACATTGGAAGAGAGAAGGGACTGGGGAGACACGATAGAGGTCTTCAGGTACATGAAGGAGTTAAATAGAGGAGGAGCAGTCAGGGTGCCCCAAAGTCTGAAGGTCTGTCAATAGCTGCTCCCCCCACACCCACACTGTGCTAGAGGGGCACAAAATGGCAGTGTTCTGAGCACTATTCAGACCCCACCACCCTACTCTGACACCCCCTTTGATTTTTGTTCCTTGCTACACACACACACACGTTCTTCTTGCTAGCTCACCTGCACTGCTCTGGGGTACCTTGGACCCCACTCCCCCTGCCCCCACACACATGCACTGATATAGGGGTTCTTGGCTGTATATACAAGTTAAGCAAATAGAAACAAAGAAACTGTGGATAACCAAGGACAGACCATTTTATTTAATGAAGTTAACTAGGCTAGGCACATAAAACTCATTCCAAAGTGTAAGCTGTATGAGAGAGAAGTACAGCAAAGAAATAGTACAAATAAACAATAAAGGAAAAAATATACATTAGCTCAAAAATATGAGGACTCCATGTGGTTCAAAATGTTCAGAATAGAGCAAGATGGGGATGCTCCTACCCACAGTAAAGGTAGCTAAGGGCCACCAGGCCCATCAAGTCTGCCCTGCTGATTTTGAAAATGGGGGGTCCAAAGACAGGTGCCTTAGCGCATCATGGAGTGAGAGGGTGCTGAATCCACACTCCAAGGATACAAGACAAAGGAAAAAGCAGATGAGCACATTGGACCACCCCCCCAAACACACACACACCTTGGACCCCACACAGTTTGTTGCCCTACAACACACAATTTTTGATCTGTGAGCATCTTGGATGATCTGCGAGCATCTTGGACAACCCCCCCCCACACACACACAAAAAAAACATTAGCAGTGTCTTGCATCCCTTCCCAACACTCTTTACCTGCCCCAAGGATAGAAGGCAAAGGAAAAAGCAGACGAGCACCTCGGACCCCCCAAACACACACACACACACACACACATACACCTTGGACCCCACACACCTTGGACCCCACACAGTTTGTTGCCCTACAACACACAATTTAAATAAATATGAATGTTGATCTGCGAGCATCTGGGACGATCTGCGAGCATCTTGGACGACAACCCCCCCACACAAACAAACATTAGCAGTGTCTTGCATCCCTTCCCAACACTCTTTACCTGCCCCAAGGATACAAGACAAAGGAAAAAGCAGACGAGCACATCGGACCCCCCCCCAAACACACACACACCTTGGACCCCACACAGTTTGTTGCCCTACAACACACAATTTAAATAAATATGAATGTTGATCTGTGAGAATCTTGGACGATCTGCATCTTGGACGACACCACCCCCACACAAACAAACATTAGCAGTGTCTTGCATCCCTTCCCAACACTCTTTACCTGCCCCAAGGATACAAGACAAAGGAAAAAGCAGACAAGCACATCGGACCCCCCCCCCCAAACACACACACACCTTGGACCCCACACAGTTTGTTGCCCTACAACACACAATTTAAATAAATATGAATGTTGATCTATGAACATCTTAAATGATCTCATGAGCATCTTGAGCGACAACCCCCCACACACAAACAAACATTAGCAGTGTCTTGCATCTCTTCCCAACACTCTTTACCTGCCCAAGGAAACAAGACAAAGGAAAAAGCAGACGAGCACATCAGACCCCCCAAACACACACACCTTGGACCCACACAGTTTGTTGCCCTACAACACACAATTTAAATAAATATGAATGTTGATCTGTGAGAATCTTGGACGATCTGCGAGCATCTTGGGCGACACCACCCCCACACAAACAAACATTAGCAGTGTCTTGCATCCCTTCTCAACACTCTTTACCTGCCCCAAGGATGCAAGGCAAAGGAAAAAGCAGACGAGCACCTCGGACGCCCCAAACACACACACACACACACACACACACACACACACACACACACACACCTTGGACCCCACACAGTTTGTTGCCCTACAACACACAATTTTTGATCTGCGAGCATCTTGGACAACCCACTCCCCACACACACACACAAAAAACATTAGCAGTGTCTTGCATCCCTTCCCAACACTCTTTACCTGCCCCAAGGATACAAAACAAAGGAAAAAGCAGACGAGCACATCGGACCCCCCCAAAACACACACACACCTTGGACCCCACACAGTTTGTTGCCCTACAACACACAATTTAAATAAATATGAATGTTGATCTGAGAGCATCTTGGACGATCTGCGAGCATCTTGGATGACACCACCCCCACACAAACAAACATTAGCAGTGTCTTGCATCCCTTCCCAACACTCTTTACCTGCCCCAAGGATACAAGGCAAAGGAAAAAGCAGACAAGCACCTCGGACCCCCCCCCAAACATACATACATACACACCCCCTTGGGCCCCACACACTTTGGACCCCACACAGTTTGTTGCCCTACAACACACAATTTAAATAAATATAAATGTTGATCTGCAAGCATCTTGGACGATCTGCGAGCATCTTGGACGACATCACCCCCACACAAACAAACATTAGCAGTGTCTTGCATCCCTTCCCAACACTCTTTACCTGCCCCAAGGATACAAGGCAAAGGAAAAAGCAGATGAGCACCTCGGACCCCCCCAAACACACCCCTTGGACCCCACACACCTTGGACCCCACACAGTTTGTTGCCCTACAACACACAATTAAAAAAATATGATCTGTGAGCATTTTGGACGACCCCCCCACACACACAAAAAATTAGCAGTGTCTTGCACATCGGACAGCCCCCAACACACGCACATCCTGGACCCCACACAGTTTGTTGCCCTACAACACACAATTTAAATAAATGTGCATCTTGGATGACCTGCGAGCATCTTGGATGACACCCCCCCACACACACACACATAAAAAAAGCAGTAGCAGTGTCTTGCATCCCTTTAATCTTACATCCCTTTACCTGCCTCATTAAACCCCAAAGTAAAAGCAGGTACCTGATGTGTCTGGGGGAGTGGTGGCAGAAAAGGCAGGCTCGCAGTGCAATTCTTGGACAGTCAAATTAAAAAGCTGGCTTTCCGAAATGGCGTTCTTGGCTGCTTGGTGTGCTGCTTAGCATTCTTGGCATCCACGTGGTCTCGACTCTCCTCTGTCTGGGCATACGTCCTTCTCTCCTACGCTCCTGGATCAAATGGGTGGTTGATTGGCCAAAGGCCACCTTTTATGGGCTCCCAGTTCCTGAATGCTCGCGCAAGCAGCGTGAGTTCCGTAACTCTACCGCGGGATACCACGGGACATTTAAATTTCCGGCAGCCAATCAGATTTCCATGATTCCAGCCAGAATCACGGTAAAACAGTGGCCTTGGTGATCGCCAAACAGCGATCACAGTTACCGCCAGTGTACATCACCAAAAAGCAAAATGGCAGTGTACACTCATCAGCAACACCACAGCTGACAACCAGAAGCATCATTTATGTGGGGGGCTATGCTCCCACACCCCCATGATTTCAGATTACCAACTCCAGGGCGGTGCATGTCGGGGAGGAGAAGACAGTCCCAAAGAAAAGAACAAATTCCAGCCAAAGCAAAAAAGTATGCTCCAGCCCAGAACCTTGAACCTGCTGCACTGAAGCTAGCCACCCTCACCACACCACACAGCTAGCTCAGGCAGCAGCATGCCACACTACCCTACACAAACCCTCTTCTCTATCCCTCCCCTTCTGGTCACCATCCTACACTACCACTAACCCTCCCTTGCTCATCCCTACTCTCACTGTACTTTTCCTTGCTACCTTTACAGGGTTGTTCACATGTGAGGCACTGCAAATGAGTCACTCACAACAGAGTCACCCATTTGTAGTCGCCAATATCACTGGATACCCTCTGGGAGGGTTTTGTGAGTCCCAACTTAGGGGATATGGCAGCCTGCATCTACTGCAAGCCCCTACTGCCATGTCATTGCTCATTTTGTAGTACAAGGCTGACACAAGCCCCCTTTAGTGCAGGCAGCCTGTGTTTGCCACAGACTGTCTTTATGAATTGCTTCCGGCGCATTTTGTGGTACAAACCACACCTTGCACCATTCTTTGTGGGGCAAGCCCCTTGCACCATTCAGGGGAGCTTTTTGAATCGGGACCCCAATCTTAATTATTTTATGGTGACTTGCATATATAGCCCCATAATGTTTTCCATCATTAGGGCATGTCTGATTTTGAATTTCTTTGAAATCTGGCTTTATTGCCAATGCCCTTTCTATGTAACTCTTGCCTCAGTGCTTTTGTGCTGAGGTTCTTGACCTTTTTAGATTGCTTTCCTATTTGGAGGTCACCATAACCCATATATGTAAGGCCATCACAAAGGCTGGTTCATTTTCCACTGCTAAAGTTCCTGGTCTTGCAGTTACTGAATGATGCAACTCATGAATGATCCTTTGCTTCCTGTAGAGCAGTGTGGGCTCTGTGCAAAGAAAATTATGAACGATCTTGATCTTCAGCATGAGGAACGTTATGACTGATTCTGTAGGCCCCCGGTTGAGAGCTATAGTTTCTAGCTCCAAGCACTATACAAATGAGACACATGCATGGACCTGTAGCTTATACTTGGGTAACTGGGTTAGGTGCTGGAGGAGAGAGGGTATTATTGTCAAGATCCCTAAGAAACAGTACTCTACTGATTTGTCAAGACTTCAGAGACTCCAAATCATAATTTTGTACAGGTAGCAAAACACTGTTATTTGCTGTGTTGGGAGGCAGAAGCCTCCTTATCAGATTATCTTGATCTCCTTAACTGGATTGTATGTATTGCATGCACAAAAAGTTCTCAGTAAAAAGATATTTACAAAAAAGAATGCAGACTTTAGGGTTGAAGAATGCAAAGCAGACAAAGTAAGGAAATGACAAACATTAGGTTTCAGAGTTTCAGGAATCTTGGCAAATTGGTGGTGTGGTGTTACTTGGGGTTGTCAACCCTAATGCCCACCCCAGTCTCCTGTCCAAAACATGAGGTACAGTACCAAGCCAATGCCTTCCAGGTAGAGAAGTACCAACACTAGTAGGATATCCATTAACGAATCAACAAAGGGTGATTATACTTGTATGTCATGCTAAAGCATAATATGAATAGCTTTTTTTTTTAACTAATTTATGGGGGGTACCCTGTTCCCTTTGAAGTAATAAAATGGAGGTTGATCATTTGTACCTCTCCACATGGGAAAGTGTAATTCAATGTGCAGGATATGAAATGTACTAGATTCAGCTGTTACCTGTTAATACAGGGCCTTATACTTGTCATAAATGTGCAGAAGGTTTTAAAACATCTTTAAAAACCCACCTTTTTAATCAGGCCTTCTCTGGTTTATAAGAGGAAAAGCCTTTTATTAGGTAGCTGTTTGACAGGAAGTGTGATTTTCACATGAAAAGTCACTTTTGGCACTTAGCTTCCGACCCATATTCTTTGGGGTAGTTTTTGCCTCAATGCTTATGCGCTAGTGTTCCTTGTCTTTTAATTTTTGTTGTTCTATTGGGTTCACATTTTATTAGTATTTTAATGGTGTATGCTGTTGTGAACTTGTGTCCATGTGTATGTGTTAATGGATGTTTGAGCTGTAAGGGTGCCCTGAGCTTTGGAAGGGCACTCCATGGAACAATAAAGTGATGGTGGTGATGATGATGATCTTTTGCAACTACACAAAAAGAAATTATACATCTGAAGGAAGAAGTTAAATGCACATTAGAAAGTGGAAAAACTGAATGTTTTCTTGAGACCTCTGAGGCTGAAAAGCACTCCTTAAAGGAGAAAAATCAAATAAATAATGTCTCCCTAGATCCAAACCTAAAAAAAATGTGGGATAGAGGAAGATGTGGACATAGAAACTAGTTTCTACTTAGAAATTATTCCCAGTAAAAGAGTAAGCGAGGATGGAAATATAGCAAACTGTTCCTCTGGTATCAAGTAATGTCTAGTTCCTCCTAACAAGAATCATAACAAGAGTAAAAGGGCATAGATTTTCTCAGATGTAAGTAACACCTCAAACAGATTTGAAGTTCTAGTCCCTGAACCAGAACATAGAAATGCTCTTTAAACCAACCAGTAGGATGACATGGTCCCAAAAAGTCCCCCAACAAGGGCCTCATTTACAGCCTCAGTAAATCCTGCTCCACCACCTAACCAAAGAGGATTCCATAATTCAATTTACTGATTCTAAAATCTGCAAGAAATGCAAGCTTTAGGCAATGGTTACTTGTTTCCCTGGTGCTAGGGTACACAATATATCCAACTGGAGGATATTTTAAAACAACCAGGATCCTCTCCTTCAGTAGTTATACATAAAGGGAAGGTAAGGTAAGGTAAGGCAAGGCAATATTTATTTATATAGTGCCCACTCCACAAAGGCTGTAAGTTGTTTACAGAGTTAGATAAAGAGTATCACTAATCACATTGAAAGCAGGAACAAATGATACAGGGAAAACCCCAAACAGACATTTTTTTCCTCAAACATTTTTTTCCTGACTTTGAATCTCTTTAAGGGAAACTTAAAGCTAGGGGATGTAAGGTCATGATCTCTAAAATTCTACCTGTATTCAATGTGTCAGTTTTTAAAAAGTAAGTGATTAGATGCATTAATGAAAAAGAAAATGAGTGGATAAAGACCAATTTATTTTTTAAAGAAACTGGGGTACCTTTTTGGGGAAACTACATTTTTTCATATGTGGTGGGCTCCATCTTAGTAAACAAGGGACAAGTATATTGGCTAAGAGACTAAACAGCTCATTGGATAACCATTTAAACTAGGAATTAAGGTGAAAATGGGAGGGGATATACTCATACCCATACATGACTTAACATTAGTTAAATTAAACTCCAAAACCAGAGGAAATAACTAAGTTCTTAAGGACACTGAAATCAAAGAGAAAGAAGGATGGAAGGGAATCTTTATAAATGCAAGGAGTTTAAAGAAGAAAAAAGATGAAGTAGAAGTATTTACTCAGACACACGAGTCACAAATCATCAGTATCACTGAGACTGGATGGGACAAAAAACGGAATGGAATACTTCATTAACTAATTACAAAAGTTTCAAGAGGGACAGAAGATGAATGAAGGGTGGGGAATTGTAGTGTATATCAAGATATCAAGTCATCACTTAACTCACTAGATATCACAAACAAAATAAAACAACATGATAAAAGAAACAGAATCCCTTTGGATCAGAACTACCTCCCCCCTCCCCCCATGGCCCCAGAATTACTCACTGGTTTAATCTATAGACCTCTGAACTTAAATAAGCAAGAAAGCCAAAACTTCTGTAAGGAAATTAAAATAACTAATGATAATTGTAATAGGAGATAATAGGAGACTTCAATATACCAAGCATTGACTGGGAAACATGTACAGCAAATATTAGCATTGATAACATCTCTAGTGTACTAACAAAACAGTGTAACATGACTCAAGTTGTGAGAAGTCCAGCTGGAAGAGAAAATATATTGGATCTAGTATTGCCAACACTAGATGTAAAAATTTCCAACTATAAAGTTACCACCCCTTTGGGTAATAGTAATCATCCAACTGGAGAATTCACCACTGATTACACCAGAACCAGGAACCAAGGAACAACAGAAATTCACGAAGCTAACACAGAGGCCATGAATGACGCATTAAGTAAAATTCACTGGGAACATTTCTTTTGTAATAAAAAAGTAGAGAGGGCATGGCTGAAATTTTAAAACTGCATTCTGGAAATATGCAATATGTATATTCCTGCTATTAAGAAATATAATAAGAAAGCTGTAGACCAAAATGGCTCACAAGAAAAATAATGGTAGCTATAAATAAAAGGAACACATTTTTCAAAAAATATAAAACAGAATAATAAGTCAGAAACATGGGGGGCATACAAACAGCAACAACAAAGGTATACAAAATGATTAATCAATAAAACAAAAAGAAAGATGGAAAGGGATCTAGCACAAAGCATGAATAGTATGGATGTTAAAAAACTATACTTCTATATAAACGCAATAAAGGAAACAGAGAATCGAATAGGCACACTTAAAAATGAGACAGGTGAAGTGAGCTCTCCATAAGCTATGGCAGAGACAGTCAATATTTATTTTAGCTCTGTCTTTACTAAATCGGATAAATAAAAGGTCACAGATAAAGACTTTATAATATTCCAAAGTGACTGGGAAATCAATGAAGAAAAAATTACTGACAAAAATCAAATTATTAAGAACAAGTTCTACACCAGGACCTAATAAAATAATGTGTAAAATGCTGCAATTATATGTTAATACATTCCACAGAGCCACTTGTTGCTATATAAGTGTGGCTTCATGTGCCTTTGGCTGGAGCAAGATCAGCAAAGCAAAGCTGAGCTGTTCTGGCTCAAGCTGAAGGCAAGTGAAAGCACTGTAATACAGCAATGAGCGGTGATGGGGGATGTATTATTATTGATTGAGAGTGATCAATAATATATTAAAAAAAAAAATGTCCCCAGAATGTGTCCATTTCCAGGGCATCTGCACGTGAGATGCTCTTCACAGAATAAGAGTGTCTCACATGCAGGGGAAAGGAGCGCTCTAATTGGCCTGGAGCGCTCGCTTAATCTATAGTAATGATTAACCAGATCATCAAGCCACTTTACATCATCTTCTACAAAGCAGTAGAGGAAAACAACGTACTATCAGACTGGAAAACAGCACCGGTAGTCTACGTCTTTAAAAAAGAAAATATATTTGACTCAGTGAATTATCAGGAGAGTATTAGAAAAGATAACTTACTAGAACACATATAAAGTGAGGAAAAGGGATATGTTCCAACATAGGGTTTTCAGAGATCTACAGTTACAAACCTACTTTCTTTTCATGAAAATGTAAGCTATAATTTAGATCAAGCTCACCTATTGATGTAACTCTGTTAGACTTTCAAAAAGCCTCTGATATCATCCCTCACTGGGCAATATCCCTAAAGCTTCAACTCTGTGGTATTCCCTTATCCTTAAGTTTCTGGATAATAAACGGGTTAAAAGACCACACACAGAGGGTTATCATAAATGGGATTGTTTCCATTTCTTGTCCAGTCACAAACGGTATTCCCCAGGGTTTGGTGCTGAGGTTCATGCTCTTTAGTATTTTTGCACCCGATATTTTATTTATTTTATTTATTTATTTAGAAACATATTGGAATTACAAACCTTTGAGTCACAGACTCCTTTACAAAGGCTCCACGTCAGATATTATACAGTGCAGATAATACAAAGTGAGTACAACACATAGACAGTAACAGACAGTAAGTACAGGCATTACAAATTAGAGTCTGTAGATATTAAGCAATGGTAAACATTAAAGTTACAGATGGCAATCAAAATTGAAGAGACAATACTGGTGCAGCATTCTTCAGGTAGGTAGGAGGAGGTTCCTTTGTCAACATCTAAGGTAGGAATTGTGACACATCATCACAATATCAGTCGTATATGGGGGAGGGGGAAGGAACATAAAACAGTCCCGTGGTTGAGCACACAGGAGCATGCTAATAGCAGTCGCAAGCACTGAAGGAATGGAGTTGTTCCCTGAGCAGGGTTTTGAAGTGGCCTAAATTATTTTCAGAGGAGATGGCACAGGGAAGTGCATTCATCCAGAGGGGAGCCCTGTAGTAGAAGAATCTCTGACCCAGGGATGCGCGACAGTGGGGGATCAGGTAGGAGGATTTGGAAGAACTATGAGTGGCAACCACCGAGTGTGCAGGTTGTAGAAGGTTGGTAAGGCCAGGGGGGCTACATATGATATGGGTGAACACTTAGAATGGTAATGTCACAAGTACGCAGGTGACATAAAAATAGGTGGCAGCAGTAAACACCTAGAGGATTGTGCACAAATTCAGGGTGACCTGGATCAGATAGGGTCATGGGCAGAAAGGTGAGGCATGAGGTTTAACCATGATAAGTGTGTGGTGCTCCGCGAGGGAAACAAAAATATAAAGCACCCTTATACTCCCCAGTACATTTCACTTAAACTAGTCAAAAAGGAAAGGGATTTTGGAGTACTGGTTAGTGAAGAAATGAATGTAAGAGAACAGTGTCTATCTGTAGTTACAAAGGCTAATAGGGTATAGTGGTCAATTATATAGTGGTCAATTAAAAAATCTTTCAGAAGTCGAAGCAAGCAAATATCAAGTATCATATATTATGCCTATGTACACCAAATATTGGATGATGGCTCACAGTTATGAGCCCCTTCTAAACAAGGAAGGAGAAGAAGATACGATTGAATGGGTACAGGGAAGGTTGACCAAAATATTCAAAGAATTAACTGATCTATGATATTGTATGCAGATAGACTCAGGGAACTTAAACTAATGTCTTTATACACTAAAAAAATCAAGATGATATGATGATGATGGTATACAATATCCTGCAGGATCCCTTTCTCATGACACAGTTAAATACTGAATACAAAGCAGATCATGGTGAGACCCGTGGACATTTTTTACAAATTAGAAAGAAACCCTTCAGAACACATAATAGAACGTTCTTCTTTTCCCGAAGGGTGATAGGTCTGTGTAATGAACTACCACTGGAAATAATTATCAATGCATCAAAAACAGCTTTGAAGAAAAGATTAAACACATATGTGATGGGCACCAGAATTTGAGGTATTACTGCCGAAATAGTGGGAGATCAGAACTCATGGGCTAACTATCCTATTCCTGCCCTTTACCATCCACAGTAGTAATAGTATGTCTTGCCAAATTTGGTCAACAGAATCAGTCATAGCTTTCTTCACACATGGCCCTGTGGGCCCTGAGTGAACAAACATATGATGGAAAAAAGCATATGATGTAAAACCTTGTTTGCTCAGGGGAAGGGGGAATTAGCATTAACAACCCCAAGGAACACCATGCCATAAATTTACCAAAACCCTGGAGACTGCAAGCACTGTTTATCATTTCTTTACTTTGTCTGCTTTGCATTCTTCAACTCTAATATCTGCATTAACAAATGTTCTGCAATTAATTTCCTTTCTTTTTTGATAATGGGATTGCATCCTTATTCAGATAGGTCCCGTCAGGACCTGTACCAAAAAATTGCAGCTGTACATATCCCTATGGGCCCTGCACCAAGGGAAGAGTCCATGTGCCATTGTGCATGCATGGCACTGCATTAAGAGAAGAATTGGTGAGGCTGTTCATTGGCTTGCAGAAGCACAGGACACTCTGAGCCATGTGCTTTCATGTGGGTACAGATCCAGACATCCAGACATGAGCCCTGCGAAAAGAGTCCCTCTGGTTGTGGAAGCTCAGGGCAGCTGTGGATATAGATGTTCAGTGCCCTCCAGGCCCTGTGACAGGACAGGAATCTGTGGAGCTGTTTTGGGGGATACAGAATCTCCTGTAGGTCCTGTGCTTCCATGCAGCTATGGATGCAGAGGTGCAGGGTGCTCTAGACCTTGTGCCATGAGAAAAGTCCTCTTCTCTATATGGTTACTTGCTGCCCATATGATAGGATACTGCACTGTCCCACCCCAGACTGGGAGAGGTGCTGCATAGCAGCATTATCCCCCAACATCGGCCCATCCAGCTGGTTCAATGAGCTCACCCCCAAACTCAGCTCACTGGAACAGGATCATAATGCATTTCCCACTGGGCCAACTATCAACCTTGCATACAATGTTTCTTCATAGAACCTTATTTTGTTACATTGTGATTCCAAATTTCCAACATAGTAATTTTATTATTCCCCTTTCTAAACATGACAGGTGTAATTTATCAAATGCTGGCCACAACATAATTTTGCACCACAAGTGTAGAAACACATTTTGGCAGGATTTTAAAAGAGACACCTATCACGGTCATCAGGTGTGGTCAAAAATGGCTATGTGAAAATGTGGGGTCAAAAAATTGAAAAATAGCAAAGTTATGAGTGAACATTGTAAAATGTCAATGTTCCTTCATAACTTCGTTTTTTTTTTAAATTTTGACCACAGATTTTCATCATAGTCATTTTATGACCCTACCTCTAGAGATGCTGCAAAATTAAATTTTGCTGGTGAAATCTCTACAAAACCGACAATTTCACCACGTGAAATATTTCACATAATTCAGCTGTTCCACAAAATATTTTGGTGGGGTATGAAGTTGCAAAATTTCACTCGAAAACAGCAACATTTCACCTGCAACTGGCAATTTTCACTGTTTCACAGATGAAATTTCGCACTCCACAGGTGAAATTCCGTATTTCACATCCACATAAAATTTTGCTAAATGGCCAAATTACGCAAAATATTTTGCTTTATGAAATTCGGCAATTTCACACATCTCTACCCACCTCATGCACCTGGTAGGTGAAATTGTTCAAATCCATCCTGAAAAGGCATTCCAAGGAGTTATTGAAAAATCACCTTTTCAGCCAGATATTACCCCCCTCCCACACATTCATGAGATGGTGTCATAAAAAGGCCATGTTGAAAATGTGTAAAAATATTAAAAAATGACTGAGTTATGAGTAAAAGTGCAAAACGCATAAACAATACATTAATCATGCTTGCTTTGTATTCAGTAACTTTGCAGTCAGGCTCCATAGCAGCAGGACATTTGGTGACTGAGGGAGGATTGACTTTGAATTTACTTTGGTGGATAGTGCTAAGTAAAGGCTGAGGAGGGGTGGTGTGGGGGAGGGGAGTGGCACATTCCAAAAGTCATTGAAGGACCTTTTTTTTGTTTCAGGTGTAGTAAAAAAAAAAAACAATGAGAGATAGTTTTTTTGTTTCAAGAATGCACTAACACAGGAGACAGGGCACCCCATTATCAGTAAAGTATTTGGGAGTACCGGGGCAGGTGCCCCAGTGTTGTACAATATTGGTGGGAGGAATAACTATTGGGGGAAACTAACGCAGTACAAACCAAGGGGAACTGGGGGTGCACACCCCCTTGTCACCAGTCACACTAAGGGTATGCACTGTGCTATATTTGGCACCTGGGGCTGGGCACCCCAGTGTTGGCATGAATACGATATCTATCACCTGCATACAGAAGCACTGTACATGTTGGGGATACTGGCTGCAGGATTGGATGTCCACCATCAGTTTATATTTAAAAGGAAAAAGAAGGGAGCACTGACACCAGTGGTGGGATAGAGTAAGAACCATCCACTGATTTTTGTGTAACAAAGCTGTCTGCAAGAGATCATAATGGCCAGCAGCAGACAGTGAAGCCGGACTGTGCCAGCTAGAACAGACATGCTGATGCAGCATTGACCCCTGGGAATGGCAGCATGGTGTACTAAATGAAAGCTTCAGTACACCATGCTGCCAGATTGAACAAAAACATGTTGTGATGGTCTCACCAAATGAAACCATCACAACATGGTTTTGTGAAAATCTTGTCATCAGAAAATGTAACTGAGCATGCCCAGGAAAATGGAACAACATTTTTGAAATATTTTAAAAATGTTTCTACCTCAGAAGACAAAAATAGTAAAGGAATGCAACTTGGAGCAAACTCTATCAAACCTGAAAGTTTCAACTTTAAAATAAAAGCCATTTTTGAGTTATACATAAGCACAAAGAAATCTTATAACCTCAGACTTTTCCCTTTTTTGCACCTCTATGAGAGTGAAATGTTCAGTATTCAGACATCCTGGCTCCAACTCTGTTCATGTCAAATGTCATGCAAATCATTCAAACAGGGGCCAAATTATAAAGATGCAAACTGAAGTTTTTAACATTAAAGTGCTTACTCAACTCTAATACATAGGCACTATTACAGGCACTACCACACCTGCATATATATATATATATATATACACACACATATATATATATATATTATGGTAGCACGGTAGTGCTACCATAGTTAGGGTTGAGGAGCCATTTCCATGTTAAACCCCAAAACTTTGCACCTTAATAACTTTGCAACTGTTTGATGGATTTGCCTGAAATTGGAATTTATGATCAAGAACCATAGGCCTTGGGATCTGCCAAGTTTTGTACTGGTCAGATATACAGCTGGAGTTATTAAATGTGATCTTGCTTATGCTTTTTCTGAATTCTGTGGTCGCGCCTACAGGTCGTACGGTTTGCGTGACTGGCCTGAAATCTTCAGGGAACATGCAGCCAGGGTCCCCAATGTGCCTTTTGAAGATTTCGTGAAAAAATATTAAACGGTTCAAAAGTTATTCAAAAAACAGTTTCCCATTATAAGTCAATGGGAAAAGTTAACAAAAAGTTCAACACTTTCGCAAATGCATTTTTACTTTCGCAAATGGGCCTGTTACTTTCGCAAATCGGCCATTTTGTTTTCAGTTGGTGATCAGAAAAATGGTTGGCATTTAAATTTGGGACCCTCTAGCAACCTAATTTTTTTGTATTCACCTAGTCGGGCCCTGAGGATGCTTGCCATGTCTTTATTTTGTGGTAAAACACCCCCAAAATATGTTTTTCAAATTTCTGGAAGAGTACTTGAATTAGCTTTGCTTGCTCACGAAAGTGTCGCAAATTTTTAAGCTTTATGAATGTGCGACAGTAATTTTCTAGTCTGTGGGAAAATTACAGCAATTCTTTGGCACTGCACTGCAAAATAACCGTTGGGAGTTTTGGGTTGAAATTTGAGGAACGCAGCCAACATCTCACAGATGTGCCTTTCAGTATTGTATTGAAAAATATTACATGGCGGCAAAGTTATGGCACTCCAAAGTTGACAGTTTTTCCCATAGGATAACATTACGGCGCCAAAGCATTACAGGAACTTTGGCACCCTGCTGCAAAATAACGGTTTGGTCTTTTTTCCTGAAATTTGGAGGAAGACAGCCAACAGTACACAGATGTGCCTTTCAGTAGTTTGGTGAAAAATATCACATGGCGGCAAAGTTACGGCACTCAAAATTGACAGTTTTTCCCATAGGATAACATTATGGCGCCGACACTTAACAGAAATCATTTGGAGCCCTGCTGCAAAATAACGGTTTGGTCTTTTCCTGAAATTTGGAGGAAGACAGCCAACAGCCCACAGATGTGCCTTTCAGTAGTTTGGTGAAAAACATTACAGGAGGCAAAGTATGGCCCTCGAACTTTTCTTTTTCCCATAGGATAACATTCTGACTCGGCCTTCTCAGGGCCCGTATCTCGAAACGGTGCGAGATACGGACTTTCATCAGAAAATTCTTAGCCCCATGATGGGGCTAAGATCCAAATTAGCCAGGACAGTTGTAAATAATATGACTTTTAAATTTTTTTTCCACATCGTACGGTTCCTGAGATATAATGTATTTAGTATTCCAAGATCTCATTTTCTGCGCCGATACTCATTATTTTGCATACATTATTTGTACTCACTGTCTTTCTCAATGCAGGTTTTGGGGAAAACCAGCCTGTGCGCTTACATTACTGTTACTGTTGCCCTTTCCACTTGCGGATCCGTACCCGTTTCACTTACCATTGACGTCTGCGCCACCATGTGCGTTATCCTTTGCGTTTTCATTTGCGCTTATGTTTCTGTTATTTTTTGCCATTTCTGTCTACAGTACTGTTTATCTTACTGTTTCACTTTACATCACCATGCCCATTGACATTTCTGTTTGCAGGCACCATGTTACTATGTGACAACACATCACGTGGAGACCATTCCGTCACGCCACCATGTGCGTACCCTTTCTGTTCTCATTCGTGCTTGTGTTACCATATGCGCCACTGTTAGCATTTCTGTTTGCATTGCTGTCCCTGTTAGTATGCACCAACATTGGGCCCCAGCTCCCTAACGCATTATGCAGCGGAGCGCCTCCGCCGCTGCATTACATTCACTATTTCTGTTATCATTCTCAAAAGAAGGAAATTAGAGGCAAAAAACTCTGTTTAATGCATTAGTTAGGGTTGTTCCTGGCGACAAAAGTGAGGGAATTCACTGTAAGGGATTAACCCCCTTGGACCCCCACTCAACCGGCATTAAGGGCGTGATTGGGATCTGGGTCCCAACTCTCACCCCATTCTCCTATACTTCTGCTGCTTTACATGTCATGGGGTGAGAGTTAGGGCTGATGATCCCAATGCGCACCCCAATGCCGTTGGGGTGGGCGGGGTCCACAAGTTTTCAACCCTAACAGCTTAATTTCCTCACCTCTTTTGTCACTGTGGAACAACCCTAATAATGCATTAAACGGAGTTTTTGCCTCTAATATATATATATATATATATATATATATATATATATATATATATATATATATATATATTATGATAGTACCGTAGTGCTACCATAGTTAGGGTTGAGTAGCACTTTTAAGGTTAAAGGGTGAAAGTTTGCACCTTAATAGCTTTGCCACCGTTCAATGGATTTGCCTGACATTTGGCACGCACGATTGGGCATGGTAGATCTCAGGATTTGCCAACTTTTGCACTGGTCAGATATACGGCTGTGGAGTTATTAAGCGACAGCCAAAAGCGCAATTATGTTTTTTTGCAAATTCTTTGCTCTCGCCTACAGGGCGCATGGTTTGTGAGACCAGTCCGAAAACTTCAGGGAACGTGCGGCCAGGGTCCCCAATGTGCCTTTTGAAGATTTTGTGAAAAAATATTAAACGATTCAAAAGTTATTAAAAAAACAAGTTCTCATTATAAGTCAATGGGAAAAGTTAACAAAAAGTTCGAAAGTGTCGCAAATGCACTTTTTAGTGTCGAAAATGGCCCTAGTAGTGTTGCAAATCTGCCATTTTGTTTTCAGTTAGTGATCAGAAAAATGCTTGGCATTCAAAATTGGGACCCTCTAAGGACACAGTTCATTCTGTGTTCACCTAGTCGGACCTTGAGGATGCTAGCCATGTCTTTATTTTGGGGTTAAACACCCCAGAAATGTTTTTTAAATTTTTGGAAACAATAGTGTCACAAAAGTACTGTTGCATGCATGACACTTTTGAAAGTGTTTGCGAAAAGGGTCACAAATTGCGACACTACTTTTCCAGACTATGGCCAAAATGACAGGAGTTCTTTGCCACCCTGCTGCAAAAGAACCGTTTGGTCTTTTGGGCTGAAATTTGGAGGGAAGGCAGCCAACATCTCACAGATATGCCTTTTGGTGGTTTGGTGAAAAAAATATTGCATGGCTGCCAAGTTACAGTACTCCAAAGTTTACATTTTTCCCATAGACTAACATGGTGGCGTACTCAGTGCCTTTCGGGGCTCATATCTCGAAAACGGTGCGAGATACCAAATTTTCGTCTCGACAATGTGTAGCCTATGGCTACACAGTCAGTGAAAACATAGCCAGGAAGATCATGAATCATGTGAATTTTTTTTTCTATGTCGTACAGGTACTGAGATATAAGCAATTTAGTATTCCAACACCTCCTTTTCAGCTCCATTGCCCATTATTATGCATGCATTCTTTGTACATACTGGGTGGGATATTCAAAGCGGTTGCACATGGCCCAAGTGAGATGCACCAGAGCAATAGCGGACATGCACCAAAGAGCACCAATATTCAGCGGGTGACAAAGCGCAGCGCAAATCACAGTGCACCAATGTGCAACCCTAATGAATGTATGTGCAAGTGCAGGGGGGTGTAGCCATGAATAAGCTGCGCAGTGTGATATTCAACAGCAAGCCGATGGTGCAAGCATGGAGCAACAGGGACATGTGCAGAGCAAAGTTGAGCCTATAAAAGGAAGGAGCAAGCAGGGGATGGAGGCTTGCACCCAGGGAAGCAGGGGTGAGAGACAGAGACAGAGAGAGAGAGAGAGAGAGAGAGAGAGACAGAGACAGAGGCAGAGACAGAGAGAGGGCCAGTGGCCAGGCAGGACAGCAGCAGGGGTACAGGACAGGCACAGAGGCAGGAGGTGCAACAGGCAGTGGGACAGGGAGTGAGACCCCAACCATGCCTGTGAGTGAGAGCTGCCCAGAGTGTGTGTGGGACCCCAACACAGGAGTGCACCCAGTGCAGGGGGCAGGCAGCAGCACACAGCTGATGTAGCCCAGTGGGACAGTCGCGGGGTGGGTAGGACAGGCCAGGCCATGGCCAGTGCAATATTCCAGATGGAGGCAGTCATAAGGGGTGTGAGGAGGCAGGAGGCAGAGCGGCATGGCCGTGGAAGGGCTTGGTGGCGGTATGCCCGGAACAGGTGGTACCGTGCCTGCACCACCTTTGAACAGTACAGTGACACAGAGATTGTGGGCCAGTATCACCTTAACCAGGTGATTCTGAGGCAGCTCTGTGAGCTGTGCAGTGATGAGATGTAGGCACCCACGAGACAGAGCCACGCCATGTCAGTGGAGACCAAGGTCACGGCCATGATGTGCCTGCTCACCACAGGTACTTTCCAGAGAACAACAGGGGACACCACAGGCATAACCCAGTCAGCTGCGTCATGACTCCTCACACAATTCCTCAACCCACTACTTCCACATGTTGCAGAATGCATCCATTTCCCCAGCACACAGGCGGAGCATACAGCGAACATGCAGGAGTTCCACAGGGTTGCACATATGCCTGGCATGCTAGGGGCCATTGGCTGCACCCACATAGGCATCTGTACACCACTGGGGCTGGAGGTGGTGGCCTACATCAACAGGAAGGGCTACCCAAGTGTCAACTGCCAGGTTGTGTGTGATGCTAAGGGGTACATAATCAATGTCTGTGCCACACATTCTGGTGGAGCACACAATGTCTTCATCTGGCACCAGTCTGCACTGTGCCACAAGTTTAAGAGTGGGGACATCCCCAACGGCCACCTAGTAGGTCAGTATGCTACTGGAATGGGCAGGGTGTGGGGGGAAATGCCATGCTGGGGGCAGAGGATGGTCTGACTGTGTAGGTGGGGGGGCAGCCACACAGACCAAAATGCTAACACATCATGTCTCCATGCAGGTGACAGCAGATACCCACTCAGGCCCTGGCTGCTCACCCCATACCGGCGCCCATCGACCCTAGTGCAGGAGAGATTCAACGAGGCACACACCAGCACACGGAACATCATCGAGCGTGTTTGGACTGCTGAAGGCAGGCTTCTGTTGCCTGCGCAGGTCAGGTGGTGCCCTACAGTACAGCCCCTCAAAGGCCTGTGGCCTATTCCTGGCCTGCTGTGTGCTATACAACATGGCCACTGACCGTGGGATAGCTGTCGAGGTCGAAGAGGGGAACAGCAGTGGGCATGATGTGGATGGTAGGCCATGCGGTGGAGGGTAGCCCCTCCCTGGGTGACGGGAACCCCGACTGCACAAAATGGCCTGGCAGCACCAGGACACCATTGCAGAGGAGCACTACGGTGCACACAGGTAGGTGTATATGACTACACTCACGTCCCAGGGACCAGGGCACAGTCTACAGGTGAGCCCAGCAGGGCCTCCACAACAGACACGGCTGGAGGGCAGCGTCGACGAACATGGGACTGGACCCAGTGGAGGCACCCTTCACGGCACTATGAACCCCACCCACATACCCTCACACACCTCCACACACACAAGCACAGGCACATGGGCACCCACACGCACATCCCGAAGTCACCAACGGGTATGTGTCAGATGCTGAACACAAGTGCATAGTGGCGGTCATTGCTGTGTGCACAAGGCAGGCATGTTGCATGGTCCATGGTTGTCATGGCCCTGGTATGCACACACCACACCATTGTGCATTCAGGGCAGTGGAGAGGGAGGGTGGCAGATCATGACTGCCATGCAGTTGCACGGCCAACATGGACACATGGACAGCCCCACCGAGACTTCCCAGCAGACGCAGGCTGTGCAGTGGCCACAGGGGGTATCACTGCAGGAATGTGACCGGTACCTCGCAGGTGTCTGCAGGCCCCCAAACAGGCCTGCTCGAGGCATGCCCAGAATGCCCACAGCGGATCCCGGTGACGACAATGCTGGGGTCGCACAACACCGAGACTGAGGGGTGGAGAATGCACTCCGCAGTGACTGTTGCAGACAGCCCCACACCAGGGTGGCCCGTGGTACTATGCCAGTTGTGACCGCAGTGGTGAGCCGATCCAGGCCTGTGGTCATGTCCTCCCCCATGCATGTGGCCTTGGCCAGGAGCTGCTCATAGTCCTGGTCACGCCTCCCTGTGGACTGGCGCAGCTCATTGCGGTGTGCACACACCCCTGCCACGACCTGCATCCGCTGTTCCACAGATGCCAGGAGCAGCCGTGTGTACTCACTCAGGGGGTCAGTGCCGATCTATGGGAGTTGCTCGGCCCCATGGCATGGCCTCCCATGCAGGTGGGGGCTGCACAGCGGGGCCCTCTTGGGCCTGTACTGTCTGCATTGCATTGGCGGCAGGCAATGTACCTGGACCCCACCCTCAGCACTGTCATGCTGCTGCTGCTGCCCCTCCAGCCACTGTGCATGTGACAGCACCGAAGCGGCTGCGACACCACCACCACACAGTATGGACTGTGCCACAACTATGTCGTCCACTGCCTCACCAGGCGGTGCGACTGGAGGGTCAACAACTGCCACCTGGGCACCACCAGCACTGTCGTGTCCGGTGCATGGTAGGGATGCCTTCCCCTGTTTGGTATCACCACTGTCCAGGATAACAGTCATGTCGTCATCAGTCCTGGACCCCGCCCCGATCAGTGTCTCAGCATACTGGATGTCATGGCTGGCATCCCACTGAAACACTGCCTGGGCCTCATCTGCACCCATGCCACAGGCACCCGGTTGGGCTATGGGGATGGTCCAGCAGTGGTCTGGACCTCAGACCCTAGTGGAGGTGGATGGGCACTCCTCCAGGTCCATGACAGCCTCCAAAGTGGGCACCGCCACCCCTGCAGCTGCACACAGTCACGTAGGATCTGTAAGGGAACACATACACATTAGTGCCACCACCATGCACCCCTGCCCCCTTGCACCCCTCCCCATCCCCATGTGCCACTGTACCTACCATGCAGCAATGGGCTGCCCCCATCTGGAATACACCACCAGGAACACCCTCAACAGCGCTGAGCCACATGGTCACCACCACCAGCTCCTCCTGCGGTGTCAGCTGTGGCACCTCTGGCTGTCCACCGCCCGTGGTGGTACATGTGGCCCAGATGGCAGCCACCTTCTTTATCTGCCTCTGGTCTGTGCCCACCTTTTTCTTGCACTCCTGTACTGAACTCTGATGGCTGCTCTGCAGGTTCACAGCCCTGGTCACTCCCTCCCATGCCTCCGCCCTGGTCTGTGGGGTGCCTGTGGAGCCACTCAGAAGGGGCTCCTTGTCCAGGTATGCATCAAACAGGGCATCATACTCTGCCCTTGTGAAATTGGGCACACGCCTCCATGCAGGCCCCTGCTCCTCAACCTCCTCATGCACCAACATGCTCATTCCTGTGGGTGGGAACATGTGGTTAGTGCTGGCTGCCACACACGATGCACAACCCCCGAATCCTCTGTCCCAACATGCTCACTGTCTGGCGCCTTACCTGTGAAGGATGCAATAATGGTCTGGTGCCTTTGCAGTCCCATGGTGCCTTTATTGCGCATCACATGCAAATGAGTGAATGCGCAACTGTAATGAGATGCAAATGCCTCTGATGCACCGTGGATATGCTGATCAGCTCATCTACATATGCCTGCTGACTATCGCAGAGTTGCACATGGTGCATTGGAGATGCTGCGATGCTAAAGTCGTAAGCGTAATATGATGTCATGATATGTCTGGCACAGCTCATGCACACACTGACATTGTGTGCGTCAGTGGCGCTTCCTATGCACAGTCGCCATGCAGATGCGATGCTCTTCCGCTATTGGGCATGTGGTGCATGTGCACTGTGCACCCTATGGTGCCCGTGCTCCATTGGCATATGACCAGGGGCACACTAGACCTATAACGCACCATGCCTTCTGTGCCTGTCGGCCTTGTCTGCACGGTGCGTGAGCCAACCTTTGAGCTGATGTGTGTCCCTTGACCCCCGGGTACCTGTGATATGTGCCGGCATTACCCCAGTTGTATCACGCAGCAAAGAGGCATGCGTGATTGGGGATGGCAGTGCTTTGCCAGGCATGTCGCTCACCCATCGCACGTTCAGCTCGTGCACTACCGGCCACCATATTGGATGTGCAGTGCTGATTGCAGCATGCCACACAGGAGCTCAGCAAGGGCACCCAATTGGAGCCAGGTTGAGCTGGTTAACCTGGTGGCACTAGTAGAGCCTCATGTTGGCACCCTATATGGGCAGGTGCCCCTGGTCCGGTCACGCACCAAGGTGTGGCAGGGGGTGGCCGAGGAGTTAGAGGAGGCCACTGGGGCCTGGCGTGGGGGACAGTGCCACCACAGGTATGGGAACCTGTGGTGGAGGGATCCAGACTGGCTGGGGACACTGTAGGCATGCATCCGGAAGGGCGCCATGCCACGGCCAGGTGAGTGCACATTTCCACATCTGTGCCTTGTCGGTGTTCTGTGGGGTGCAAGCAGGGTGTCACACCATGCTGCTGGGGGGGTGTTGTGGCTGGGTATGCCGCCGGCCATGGCAGCCGCTGTACAGGGACATGGGGTATACTGGGCTGGAGGGGGGTGGAGCATGTGAGCTGCTGCCCGGTGCTGATGTCTGCCTCCCTCTGTCTCCCTACTAGACCCTGAGGATCAGCACAGAGCCAGGATGGCAGAAGCCACTGCCGGACGGCAGCAGGTCAATGGAGGCGCACGGACGAGGGATGCTGGCCATGTGGGAGGTGCTGGCAGACAGGCACCAGTCGTGCCACAGCATACAGGTAGGCACTCTGTCAGTGTATGGTGTTGTGTTGGGTAGGGGTGGGCCATAGCCCCGCATGCACATGGTCATTACAGCTGTGCATCACCGGCAAGGTCCATTGCACCATGCCGCGCCTTTCACACGTGTGTGTGGCTGCTGTGAGTGGGCTGTGGGTGCATCTGGGTCCCAGCCATGCCACTGCCATCCCCCTCCATAGCTTTGCTGCCTGGTGGCCATGGATGTGGTGTGCTGCGCATGGCTGGTGTTGGTGTGCAGTGCTGTGCATGGCTGTGGGTGGTCGGGATGGTGGCTCGTATGGGTGCGCACACTGTGGATGGCTGTGTGCCTACTACAGGGCACATGTCACCACTGTCCACGCACGGTGGATGGGTTACAGTCGAATGGGCGTGCACTCATCCATATCCCCCTCCTTTGTCCTAGGTGTCCATCAAGTGGATGACAACACCAGGCTCCTGGAGAGGATCCTAAGGGTCACCACAGCCACCCTTGCAGTGGCCTGCATCATCAGGCAGGCCCTGTGCAGGCCGCAGAGGTGACGGTGGACCAGGTGCCAGTAGGGTGTGAATGACATGTGGGGCCCATTGGCCTGCATCACCCTCCCTTCCCCTGACCCCGTCCCCTTCCTCCCTTGTACCCTACCTAGCCATGTCCCCTGTCCCCCTGCCTCCCTTCCACAGCCTACCATCTTGTTTGTGGCCTCCCCATTCCCTGCCCCCATCCCTGTTCCTCTGTATATAGTTGCTGTTGTTTGTTGGTTTGGTGGTTTTAATACACATCTATTTTGTTAGCCATCCATGTCCGTGTCTGCTTTGCAGCTGGTGTATGGAGCCATGCTGCAGTGGTGTGCATGATGGCTGTGTGGTACGTCTGGGGTCGACTGGGGTTTGTGTCTGGTGTCCTGTGCCCTGTGGCCAGTGTGTGTGCTCTGGGGCATATGTGTGCACCCTGCTAGGGCTATATGGCCTGAGTTAGCGCTACAGGTGACCTGGAGCTTCATACTTCCCCGTCCCACTGTCATTGGGGTGCACATTGGGGTCATCAGTCCTAACTCTGACCCCATTCTCCTATGCCTCTGCTTATTTACACATGTGATGGGGTGAGAGTTAGGGCAGATGATCCCAATGTGCACCCCAGTGCTGGTTTGGGGTGGGCTGGGAGGTCCAAGGGGGACTTTCAACCCTAACACCGAATTTCCTCACTTTTGTTGCTGTGGAACAACCCTAACTGATGCATTAAACTGAGTTTTTTGCATCTAATATATATATGAATATATATATATATATATATATATATATATATATATATATATATCCCTGTCTTCAAGTTGGAACTAAGACATCACATTGTCATGGCTGAGGTATGAAGCTCCAGGTTACCTGTAGCGCTAACACTCAGTAGCTTGGAGTCAGCCTGCTCTTAGGATGCATTCTCTGATTTGCTACCCTACTGCCCAGTAACCCTGAGTTTAAACTCCTACATCCTACTACTACTTGCCAGCCCTCGAACTTGAGTCTTCTATAGCCAAAACCTGTCAACAAGCCTTCTATCCACTGTCCTTAACTCAGCATTTTGTCCTCCCGTGCCATTGACCCTTCACAAATGTGATTGTCTCAAAGCACCTTTCTTCCCTACAGCTTATTCTGTGTACGGTCCTCCCTCACATTGCTCTCTAGTATGTTCCTACTAGGTCAGTCCTACACAGAAAATTAACCCCGCCACCCTTGACTTGAAATAACGACAAAGTGTTCTGTGTCCACATGTGTGAGACACTGTATAGTGTGAGACAGTTCTGGCAGGGGTGCTGTTACTCTTGTGTTGTATTTAAATTGCCTGATTTTGTAACCAAACGAGGAGCTCAGTATATCAGGAAGTGTAGCATGGGCAGTCAAGGGACTAAGCAGACTAACATCCCAACTGCCTTATTGTGTTTGCACCTTATAGTGCTTGTTTGCCTATTTATTTTTAAATCAATCTGGACTACATAGCTGCCGTACATTGTGTGGGTTAGTCCTAGCTTTTTACAATTAGTAGCACTACGAACTGGGTGGTTCATCAGACTCCCCGATAGGACCAGCTGATTTTGCATGGACTTCCGGGTGTAAGGCATTTAAACAGAGCACATGTTTGGCATGTTAGGCAGGATAGCGGTATATAAAACTAGGAAATAGCTGAGATATCATAATCCGGAATGAGCTTATTGTAAGTAGCCATGGCTGATACAAATCATACATTAGATGGGGAGTGGGCATTAAATGTCGAACATGCCTAATGTTTGTGTTAACTGAGGTACATATCCTTAATGATGGTTTTTGTTGTATGAAGTGTAACAAAATGATTGCTTTAGAAGAGGAGATAATAAATTTGAACCTTAAGCTTGTTGTGACAAGTAATGTCGCCGTAATGGTAGCTCAGTTCATCACAAATTAAATTGTAGTCCAAACTGATGCTTGTCTGCTAATAAACACGGATGCTGCATAATCACAGTTAACTGACTCTAGCAATAGCACCCAAACTGACCCATATGAAAAGATGAGTGTAACAAATGATGCCCTAAACCATGATTTGGGAAAGTATAGGAAGAGGCAAAGGAAAGATGACCCGGGTGACTGTAGTTGTAGTACAAATGAATGGATTCTAGTTGATAGACAAAGGAAATCAAAAAGGGGTCACAGGGCTATGGAATTCAGTTTACATATTAACATATTAACATACTAACATACTAATTGCCAGCAAATTAGGCCTTACTGTCTATCGAGTCTGCTTGAACCTCAGATCCCTAGTTGAGTGCTGAGGCCCTCCCCCCCTTGTGTTCCAGAAACCTCTATCATCCCTCCCCAACCCCCTGGGCCAGGCCATCATCTGATACATCCACTTTCTGTGTCTGTCCCACCCTGTCTTGAAGCCCTCCACTGAGGATCTCTGAACCAGCTCACCAGGCAGCGCATTCCAAGGGTCCACCACCCTCTCAGTGAAAAACCTCCTCCTCTTCCCCCCTCACCCTTCCACCTTCCAACTTCAAACCATGCCCTCTGGTGATACCTTCCTGATTTAGTCTAAAGATCCCCTCCATGTTTACCCTATTTATTCCCTTGAGGTACTTGAAGACCTCAATCATGTACCCCCGTCTCTTCTCTCCTCCAATGAAAACAGGCAGAGCTTCTCAAGTCTGTCCTCATACGTCAAATCTCCTAGTCCTCATATCATCTTAGTTGCCTTCCTCTGTACCCTCTCCAGGAGCTGTATGTCCTTCTTCAAGTGTGGTCTCCAGTACTCTACACAGTACTCAAGGTATGGTCTAACCAGTCCATTGTACAGCAGCAGAATCACTTCCCTGCTCCTAGAGAGGATTCCCCTCACGATGCATCCCAACATCCTGTTTGCCTTGCTAGCCACTCTCCTGCACTGCTCAGAGTTATTCATACATGCATCCACCAGGACCCCTAGGTCTTTTTCCCCTGTTGAGGCCTCCAGCACCTCCCCTCCCAGGGTGTACCTGTGTTTAGGGTTTCCCCACCCAAGATGTAACACCTTGCATTTGGTGATATTGAAATTGAAATTTAATTTCCAGCTTTCCAGGGTGTCCAGATCCCCTTGCAGGGCCAACCTCCCCTCTTCCCCCTCAACTACTGCTCCCATCTTGGAGTTATCAGCGAAAAGACTCATTTCACACCCTATACCCTCCCTGATGTCCGATATGTATGCATTAAACAGGATCAGACCCAGGACTGAGCCCTGTAGTACCCCACTACCGACTTTTCTAGGGTTCAAGAGCTCCCCACCGACCACTACTCTCTGGTTGAGTCCAGTTAGCCAGTTTTCAATCCATCTGACCATCAAAGGGCCTACTCCCAACCCCGTCAGTTTCTCCACCAGACCATTGTGGGGGACAGAGTCAAATGCCTTGCTGAAGTCCAAGAATAATACATTCACAGGCTTTCCCCTGTCCAGTTCTGATGTTACCCATTTGTAGAATTCCACAGGATTGGTTTGACATGATCTACCTGGCACAAACCCATGTTGCCGACTATCCAGACCTCCCACCTCCTCCAAGTACACCCCCAATTGTTCCTTTAGTATACTCTCCATTAATTTTCCTACCACCGAGGTCAAACTGATGGGTCTATAGTTACCTGGTACTTCCCTCGATCCCCCTTTATGGATTGGAACCACATGTGCCTCTCACCAATCCCTAGGCATCCTCCCTGTCTCAAGCAACCTGTTGAAGAGCTCCATCAGGGGTGTAGCCAGTATGTCCGTCAATTCCCTTAGTACTCTTGGATGAATGCCAACCGGTTCAGGAGATTTATCTTTCTTTAGGGCCTTGAGGGCTAACCTCACCTTTTCGGTGGAGATAACATCATCTGTCCCCTCCACCTTACTGGCCTTTTTATCCTTATCCTGATGTGACACCCCTGGGGTACCTCTCCCTTCCTCTTGCTCCATTTCTGTTGCTCCCCTGATCCCACTCACTACCGCTTCTTTCCCCATCATGCCTTGCTTTGTAGATATCCCATCCCCCTCCCTAGTGAACACAGAGGGGAAGTACTCGATTAATACCTCTGCCTGGTCCCTCACTTCTTCCACCCACCCTCTTTCTGATCTCAATCTGCCGAGATGGCCCTTAGTTTTTCTCCACTCCCCAATGTACTGGAAGAACCCCTTTTCCCCTCCATGTATCCCCTGTGCCAGCCGCTGCTCTTTGCTTGACTTTGCCCCCCTCATCATCTTGGTAACTTCTCTAGATTCAAGATGGTACATTTCCTTTTCCCTATCCCCTCTTGTGGTTTTTATATTTTTTGTAGGCCGCCTTCTTTTCTCTGACCACTAACTGAACCTTACTGGACCACCAGCATGGTTTATGTGACCTTGCTCCCTTTCGTTTTACCTTAGCGTAGGTCCTGACTGCCTCATGAAGTCCCCGGTTTATGACCTCCCATCTCTTTTCCACATTTGTCATTGATGTAATCCCCTTCAAGTGATCCTTGAGAATGTTTCCCATGCCCACAAAGTCTTCCCCCCTGGAGTCCACTGCCAGTGTCCTAGATCTCTCCCCCCCATGCTTATTTGAAACCGGACAATATTGTGGTCACTCCCAGTCAGGGGATCCTCTACAACCAGGTCCCTTACCAGATCCCCATCTGCCAGAACCACATCCAGGACATGCCCCTCCCTTGTGGGCTGCATCACATGCTGTGTTAAGAACACATCCTGGAAGCTGTCAGGCAGCCTCTGCTCCTTGGCCACCTTAGTAATACATTTTCTTGTTTAAATAATATTGAGCCTTTGGCAGATCTGAATATGGATTGTGTTGATCATGATGTTACTTCTAGTAATAGTGTCCAGTCTACATCAGTATTAGATATTAATCTCAACCTTAACCTGGATATTGTAAATGGTAGTGAGATTCTCCTAATAAACAAAAGTTTAACTTCAATTGAAGTGCATAAAAGTGCTACTAATGAATTCACGAAAGACTGTGCTGGTAATATATTACCATATGAGCTAATTAATCAAAGAAATGATGCTATATTACTTAAAGTGACATCAGGAAATAAGAACAGTTCTAGTGATGGGGAAGTAAGTCCTGGTATATCAGCAAATGGCATACATGTCCCTATGGGTCAATCACTGGAGGCTCAAAATCAAATGGAAAGATCTTACAAATTTAATAAACAGTGACAAATTTTCATCTTAGGTGATTCTATGATAAAACACATAGATAGGTTAATCTGTAATCCAGATAAGGCCAATTGGACATGTTCCAGTTATAGGGGGCTAAAATATCTGACCTAACTAACATGATTGATTCAATCTTGAAGGAGGCAGGTGACAGACTACTAGTAATATTACACATTGGCACAAATAAAATAAATCGAGGCAGTATTGAGGACAAAAAAAGAGAATTTGATGCCATAAGCAAACTTCTTGATTCTAAAGGCTGTGACGTGACGTTTTCCGAAGTTCTTCCAGTTCCCAGGGCTTCATTTTCTATAACTAGAAAGATCAAGGAGGTTAATAATTGGCTTCAACAGCGGTGCTTAAGAAATGGATACAATTGCTTAACTCATTGGGAAAATTTTGAAAGTCACTCTAATTTATATTGCTGGGATGGACTACATTTAAGTAAATGAGGTAATAGTTTGTTAGGAAAGAAAATTGCAGCATATATTAATAACTCTTTAAACTAGGTTTATTGAGGGGAAGGGTGTTATCTGGTGTCTCAGATAGATGCACTAATTTAGGAGAGGTGACAATTAAACAAAAACTAGGAAACATCAATTTTGCTCTGATCAATGCTAGGAGTTTTAATATTGTTAAGAAAAGTGAACTTGAAACACTTATTAAACATCTTGACCTTCATGGGGTGGCTGAAACCTGGTGGGATGACTCTGCCAATTGGATTAAAGGCATTCCAGGCATTACACTTTATAACAAAGATAGGGATGGTAGACTAGGGGGAAGGGTATGTGTATATATGTCAGATTTAATTTCATCACACTCAGTTCAGCATCCCAAACAAATGAGTAGTATGAATGAATACTAAAACTATTTGGGTCGAATTAGAACTACTGGATCACTGCCCATAATTTGGGGCAATTGTTATAGACCTCCATCATGTGATTACAGGGATACAGTTGCTCTCTACGCCAAAATTGCAGAGGCATCCGAACTAGGAAATGCTATCATATTTGGAGACTTTAATCTCTCAGGCATTGATTGGGCTAACTTGAGGGCACAATCTGAAATGGACACTCTTTTCTTGGACAATTCTATAAATTGTAACCGAACAGCTAGTCCTAGAACAAACTAGAAGCTCCAACATTTTGGATTTAATTTTAACCAATGTTGATCACCTTATTAGGAATGTAACTATCCTTCCACCATTAGGTAGTAGTGATCATAATATGATTACATGTTCCCTGGGTTACGGTATATCTAGACCTTGGAATACTAAAACCAAAATAAGAAAATACAATGCGACTAACATATCACTTGTTAACAACTATCTAAGTAATAAAGATTGGAAAAATCAATTACTTGATTTGGGGACAGAAGAAGCCTAGAAGTTCTTTAAAAATACTGTGACTGTAGCTGTTGATAAATTAGTCCCACTAAGAAATAAATATAATAAAGATGGCAAGATACCTAATTGGATGACTGGGGAAATTAGAAAAACACTTAAACAGAAACTTGATGCATATTAGGAAATTTAGAAAATATAATTTGCATTTAAATAAGGTTAAATACATTAATAAACAGAAAGAATTAAAGAAAATGATTGGGAGGGCAAGATACAAAATGGAATTTAGAATAACCCATAGTAAGGATGTCAAGTTGTTATATTCTTATCTTAACACTAATAAATCTTCATCGAATGTTATTGATAATATTAATGTGAATGGCAATACTATTAATTATCCCACTGAAACAGTGGACTGCTTTAATAGCTATTTTTCATCGGTCTTTAGTCCTTGATTAGATAATACTCACACATTGATTAACATCTTAGAAAACAATGATCTTTTTTCATTGGAAGAGGTATGATTAGAACTACAGAATGTTAAAAAAACAACCACTCCTGGCCCTGACAATATCCATCCTAAGTTGCTTACAAAAGGATCACACATAATAGCAGTTCCTCTGACTATTATTTTTAATAAGTCTTTGGAAAGTGGGATTGTGCCATTAGATTGGAGGCTTTCTATTGTGATGCCAATATTTAAGAAAGGAGCTAAGAATCAACTAAAAATATTTAGACCTATTAGCCTAACCTCTATCCACTGCAGAATTATGGAGAGATTATTTAAAAAGCATCTGGAACAAGAGAAAATTACTTTAAACATCATGGATAGTATGCAGCATGGATTCCAAAAGGGGAGGTCTTGTACAACAAACCTGCTTTCATTTTATGAAACTATTAAGTGTTAGCTTTGATAGAAGATGTGCATCAGATGTGATTTTGATGGACTTTTCAAAAGCATTTGATAAGGTACCACATACAAATTTGGTGAGTAAACTAATAAAATTGGGTTTTAGCAGTTCACTCATACGATGGATTAAAAATTGGTTACTGGAACGTGTACAAATGTTCAGACTTAATGGTATATTATCTGACATGAATGAGGTTACTAGTGGGGTACCGCAAGGGTCGGTATTGGGCCTGGTACTCTTTGGTGTCTATATTTTGATATACAACATAATATTAATAATAGATTGGTGAAATTTCCAGATGACTTGAAGTTGGGCGGTGAGGTAGATACCGTCAACAAACATCTAACTATGGTCGATGACCTAAATCATATCATGAAATGGGCAATAGACAATGGTATGCAGTTCCATGTTGACAAATGTGTAGTCCTACATTCTGGATCCAAAAATCTAAATTATAATTACATTTTGGGAAATCAGATATTATGTCTGGTAACATCAGAATGTGACCTTGGGGTTATAATTTCTAACTCATTTACTTTTACAGAGCATTGTCGTCAAGTTTCCTTTAAAGCAAGAGATCTCATTAAAATGATCAAATGATTTTTTATTAGTAAATCTGAACAGTGTATTATACCTCTGTATAAGGGTTATATTAGGCCCATACTTGTTTTTGGATCACCATTCTGGTCTCCTTATCACGCAAAGGATATTAAAATGATTGAAGGGGCACAACGTTCTGTTACTAAATTAATTCATCACTTAAAAGGATTACCTTATGATTCTAGGTTAAAAAAAATGGACTGTTTTCTTTGGAACACAGAAAACAGAGAAGGGACCTTTTATTAGGTGTCAGCGTGGCTCAGTTGGTAGCACATCTGCCTCTGGACCAGAAGGTCGTGGGTTCTCATCCCACACTGGGATTGGACTTGCACCTAAAAATCATTGGCATCTGAGTGCAGTATCGGGGGGTGCTGTACTGCTGGGGTGTGGCGTCCTTCAGATGAGACGTTAAACCGAGGTCCCTTATGCCCATCCTGGTGTTGTCCTGGTGGGTGTTCAGGTGGAAGTAACAGAACCCAGGGCACTCTTCGCAAAGAGCAGGGAACATTCCTGGTGTCCTGGCCAACATTCCCTCCCATAAACTGGTTCATGCAATTATCCAGGCTGTGTGTGGGTGATGATGTGCGATATGGTCGCCACCACACATTCAGTCACTTCACTACCAGTCTAGCATTGCTTGTAAAGCACTTTGGGATACTGTGTATGAAAAGCGCTATATAAATGCTGATTCTTCTTCTTATTATTATTACATAAAATATTGCATTCAACTAATTTAATGGACCTACATGGTCAGGAATTTAGCAATTCTCGAAGTAATCTCAGATCGCACAGTAAGAAACTAGTCATATCAATGGTTGACACTGCAAAAAGAGATAATTATTATACAGTGAGGAGTTCAAAGGCTTGGAACAGGCTATCACAAATAGCAGTGGAAGCAGAAGAGTTTGGTCAGTTTAAACGTATTTTAGATAGATTGTATTATACTGGTGGTATTATGGTTTAATGATGCCTGCTTGGAGCATTTACTGCTCCCTTTTGTCCTATTCTTCCTAGTAATCTTCCTAATAAAGCCTCCTCTTGGCTGCATTAACATACAGGGTGCGAAAGCCTATTTTGAGACTCTCCCCTCCTGACTTTATTTGAAATAATGACAATGCCTCCCCTGGCTGCTTTACATCCTGCTAAATTAGTTCCTTAAACCCACAGCACTGACCATGTACCTTGGGCTGTACTAACTGCAATATGTACCTCTATATGAGATAGCTTACAATTGTAAATAGTCAGACCAATTGCTGTTATTTCTTGTATTTTTTGTCTCTGTACTTCTGCACCAATACTCTGTAACTACCTTTCTGTGTTGTTCTCCTGTCAAGACGTGGAACCTTTGAAAAAGAACATTTTGCTCAAAGGTTATGTCCAAATGAATAAATACATTATATATATATATATATATATATATATATATATATATATATATATATATATGTAATACAGGTGCACTACTGTCTGTAGTAGTGCTGTGTGTAATTTTCAAATTTTGGTGAAACGAAATTTCATAGAATCTTTGAAATTCCACCAAATTTTAACAGAAATGGAATAGTAGAATGCCATAGCAGAAAATGGTTGCGGAATGATTTTCCACAGAAAAAAATATTGTTCCACAGATCTCACAGAACCAGAATCAACGGAAGCCTACAGTATCTTATCCAAAAATGATCCAATGTGGGGTGCCCCAGGGATCAACACTGGGTCCACTTATTTTTTCCTTATTAATGAATTCTGCACCAAATATTGTTACCCAAACCTCAATGACTTTATATGCTGATGACGCTGTTACCTACAGTGTAGGTGTTATGCCTAACATTGCAACGGATATGATACAAAAGGATTTCCATCATTTTCAACAATGGTTATTATCAAAGTGCATGGTGTGAAACTAAAAAACCCCAAAGAAACAAAGGTATACACAGAGAAAAGTCGAGAGGCAGGGAAAGAGATCCAGGCAGCCAAGGCTGTGAAAGAACTAATACTGCTGCAGGGGGATTAAGTAAGGGGGAAAAGGACTTCTCCTGGTACATTAAGGAGAGAAGAAGCAGAAGGAACGGGATTGTTAGGATAAAGATAGAGGGAGGATGGGCAGAAAATGGTGACTATCAAGAAGAGGCACTAAATGAGTACTTTTGCTCTGTCTTCACTAAGGCAGTGGATGAGTCTATGCCACAGGGGGTGATTGGGGGAGCCTTGGGGGTTGGGAGGAATATGATGGGGAGATTGGGGTCGACAGGGTCTTAAGGGGACTAAGGGAACTGTGGGTGGGCAAGGCACCTGGCCCAGATAAGTACACCTGAGGGTCCTGAGGGAGTTGGCAAAGGTACTAGCAGACCCCCTGATGGACCTGTTTAGCACCTTGCTAGAGAAGGGGTGCATGCCGCTAGACTGGAACACAGCACATGTGGTACCACTCCACAAGAGTGATCCCAAGGATGAGCCGAGTAACTACAGGCCAGTCAGTCTAACCTCCATAGTGGGTAAGTTAATGGAGACCATTGTAAAGGAAAGGCTGGTGTTCTTCCTTGAGGTTAATGATCTCCAAGATGATAGGCAGCATGGGTTTGTCAGGGAGAGATCTTGTCAAACAAACATGATAGGTGGGTGAAGGGTGCCACTAGACACCATGAAAAGAAGAAAGGATTACAAGGATGGTGATTGGCAGGTAATGGGGTGCCACTAGAGACTAGGGAAATATTTACGTCTAATGGGGACAGCGATCGAAAGGATAGAGTGTGTACTAGACACCAGGGAAAGAAGATGTAAATACGGGAACTGAGAGTATGACAGTCAGTTGGTGGAGGAACCACTAGACACCAGGGAAACATTACACAGTGCCAGGGATGGCGATGGAGTGGCAGAGCACCACTAGACACCAGAGAAACAGTGGTTCACAACTCACACTGCAGCATGCAGCATGAGTTCCAGCTGTGGCTCCAGATGTCACGAAATTTCCACTGTTCTGGGCTCCTCTTGCTCAACTGGGCTCCCGTTGCTAAGCTGGGCACCTGGGATCATTGGTGTTCAGAAAAGATATTAGTGAGTCCTATTTTTAAAACAAATAGTGTAATCTAGCTAAACGGGGCTTGTTTAGCTAGGTTCTGATGTTTGTTTTTTTAAAATAACAGCATGTTTATGTATATTTTCCATGCTTGTTAGTTCATGGAAAAAATGAAGATGGCAGATGGCATAGCACAAAAAAAATTTTGGTGCCCTGCCATGTAAGTGGTGCGAAATCAAAAACCCACATTTGCAACATCAAATTTTTAATTTTGCACCAGAACTTTATCTCAAAAACCCTACTGCACATGCCTAGTTTGGAAAATGCTAAATTTTATAGCTTTATAACTCTGGAACCCTTTAATATTTTTTTCACCAGACCTATCAAAGGCACTGCCTTAGGTCATGACACATGTCTCCAGCAAGTTTGGGATAAAAATTCCATCCCAAGTAGTTTGTAGGTGAGAGCAAAATAAACCCTTGTTAAGTATAGGAAAAATATACATTTACAAAAAATTAGACATGCATATCTCAGAAACCAAACAAGCTGCCATCACAAACATTTCCACAGACCAAGACGTTGCCTCTTAGACAGTACATGCAAAATTTCAGCTCATTTTATCAAAGAGTGCCAAAGATACCAATGTGCAAAATTAGGGGTTTAACATTACTGTCATCAAGGCACAGGTTAGGAAGCATAGTAAAACCAGCAGCAGTTTCAAAATTCGCAAATAGCATTTTATTTTCCTTAATAACAACAAAATAAAAAATTAAAATTATTCAGTATAAATATTTACAAAGGCAGTACAAACAGAGAAAACTAAGTCCTTCTGAGGGTATCTCTTAATTCCAAGTTTCAGTCTCTCAGTCTCTCACTCTCCTTGTCTTTCTAACAAAAGCATTGCTGCTCTTTTTATAAGTCTTTGGGAACTCATTAAAAGAGCTTACTTCTCACAAAATGTTCTTGTAAGTTTTGATGCAGGTGCAGCAAAAAGAACACAGTGACCCAGAACTGATCTCTTGTTTACAGCTCTGCAAAAGGCTTACAAACTGCATCTCAGGTTAACCCCTTGAGTTCCAAATAGCTTTTTGCAATCATTTCAATAGTACAACATAACTATATACATTTTTAAACAAAGGGATCCCAGTATCACATAGTTTTACACAGAGATTCACATATATTTTTCTATCTGCAGATATGCAAGGGGGAAGAAAAGGCAGAACAGCAAGTGAAGGCAGAGAGATAGCAAGAGGCGGAGAATTGCAAAACCATCGGAGTGATCAGTTCCTAGGTATCATGAGAAAAGCTGGTTAGACAACCAGACAGAGAAGAGACAGAAAAGGAGAGGCTAGAACAGATCCTTGCATTTAAATTCTTTCTGCATAACGAATAGGGCAAGGCCTTATTCAACCCTATGACAATTACCATTCTCTGTCTTCCTAAACAACCTTCCCACTACCTGTCCTTTCACCTCTATCCACATGCATGCGGATAATACTATCCCATATACTGTCCATCTGGTCTTTCTCCCACTGACGTTGCGCAGATCTGCAATTCTTTTCATCCCTTAGAACCTTCTTGACATGTTATAAGACAAATAATCCACTACAGGGTGTGCTCATGCTCTGATAGATGTACACCTAGGGTTGTTGAACACACTTTCGCCTGTTTCCTAATGCCTCACAACACACTCCTGGCATGCATATATCAGAACATGACTGCATGCCCTGTAGTGAATTATCTGTTACACCTATATATGCCATATCAGTGAGAATAAAAAATGATAAATATCAGCTATATTTTTGCCAATATGGACCTAGGTCCACAGTGGCAATACATAGATACATAGATAGTGTCAGCAGATAACGGCCTATGGCCCACCCAGTGTGCCCATTTGAGCTTGTAAGTTTACTTTATGTTTTTCTAGAAGTCAGTTGCCCCTTAACCTTGACCTCCAGAATTCCTTTATGTCTATCCCATGCATTCTTGAATCCCGTGATTGTTTCAGCCACCACCACTTCCCCTGGCAGGGTGTTCCACTTGTCCACCACCCATTCTGTGAAGAAATTCTTCCTCACATTTCCTCTGAATCATTCTCCCTCCAACTTCATCCCATGCCTTCTACTCCTGGAACATCTTTTTCACTTAAAAATAGTATATTCATGCACCCTGTTCCTCCCTGTACGATACTTGTATGTCTCTATCATAGCCCCTCTCTCCCTCCTCTCCTCCAGGCATTACATATTCAATTCCTTCAACCTGTCCTCATAGGACTTGCGATGCAATCCATGTACCATCTTTGTTGCCCTCCTCTGAACCTTCTCTACCCTGTCTATGTCCTTACATAAGTAAGGTCTCTAGAACTGTACACTGTACTCCAGGTGGGGCCTTACTAGTGTCTTGTATAATGAAATTATGACCTCCCTTTTCCTGCTGGTGATGCCCCTGCCTATGCATCCCAGCATCCTATTTGCTTTACCTGCTGCCTTGTCACACTGTTTCCCTACCTTGAGGTCATCAGAGATGATAACCACAAAATCTCTTTCCTGCTTGGTGCATGCTATATCCTCACCCCCCCAACTGATATATTGTGCCAGGGTTTTTGTACCACATATGCATTATATTGCACTTCTTTGCATTGAATTTCAACTGCCAAACCCCTGACCATTCTTCAAGTTTCTGCAGGTCCCTTCTCATTCTGTCTACACCCTCTGGTGTGTCTACTCTATTACAGAGCTTTGTGTCATCAGCAAACAGGGAAATTCTGCCTTCTAGGTCCTGTGCAATGTCACTAATGAAGATGTTGAATAGTACCAGTCCAAGCACTGATCCCTGTGGTACCCCACTGGTCACTCTTCCCTCTGTGGAGTGACAGCCATTTACCACCACCCTCTGTGTCCTGCTGCCCAGCCAGTTACCTACCCACTGCACTACTCTCCTGCCCACACCCGTATTCCCCAGTTTGTGTAATAGTCTTCTATGTGACACAGTGTCAAAGGCCTTGCTGAAGTCCAGATACGCCATGTCCAATGCCCTCCCAGATCCACCTCCCTAGTCACCCAGTCAAAAAATTCAATGAGATTGGTTTGACATGACCTCCTCCTGGTGAAACCATGCTGCCTTGGGTCCTGTCGTCCATTGACAACCAGATGTTCCACCAATCTCTCCTTCAGTAGTGCTTCCATGATCTTCCCCACTACCAAGGTGAGGATGACTGGTCTGTAGTTCCCCACTTCCTCTTTGTTCCCACTTTTGTATAAGGGGACTACATCTGCTGTCCTCCAGTCGTTGGGTACCTCCCCCTGTTTCCAGTGATCAGCTAAACAGGATTGCCAGAGGTTCAGCCACCACCTTTCTTAGTTCTTTAAGGATCCTGGGGTGCATCTCATCTGGCCCCATTGCTTTATCAACTCTTATTACTTCCAGTTCCTTCAGGACCCTTTCTCATGTAAAGGAACTTATGTCCATTTCTGCACCATTCCCACCCCTTGTACTCCTTTCAGACCCATTACCCTCCTCTTCCTCAGTAAAAACTGAGTGGAAATACCTGTTCAATATGTCAGCTTTACTGTTGTCATCCTCCACGCAGCCCCATCCTCCCCCTTCAGTCTCACTATCCCTCCCTTTGCCTTTCTTTTTTCACTTATGTACCTGTAAAAGGTTTTGTCCCCCTCTACCCAGTGATTTTGCAATGTGTTCTTCTGTCTGAGCTTTGGCTTCCCTTACTGACCTCCCTTGCCTCCCTTTGCTTCTCCTGGTATTTCTCCCTATCCCCTTCTGCCTGTGTCTTTTTGTATTGCCTGAATGCAATCTTTTTGGCTTTCACTTTCTCTGCTACCTCCTTGGAAAACCATAATGACTTCCTCTTCCTTTTGCCCTTGCTAACCTGCTTAATGCATAATTCTGTTGTTCTTGTAATCCCCACTTTAAATACTGCCCACTGTTCCCCAACCCCTGATTACTGTCCCATTCCCCTTAATGCCTCTTTCAAGCATCTCCCCATTTTCCCAAAGTCCCAATGGAGTTGCAGAGTGCCATTGAGCTTATTGAGCTTTCCTGTATTGCTCCCCTTGATACAATGAGGTTACACTGGGCTAACGTCACTGTTGAAGGTGGCTATGGAACAATCAGGACACAGAATTCTTTTCTCCTTGCAACTGTGTAATAAAAGACAAAGCATAATCAAGTATGCCGCCACCATATTGAAAATATCACTGATATTGAAACTTGTTCAAATTGACCTTTTGACAACACTCATGGCTTCACCACTCATAATGATATGAGGTTAGACTGCACTAAGGAAAAATATCAGTGATATTTTTATTAAGGCCATGACAGCACATACCATATATACATATACATATACATATACATATACATATACATATACATATACATATACATATACATACATACAGTAGGTGGGAGTCAAACCTTACATTTAAATGACTTATTTCCACCATGGAAGCATTTAAATAAATCATTTATCTGCATTCTTGACTCTTATCATAACTTTAGAGAGGTCACAAAGGAACCCTTTACCAAGAGCAGCTTGCGCAATACCAGATCTGCTGCACTCAGAAGTCTTGAAATTAAACAGAAACATTTAAATCATAAAACTAGCAAACTGATGTGCTTTAACATTTAAAATATATTGTTTAAATTGGTAACCTAATTGCATGACTCATAATATGCCGGCTATAATCATTTGTGAGGGGCAGGATTTACATAACTTACTCGTGGCTCTGCCGCTCTTGAGTTATTGTCCTGCCCTCGCACTTGTGAAAATAAATGGCATATTCTAAATTAGGTCATTTTGTATCCCATATATACAACATCAGTAGAGATAAAAGTTGGAAGATAACAAGTGATGCCTTTGTATCTAATTTCAAGATTTCATATCATTTTGTAAGTGTTGTCATGAAGGTTGGGTGCATTACAATGGAATAATGAACCAATTGGAGAGCAGCTATCATAATGCTGATAGCATCAGAGTAGCACTTTCTGTACAACTGTGCAGCACTTAAGCCAGCCTTTGAGCACAAAGAGAAACAGGTAAGTCTTCAAGAAAGTACAACTGATAAAGTGATGTTGCATAAATCTAATATGCAATGGACTGGCTCAAAATACTCAGTTTGTCAATACTTGTGAGGGGCAGGACTTTCATAACTCACTTGCTGCTCTGCCACTTGCCACTTGTGAATTATGGTCCTGACCCCTTACACTTGAAGATAAATTACATATTTTGAATCAGACCATTACATATTTCATATACTGTATACATATATTCTGTTGTCTGGAATATATATATATATATATATATATATATCATAATGGATAAGGGTGGTATACAAGGATGTATACCCATTGAGGGGTATAATTAGGGCTACAAGGCCACGGGCCCAAAGGGTGACTGGCTTTATTGCCCTAATTAGCCCCTGAGATGGGTATACTTTCAAGTGTTCCATCCTCACCCATTGTTTGTTGAATATAATACATTAGGATGATTATTGCTATGGATATTGCATTTGTGATCATGTTATGGCACCTGAATGTCTCTTGCAGCAAGGAGAGAATGGTGTGTAGTGAGTGCAGGTAGCAGTTTGGGAGATTTCTGGGCTTGGGAGGGTTTTGTGTAAGTGTCTTTTTTCCAGGTTCTTTTACAGCTTGCTAATTAGTTTGGCTAGCTTCCTACTGCTGTGTTTATTGTGTTATTAGTGGTATTCCATAGGGTTTAATGTAATGTAGCTGTGTAATTTTTATTAGTGCAGGTATATAGCTGTAATTGATTGCTTAGTGCAGGTACATAGCTTTGAATGATAGAATAGTCACAGGTATACATGGAAATAAATGATGGCCTTTCCTATGGGGAAAAGTTTCCATCCATGAATTATATGTAATAGATAACCCACTACAGGATGTGCAGTTGTGCTCTGATATATGCATGCCTTGAGCCGCAGGCCAAGTTTGTTCAACCACCTAAGGCATGCATATATCAGAGCATGACCGCACACCCTGTAGTGGGCTATGGGGGCATCAAAAGTAGTCCATGTGTGCCAGAAATAAAATGCTCTGGTTGATCCTGGCATGCTTCTACTGGTTAAATCGCATATAAAGATGTATCCTGACATTTTAACACTGTTTTGGCTCATACTGTAGCATGTGGGGTGGGGGTTCAAATAGTAGTCCCATGTGCCAGAAATAAAATAATCTGGTTGATCCTGTCATGATTCTGCTGGCTTCATAGTGTTAAAAAACATTTCTCTGGTGGATCCTGAGAGTTTAACAGTGTCTCAGTTACCTGTGTTTTGCATTTTAACTACTTTCATTTTCGTCTCATAGTGTAGCGTGAATGAGCAGGCTCCTTTCCAGTAAAATAAAGCAGTGCAGACTTGAAAGTCAGAATGTTTTTGTCATAAAAGAAGGAATCCTTGTGTTGTGACTGAGATTTAGTTAGTATGGTGTGAGAATGCCACAGACTCTACATTAACTGAGAGCGAGCTAGTCGGCTGCTTCACAAGCACAGATGCATGCGAGAACAAGCGTTGCCATAGGAACGCTCGCTCTCGCATGTGTCTATTCTTGTGAAGCCGACGACTCGCTCGCTCTCAGTTACTGTAGAGTCCACAGCATTCTCACACCACACTAACTAAATCTCAGTCACAGAACAAGAATTCCTTCCTTTATGAGAAAAACATTCTGACATTCAAGTCTGCACTGCTTTATTTTGCCAGAATTAAGACCGCTCGGTCACACTACTCCATGAGCCAAAAGTGAAAGTAGTTGAAATGCAAAGTGAAGCCTTGTAACTGAGACACTGTTAAAATGTCAGGATCAACCAGATAACTTTTTTTTTTTTTTGCTTATGAACATGGGGATTTCGTAAGCAGTTTGGGGCAGCTTTTATGCAGCATGACACTGCTTTAGAGATTTACATATGACTGTGGCTGGCAGCCCATGTGTGTCAACTGTGTGTGTGACAGCTTGTCTGTGCCAGGTGTGTAGTAAATTCAGTGCTGGTGTTAATGGGGCTGATTTCAAGTTGGCGTAAACAAGCGTAAGCTGAGATACGCCAAACCCTTTGGCGTATCTCATGACTTACACCATGCATTACGCCTGCCTCGATTACAAGAGGCGCCTTGCACCATGGTGGCTGCGGGCTATGAGAACCATGGGTTACGCCACCCACTACACTGCAGCCCACAACACCATGGTGCAAGGGCAGATTATGGCAGCATCTGCGCCCTATTCCAAGAGGGCGGCTGCCATCATCCGCTGCTGCGATTCTAAGAGCTGCAGTGGCAGGGCTAAGATACAGCAGCTTAGAGCTGCTCTAAGGGGCATCCTATGGTGCCATCCGTCGGATGCCCGCTCTGCAGTGCTGTGGCAATGGCTCTGATGTGCTTCTTGTGCCCCCACAAGCACATCCTCAGTCTCCCCACCCCAAAGTCGGGGACCCCCGGGGGTTAGATCTCCAGTGCACCCCCCCATACTCCTGTGCCATCTGTCCTGCCCCCCATGCCTCCTGGTGTGTTCTGTGGTGTTCTGGGGTGGGGAGTTTTGGGGGAGCTGCCGGTAGTGGGCCACGACTTGTGACACATGCGGGGCTTCTACGCCATGCCCATGGCATTAGCCTCCTTATGGCGTAACCCGCATGTCGCAAGTGCCAGGACCTTGCTGCTCTTGGAATGTGGTGCAGGGCCCCTGGCATAGTAGCGAATGTTGCAACTTGCATACACTGGCAAGTTGCAACATTTGACATGGAATCGGGCCCCAGGTTCTTAGGTCTGGAAAGTAGTTCTGGTGTGCGGTCATACTGTGATTTTGTATATATATATATATATATATATATATATATATATATATTTATAAAATGGATAAGAAAAAAGGAGTCCTCTGGTTGGCTGAAACACATCAGATGACTGTGCGTATATCAGAGTGTGACCACACACCTGCACTTTTAACCCCCTTCAAAACAATTTTGCCATTTTATAAGATAGATAACTCACTCTACGGTGTGCTTTTGCGCTCTGATATACACACACCTTGGGTGGTTGATGCACTCAGTCTGCAACCTTGTGCGTATATCAGAGCGTGACCGCACTCCTAAGAGTGGGTTATCTATTACACATATGTGTGTTTATAAAATGGGTGAGTAAAATCACTGAAAATCCACTGCCCTGATTGAATGAAACATGTCACATGACCATGCATTATTTCATAATGACCACACAACTCCCAGTATGACCGCACACCGGAACTACTTTCCTTATGTGTCTGGCAGATAAGCTGAGTAGATTTTTGCCTTCCAAGTTAATCATTGGGGGAAATTGAAATATACCCCCAATGCAAGACTTAGATAGAACATATAGGCCACTAAAACCCCTATCCCCTCCGCAGCAAGCCCTAAGGGATTTTATGGGACTACTGGGTCTGTGCGATCCATGGCGCCTGTTCAATTCCTCTGGTCAGGTCTTCTCGTTTCATTCCCAGGTTCATCAGTCATGGTCTAGGCTGGATTATATCCTAACTAGCTCTTCACTTTTGGCTACCCTTCACCAGACTGGTATGGAACCGATTGTCATATCAGATCATTCAATGGCATGGATAGTGATTTCTCCTGACCCATGTAGTCAACAGGATACTACCTAGAAATTGAACACACAACTTCTAAAAGAGGAACACATAATCTCTCACGTAAAGGATGTGATTTCACTCTTTATGGAAACTAATAAAGGTTCTATTAGAAGAGCTGATCAACTATGGTGTTCCTTTAAATGTTATATTAGCAGGGAATTCATTAAGTTAGCTTCCAAGCGGAAAAAGCAAAGGGAGGCAAGAATTATTTTTTTGTCAAACCAAATCAAGGAGGCCAAAAACATCTTATCTAGCTCTTCCCATTTGGGTCTCTTGGAAACCCTGTTTAAACTTAGGAACGAATATGCAGATTTTTTAAAAGAAAAGGTGGAATATGCCATCCTGAAAACTAAAACTCTCTACTTTTATCAAGGAGAGAAGCCAGGAAGAATGCTGGCCTTTCAGTTACGGGCATTAGAGAGCTCATGGCTCATCCCCTCTATTCTGGCCTAAGATGGCTCTATTAAGACTTCCCCACGTAATATCTCCAGGTTTTTGAAAAATGTTATAAAAATTTGTATAGTAAAATTCCTGCACAAGCCACACCCCCAAGCATAGAGCAATATCTGGATCGCCTGGACCTCCCGTCCCTTCAGACACAACATTGCTCGACTCTGTCTTCACCAATCACTTTGAGGGAGATAGAGGAGGCGATTAGGGAGATCACATTGGATAAATCGCCGGGACCAGACGGCTTTCTCTCCAATTTCTATAAAACCTTTTCCACTGAATTAGCCCCCCTCCTCTTAAATTTATTTGAATATATGTTCACTTTAGATACTCTGGACCCTTCTTTGCTGGAAGCCTCAATAGTTCTCATCCTGAGGCCCGACAAACCGCATGATGATCCTGCCAATTATTGCCAATCTCACTTTTAAACTATGATATCAAAATCCTAACAAAAATCTTGTCTCTCAGAATTAAGAGGGTATGGTCTCATCTGCTAAGCCCTGAGCAGGTGGGATTTGTTCAGGGTCGATCTTCAGCTGATCACCTATGGACCCTTTCGCATATTTTCCAGGCTGCCCAGGACTCCCAGATTCTCATGGCTTTAATCTCGTTAGACGCAGAAAAGCCTTTGACAGAGTAAACTGGGAGTTTCTTTGGGCTACTCTCAAAAAAATGGGCTTTCCAACAGTGTTCATTTGATGGATACAGAAGGTTTATCAAGCTCCCTCTGCTAAAATTTATTGTAATGGTGTATTTTCACCAGGTTCTCTTTATTTACAGGCACCAGGCAAGGCTGCCCCTTATCTCCCTTTCTTTTCAATTGATATTTGGAACCCCTTCTACGTAGTCTCAAGTGAGCTTCCCAGGTCAAGGGCTGTACAATATATCAACAGTCTTTAACCCTCTCAGTATATGCAGATGACATTCTACTCCATTTGGCCTATCCCAATAAATCATTATCACATGCATTACAAATTATTAGACAGTTCGGACTTGTATCCAACTATAAGTTAAATTTGTCGAAAACTGTAATTTTTCCTCTAAATGCTCTTACTCACCAGGCTAACTTTGCCCATCTAGGCATGAAGTAGTCCCCTCACTCTATTAAATATCTGGGCATTCATCTCACCAAGGACCCAGAGACTTTTAGGAAGCTTAATTTAGATGACTTAATAACGAATATTCAACAGGGCCTTCAAAGATGGGAGAGCCTCCCCCTCTCAATATGGGATCATATCAGTATTGTTAAAATGAATGTCCTCCCTCATCTCTTTTATCCCCTAAATTTATTAAATCTCTGGCTCCCATTGTCCTATTTTCTTCAGTTCCACTCTGTCCTTTCCAAGTTTATCTGGCGGGGTAAATTTCCCAGGCGTTCTTTCACCAAACTTAGCCTCCCTAAGGAATTAGGGGGACTTCGTCTCCCTAATTTCAACTTTTATTATTGGGCAAGCCATCCGTCAAAAATGGGAAGATGGTTCTCAGACACAAGTGATGGTTACTTACCTATTTGGCTACAATTAGAAAGGAAACTTCTCGCTCTTCACGGCTTTAATTCCACAGGAATATTTTTCTCTCCTTGTTCCACATTACCAAACTCCATACAAGATTCAGTGGTGGGAGTTTCCATTAAGGTTTTAGCACGATGCTGGAATTTTTTAAATACTTCACATTAAAAAGATATGGCTCAACCCCTTTCTCAGAATCCGAATATTAAAATTGGGGGCTCATTACTTTTTCCGGATTGGCTTCTTCAGTTACAGGAATTTCGGTAGAGGACCTTTATGGTCAAACCGCTCTCCTGTCATCCCCAGACATAATAGCTAAAGTCAACATCCCTCAGAAATATATTTTCAAACTGTTTCAGTTGAGACACCTGATGGTGTCCAATTTTGGACTCACGCTATCACAATCTCAAGTTAAGCCCTTTTTGGAACAGGTACAGAGATACGCCAGTAAACCCCATTGTATATCGGCTATTTATTCCTTTCTTTTGGGAAACAATTTCCCGAATGCTCTTCCAGGTTCTAAAGTTTGGGCTTCCCTTCTGACTGATGTTAGTCCCAACTGGAGTCAGGTTTGGAAGGACCTACATAGGTATCTTACCCAAGATAGACACAGGCTTATTCAGTACCATATTTTAAATAATATATATTACACTCCGGTTAAGCTAGCCAAGCTGGGTAGCTTTCTGTGGCAACCTGTACCAGATGTGGTTTATCTGAAGGGAACCTGGTTCACATTTTCTGGCATTATAGCAAAGTGGCTCTACTCTGGAATGCTATTCAATCTAACCTAGACCCTTTATTGGGATTAGGAGACCTATTTACTATAGAGATATGTATCCTTGGGATGCTCTCGACCATTAATATTAAAGAACGAGATTTACATGGCCTTAATTTCTATTGTGGTTGCAAGATTGGTTCTCAAGCATTGTGACTGGAATCAGTTATAACACATGAAGAATGATTGAAGGAGATGTCACTTTGCTTCAATACCGAGAGATTGATAGGTAGCTCCCGGAATTGTATAGATGTTTTTAATCGCAAATGGGGTAAATTATACGCCCTATACTTAAATTGAAAAATGGAAGGTACATGTCTCTGTTTATCTTAATTGGTTGGTCTTTTTCATCTCTGGTAAATGCCGACTGTTATTCTCTAATTCACAAATTTCTTTTGTGTTGTTATGTTTATGAGGCACACTCCAGGGGGAGGTGGGGGAGTAAAGAGGGGGGAAGGGGAGGATTTATAGGGGTATTGGTATTGTTTTGGTTTTATTGGATCCAGAAACAGTCTGATGTATGCTACTCTGTATCTATCCTGGCCAATATTGTGTACAATCAATCCTGCATCTTCCTTTCTGGATATGTGGAATGTAAATTCAATAAAATATTGAATTTAAAAAAAAATAAATGTTCTTATCTCGACCTCAAAACCAGACTTAATTAAAAATAGTTCCTCAAGGGATTCACTTCACCCCAACCCCTGTTAAAAACAAAACCTTTCATAAATCTCAGCAAAACATAATTTTAAATGCAAGCCTTTTTCTAAAACACCTAAATCAGGTTTTAAAAAGATTTCTTCATAAAAAATGGCAAAACTACTTTTAACAATCAAGACCGTTTCATAAAAATTTCAAAACCAAATTTTAAAAACAAGACCTCTCCATAAAAAATACAACACATTTTCATTACTGTTATGTCATAGGAGCATAATCCTTTTAAGTGTACTGTAGGATACCATGTTAAACACTGCTGTCTTTGCACCTTAACTGAGCAATTTTCTCATTTTTAACATTACAGAAGTATCGCAGTTCATGAAATAGAAACTTTGAATTTAGGACTTCCATATAAAAGAACAGGCTATTCCAGTTAAGTCAGTAGCTGAAAGCAAGTGGGTCGTCTGGCAGTGCTAGTGTAATGCATACAATCATCCCACTGGCACTGCAAGCTGACCTGGTTGTGTTTGGCTGCTGATTTAACAGGAATGGTGATTACTGTACATGCCTTACTGTAGCATGTAAATTGACTCATTCTTGCATGAACTTAGTGTGGGAGAATTCAAGGATGCATGGGACAGACATAAGGCAATTTTTGTAGGGGGTAGGAAGAAATAGGCTGTTGGTTAACTAGGATCTGCAGCTATCCTGAAAGTAGAGAAAAATGGGCAGACTAGGTGGGCCAAGCGGTCCTTATCTGCCGTCAAAGTCTATGTTTCTATGAATGAGCCCTGTAACAAAACCATGTTTTGCCATCCACGTGCTGAAAGGAAGCCCAGAAAACTTCAGAGCCACCCCACTTACTGATGTCAAAAGGCTTGGGCCCCTGTCTCTTCAATCTTTATGTATCATCTCTTCAAATAAAACAAAAATCTGTATGGTTGCAAAAGTTTGCTGATGATTGTAGGGTTGGAGCAGAAGTGAATATTAGACTAAACACTTCAAATTTACAAGATGCAATAGGTAATATTGACACATGGTCTAATAAATTCAAACTGACATTAAATCTAGATAAATGTTTCATTATGCATTTGGGCAATAGAAATCCTAAATTACCCTACAAATTAGGAAATATACCACTAAAAATAACAAATGAGGAAAGAGATTTGGGTATAATAGTCTCTAGTAATATGACATTTTCATCACACTGTCAGAATATAGCCCAAAAAGGAAATAAAATCTTAAATTGCATACTGAGGCACATATCATCCAGAAGTAGGACGGTTGTTTTGCCCCTGTACATATCCTTGGTGAGGCCCATTATGGAGTATGGAGCACAGGTGTGGTCACCCTTTAAAAAACAGGATACAATTCTATTGGAGCGGGTCCAGAAAAGAGCAACAAGAGTTATTTGTGATATGACAGGAAAGAATTATGTAACTAGATTGATGGAGTTGAACATGTATTCTTTGGAGGAGCGAAGAATACGAGGAGATATGTGCTTGGTTTATAGGGCTTGGCAAAGTGATGATCTTTGGGATATCACGGGGCTAAAATTAAACAGTAGTATGTACAAAACTAGGTCCCACCCAATGCAGTTAACAGCGTCTAAATGTAATAAAGTGCGAAGTAAATGGTGGTTTAATCAAAAGGTGGTGCACGCTTGGAATGCATTGCCATTGGAGGTTGTGGCTAGTCAGTCTATTACTGAGTTTAAATCTAAATGGGACAGGTATATGCACCAGATTAGAAATTAGAAGATAGTGGCGAACATATAGGACGCGAGTCCATTCAGCTCAGTATCTTTCCTATGATTCCTATGATCCTATGAAAAGTACTGGTTTTCATTTGGTCTACTGAACTCAACACCAGCACTAGCTTTCCCTTATATGTATCACTTGACAACACTCTCTTGGCTTGTTAGGTCATCACAAACCTTAGAGATGTAAAAAACTCGTTGAACAAAATTTAAAAAGTTAGCGGATTCATATCCTAATATTGAATAAAATGTTTATGTTTGCTTGCACGCATGTGAAAAAAACATAGTGCCACCAATATGAGTTTTCGTAGGTGTGCCTCCCCCACTTACAATGCCCTGCTCCTTTCTGCAGGTGCGGCTGTACTGCGCCAATGAATGTCCGAGCTGTCTATGACAGCTGTTCAGATGCCGTTGCATACAGTTCTGAGGAAAACTCTGCCACAATCAGCGGTGGTAACGTGTAGTCAACTTGCATACTGCCTTTGGCAGTATGCAAATTGCCTACACATACATCAGCACTGCATCTGAACTGTCACAGACAGTTCATTGTTGTCGTCATCCCCCAAACACTGGGTAGCACACTGGGAGCACACCCCAGCATGCTCATGTGCTCCCCTCCACCCCTGCACACTGTATGACTGACGGGGGTGCCCAATCCCCCATCGGCTCCACTGCCCCCCCAAACAGACTTCTAGGTGCCACGCTAGGAGCCCACCCCAGTGTGGCAAAAGTCCTTATGGCCTATGGGGGTGTCTAATCCATCGGCTGTACTGTAGCCCCCCCCAAAAAAAAACACAGACTTCAAGGTGCCACGCTGGGAGCCCAACCCAGCATAGCAAAAGTCGGTATGGCCAACAGGGATGCCCAATCCCCCATCAGCTCCACTGCCCCTCCAAAATAACTTTCCAGCTGCCACGCTGAGAGCCCACCCCAGTGTGGCAAAAGTCCTGCATCATCTTCCTAAATAAGAGAAAAAAAACTATAAAAAAAAAGGTCCCTCATGGTCTGTTTTGCCCCCTTCCCAACCCACTCTCTGTGCAACCACCTCCCCACACCCCCCGACCCCATACTTACCTCTGGAGCCCAGTGCGATGATCTTCGGTGGACCGGGAACATGTCTGCACTCTTCAAAGCCGACTGTAAACTGAAGAAATGCTGGTAAGCTGTATAATGACATAAATGTTTTGTTTTCAACTTTGGTGCATATCTTGGCCATTCTGGGGAATGTTTTCACCAAATTTTCAACATGGGGTTCTTGGGGCCCCACCTCATGAACTCAGTCACTGTGATTTTGTTATTCGGTCCCGAAAGGTGATTTCACGGTCACTGCGTGGAACCACCTTTTGGGACTGAGTAATGAAACAACAATGTCACAGTACATAAGGTAGGCCCCCCTCACCAAAACCCTATGTTGAAAATTTGGTGAAAAAATTCCCAAAAATGACTGTTTTATGAGCGTGCGTTGCGCAGTTCATATGCATGCTCGCAACATCAGGAATTTTTAATATTTTCACTCCAGATTTTCAACATTGCCGTTTTACCACAGCTCTTTATGAGCAGTACAGCTGTCATTTTTCACATCTTGCTCAAAATGTGTTTTTGCGCATGTAGTGCAAAATGGCGCAGTTGGTGTGCGAAATCAATGTTTGGGGCAGAGTAAGAAAATCACAATGACACTGTTCATGAGCAGAGGTCTTAAAATGGCTATGTTGAAAATTTGATGACAAAGGTCCATAAAATGACTGTGTTACGAGTGTGCATTGTGCAGTTTCCATGCACCCTCATAAGTTCAAGAATTTGTACTATTTTCAGTCCAGATTTTCAACACTGGCATTTTTCCACTCCTCCTTATGAACAGTACAGCTGTCATTTTTCACACCCTGGCCGAAATGTGTTTTCGCACTTCTGACGCAGAAATGCGTGGTCGCTGTGGGAAATCAGTGTTCAGGACAGATTAAAAAAATCACAGTGACACCGTTCATGAGCGGAGGTCCCAAAATGCCTGTGTTGACAATCTGCTGTAAAAACCCCAGACTAATTACATTACGGGTGTGTGTTGCACAGTTTCTATGCATGCTCATGACTTCACCAGTTTTTTTATATTTTCACTCCAGATTTTCAACATTGCCATTTTTTACACCTCCCATTGAACAGTACAGCTGTCATTTTTCACATCCTGTTCGAAATGTGTTTTTGCACCTGTGGTGCCAAATGGCGTAGTCAATGTGCAAAATCAGCTTTAGGCTAACAAACTGATATTGCCACTGTTCATGAAGTGGGGGTCACAAAAAAAACATGTTAAAAATTTGGAGTGAAAATACCAATGAACACCGGGGGCATTAGGGTTTATGACCATAACGCCCCACCCTGTAGAGACTGACAGGCATCAGGGGTGTGACTTGGGATTGTCACCTGTAATGCTCATGCCATTCCACCCCCACCCACACCCTGCAACCAGTGACAGGCATCGAGATGTGCCTTGGATTCTTCAGCCCCAAAGTTCACCCCATTCTCCTATACAACAGCCATCTCGCTGTATTTCCTTATGGAATGGGGTAAGTAAGTAAGTAAGTAAAAATGTATTTATACAAGGGAGAGCATAAGGCCCAAAGACCCCAAGGTACACTGTGACATTTGTTGGTGTCTGCAGAGTAGGGTGTGGTGAAATGGCATGGCCGTTATGCCTGACGACCCAAAGACACACCCCAATGTCTGTCAGTCTCTGCAGGGTGGTGGAGTTGGCTTCAATTCAATACTTCACTTCCATTCCTATTATGCATCTCTCTAACTCCTAAACTACCAATGCAAATGCCAGCAAGCAAACATTCGACAATGACAAATGCTTGTTTATTAACAATTTGCTATGACACCAAACTATTTGGCAAGTAGCGCTGATATTTGTGACAATTTGCCACTTTCCCCAAGGTTAAATGGTGGTCAACATTTTCATTCTCTTGCTACAGTTCCAGTAGCCTCACAGTTGGCTGTAAATGCCTGGTAAAAATGCTAGCCTTACTGCACCGATTCTGTCCTAGTGACCTCTAATACAGCTCATGCTTTTCTGTTTCTGTCACCATAATCTTCTCCAGTCATTGTGTCTGTCTGGCTACTGGTGATGATTTCTTAAGTAACAGTACATTTACACTTTTTCATTGTTACCTCATCTGGCATAGTTGGAGACTACAACTAATCCCAAGTTTTGCCATAACATGAATGCTCCATCAACAAGACCAGAATCTATCCAGACTGTTTTGTGACACCAAGACAGGCACATTAGCAGCAGCAATTAGCACATCTGTTAGCTGTGAACAGATTTCTATACCCAGTGGCAGCCCGACTCTTAATTTCCTGACGTGTAATTGCCCGACTCCGTCTTCTCAACTTGTAAGTTACTGCTTGATACATTTTACCACACCTGTTTCCCTGACTGATTGTTTGCCCAGCACTTCACTACCACTTCACTAGCCACCCAGATTACAGTCACTACACATAAACTCTGCAGGTGACAGCATTTGGCTAGTGTACGTCACTACAGTTAATTGATCAATTCCTGAATGTACTGCATTCTAGCTAATAAGTCTAGTCTGATATATACCAGACAACAAAGGCAGCAGTTTTCTTAATATCTCTGTGTTCAGTCTGCAATGTCAACATCAGCTCCTGAAGTCACTCCACATGTCTGTGAAGTTGTCCCATCACAGCGAGGGCATAGCAGGTTGAGTATAGGTGGATACCTTTATGTTAAGGAGAGGAACAGGTCTGATTTGTATTGCTGGTGTTGTCAACACAGAAAATTGAAACCAGGGTGAATATTGGATCCCCAGGATATTATGCTGGGTGTCAAGCTCATCACAGAGGTGAGACATGGTGCCTAGGAAGGGAGGGTGTAGCTCACATGACATTTGGGCACCCTTCTGGCCAAGCAAGGAGCAGACTGGCTGTGAAGGCAGTCACTCACCTGCCTTCTTAGCAAGAGAAACTGTGCAGTTGTGGTGTCCAAGTGACAGTGTGGGGACATGAGGAACAATGCGACAATCAAATCAAATAAATACATTTAAAAAAATGTTACACTAATCTTTGGGGCTCATCAATGCATGCTTCCCCATCATTTCTGCTTCCCTCCTTGAAGGGCTCATCCTATATCAACATTTCTTTCCTAACTCATCCTCATTTATTTAATGAAAAAAGGGAACTTGGTTTTATAAAGCCTGGCATTTGTCATGCAAAATGTATCCCTAAGCACCTTTCAATCCATTATAGATTGAGGGACTGCTTTCAACCAATGAGAATGCTCCTTCCTCCTGCACATTAAACACTCTTTTTCTGTGAAGAGTGACTCAAGCACAGATGCCAGGACACAGGATCATTCATGGAAGACTTTTAACTTTTTTATTATATTACTGATGAACCTCAATCAAAAATATATTACTAGTGCCATAGAGAACACCCTTACAACTATAAGAATGGCCTCACTTACTGTATATGCTGAGGGTATCAAAACCACTCACCCTCATTTTGTGGTTCTCATATTGAAAAAATGCACAAGACCATTCCTACAACCATAGAAATGGTCTATATACAGTAGCAGTGTTACTATATAGTAGAAGGAGGGTGAGATAATGTTGAGGGAGGGTAAGAGAATGTTGCTGCTTTAGGCACACAGGGACATTCATACAGCATATAGACAGTGTGTTACAAATATATTATGAAATGGGTAGAAAGAATGCTGGTTCCTGATTGGCCAAGAGCAGCTTTCAGCTGGGCTGTTACCCCAGCACAACGGCCCAGCTAAAAGTAAAATGTTTAAAAAAGCATAAAATGTACTAAAAATGACCCATTTCATAATCACAATAAGGCACTCCAAGGGGTGTGTTATGATGGGCTAATGGCCCTTCTCAGGTGGTGGAAGCACTCGGCTACGCCTCGTGCTTCAACCCATCTGAGGTGGGCCGTTATCCCACCATAACACACCCTATGTCATGCCTTATTGCTTAAATAGTAAACAAGAAACCATCAGTAACAAGGCTATAATTTAATCAAGGGATTCTGATGGAATGATGAGAGCAAAGCTCAAGAGGTTTATGATGTCATCAGAATCCTGAGACGGAATGACAAGTCAACGATATGTTGACAGTTTCCTACATTTAAGTAGTCAATATGACACAACAAGGTGTGTATTATGCTGATACAATGCACGCCTAATGGTGTAGTGAGGCAAGATACCTCAGGTCAAGGGCCTTTAGCCCTGAAAAGTGCACTGTATTAGCAAAATGCACACCTTGAAGTGTCTTATTTATGCTTACAAAATTAGTAAATTTTGAAAATGTAAGCTAAAACACAACAAAAAGGTGTATTAAAACATGTATTTTCTTTTGTTAAAAGTAACTAGTAAAAGGAGTATCTCCCCCAGCTGTCAAGCATCTATCTATCTATGCATTTAGTATATGGAATATTTGTTTATCACAGAATGCAGGAATTCAAACTGCTGCAGAATTAATCTAGCCAAATTCTAACCTCTTCTCACACAAACACACACAACAGAAGGCTTAAATAAAGCCATAGATTTCCCTGGTAAGCAGGTAAGGATAGAAGAGGTGAGGTATCCCTGGTCAGAAAATTAAGCTCTAAAAAATAAAACTGAGTAGTACTTCATTTTAATTTGCATATGTGTGTAAGTTGAAGGCAGTAAAGAATCATAGAAATCTGGTGGCAGAAAAGGACCCTCTGGCCCATTGAGTCTGCCCTGCTCTCCCCTTACTCATTACCTGTGTCATGGGACCTCCCCTTCCCCCCACTTGTCAACCCCTTATGTCTTTCCCATGCCCTCTTGAATCTCTCCACCATTTCTGCCCTTATCACTTCCTCTGGTAGTTTATTCCAGGCCTCCACCACCCTCAACCATGAAGTAACGCCCCCCCCACATTGCCCCTAAATCTTCCTCCCTTCAATCTTAGACTATGCCCTCTAGTATTAACCCCCATCTTCCTCTTAAATAAGCTCTCCCTTACCTTATTGATCCCCTTCACATACTTAAATGTCTCTATCATGTCCCCCCCTCCCTTTTAGTCTCCAGTGGGTACAAATTCAATTCCCTCCACCTCTCCTCATATGACTTCCCCTGCATACCGTGCACCATCTTGGTTGCTCTTCTCTGAGCCCTCTCAGTCCCATCTATGTCCTTGCATAGGTGTGGTCTCCAGAACTGGACCCTGTGCTCCATTTACAGTTTGTTCTTTTTATGTTGATGGAGTTTCATTTTTAAGATCTACGTGATTTTTTAGCGAGTACAGATAGCAGGCATGTTTGTAGTGGTAATCAGGAATTTATAAAAAAGGCACTGATACTGTTAATGAGCTGTGTCCTGATTTCCAGCACTTTTTTTTAACCGTGCATTATGCTTTCTCAACGTACAGGTTCTAGCCAATCAGGGTGCAGTATTTTCTCCTCCCCATTTTATAATTTTGATTATGCAGTATACAAAACTCTCCAAACATTCTATTCCATAGCACCATTGATCTGATGTTTGAACAATGGTATTATGGCGTTCTGATGTCACAATGGGATTGTGAGTTTTGGAAGTCACAGATGCCCTATGGTTAAAAGTCACCACCAGCATATTACAGACAAATTGTTATAAATGAGTAGTTCAGGTTCATATTATGGATCAAGGAAGTGCTCCCTACCAATCGAAGTACTCCTTTTCTCTACGCGTGAAACACCTGTTATTCTTTGAAGAGTATCTCATTCACAGATGCCCTGGAATTGGGCATGTTCCAGGGCAGTTTAAAAAAAATCATATATCATTGATCTCCCTCGATCAATAATATATTAATACTACTGCTGAGACCACTCTTACACTTGTAAGAGTGGTCTCACTTACATTCTTAGGGTATCAGAACTGCTCATCTTTGGTTCATGGTTCACATACCCTAAGAATACACGTAAGAGTGGTCTGCACAATGGTATTAACATACATACACTAAGTGACAGTGGTTTCCAGTTTCATATCAGTGCTCTGCAACCACTACATAAGACCAATGTCATGTAAGCCACAAACTACTGCCTGCCTGAGTGTACAATAAAAAAATGATCTTATTCTTCAGGGGCACACCACTGTGTGCTCCCCATCTATACTGCCAAGAGCATCCCTTCTCACCCCCCAAAAAGAACCCTGTTCTTTGCTCTGCCAGCAAAGGACGGGCAGTTGACACTCAGCAATACAGGTGAGCAACAGCTATGGCTAAACTGACTAGCAGATGTAAGGAGGAGGGAGGCTTAGTGTGTGATCAGCACCTCATAGTAGGTGGAGCTAAAGTGATAAAAGGACATTAGGGTATGTGACAGGGTTTACATGAGGGCATTTTACAGTGATTTTCAAGCTTCCTGCAAAACAAAGACTCTCTGAATCACAAGATTCAGATCTAATAGCATCCAGAAAATTTGAATTTTCAGGACATTCCCTTCTTTATTACTAAAAGCATTTGCATGACAATAGCCCCCCCCCCCCAACACACACACACACACCCCTTAGGCTTTAACTGTTCCTGCTACTTGTCCTGGTCTGAAGTCATGATTTTCTGCTGACATCAGAATCATTTCCACAAAAACAGTCTTTGGTCTTAAGCAGAGAATATAATGACCTAACAGCAGGAATAAGCACTGTGAACCTATGAAGTCTAAATGAAAAAGATCATGTATTAATAAAAAAACAGAAGGCTCTGAAATTGGAATTTCGGGGTGCTTTAACTGACTGGTTGCTGCTGATGTAGCCTCTGAATTCTTTAACAGAAACTGGGAAATCTCTTTATGTAAACTCCACCCCAACCTCGCTGTAGCTCTGCCTCCTGTGAGCTGCTAAATATGCACTTAATCTGCCCCTTCCCTGCATCTGTCAATCAGCCCAGTCATTCTTAATCACCTGCCCTGCCAAGTGCTGACTGCCTCACGTCTCAGCCGTGGCTCTTTCCTGGTAGTGCTAAGGACTATTATAAAAGTTGTAATACAGACATAAAAACAAACAAAAAAAAAACATTCTCTGTCACATGAAAATCTTACTAATACAGGAAAAAACTATGGTCTCAGATCACTACGTTGTGAACTATACTATCCGGTTTCAAAAACAAGTGTAGCTATAAAGAAACATAAAAGCATATTAACATAGAATTTGTTGGCAAAAAAGAACTGCTTGGTCAAGTCTGCCCAGATGATTCCTGCCTAATCTGTCTCCACAGACCCCTAACTGGTCTCTGGCAACCCTCCATTGTCCCTGTCTATTTATTAATATTCCCCTATGTCTATCCCACATATGCTTTAAGCCTACTGCTGTGTTCACCTCCACAGCTTCACTGACAGTCTATTCCAGGCATCAGCCACTCTGTCAGTGAAGTAGTGCTTCCTCACATCCATCTTATACTTCCCCCCTCTAGCCAGTTCCCTTCCTCATTCAAAAGAACTTGAATGTCTCTATCATGTCCCCTCTTGCTCTCCTCCAGGGCACACATGTTGTGATCCCTCAGTCTCTCCTTGTAGTTGTCCTCCTTTAGAATGCCTCCACCCTGTCTATATCCTTTCTGAGGTGTGGCCTCCAGAACTGAACACAATGCTTCAGGTGGGGTCTCAGCAGTGCGCGATTCAGTGGCTACACCACCACCCTCCTCCTGCTGGAGACACAGTACCTCACCCAATGCATCCCAGCATCACACTGGCCCTACCTACTGCTTTGTTACACTGTACTGCCACTTTCAGGTCATCAGATATGACAACCCCAAGTTCCCTTCCCTGCTTAGTAACTGGTAGTACCTGCTCCCATTCTATACTTAGTTTTACATTCTTATGCCCTAATTGCAAAATGTTGCACTTTATGGCATTGATCCCCAACTGCCATGTTCTTGACTACTCTTCCAGTTTCCCAAAACCTCTACACATTCTTTCCACCCCCACCTGACTGTCCTCCTTGTTACAGATTTTGGTATTATCTGCAAAAAAGGTATACCTTCCCTTTTAGTTCATCTGCAATGTCACTTATGGAGACATTGAAGATGACCGGTCCCAGTACTGAGCCCTGCGGCACCCCACTGGTCACTCTACCATCATTAGAGTGAGTGCTGTTAACTACCACCCTCTGCTGCCTATCTGTTAACTAGTTTTCAACCCAATTCACCACTTTTTGTGTCCTGACCCTAGACTGCTCAATTTCTTAATCAGTCTCCTGTGCAGCACAAAGTCAATGTCCTTGCTGAAGTTCAGATATGTCACATCTGTTGCCTCCCACCAGTCTATTTCTCTGGTCACCAAGTCAAAGAAATCAGTCAGATTCATCTAGAATGACATCCTCCCATAATTCCATGCTGTCTTTGGTCTTGTAGCCCAATGGATTCAAGATACTCCTCCAATCTTTCCTTTAACAGGCTTTTCATTAATTTCCCCACCACTGATGTAAGACTGACTGGCCTATAGTTGCTAGACTCGTCCTTGCTGCTGTTCTTATGGAGAAGGAGCACATCTGCTCTCCTCCATTCCTCTGGAACCATGTCTGTTTCCAGTAAGCTGTTCAATAAGGCTATCAGTGGGGCAGCTAGCACCTCCCTGAGTTCCCTTATTACCCTTGGGTGTATCCTGTATGGTCCCACAGCCTTGTCCATTTTCAGAGCTGCAAGCCCATCAGGACTCTTTCCTCTGAAAATTGACTTTTGTCCCCCCCTTTATTCCTACTGCTTCCTGGAGGACCCCCTTCCTTCACCGTGAAGACTGAGCAGAAGTACCAGTTAAGGATGTCTGCCTTGTCTTGATCCTCTTCTACACTGTATCCCACTGCTGCCCTCCTTAACCTCACTATCCCTCCCCTCGCTTTCCTCTTCTCAATTATGTATCTGATGAAAGACTTATCCTACTTTTCTACCCCTTTGGCTATCCTTTTCTCTGCCTTTGGCCCCCTCACTGCCTTACCTGCTTCCCTCTGGTAGTGCTTCCCTGGTACATCTTCCTGTTCTGCTCCCTCTGCATTTCCTTATACCTCCTATATGCCACTCTTTTTTTCCTTTCACCACCTTGGCCACTTCCCTAGAGTACCATAATAGTCTCTTATTCCTTCTGCTTTTACTTACATCCTTCATGTAGAAGTTAGTTTCTTTGGTTATATCTTCCCTTATTTTTGCCCACTGTGCCTCTGCCCCTCCCTTTCAATCCCCCCAATCCAAGGCATTTTCTGAGGCAGTCTCCTATTCCTTTAAATCTACCCTCCTAAAGTCTAGGACTCTCATCCTCATGTGGTTAGCCTCTGTTCCTATCTTAATGTTAAACCACACTGTATGGTGATCACTGGTACCCAGGGGACTGCCCATTGTGATGTCTGGGTTAAGGGCATTGACATGGAGGCTATAGCAGAAGAAGTGGTGATAAAGCAGTGGGAGTCACTTAAGATAGACAAATCCACAAGTCCAGAAGGTCTACACCCAAGGGTATTAAAAGAGATGAGGCAAGTACTCTTGACACCACTGGCACCACCACAGTTAAATTATTGTATTAGAAAAGAGTGACTATTCAGGTGTATGTTTAGGGCTTAGGGTGAGAGAGGGGAGGGTTGCTTGATTTTAAGTTTTTTTTTTAGTTTGTTCAAGTGTATTGTTTTGGGTGTGGTTGGAGCAGCTGGTGGAACTATGTGTTTGGGTCACGGGCCCCCCCAAGCTTAGATATTCCCTGTCCCAGCTGCTGGATCTCTGCCCTTTTTTACACCACCTCCTGCCAGCGGCAGCTTATAGATGCTGAAGGGAGGTGGAAGTCATAAGGAGGTGGTATGGTAGGTGGTAGGGTTCTGGGAAGTATTAATGGGTGGTACTACTGGTTTGGTGAAGACCAGGAGGCATCCAGGGGTTAAATGAGACCTAGGGAGAGGAAAGACATGGATGGTTCCCATACCCAGGGCTCCCACCAGATCAAGTGAGCAGGTAGCCAATAGATTGGCAGCCTCCACTCGTCCCCTACAGGAAGTGCTTTGCAATGCCAGATTGCTCAGGAACAGGACTGTAATTATAGTAGACTTGATTTCCTTGGCTGATCTGGTTTGCATAACAGAGATCTGGCTGAACAGTAATGCCACTACAGTTCTGGAGGCATTGGTCACAGCTTGATTCTTCATGGTTCTTTACCCACAGAGGGATCATGAGGGATTGGCTATCAGTTTTAGATCTGATCTGATCTTTTCTGTGCTCTCAGTGGGCTCTACTTCATCACTTGAATATGTGGCCATGTATGGGGTTCCAGGTGCAGGTTGCAGAATTTTTCTTGTGCACCAGCCTCTGGGGCATGAGAGAGAATTTCTGCAGGAAATCACAGACTTCATTGCCAAGAAGGTACTGGAGACACTCAGATGGCTGATTCTCAGTGATTTCAATGCCTGGATCAATGATGAACTCTTGTAGTTTGGGCAAGACTTACAGGCGAAGAAATCCCTGGGTCTCACACAAGTAATTGCATCTGCTACGCATCAACACAGTCACAACTTAAACTTAGTTTTCTCACTGAGGCTTAAGGTTAATATCCTTGAAACTGAGCTGGTCATCTGGTCAGATCACTGCATGGTTATGTTCTCATACAGGGCCCACCTGGTTGTTCAGCTCCGGTGGAGATAGTACACTACGACCTTTTAAAGGGGTTCTCCCCAGCAAGACTCCAGGTGGTAATGGACATCTCAGGTGTGATGGCTGACACATAGAAATATAGAACTTGCTGGCAGATATGGACCACTTGGCCCACATAGTCTGCCCATGTTATTCCTACCTACATTATTACTGCAGATTCTACTTGATCTGTTTGTGAGGCAGGCTTAGGAAAGGCGGTAATGGCCTATAATAGGGCTATCATCTCAGCTCTTGATTCTGTTGCACCAGTGCATATACAACCCAGGACTTCACGCCTGAGATCCCCATGGTTTGACAGGAAGCTCAGGGAGATGAAGACCATGGGTTGGAGGTTAGAGTGTTGAAGTCCATGACCAAAGCGGACAAGTTAACTCTGAGAACACATTACGGTGGGCATCAAAGATCAGTCTCCTGTAAGAAAGCGCATTTCTATTCAGGGAGATTGGTACAGGGAAGAACAGGCTGGCTCAGTTCTTTGGACTACGGACATGTTACTCCATCCTACCTGTCTACAACTGACATGGGCAGTTTCATCTGCCTGACGTGAAGAGTTCTCCCAGTTCTTCTCTGACAGTGTTTTCCATCAGATCTGGGATTACCACAATTGGGCTGTTACAGCCGTGCAGAGGAGAGCTGGTTGTAAATAGGAGCACTCCTTCTGTCTGGAGTGAATTTAGGCCAGTAAGGGTGGAAGACGTTTGTGAGGTAATCTTGAAGTTGTAGCCCACATGTTGTGAACTGCACCCAGGCCCGGCACATCTCTTAGCAGGCTGTGTGTGGTCTCTAGGTTCAGTGTTTGTTGAAATAGTCTGGTGCTCCCTTTTGGGGTGCTGGTGAAGCCCCTACAGAAGAAACCATCTGCGGACCTAGGCTGCTTAGCAAATTGTAGACCTGTCTCTAACCTTCTCTTTTTGGGAAAGGTTATTGAGAAGACAGTGGCACTACAGCTCGAGGCACATCTTACTACATTTAACATCTATGAGCCTCTCCAGTTGGGATTCAGGTCTAGGCACAGTATGAAGACTGCATTGGTCAGGGTGCAGAATGACCCCCTCAAAGCAAAAGATAAGGAGGAATGGTCAGTTCTTAGTCTACTCAATCTTTCCTCAGCATTTGACACTGTGGATCATGGAGTGTTGTTGGATTGCCTAAGGAAATTCTGTGGACTCGCCAGCACTGTCCTCAGCTGGTTTGAGTCCTTTTTTACAGACAGGATGCAAAAGTGGTGATGGGGAATTTCTCCTCACTCCCAAAGTCCCTGCTCTCTGTAGTTCCTCAGGGCTCGATCCACTCACTCTTGTTGTTTGTAGTGTGTATGATGCCCCTAGGGGAGATCATTAGATGCTATAGTCGAGAAAGAGAACGAGAAAGAGTCCTGAAGGAACTGGAAGTAATAAGAGTTGATAAAGCAATGGGGCCAGATGGGGTGCACCCCAGGGTCCTTAAAGAACTAAGAGAGGTGGTGGCTGAACCTCTGGCTATCCTGTTTAGCTGATCACTGGAAACAGGGGAGGTACCCAAAGACTGGAGGACAGCAGATGTAGTCCCCTTATACAAAAGCGGGAACAAAGAGGAAGCAGGGAACTACAGACCAGTCAGCCTCACCTCGCTAGTGGGGAAGATCATGGAAGCACTACTGAAGGAGAGATTGGTGGAACATCTGGTTGTCAATGGACTACAGGACCCAAGGCAGCATGGTTTCACTCAGGGGAGGTCATGTCAGACCAACCTCATTGAATTTTTGACTGGGTGACTAGAGAGGTGGATCAGGGAGGGCAGTGGACATGGCCTATCTGGACTTCAGCAAGGCCTTTGACACTGTGCCACATAGAAGACTATTACACAAACTGGGGAATATGGGTGTGGGCAGGACAGTAGTGTGGTGAGTAGGTAACTGGCTGGGTGGCAGGACACAGAGGTTGGTGGTTAATGGCTGTCACTCCACAGAGGGAAGAGTGACCAGTGGGGTACCACAGGGATCAGTGCTGGGACCAGTCCTATTCAACATCTTCATCAGTGACATTGCACAGGACCTAGAAGGCAGAATTCCACTGTTCGCTGATGACACAAAGCTCTGTAACAGAGTAGACACACCAGAGGGAGTAGGCAGAATGAGAAGGGACCTGCAGAAACTTGAAGAATGGTCAGGGGTTTGGCAGTTGAAATTCAATGCAAAGAAGTGCAAGATAATGCATATGGGGCACAAAAACCCTGGCACAATATATCAGTTGGGGGGTGAGGATATAACATGCACCGAGCAGGAAAGGGATCCTGGGGTTATCATCTCTGATGACCTCAAGGTAGGGAAACAGTGTGACAAGGCAGCAGGTAAAGCAAATAGGATGCTGGGATGTATAGGCAGGGGCATCACCAGCAGGAAAAGGGAGGTCATAATTCTGCTGTACAAGACACTAGTGAGGCCCCACCTGGAGTATAGTGTACAGTTCTGGAGACCATGCCTACGTAAGGACATAGACAGGGTAGAGAAGGTTCAGAGGAGGCAACAAAGATGGTGCATGGATTGCATCACAAGTCCTATGAAGACAGGTTGAAGGAACTGAACATGTACTCCCTGGAGGAGAGGAGGAAGAGAGGGATATGATAGAGACATACAAATATCTCACAGGAGGAACAGGGTGCAGGAATACACTATTTTAAGCGAAAAAGATGTTCCAGAACTAGAGGGCATGGGATGAAGTTGGAGGGAGGATGATTCAAAGGAAACATGAGGAAGAATTTCTTCACAGAACGGGTGGTGGACAAGTGGAACACCCTGCCGGAGGAAGTGGTGGGGGCTGAAACAATCACGGGATTTAAGAATGCATTGGATAGACATAAAGGAATTCTGGAGGTTAGGGGTAAGGGGCAACAGACTTCTAGGAGAACATAAACTGAACTTACAAGCTCAAATGAGCAGACTGGGTGGGCCATAGGCCCTTATCTGCCGACACTGTCTATGTATCTATGTATCTATGTATAGTCTGGGTCTTCACAGTTATGCAGATGATACCCAGCTGTATCTGTCATTTACGCTCGGACACCTGTTGCAGTTGAGGTACTAAATTTGTGCCTGGTTGAGATCCAGGACCAAATGTCCTCTAGCCAGCTGAGACTCAACTCGGACAAGGCTGTGGTACAGTTGATTGATTCTGGTCATCAACAGGGTGCAAAGGCCACAGGAAAGATGACTGGCCTGGTGCTTGGTTCCTTTTAGTTTGCAGCCCCTGCTAAAGTGCAAAATCTGGGGGTCATTCTGGATGATAGACTGACACTTGAGGCTCAGATGTTGTCTGTAGTCTGGAGTGGCTTTTATCATCTCATGAACATCACCCAGATTTAAGTCTTGATCCCACCGGATGACTTGTCATCACTAGTGCACACTTTTGTGACTCCCAGACTTGACTGATGTAGCACTCTATATCTTAGGGTTAAGGGAAGGGTCCTGCATGGAAGCATGTAGGGAAGTCGACACCACCACAGCGACACCACTAAGGAGCAGTTCAGAATGCTGACAGCCACTGCAGAGATGTGGGATCCACAGCAACACCCCCCCAGAGTGTCAGCAGGTGCGCCGACAGAGCTCAAAAGTGCCAGTTGACCCCGCAGACACCATCTCTGTGACCCCGGGGAGAATAGAGTCGGGATACATTGAGAGCTTGAAAGGAAACAGACTGCTGGTGGTGGGGGGCTATATATACCAGTGGGAGAGGAGCCATGGGGAGAGGACCTACTGGTAGTGCTTCGACTATGCGGCAACCTGGTACAAGGACTGGGCGGTCACCCTCACAGAGGGTGACACTACCATCTCAGGCACCCACAACCATGTACCAGATTCAGCCTCTGTGGGTGTCTGGAGGGTGCGTGCTGCAGTAAAGAGGTGGGCCAGGGACACAAATGAGACATCCTAGCAGATTGTTGTCACCAGCTGCTCAGGCATGAACAAGGCTGTGGGGGGCAGCCTACATCCCATACCCCTCCTGAAACGTACAGCCCAACGTGTGCAGCACAGTGCCCGATGGGCACCAGTGGACCCCTAGATGTTATCGGAGAGTATGATACTGGAGGAATTTTTGCATGACGGAAGGGGGAGCCCTTCCTCCTGTATGACTCGGAGGGCACCAGTGACCATAGGTTCCTGCTGTACAGCATCTCCAGGAACATGGAGTACCTGGCCTGCTGCCACACCTGGCTCAATGATGGCACATTCAGGTGTTCCCCATGCCTCTTCTAGCAACTGTACACCCTGCAAGTCATCAATGGCACCATGGTTCTGCCTGCCATCTATGTGCTGATGACCAAGAGGACCTTGGCTGCCTACACGGTGGTGTTCACTAAGGTGGCAGAGCTCTGTCCTGCAGGTGGCCCACAGCATATGCTGATCGACTTTGAGATGTCCACCTACAGGGCACTGCAGACCGTGTTCCCACTGGTAGAGGTGCATGGCTGCTTTTTCCACCTGTGCCAGTGTGTGTGTGGCAGCACATACAGCAAACAGCAGAGCTAGCACCACCTGTACAGGGATGACGATGTCTGTGCCATGCACCTCCACAAGCTTTCTGCACTGGCCTTTGTGCCCTTCGCTGATGCTGTGGCCACCTATGAAGAGCTCAGCAGCTGGCCCTATTTCATGGAGCATGAGGAGACCCTGGTGCCAGTCCTCAGTTATTTTGAGGACACATGGTTTGGTCATCCTAACCACAGTGGCCACCACTGCAAGCCGCTGTTCCCATCCCAGTGTGGAACTGCCACACCTCTGTCTCTGAGGGGACATCCCGTATGAACAACTCAATTGAGGGCTGGCACAGGGCCTTCAGTGCCCTGCTTGGTGCAGTGCACCTCACCCTTTGGCATTTCCTGGAGGTCCTGTGGGGATAGCAGCAGCTTACTAAGGTGAAGAGGCAACAGGTGGTGTATGGCCAGCCTGTGGGACAGTCCCATAGGCATTGGAGGGAATGCGTCTTCCGGGTCACTGACCTCGTCACCCAGTACAGCACCCATAGCCGCAGGGACTACCTGATGGGGCTGGTCCTCAACATCAGCCTTCAGGTCTGACCACTGGGGTGGGGACTGGGGGCCACCTGTGCCGGCCGCCCATGCACCACCTCCTGGCCGGCACCTGCTCCATCATCTGCACCATCCCATGGCACCCCATCCCTGCCTGTGGCAGGGGTATTGGCAACGCTAGCACCATGTGTCTACAGGGGTCTGTGTTCTGTGCCATGTGGCATGGCTGCCATTTGCCTCCCATGCTGTGCCACCATGCATTCGGCCGTGACACCGCCAAGCATCGTTCTGTCTGCGGGCGGTGCAGTTTATACCCCTGCCATGCTGTGCGCCAGTCAGCTCTGTTGCAACATCCTATGGACCGCCGTACTTCCTGTTGCTGTCTGCCTGCCTCCATGTGTGTCCGCGTGCTCTCTGTCGTGGACTGGGTGTCAGGGGAAGGTGTCACTCACTGTGCTGTGGTGCTCCTGATGACTGCTGTCTGTGGTCCGCCGTACTGTGGCCAGTTGTGTCGGTTGCTATCTTGGTGTCACCATCAGGTGCTGTGTCAGTGGCCTGTCCATTGGTCTCCTGTGCATCGGGCGGTTTATCGCGTTCTCATGGTGTCACTGTGGGAGATGTCGGCTGGGTGGTTGGTGTTGCTCTGTGGTGCTTGCATCCTGCATCACCTGCAGCTGATGGGCCTTTTGAGGTCCTGTAATGTGACCCCAGTCCTGTGTGACCTGCATTGGCTGCCAGTAAAGTAGAGCATCACCTTCAAGGTCAGTTTACTGACCTATGAAGCCCTACACAGACTGGACCCAGGCTGAGTAATCTCCTGACTCCCCGCCAAACCCATTGCTCTCTCTGATCCACCAAGGTGAGCTTCCTAGCCCTTTGCAAAGCTAGGTTTAAAGCATCTGGTGACTGGGCCTTTGAGGTTGCTGGCCCGGCTCTATGGAACTTGCTCCCAAGATCTTTGAGGGAGGTCCCTTAGGTGGAAGCCTTCAAGATGGGCCTGAAGTCTCACCTATTTAGGAAGGCCTCTGGGTTATAGTTAATAGCCTCCCCCATACTGGATGTTATTCTATTTTATTCTATTTATTTTTATTTATTTACATTATGTACTATGTTATAAACTGGATTTTATTGTCTGTTTTATTATCACATATGTTTTTTGTATATCATTTTGTTCTTTGACCAATGTACAGTGCCCTGAGCCCAAGGGAATGGATGCCAAACAAATAAAATTTTACTTACTGATGGTCCTCATAAATTGCTCACTGGAGATAGGAGAGGTACTACCTAACTGGAGGGTAGTAAGCATTGTGATACTCCACAAGAATGGCAGTAGGGATGACCAGGGAAACTACCAGCCAGGCAGCTTGAACTCATATAGTGGGTAAGGATCTGAAAGCCATTAAAAAGGAATGGCTAGCAGAGTTCCTAAAGGTGAATGGGTTATAGGAGAGTAGACAGCATGGACATGTGTGAGGAATATTTTGTCAGACACACCTGGTAGATTTCTTTAATTGGGTGATAAAGGCTGGTGACAGGAGTCGTGATGTACTGCACCTTGACTTTAGTAATGTATCTGCCTCCAACCCACAAAGAATGCTTAGTAAGAAACTGGCAGACCTGGGAATAGGAGGAAAACTAACTACCTGGATCGGAAAGTGGCTGGTGAGAGACCATAGGGAGTGATGCTCAAAAGGGAATTCTCAGTGGTGAGGGTAGTCACTACTGGGGGGCCAAGGGGCTGGTGCTTTTCAACATCTTTATCTGTGACATAGGTGAGGATATTCAGGGCAACATTTGCCTATTTGCAAAAGACATAAAAAATTTGCAGAAGGGTGGACAGCAAGGAAGTAATATGGGTAATAAAAGAGGCTTTAGAGATGTCAGAGAGCTGGTCCAGATTATGGCAGCTGAACTTCAACACAAAGAAGTGTAGTCATGCACAATACAGTAGGATCAAGAAAACCCAGAATGGAATACAGGATGAGGTATATGGGTGGAGCAGATGAACAAGGTGAGGGATCTGAGATTCATAATATCTGATAACCTAAAATCAACTATGCAATGTAATAAGGCAGTGGGCAAAGCCAAGAGAATGTGCAAAGAGGTGATACCTCTCTCCCACAGACCCCTAGTGAAGCCACACTTGGAGTACTACATTGTTTCTGTAATTCACACCAGAAGAAAGAGATGGGGTTGAGTCAGGCCAGATGAGGGCCACCAAGATGATTCAGGGGTAGCAGGGAAGGTCTTGTATGGAAAACCAGGCAGCCATTTACATTTAGATGTGCTCACTGGAAACCAAAAGGGAAAAGAGGAACATGATAGAAACATTCCAGTTTCTACCACGGATAAACAAGGTGGACAGCAGTATACTGTTCATCTAAAGAACAAACACAAACACTGCAAGTAACTTAAAGAAACTGGCAGGGGGAGATTTAAAAGAGATGTCAGAAAGTAGGTTTCTTTTACTAAGAAGGTGGTGAACATGTGGAACAAGTTGCCCAATGTGGTAGTCTGTGCAAAATCAGTACAAGGGTTCAAGCATAGGTGGGATAGAGGCATGGGTTTTGTGGGTGACAATTAGAGGAGGGGAAAGGAGAAGGAAGGAAATGAGCAACCAACATGGGGCTCAGTCTCATGGAATAGACTGGAAAAGACGGCAGACTGGATAGACCAATTGGGCTTCTTCAGCCATCAGTTTCTATGTTCCCATGGGAAATGTGGCTGGTTTTGCATTTATCACAGAGACCTGGCTAGATGTTAACTCTGCGTCACTATTAACCAAGATCACACCTCCCTCAGGTTATATTGACCATAACATGGGTGGGGAGGGCATTGTCATTTGTAATAGAACCATCATGGCCCACCATAAAATTTCCAGCTCCTGAGAACATACAGAACGTATAGTATATGGGCAGGTAGTATCTTTGGAGATTCTCTAGCTGTTCTGTCCACCTTGGTAGTCCAGCATATGCTTAAAGTAACTTGTAGAGCATCTGCCCATCATGGCAGTGGATGTAATAAGAATTTTAGTTTGGGGGGATTTTGATATCCAGTTGGAGAAAACCTCTGATAACTGCTGCTTAAGCCACCCATATGAAATTGTATATATGGGAGTGATATTTTTGAGAAAACCTGAATAAAGAAAATATTTGCATGATAAAACTTTGCTGTGGTCAGACCATCAAGCTGTAAACTTTGATGTCGGGATAGTCCCACCCAAGAATACATTAAATTAGTCCATTATATATCAACCTAGACATCAACTTAGATCAAACTGGATTCAATGTTTTAGTGATGGAAATAACCTCTGAGCAATGACTATGCTACAGGATGTAAACAACATGGTGGATTTCAATAATTGTATAGTATCACTGACTGCTGACTACCTGGCATCTTGCCATTTCAGCACTGTGTCAAATCTGAGGAGACTACCAATTTTGTTTTACCAGTCTGTGCAGAATAATGTCACAGGGCCAGGCTTTGGATCATAAATGAAGCCACCCGGTCTTGAAAGTGACTGACAGCTATATCACTACCATTTGCAATGAAACAGGAAGCCAGGACTAAGAAAAAAAGCATACTATATTGCCACAACCATTGCTGTAGGAAGGAATCACCCACTTGCCTTTGTGGTCCTGTTAATTCTGGTGTTACTTAACCCAAAGGGGATGTGTCAAATGATCATTGTGAGGAGTCCCTCAACATTTTTGCAATTGAGGTGTTTTATATTTGAGATGGGATTAATCCACTTGTGGTGTTCCCGGGTGTGAGTGGTAATGCTAGAATACTCTGCGAGAAAGAGATTGAGTCAGTATCTCTACAACTCATATTAGGAATGTTAATACATATATTACCCATAATCTGTTGACTAGACTCTGGTTCAGCCATTTTATTCACACAATGACAACATGACCCGACTCCAGGACAGTAGACAGCATTAAGAAAAGATAGGGCACCCTGAAAATGTTTCTGTTAAAGTGCCTCCTCAAAAATACACAGTTTGGACTCCATGAACATGCCAAATTACAAGCCCTTTTCTAACTTTCCATATTTTTGGCAAAGGTTCCTGGAGAACCCTGTGGACCTGCAGTTTCTGGGATACCTCAGAAAAAGTAACATAATAGATCAGTTTTAATCTAGTTTCAGGCAGGTTTGTTGCATTTAGAGTGGATTGGTAGGGGTACTAAATGATCTAATTAGGCTAACTGACACTTGGGAAGTGTCCTTGCTAATTTTGATGGAACCTCCTAATGTCATTTGACACTTTCTATCATGAGGTCCTGCTGGCCCCACTGATGTCCCAAATGAGTGTGAAGAAAGTCATTTTATAATGGTTCAGGTTCAGTCCATCTTATCCAGGACAGATCAAGCTGGGTAAGTCCCACCCCACAGACAGATACACCTTGGTGTTACAGTGGAGCTAAAGGACCCATGGATGGAATTGGTGCAATAATCATCCAGGTGTCTGCCCAAACAGGTGTGGTGCCTGTGGACTGGAACTTGGTCAGTGTAGTCACCATCTTTGAGAAGGAGGCAAGGTTGGACCTGGCCAACTACAGACCAGTCAGATTGACATCAGTGCTGGACAAGGTCCAGAAGGTCATTATCAAGGACAGAATAATGGAGCACATGGCTGAGACCAAGGTTCTTTCACACTCTCGGCATGGCTTTATGAGGGAAAGATCATGCCAGACCAACCTGATCACCTTCTTTAAGTGGGTGACTAGGGAAGACGACATGAGTAGGGCAATGGACCTAGTCTGTCTGGACATTAAGGCCTTTGATACTGTGGTGCATGAAATGCTTCTAGGCAAAGAGCACCAATGTGGCATACATGAGACATTTCATGGCGGATTGCTAACAGGCTTGTGGGCAGGAAGCAAAGGGTGGTGGTGGACTGGCCATACTCAGCAGTGTTCCTGAGATCAATGTTGGGGCTACTGCTTTTCAACATCCATCAATGATCTGGAAGCTGAGGTATCCTGCATGCTGCTTAAGTTTGTGGATGAGACTAAGCTAGCCAAGCTGGTGGACTATCTTGAAGATGGGACAAACTTCCAGAGGACCTGAACAAGCTACATGATTGGTGTGGTTCCCCAGTCCTCAGATCCAATGTAGCCAAATGGTAGGTGTTAAACCTGGGGAGGAAAACCATAGGTAGGAGCTATACACTGAGTGGAGCTCATCTTGTTGCAGTCAAGGAGGAAAAGAAGCTTGTGATATTAGATAAGGGTCTGAAGCAGGACAAGTAGTACTATGGTCACTCTTGAAAAGGCCAGCAGAATGCTGAGGTGCATCAAAAGAGGAGTAAACAGCAGAGCAGTGGAAGTAATCCTGCCACTTTACAAACATGGAAATGTAGACAATGATGGCAGGAAAAGACCATTAGTCCATCCAGTCTGTCCACAAAACCCTGTCATATCCCTAGACCTTCTGTCCATACAGGGGTTTAGCCCACTCTATCCACCACCATGCTCTCCATTTTACTGCTACAGTACCACCTTGAATAACTTCTAAACCCTTCATTCTATCCCAGCCATGCTTAAACCCCTTAATGGTTATGGCGCCCACCACATCAGCTGGTAGACTGTTACATGGCTCAACCACCATCTCTGTAAAACAAAAACATTCTCACATCCCTCCTGAACCATCCCCCTGCCAGTTTTCACAAGGCTTTGGTCAGGCCTGACCTGGGGTACTGTGTGTAGTTTTGGTCTCTTCAATACAAAAACAAAAATGAGGCAGTGGAGATTGTGCAGCCCAGAATCACCAAAATTATCAGTGGTATGGGGGATAAAAAAAATCTAAGGAGAGATAGGAGGCCCTTAACATGTTCACCCTGGAAAATTGGAGGCTGATAGGGGGCATGTTCTCAGTCTTTTGCAAACTCAACAGTACTGTCACTATCAGTCAGAGGTGTTTGATCTTGTGCCCTGGAGGGTGCTAGAATATATCCTGAAGCTCAGCAGTGGTAAATTCATAGGTAAACTTAGGATGCATTTTTTTCTGCCAGAGGATGGTGAGCCTATGTGACAGCCTAATAGCAGGGACAATAAACATGAAGGCCATACAGACCTTTAAGGTATGCCTGAAGAAGTTTCTGCTTACCAAGAAAATCACTGGGTACCATGGGAAGAAGAGTGGGCAGAAAATCCCTATAAATTGGAATGTGTTCACTCTGCATACTTATTTATCCCTGCTTACATGATAGACATGATAGGACTAGAGTCCCTCCCAACCTTAAATTACTATGTCATGTTGTTATTATATCATTAGCAGACACAGAGGGTGGTGAAGGGCAATGGCACATTGTCAATACTAACACTGGATCATGGGATTTCCCTGAGTTTGTTATGGTCCTGTTTTTAAGTACTGTATTTGTACACTGTTACTGTGAGAGATCACTGAGCAGTATGATGAGGAATATCACTGCTATGCGGAGGACTCCCAGCTTTGTCTCTCAGTACCTTTTGGCCCAAATCTCAGTATTTATATTTCCGAAAGGCAATGCAAGCCTGGTATCTGAGAACTTGCTCATGCTGAAATCAGAGGAAGTGAGGTACTGTTGGTGAGGTGAGGTTACATGGGACATTCTTTAAATGAAATTTATATCTCATAGAAGTTATCCTGTAATTATAAACTTTTAAATAAAAATAAAATAAAGAAAACAGAAGAATCGGTATGCTGTCTGGGGCTCCTAATGGTGGACACCAGAGAGGGGTTGAGTTTCAGTGTTCTGAGATGGTATGTTACCTACCTGGGCATCATTCTTGATGGGATGATGAGCCTGGAGGCCCAGATCATGGCTGTTGTCAAGGAAGACCTTTGATATTGTTTTAGCTGCTATGGTCATCAGTGGCTCTGACCACTCTGCACTCTGATGCATTAATTTGTCAGCTGACACATGACTATTGCAATGTATTTTATGCTGGTATAACAGAGATGTTTGTCTGCCATCTACAGTACGGCTAGTGTAAAATGCAGCAGCATGAATGCTGAGACACATGCATCACTTTGATCCAATTGCTCCCATTCTCTGGAAGCTGTGCTGGCTGCTCTTACGACAAAATATAAAGGTCTTTACTCATATATACAAAGCTATTAAAGGTGTAAGCCCCCATACCTCTCAAGTATCAAGTATCCAAGCTGGTCTGGTGGCGCTGAGGGTTGAGGCACTGGACGCCACACCTCGCGCCACACCGGCGACCTGGGTTCAGTGCTGGACTCAGGTGGCCAGGGGTTGGCAGGGGAGGGAGAGGATGGAGCATTCAGAGGACAGCACTGCTCTCCCTGGGGAGGGATCCAGGGTTGCTCTGTGTCCTGGTGGCCCCTGATGGAGATCGGGAGCACTACAGGTACATCAGCCAATACAAGGGGAGGTGCAGCAGATGCCAGCAGGGTAGCCATGCACAGGTGTCATTACATGCCACACTCCTAGGGGGAAAGCAGAAGTGGAAAAAAACCTGCCAGCCAGGTGAAGCAATAGTGATCCTCCAGGGGCTGATGCTCCTCACGCCCAATGCCTGCCATGACTCCAACCCTACCCTTGGGATCCTTGGCCTTCTCCTCTGGGGTGGGGAGAGGTGGGGATTCTGACTCCAATGTATCAGTCAGAAGAAGTGGCTCAGGCAGGCAGTTAGGGGATGAAGTCGAGCGAGTTCAGCCTGAGACAAGCCCGGTCTGGCAAGAGAGAAAAAGTGTTAAACAAAAAAACAAAAAAACAAAATAGTAGCAAGCATCCTTTCTTGTCAATTGCCTACTTACTCCCTTAAGCTATTAAATACAGAGTTACTGATTTTTCCTTGCTCAAACCTGCTCTCAGTGGGTGTAGAGCCTTCTCAGTGGTGGAGCAAGGACCTTAGAACGTGGTCCCCAGAGAAATAAGGACTGCTCTACATATTAGATATGTAAGGAATTATTTGAATAGTTAATTTATTAACCAAGCACCCAGATTATTTTTGCAGTGTATGTTTTATGTTATAGTTCACTGTGTAAGTTGCTTCAAGAAGTCACTAGAAAGGTTAACTACAGCATGTTCTAATAATGATAGAAATAAACTTGCCAGTTGGAAATTTTGAAGTCAGCTTATCCATTTTGCTCTTTGGCTAAGATAGTAGGGTCTGCTTATCCAGTTTGATAGATTCCAGGAACTGTGACATAAGCTACCTCATGTACTATAAGATCTCTGTATAAAATATGATGCATCACTGAAGTGTCATAGCAGCCTAACTTTGTGATTCTTGTTCTTTGCCTTATGCAACACAGAAATGTTTGATTAAACATTTTTTTGGCCCAAGATGAAAAACCTTTTTATTCCCTTTTTTCTATTATTTTGAGGCATATGGACAAATACCATCACAATTTAGTTTCATAAAGTGATTGCAAGGACCACTATGTGCAACTTTATACCTTGTAACCCACTGTGATATACTGTACACAACAGACACAAGGCTTTCCCAGTGCTGTCCCAATTGGCACTGTGATGAACTGCACAGGGAAAGGGGAGGGGTTGCGATATTAATGAACTACTAAGTTACGCTCAATGACTCCCTAGCACCCACACCACACCTGTACCCATAAACAGCAGAACCCCTGACCCCAGTAAATCTATTTAAAGCAGTTCTACAGTTGGTGCATGCTTGCAAACCAGAACAAAAGTTCTAGCAGGGAGAGGGATTAGGTTTTGCACAACACTGCTGATCTGGTAGGTTGGATGGGAGGTCAACTGGATACCAGGGATAAAGAATCCCTGTGGAACATCACAGTGTTCCACTGGACCACCAGGCAGTTTTGTAGTACCTACAACAGGATGAGTGCAGAAGTGGGCATATGTTATGGAGTGTGGGAATGGGAGAATAACTATGGCAGTAGCACCATGGCTTTTCCCTTGACGTAGTGGTAGGCAAGTGGTGCTAGGCCATGGCCTTACCACTGTGGCTGCCACACTCAAGTATATTAAAGGGGCACATCCCACTTGCACACACAATAGCATCTGGAGCAGCTTATTTACATGTCACTGCCAAGCAACACTGTCACAGAGGGGACTCGACCCCCTGGCGACAAAGCACCAACTTGGTGCATTGCACTAATGTGTGGTTGCACATATTATGCCCCAAATTTAGAATCAGCACACACACTGTTACAGTGTATGGGGTCTCAACTCTAGATCATTGAGCCCTAAATATTTACTCTGAACGGTGAAGTATAAAACATTCTATAATTTTAAATATCTTTATTTTATGCCATGTGGTATAATTTTTGCTCAAAATATCTTATTTATTAACTTTTAACTGCCACAGTTTTAAAGCATGACAACAGTACAGTTTGAACAATATTTTGTCCCTGTCATCGCAAGGACCATGAAAGGATTATGTGAATGTTTAGCTCCCTCTAGTGATGAAACAGAATATTAATGGTCTTCATTGGGTCTTACAAACCTTGAGCAGCAAAAGAGAAGTGTATAATGCTGAACATTTTTTGCACTGGGGATTTTCTCTATTTAAACAATTTTGTATTAGGGCTGGGGGTTCCAAAAATGGATGTCACAAAGAGGTTGGTGGTGATCTGTAATCTCTAATGACTCCTATGATGAGCAGAAGGGCTCTGGTAGATGGAAGCAGTCCTAGTGGCAGCCAAGGTAAAGATAGGGTACTAAAATATAGAGTATAAAATAAAAAAAACAAAGTCTGAAGGGTTCAGCTCTACACAAGTTCACAGAAATTCAGTTTGTAGTCCAGCAGTTATCAATTTCCATCTATAGGAGAACAGGTAAACATACTTAGGGAATGGCATAAATTTTTGTTCAGTTTCTGGGATCTAACTCAGCCACAGTTCAGATCCTCAGTGACTGTCTCTATTATGCCCTACTAGGCCTGTGCTGATAGACAGCAATTTCACCTAACCCCCTAAATGCTCAGTGAACTGAAGCACTGGGAGGTTCCGTGGCACGCTCCAGGACACAGAAACAGTACGGGGCTTTTGTGGGGTTTGAAGCCATCCCTCTTTGTTTCTAACCTTGTGTGCTAACCACTAGGCTATGCTGTCTCTGCTTCTAAAAATATTTTTTGAATCAGGATCCTCTATTTCACTTGAAGCAGAGTTCCCTTGAGAAGAGATAGAAATGGGGGTCTTGGAACCTAAACCACGGATACCAGCTAGCTGCTCAGCTGCAGGTCCAGTTCAGCTGACAAGACTGATCTTGGTCACACAAGACATGTCTTGTTCTAAATTCTGATGTGGCCTCACCCTCAGTACAAGAGTTACATTTAGCCCATATTGTCCTTTGCTTCATAGGAATCAACTGTAGCTTTCACTCTCTGAATAAACTTTTAACCACAATCAAAAAAAGTAAAAAGGTACTGTAGATGTTAAAAACATTTTTTCAAGGAAAACTGTAGTTAAAAATATGTATCTGAATAACTGAGCTCAAAATGTAATAAAAAGAGTACTGGAAAAGTTATAACACAGACTTTATTTGTAATCAAAACTGCATGTTGTGGAAAGAGATTTTTGATACTCCAGACAGTGAAAACTTAGTCATCTTTCTTGATGGATTCAGCTTTCACTAACTTTATTTTGATAATTTCCTCACTCTCATAGGGCTGTGCAATGGCATGGTTTTGGATGGCTATAGAGTTAGTAGAGTCAAAGCAAGGTCTAATTTACAGTTTACGAGAAGCCTGCAATAAGGGGACTGTAACTACCATACTAGTCAGGCATTGTAACACATTTTTGCTCACCAAAATTAAAAGTTACAGGCACTCTCAGTTTCAAGAAAAGCTGCTGATATGACCCGTGACACTTTTTCTGCTAATGGATACCATTTTATCTCAGGCTGGATATGACTGGTTAACAGTAGCAGTACTATATAGCAGCTGTTATGTTATTGCTGGCAGTGCTGGTGCTATTGCTACTACCGCACTTGTTAGTGTACAACCTGGCCTAATGTTTTTGGGGTCTCCCAACAAGATTAGTTTTATTGGGTTCCCATTCTACATCTCACCTACAAATAAGAATTCAAATTGTGACCTTGAAAAACTTGAGCACCTAAATCACTAACAGATTTTTTTTTTAAAACAGAGAGTTTGTTCAAGCTCCAATTTCTATCACAGGATCTTTAGCCTCCAGATAAGATTCAAGGGGCTGCTCCTCTCCTGCAAAATGGTCAACCAAGTCTTTTCCTTTTTTAATTTATAATTTACTGTACTTATGAATATACAACAACAATTTCCTAAACAAAGAACAAAGTTGATACACACCAGACAGCAGAGCACCTCATGCAAGATACTGAAGAATTATGCAGGATTAAGTGTCTGTATCCAGGAAACAGAATATGCAGTGTAACCCCCTTGTTCCCTGGGGTTACTAGAATCCCAGTTAGAACCAGTGTCAGGCAGGCATAGGCAGCTTGTGAAATGCCAGGTAAATGGTTTCACAGTGTCACACTCTGTTTTTCAGTCTCAGCTGAGCTGGAGTAATGATGTCACTTTGGAACTCTCGCAGCAGCATAAGCCACACTTGAGCTAGTTGCAAGGGAGATAGCTTTAGAATGTTCATTCAGCCTATAGAGTGGAGTTCCTGGAGGAGGCTGCAGCCTGCAGCAGCTCTTCAGTTTTAGCTCAGACAGAGAGCTACCACTGTGTTTTGGGTAGTTTGTTCTCACCCTAGAAAAAGAACATAGAAGACAGAGACTGAAGTGGTGGAAACTGTTTCCAGTGTGTTTTCCTTTGCCCCATCCCAGGAGGGATGGGGGCAATCTTCAGGGTTCAGGGACAATCCCCTCACGCAGTCTGTCTAGTGAAGCTGCCTGTGCCAACTTCAGAAACTGTGAGTACTTTTGTGTTCAGCCCAGGAGGAGCACCTGCATTCCTTGGTGAATTTTCTCTGACAAAAGGGACCCTGTCACCCAGACTGTTTCTGTTTTAAAAGTGTCTGCCTACATTGGAGTCTGGAGAGAGACTGTCCAAGTACATAACTTTTATTCATGTAGTATGTTAAGTGTGGAAAACATTTCAAGATAGCATCTACAAGTTTTCTGTGAGGGTGTTATTAACCAGATGAATGGCAGAGTATAAACTTGGAAGCAAAAGGTGGGAGACCCCCATCTTGAGTAACCAGTTTACCTCTCTGGGTTCAGTTTGGGCACCAGTCCAATTTCATTCAGTGCATTTGGCCAGTGCCTGAAGAAAATAGTTACCCAGATGTGGGTTGGATTTTTTGTGAGCCTGTATGTGTTCTTTGGTGGTTAAGGGTGCCACCAGTAATTCCTCATTAAATATGGGAAAGTCTCCTAGTACTGGCCATGTGAGCCTAGTCAAGAGGAAATGTACCAGTTCTGGCCATGGGTGCCAATCTCCATTTCAGAACCAGAAATTTCACTGTGTAATTCAGAACCAGAGTGTTCGCTGTTCAAGTCAGAACCTGAGAGTTCGCTCTGTGTGTTCTCTGTACCTCTCAGTAATCTGCATTACCAGTATGAGTAGCCCTGTGGGGGTTCATCTTCGCTTTGTGATTATTCTCTGTGTATGTGAATAAAAGCCACACTCTAGAATCCCAACCTGGTTTGGACAGTACTGTTATTGCTTCCACTGTGTCTGGATTTACTTTGGTACCCCTGTGCAGAAGTGCAAACCTAGCATAATTGTGAGCAAACATTTTCTCCCAGGGACCTAGATTGATGGGCGTGATAAATGGTCCAACCAGGTGTGAGCCAGGTAGTTACCACATTTGGTTAGCCTGTCTGTGTATGGCAGGCTCAGAAGTAGATGTACTGTAAACTGTTTGTAGTGACAACCCTCATCCCTCTCTTTGGCTCCATGTGGTAAGAGGAGCAGCCCTGCTAGTTAAACGGGGGGGCTGGTGGGGGGGTGGTTACAGCAGTATCTCCTGATCAATGATACATCATTGAGAATCAAAGTAGAAAAAGTAATCTTGTAGAGTAGACAGCATATGTCGAGTTATTTTGACCATGAGTGGCATGGATGATGCAAATGCTAAAATAACAAAACTCCAAATGCTCACCCTGGACGATAGGTGTGAGAGTACCATGCTGCCCACATAGAAATAAGTGTCAAAGTCCATGTGGATAATGTTTATAGCATGCAGGAAATGTCCTGGATCCATAGGATAACAACAAAACTGATTATGGAACATTTCTAGGAATTTTTCTTGAACACTTCATAAAAGTACTGTAGGAGTCAAAGGCTCCCCATATCAAATACATATAAGCAACTTAAATAATACAATTAGTAGGGGACTTTGGAGCCCTGATTGGCTGAAACAGTTTCACTTCCATTGCCTTACCAGATTAAAATCAAAGGGTAAAAATAAATTCTGCCATTCAGGCCATATCACCAACACAAATCAGTGTGCTCAGTACTTAGAATTTTCCAAAAGAACTAGCAAATATTGTTGTAACCCCATCCCCCAAATGTAATCTCATGCATACTATCATTTATAACAGCTGTTAATCAGCTACAATTATTGTTTTCTTTATGTAATGCAATACAGCACAATACAACACAATACAATAACTGCAATGTAATACAACACAACACAATGCAATGCAATGCAGTGCAATGCAATGCAATACAGTACAGTACAATACAATACATTTACAATACAATATAGTAATATGTAGTGGAATGAGAGAAAGGTCATATCTGCTGTGTCTATTCTCACATACTATGAGTATAGGCTGTGGTGTAAACTGCGTTACTGTTTCGGTAATAAACTATTTTCACTTTTTTCAATTAAATTTTGTAGTGCTAGCCTTTATGGCTGACTGCTAAATCCCACACACACTAACAAACAAATCCAACTAGTGAAACTACCTGCATTTTTTTATTGACCACCTAAACAGTTCCGTAAAATGACCTTGCACAAGACTGCTTTCATATTTCCCTTCCCATTACCTGAACTATGTTTCATTTCAAAGTCATGAGACAGCAACTTATTTCATACCTGACCACATCCATCAACTATATGGCAACAATCTGATCCCTTTCATCAACTATGGTGTAACCTAATTCATCACTGGCCACCTTCATCACCAACCTACAAATCAAAAATGTTTACTGTGGCTGGCCCAGTGGTGCTGAGGGCTGAGGCGCTGGATGCCTTACCTCGTACCACGCCGGCGACCTGTGTTCAGGAACGAGCACGGATCACTAGGGGTCGGCCAGGGAGGAGAAGGATAGAGCATCCAACGGCTGCTCTCCTTCTCCAGGAGGGTACCTGCAAGCTCCCACCACAATACTGCCACCTGGGGGTGCTCGGGTGGAAGGTGCGGTACTGGGAGGCAGCAGTATGAGGACAGGGAAGACGTCGGCAGAAGGGCAGAGCAGGAGGCACGTCTCAGCGTGTCTCCTCACTCATAGGCCCTGATTGCATGCCAACACCTAGGGTTGAATAAAGAAACACCCCCTCTGTCTCCTAGGTGATGACCCCTTGCTACACATCCTGGGTTTGTCAGGGCAGACTCCATTGTGCAGGGTCCACTTCAGTACAGTTGTTTAGGAGGTTAATGGAGGTTCCCTCCTCACCCACACTGGGGTTCAATCCTGCCATCAAGGGTTAAGAAAGTGGAGCCTTGCACTCTAGGAGCAGACTCCAGCAACAAAAATATGATGTATGAGGCAGTCCGAGAGAGTGGAGAGAAGGGGCAGTACAGTGCAAAAATACTGAAAGTAAAAAAAAAAAATTTACTGTGTAGAGTTTTTTAATGTACAAACTCCAAACAAACTAACTTTTGTGAACAAGTTAGTTGCAGCACTCGAGAACAATTTGACAATTTAACTATTAACACAAATGCCTTTATCAATTCATGCACCTGGCCATCACACTAATGTGCCCCCAGCACTGAACTAACCTGTGGAAGAACTATTTTCTACTTTATTCTAATTTTTTTATTTACATTTTTAATTGTTTTTGTTTTCCAACAGCTGCCCCAATCATTTTATATGGGTAATAAGACCCATCAGGGTGTTGGCTGTGCTGGAATAACCACACTTCCAGAGGCCGCAGACACTCAGCCTTTCATCTTAGGCCTCACTTCACCCCTACTCATGAGGTTATCCCAGCACACCCAACACTCTGTCATGTCTGATTGCTTACCCAAAAATAGAGCAGTAAGAACTAGCAGTAAGCCCTATAGAAATGTTCACTGGCAGAAAGCAATACATTTTTTTTTTTGCACCTCCCTCACACTGGTTGGCCTCTCCTTCGGGACCCCTTGCACAGATCTTCCCGCCCCGGTAGTTCCCTGACCCCTACCACCCCAGATCGCAGCCAGCCCCCAGGGTACCCCGATGTATCCCTTCATTGGGTGGGTCCCCTACCTGCGCAGGGAATGAGCCTTTCAGCCTGCCTTATGATCCTGGGTGCTGCTGCTCCTGAGATGGCTGATGAGGGCTATGGAGACTTCGGTGGCGAGGATCCTGGGAGGGCTATCACCCGATCAACCAGCACGGATTGTTTCCTTGTTTTCTCCCCTTGGATTGTGACATCTGTGATGCAAGGCAGTCACCAGCATCAGTCACACTCCTGAGTCATCAGGGCCAGATGCACTGCTGCAGTCCCGGCCTCCACCAGGGGACAGTAGGCTCTGGTCCTCTCCCTCACCCTCCCCCCGAGAGAAGGCAAGTTGCCAGTGGGTGCTTCAGCCTTCTCTCCCCAGCCGGCCCTCTGACGTCTGAGTCCATTCCCAAACCCGGGCCGTCAGCACCGCAGTGGTAAATCTTGCTGCTGAGCTAGCGGGCCAGCAAAAGCAATAAATTAAGTCACTTGCTGTCTGTGGCAAAGTCTTAGACCCCAAATGACATAGCTGCAAGAAGAGTGAAGAAAGAAAGTAGTTACAAGCCCACCTCAAGGCACAGGCTTTTCAATATCAGTGGCATTTAAGAAAGAGGTCTTATTGACTGACCAGCTTGGGATACAGAAGATATAGAAATAAACAAGCATTTGTCAATGCCAAATGTTTGCTTGCTGGCATTAGCATTGGAAGTGCATTAGTTAGACAGATGAAGAATAGGAATAGCAGTGAAGTATTGAACTGACACCAACCCCAACCCTACCCTGCAGAGATGGACATTCATTGGGGTGTGCCTTTGGGTCATCACCCATTACGCTCACACCATTTTACCTCACCCTACCCTGCAGACACCGACAAGTGTCAAGGTGTGCCTTGGGGTGTTCGGGCTTTACACTCACCCCATTCCATAAGAAAATACGCTGAAATGGGTGCAGTATAGGAGAATGGGGTGAACTTTGGGGCCGAAGAGTCCAAGGCACACCTCAATGCCTGTCACTGGCTGCAGGGTGGGGGTTGGGGTGGAATGGCATGAGCACTACTGTCGACAATCCCAAGTCACATCCTTGAAGCCTGTCAGTCCCTACAGGGTAGGGCATTATGGTTGGAAACCTAATGCCCTGGGCATTTCTTCGTATTTTCACTCCAAGCTTTCAACATGGGATTTTTGTAATCGCACTGCATGAACAGTGACACTATCAGTTCATTAGCTGAAAGGTGATTTTGAACAGCGACTGCACCATTTGGCACCACAGGTGCGAACACACATTTTGAACAGGATGTGAAAAATGACAGCTGTACTGTTCATGAGGAGGTGTAAAAAAAATGGTAATGTTGAAAATCTGAGCTTAAAATATAAAAAATTGCTGAAGTCACTAGTATAGAACGCAACGCACACCCCTTAATGCAATTATTTGAGGATTTTTTACACCAGATTTTCAACATAGGCATTTTGGGACGTCCGCTCATGAACAGTGGCACTGTGATTTTCTTAATCTGTCCCGAATGTTGATTTCACACAGCGACTGCACCCATTGTATGCCACAGGTTAGAGAACATGTTTCAGGCAACATGTGAAAAACAACAGTTGTACTGTTCATAAGACGGTATGCAAAAATGATAATGTTGAAAATCTGGAGTACGAATATAAAAAATTGGCGAAGTTATGAGCATGAATAGAAACTGCACAATGCACGCTGGTAATGCAGTCATTTTTTTGAATTTGTTCACCAAATTAGCAACATGGTCTTTTTGGGACCTTTCCTTATGAACACTGTCACTGTGATTTTCTTAATCTGTCCCGAACTTTGATTTCACACAGCGACCACGCCATTGTACACCAGATGTGCAAAAACATATTTTGGGCAGGATGTGGAAAATGACAGCTGTACTGTTCATAAGGAGGTGTGGAAGATGGCAATATTGAAAATCTGGAGTGAAAATATTAAAAATTCTCGAAGTTACGAGCGTGCATGGGAACTGTGCAATGCACACTGATAACACAGTCATTATTTGGAATTTTTTCACCAAATTTGCAACATAGACTTTATGGGAGCCCACCTCTTGAACAGTGACACTGTTGTTTCATTAATCGGTCCCCGAAGGTGATTCTGCACAGTGACCATGAAATCACCTTTCAGGACTGAATAACGACATGACAGTGACTGAGTTCATGAGGTGGGGTCCCAAGAACCCCATGTTGAAAATTTGCTGCCAAAAGTCACAAAAATGTCCAAGATATCCACCTAAGTTGAACCCCCCTCCACCATGTATGCCATTATACAGCCTTCTGGCATTTCTTCAGTTCGCGGTCGGCTTTGAAGTGTGCAAACATGTTCCCGCTCCAGCAAAGATCATCGTGCCGGGCTCGGAGGTAAGTTGGGGTGGGTGGGTGGGGAGGCAGGTGCACAGAGTGTGGGTGCAGGTAGGGGGAGGGGGGCACCACAGACAACAAGGGACCTGTTTCTTGCTTACAGGTTAAAAAAAAAACTTCATGGGAAGGTTTTCTTCTTTACAGGTGCATTTGGCATGCTGGGATGGGCTCCCAGTGTGCCACCTGGATGATTTGGGACTACTGGAGCCGATGGGGATTGGGCACCCCACCAGCAAAGAAAATGGGTCTGTGTTTGGGGGGACATGATGCCGAGGGGGGATTGGGCACCCCCTTGGCATACAAATTAAACTACAGGGACATCATGCCGATGGGGATTGGGCTCCCCATTGGCAAATGAACTGGGGAGGGGGCATGCTGACAAGGGGATTGGGCACCCCTGATGTCGGCTTTCAGGCGGGACTGTGAGCGGCAGATGGCGACAGCTGCCGCCATGTTTATTGAAATGTTACACCAGGCAAGGCATGTCCTGCAATGATGGGTCGCTTCCTCATTGCAGCAGTGAAATTGCTTCTAGTTGGTGGCACGCTTTTGAGCTGCTGTCATAGACAGCGTGCTCATTCATTGGTGCCACACAGACAAGCCCTAAAAAGCAGTGGCAGCATTGGCCACAACACTGCTGCACCTCCACAACCTTCTACTCCAGCAAGCTGTCACAATATATTGCATGCGCATGTGCACAAGCAAACATAAAAAATGAATAGTGAACTAGTTATTTTCAGTCACACAGGTCTCTTCTGTCTTCATGGTCTAAGTCCTAAATCTCTGCCATTCAACAATAGATTGCAGCAAATATTCCACCCATTTGCAGGTATCTTATGTATCATTAGATTGAAATATCATTCTGTGTAGGACAATCCATAAGTGGGGCAGGTAAGTGATTGATTGAGTTATGTTCACATCCTGAAACACACTTTTAACTTCATTGAAACATTTCTTTCCCAGATGAGTAGTGTAACTGATGTCCAGGAAAGTAAATATTGCTTTTCCTTCATATAACACGGGATTGTTACACTTCCTTAATTGTATAATTCTGTCTCAGAAATTGACTCTGTCATCAGCAACAGAGCATTGGAGAGATATTTATCCAGTTGCTTTTGATTTGAGGTGATCATCTACAGTTTTGCAGTCAAAAATCTTCTGCATCCATTGATAAACTGAACACCTCCAGCAGCCACTAGCAGGTCCAGAACTATCACATTTACACTACATGTCTGACACTGTAATACTTCAGCTTCGGGTGTAGGTGCAATGTTTCCTTAACTGACTTTCTACAGGACTGGAGGGCCATATCTGATTGCTTTTTTGCCTCAGTGAGGTCAGATTTAAGAATTTGGGCTAAAGTTTCAATCATAGTCAGTTTGTGGAGTTATCAACATCAACCACCAGTTGGAATATCAAATGCATTTTTGCCCCAGCATCTGTATAATCTCTTTCAAGATCAATGAGCCTGATCTGCCATGTTAACAAATCTCGTGGTTTGAAGAACAGGACTTTTTGTGTTTATTTAGTTTTTATTTGCAGGGAAGTGCATTGAACAAAGCAAATGCCTATTTACTGGGCACAACCTGGGAGTTAACAAAGGTTTCAACAGCAAGATAACAACTTAACATAAATGAAATAAATGAAGTTAACAATTGATGGTTACATGTGTAATATGGTAGTCTAGAATAGATACAAGCATAAAAGCAACAACGTTATAATAAACTGAACATAGAGGTACAGCTACAATATCAAAACATGTGCCACAGTATACATAGGAGTAAGTAACAACTTGTAATAAATCCCCTTAGCCAGATCCTGAAGCTATGACCATGCTGAGGCTCTTCCATTGTGAGGAGAATAGGTTCCCACACAAGACTATATCAAACGTGTAGGAAAAAATGCTGTGCAGGACTTGAGCACAATGTATGGGATTGAATCAGCTCCATCTCCTTCCTCCCTTGTACTTGGAAAAGATATTTGGGTTACCTTGATGGAAAATACTAGTGAGTATATGTGTGCTGCTGCAGTAAGTGGATAACAGGTGGTTGAGCAGCTGAGTGTGAGACTAGGACAGTCGAGCAAGGAATCCTGAGAGGGGTATTTTATAAAGCCATGTTGAAATGGAGCTTGACTGAACATTTTGGACAGGAGATCAGCATTTTCAAATTGTTCCTGAGATTGATCTCCCTTGGAATAGTGCAGGTGGGTACTCAGTAAAAGACTAGGGCATTAGGATTGTAGGTTTAGATCAGTCTTTGTCACATCTTGAACACTTCTGAGTTCATAAGGGTGATTCTTTGAAGTGTTCTGAATTGGTCAGTATAAACTATTATTTGTCAAGCCACCGAAACCGAATTCAGTTTTTTTTTCAACTTTCTTTCTGGAGCTCCAGCAGGTTAGGGGATGTACCCCATATCTGCCCCCGACTTCCTCATCTCACCCCCTTCCCAGCACTTCTCCATGCTGCTTGCTCCAGGAGGACCATGACTAACCCTTCACATGGAGACTTCCTGTAGGGAGAGACCAACATCACTCCTGGGTCCTGGACAAGACTCATGCTGTCATTATTTCAGCTTGGGGAGTAGCTTTAGATCCCTGGGCATCATGCTGCCTTCCAGAAGGGTTTTTCCATTGGAGTTCCCCAAGGCTCAGATGTGCAGTGGTATCCAAGGCATGCCTTGCACGCTTCCATATATGTGTGTGCTACCATCGGCTGAGCCTCAATCCAGTTTGCTCAGAGGGTGTCAGGTGCACTGACTCCTAGCCTCCATTAGGAGTCAGACTGTTGCCAACCACCCTGACTCCTCCCACCCAAGAGGAGGAGAGCAGTTCTCCAAACACTCATGCTTCTCCCCCCTGGCAGACCCTCTGATGCTCTGGGCACTAGTTAGAGTGCACAATGACCTGCTCAGGGTAGAGAATAGTCACTTCTCCTTCTCTTTGATCTTTCTTCAGCATTTGACACTGTGGACCAAAGGTTACTATTAGACCAGCTCAGAGAGTATGTGAGACTCACTGGCAAAGTCATCTTCCAGGTTGAATCCTATCTCACTTACAAGACACAGAGGATAGTGTTGGGAAGGTTTTCCTCACTCCCGAAGCTTTTGTCCTGTGGTGTACCACATGGCTCAGTTATTTCTTCCATGCTGTTTGCAGTGTATATGCTACCTCGGGTAAGACCATTAGGCAGTATGGACTGAGTTTTCACTGAAATGCAAATGATACCCAGCTCTACATTTCTTTTGCACCTGGGACACCAGGTGTGGTTGATATGCTTAACAAGTGCCTGGCCAAGATCCAAGACTGGATGTCATCAAGCTGGCTGAGACTTTACGCAGAAAAGACTGAAGTACTGGTGGTCGAGCTGGGACATAGGGAGGGAGGGAGTGACAACTACCTAAAGGGAGATGGGGCATTGGCTCAGTTCTGCTGGGCTCTTGGCTGCCACAAAGGTGAAAAATCTGGCAGGCATTCTGGATGAGTGGCTGACACTTGAGGCTCAGGTGTCAGCAGTAGTCTGGAATGGCTTTTACCATCTGCAGAACTTTAGCCAGATGAAATCCCTTATCTCCCTGGTGATCTGACCACATAGGTGCATGCATTTGTGACTTCAGTGTTTGACTACTGCAATGCTCTATACCTTGAGGTCAATGAATGTACATTGCAATGCCTGCAGTTGGTGCAAATAGTAGCCATTAGGTTGCTGACTGGCATTCCAGTGATGTGTCATGTCTCCCTAGTGCTGGATGACCTGCTGCCACCTAAGTGTTGTATCTCCTTCAAAGTTGGTCTTCTAACTTATGAAGCCCTGCGTGGGCTGGGCCTGGGCTATTTGCCTGAACTCTTGTACCCTCACATACTCTTGTGCTCTCTCTGCTCCACTGAAGAGGGCCTCCTGGTAGTTTCAAAGGCAAGGTTAAAAACCTCTGGGGATTGGGCATTAGCAGTAGTGGGCCCAGTCTTCTGGAAATCCTTACTGAGAGCTTTGATAGAGTCCCCCTCTGTGGAGGCCTTTAACCAGGATCTCAGAATGTTTCTCTTCACCCAAGCGTTTGCGGATTAATTTTCCCCTAGATGGTTATATCCCAACTAATGTATGGAAATAACTACTTATGAATTTATTTATTTGCTGTGTTTTTACTGATATTTATGTTAGTTAAGTCTGGGTATATGCTTGTAATATTTAAGGTGACTGATTTTGTTTAACTTGCTTGTACTGTGTAATGCTGTAATGGCACCCTGAGCCTCCAAAGAAGTGCACCAGATATAAATAAATGCTACTAGTACTGCCAATTGTGTTTTTGCTTTCAATATTGTGCAGAGGTTTCAGACATGGATCTCTTTTAGCTCCCTGTTTGTGTCTGTATTGCTAGTTTATTCATCCCTAATCCACCTCACTTTTCCCAATGCTGACCCTCTGCTCCAGTTGGGAATGTATCATGATGCTTAACAAATCTATCTAATCAGAGTGTTGATATGAAGGCAGCCTCCTTATTCTACTGTTGTGCTGTTCTCATCTTAAATGTCACTTGATGCTCTAGTTATTTATTTGTAATTTCTGTCCAGTAAACCCACACTGAACTTTGACAGCTCATTTCCAAATGCATCCTTTGTGGTGTGTTACACATACCTCTTTTATTTATGGGGGAGTGTGAGCCAGGGCACTTGGGAAATATAAACATATAATAAAGTTAATAAAATTGGACAATTAACACCCTAGTTATACTAACTGTCTATAGTTTATATTCATAAAGGTGGTAGTAAAATAGTAATTATGTCTTTCCACATGGAATTTCTATAATCAATTGGTTCAAAAAAATGTATTAATAATTTTTCTATAGATAATATTTCAGAAATCTAAATTGCCAGTTTTCCAAAATTAATATTTTTGTTGTTATATTTGCAATTGCCAGTATTTTCTGTTGTGCAGATGTCATTTGTAATTCATTAAAATAATTGAATATATGTGTTTGGAATGGCATTTGAAAACCAGGATTTTTTTGTATTTCTTCAAGTCATGATGAAAATGTGAGAGGAAAAGTGTGACCCCACTGGGACTTGAACCCAGGCCCCTAGTATACTGGGCCAGTGCTCTGACCACTAAGGTATGGGGGCTCAGTGATTAGGAGGTAACTGGATTTTCCCTTTCAGACACACATATTCCTTTCCATGTGTTGCATAAACAACAACTAGGCACATGTCAGAGACACCAGATAACTTGTCAGTGCAGTAAAGACACTGCAAGACTGTTTTTTTTAAATCATGATGGAAATGTGAAAGGAAAAGTGTGACCTAACTGGAACTTGAACCCAGGCCCCTGGCATACCGTGCCAGTACTCTAACCACTAAGTTATGGGAGCTACTTGATTAGGAGGCCTCTGGGCTTTCCCTTTTAGGTACACACATTCCTTTCTATGTTCTGCATAACCAGCAACTAGGCACATGTCAGAGACACCAGGTAACTTGTCAGTGCAGTACATATTTTCTTCAGAAATAAGTACCCTTCAGCTATGTATGAAGGAACATTCTGAAAGAAGATGTATGATGTACCCCACTTCTTGAAAATTACACCAGCATTTATTGTTTGGTTTATAGCCCATTTTGTGTAATCTAGCCAGTGTAAAATATCCTCTAGATAATATTTTATACTGTATGGTTTTGTTTTTGGCAAATTTGTGCATTTTGTTTGCATCCTGCCATATTTAAACAACGTAGATGGTTTAATTGTTGGAAACTCTATACCATTTTATCATTACCTTCTAATGTTTTATATCTATTTTATGTATTGTGTTTTGACACTATGAATTATATTTTTTAATTGTTGATTGGAGATATGAGTTCTAATTTTTATTATGATTAGTAATCATTTTTGCCCAGTCAATTGGCATTCTATGTTTAACAAATATCTCAATATTTTTAAATAAACTTAATAAGATTCTATATCCCTACCAGTTTATGTTTATATTTGCTTTGCAGTTCCTGGAGGGAATACAAATATTTTTGATTAATTTAATGTTCCCATCTCTTAATGCCAAATTCCTGAAGTTTGTTTACTAAAGTATTTAAATTATATGAATTTGATTCTTTAGTTTCTGTACCAATTTCCATTAATAAAAAAGGCAAAGTAGTACTGTTTAAATTGTAAGTATCTTTAACTGCTATAGTAGTTTCTCTTACAATATTATGTTTGCTTTTTAAAAATCTATCTGGTCAAAACATATATGGGCCAAATATTCAAAATTTTGCACTGGGCACAAACTGTTTGCACAGGGTTAGTGCCAGGTTTGCATGGGTCGGCTATATTTAAAAGGTCAGATAGCATGGGCAAACTGCATTAGGGCTCGGCAAAATTATAATGTATGCAAGGGGCAAACTGAGGAGGCATGTACAAGAATATAGGCGCAATGCTATATTCAGCGAATAGCACCGTGCAAAGTATTTTTGCATGACTTAGCACAACACTTTGTGCTGTGCAAATTACTGCCCAGGAAAAGGTAGTCTTAACTCTGGGCAAACTAGCTTTGTGTGACTTTGTGGCTTTGCGCAGCTTTGCGCGACTTTTGTGTAGTTTTGTGCGACCCTAACTAGTAAGTATGAAACATAGAAATAAGACAGACATAGAAGAAACCTGCTGCTCATGGATGGCATTCCTATGATGCCATCATCTGCCACCAGTCCCAGCCATGCCAGGCAGTAAGTGGTGACCTGGCTCCCCGTGGACACCATGGCAGTGCGGCCATACAGCACACACCTGCTGACCACCCTTTGGTGGACACCAACAGATACCAGCACACACATGCAGCACTGTGGGCATGGAGGGTGTTGAGGGGAGGGTGTTAAGTGGCCTGGCTGCACCACAGTCTGGGTGTGGCCACAAGGCTGGGACAAGCCACGCAGTGCACATTGGCCAGTGTTGGGAATACCCCCAACACCAGTGTGCTTGTCTGATGGTATGTGTTCCCCAGCCACATACCGCACATCTGTACAGACACCACAGCACACCTAGCCAGCTGTGTATATGTCATTGTGAGTATCCCATGCCAGTGGTGCAGCATCTGTGGGTCATACAACTGCATATCAGTAATGTCCACCATCAGTAAACACCTGCAAGTTGGGCCTGTCACTGTGTAAAGTGCAGTAGTCATCATTGCCCTACACACCATAGGCATTGCTGTGTCCCTCACACTACTGGCCCCCTTTCTACTGAAGTGTCTGCTGTGCACTGTAGCAGGAACTACAATTTGACAATTGCATGCAGCACCACCATCTGTGCCTGTGCTGTGTAGTCCCCTTGGGCACAATATTCTATGCTGCACTGTACAAATGTAGCCTGCAGCTACCACCATGCACTGCCAGACTGACCTACAGGTGGAGCTGTGGGCAGACCCAGACAGCCCCTGTACTTCCAGACTGACCTACAGGTGGAGCTGTGGGCAGATGCAGCCAGCCCCTATACTTCCAGACTGACCTACAGGTGAAGCTGTGGGACCTTGCAATAGCACTGGAAAAACTGCATGCAAATCAGGTCATAATGATATGCTAATCTGGTTGTTTGCCCACAGACTACCTAAGTATGCTTATTTGCATGTCGCTTTTGAATATAGCAAATGTTTGCCCCTGGCAAACATGATAGCACTGGGCAAATGGCTTAGCTCTGCTTTAAACCTGCACAAATGTGTTTGCACTGTGCAAACGGTTCAGAAACATTGTACATTTCTGCACAATGTTACTTCACATACACTGATGCTTGCAGCTTTACTGACTCCACTCTTTTGTTATCACACACATTGGCCACACAGTTCACCTCTACCTTTCTTCATGTCATGTGAACTGGGATGCTGTTGTGGTTTGCACTTCCTGGTTGCTATATTTGGAGCTGTCTTGTTCCCAGGCTATTTTTGCACTGCACTCCCAGCCCAATTTGCCTGGCTTCCTTAGCATGCTATATTCAGCAGGTTTAGCACCGGGGTTATCCCTTTTGAATGTAGCGGGCTACTGGTTCTGGACTAATTTAGCACATTGGGCAGTGCTAATTTAGCCCCAGGGCAACATTTTGAATATCTTGCCCATAGTTGTTATATTATATTGTTTTGTACATTTATTTAATAGTATTTGTGGCAGATGGTTTACATTGTCCACTTTAATTGCCTATTGCCAAGCTAATGCATGGTCAGGGCACCCCATTCCTTCCATTTGTCAGGAGATACTTATTACACCACATGGAACTCTAGGGGAACTTCCTCTCCACAGAAATGTTTAAAAGATATTTCTGATTTAAGAAATATTTTTTTCCTCACCCCTTCCATGTTTAGCTTGGAAATAATAAATTAAATGTGGTATAGCCATCATTTTGATAGCTTCTATTTTGCCCAACAAGGACAATTCTAATGATTCCCAGGACTATAATAATTTTGACATTTTAGCATATGTAATGTTTCCATTTAAATCAGTCGTGACCTATTTCATAATAATTCTATACCTAAATATTTGATTTTAGGTTCTATTTAAATGTCTTGTAATATAAACGAAGTCTCGGTAGACAAATGAGTAAAAGGATAAACAAAGGACTTTGGTTTATTTAATGTGTAACCTGCTAATTTTGAAAATTGTAATATTTCTTGCAGTATTACAGGATAAGAACTTAATGGGTTATTCAAAAAAACTAATAAATAATCTGTGTATGCATTGTATTTAACATCTTTGCCTTGTAATTGTAATCCCTCTATTACTGGGTTTGGTTAACATGTAATAGCAATGTTTCCAGTGTAGTTATAAACAGTATGATGGGGGCACTCGTGTCTCACCCTATTAAGCATATACATAGCTGGCATTTTGTAGTAATTAATTTTGAAAATGGCTTGTGGGGAACTATAGAAAGTTCAATAATATTTAATAAAGTTTTTGGACTACCCAAAATGTGTACAATTTGGAACATGTAAGGCCATTGTAGTAAATCAAACACATTGGTAGCGTCCAATGCAACAGCTATTGTGTCTGTCTTAATGTCTTTATGTTATTCCATAATTAACTGTGAGTTTCTTAAACCCTGGAAAATATTTCACTCTTTTACAAAACCTGTTTGGCTGGTGCTGATGACTTCTGGTAAATGGGCCTCCAGTTTTTTGACAATTAATTTTGCTATTATTTATAAGCTACAATTAATAAAGCTACATGTCTAAAATTTGTTTTTTTCCCCCCTCTCCTTACTTTCTTTATGAATTAATATAGTTAGTGCTTCAGGCCTCTTTGGGAAATTGCTTTTTTGGAAGCCATTTCAAGGGTCATCATCTCCAGCCAATGTAAAAATAAGTCAACAAAAAACAAACAGAATTCTACAGTAAAACCATCAAGTCCATGTGACTTATCTTTAGGTAGGGATTTAATAACTTTTCCTTATTTCCTGTTTTGTTATTGTGTCTTGTATATTCTGTCATTTATGCATATTTGCAGAGCTAATACAATCTTGTAATTCCTGCTCTTGTATTTTTTTATTTTGATAAATTGCCTGATGATAGTGTAAAAAAAAATCCAATTTGTTGATTATTTGCCACCTTATTACTCTGCTGATCTTCTATTTTTGTTACTAAATTATGTTATCTATTCTTTTTTAAAGCATAAGCAAGTAATCTTTCACTTTTATCCCCATTATAATAAAAGTTTGATTTCCGACTTCTTAAGCCTTTTTCTATTTGCTCATTTACTATATTTTGAAGCTGATTCAGTATTCTTTTTCTATTTTTAAATGGTCAGTCCCTGTTTTCTTACTTGTTTCAGGCTTAACTTCTGTTTTATTTTATTTTCTGATGTTTTAACCTCCTATCTCACTTTTTCCTATGTTTAATTTTGTAGCTTATAATAGCACCCTGAATGAATAACTGCTATAGCTTATAACACCCTGAATGAATAACTGCTTCCATAGTTGGACTATGTTGTGTGCCTCATAATAACTGAAAAAAACACACAATACTTCTGTATTTGATCTTTAATGTAAGATACAATATCAGGGATTCTTAATAAAGTATTATCAAAAGACCACTGTCTATCTCATATCAGTTTTCTTGTTGGAATTAATGAAATTATGACATTGACATGGTCAAATATAATAACAGGAGCAATTTACATGTGTACTACTTCCATGGCTAAACTTTTGGAACACAGGACATAGTCCAGTCTGGAAGAAGTGTTCATGGATTATTGTGATTTTGTATGAAATCACAAAATAAATCTACCATTCCATGTCTTCTTTTGTAGGTTTTGAAGTTTTATATAATTCTGAATTTGCAAATAATGTAACCCCCCCCCATGATTATTGGTGCTACTTTTATTTGTTGAGCAACGTATGGTTGATGTCCCTCTGTTGTGTTACTTCTTTGTTCCTTTGGTGATCTTTGGATTTCTTGAAATACATGTAACTGGTTAAGGGAAAAAGAGCATCCCCCCTTCATTGAAATATAAGTTCACTTCACCTTTATCTGTGATCTTAGAGACTACCTTGTTATCTTTCAAAATGTCTGGGTTCACCTGGGATATATTTTCACTTATGTCCTGACTAGTAAGTACCAGAGTGTTTGCAGTACCACTTTCATTTGTGTCCATTTGTACTGGTTTTAGCATTGGCAGAAAAATATTATTTAATGGGGTAACTGGTGAATTAATAGCCACTTTCTGTGAGCGAGCTTGTGGTTCTGATACAAGTGCATCATCCTTAGTAGGATCCTGTATGTTAGGCATTAAACTCCCTATAGCCTCATATTGCTGTTAATTTAAGGATTTGTTTGTTTTACTTTTTCTGCAGATTTACAGAGTGAGTCTCTGTGTCTCTTGCTGAAGTCTGTAATAGCTTTTTCTGGGGGTATTTCCATTGCTGAATACTGTGTCTTGTTCCTTACTTCCATCTCAGACTTGATCTTGTTTTCCTTGTCATGGGCTCTGTCCATTTCTGGAAGTTGAAAATGGTTGGAAACACTATTTCCTGCAGAGGCTTTGCTCTTTGAAATCTTTTGTTACTGTTTGATGTTTCTGTGAAATATCTGAAACAGAAGGCGCATGGTAAGAGGACTTAATAGTTCTGGTGGTGTTACATAATTCTGTAAAATACCTCTAATGTCTTTTGTTTTTAGTTCTTGTTTCCACCAATAAGGTTTGTTTGAGTTTTCAGGGATCAAAGTAAGTGGTAGGTTTTTCAAACTTTTGCAGCTTGGTTGTGCTTTATAACAGAGAGAGTTGCATGTTGCTGCCCTAGAATTTGTCCCTCTCAGAAGCTCCGACATGTACAGTCTTATTTGCATTTCAGCAGTCAGATGTCCAATTAAGTAGGCAAAAATTCAATGTAGAATGAATATAGTGAAGTATTTAATACAAATACACAATAAATCCTGCACTCACCACCAAGTAAAAATGCTACTCAAAGGCTGTAGAATTGGGCTGCAATTTTATTCATGTGCATTTAAACTGGCACCTGAATAAAATTACAGCAAAATTCTACAGCATTTGAGCAGTATTTTTACTTGGTGGTGAGTATGGGATATATTGATTGTGTGTTTGGGCTGTTTATTCAGGCACCCCATCCCTGTGCAATTCTCTGTTCAGATTTCTACTTTAATAAAAAATAGCCCATGCCATAAGAAAAGGAAGGCAACTTTCAAGAGCTGTATTTTAGCCAGGCTATTATCTTCCCAAACTCAGCATACAGCAAGTCACAACTTCCCTCTAGCATCTTTTCAAAACTTAATTTTAAATCAGAACTGTTTGAGTTATCTGATGTACAGGCACTGAGTCTAGTCAATGGCAAATGAGGACATGTAGATTTCTTAGTTTAAATTAGAGCATTTCCTCTCTCCCATCTCCCCTCCTACATCTCTGCCCATCTCTCTCTCTCTCTCTCTCTCTCTCTCTCCCATCCCCCTACTCCCATACTTGAAGCTCAAATATTCATACCCTTGCAGTCCCTCCAGTCTCCATGACCATTGGCCAAGCTGCTTTCAGACACCATTTCCCTAAAATCTGGAACTCCAACCCTCATGTCATCCAAATTACCCCTTCCCCTCAGGCCCTCTCAAAACACCTCAGAGACCTCATTTCCTCCTCCATGGTGCTCTAATTCCTCACCCTGCCCTCCTCCTCCTGACTCTCATTTTTAATGGCTAAACCAATATATATAGGCACGTATTGATCTGACTGCTCAATATGTTATGATGGTTAACTGTTAATGTAACTGTTTCCTTGTACTTTAGTTATCACGATGTGTACTGTACCTATCCTCAATGTGCTGTATATTGCTCTTATAAGCTATTTTCTGCTCTGTATTTTGATTGCCAGCTTGTAACTGTACTTGTGCTCTTGAGCTATCATGCCTCATGTGTACCACTCCCCTTCCCCCAGGATGCATCTGTAAACAAGCTCTTAGCTCAGTATGCCTTTCCTAGTGAAACATTTGAATAAGTAAATAAATAAATAAAATTTCTTGAAGCCAGAAATTCTGTGAGGAAGTTAAGAATGTGAAGGGTATAAAAGCAATGTCTGCCGTATTACCACTTCTGCTGGTTTTTTTTTTGCATTATAATCCTTTTTCTTGCCCCGCCAACAAAAATGAGGTTTGTAGCTATTTAATCTTCTAGCCATACACTACAGTTCTTCAAAGCCAGCATGCTTAAATGGAAAAAGAGAAATACTTCTAAGTGCACTTTCAGTGACCACTTCCACTTTTCACCAGCTTTCAAAGGATCTCTCACTTCGAAGCTAATCCAAGGAAACAAAAAGGCTGAAGTGTAGAAAAGAGCAGTTCTCTCCTTCAAGTCTGACTCCAGCATTCTACATTCTGTGCTCTTCCCCAAACAAACTTTCATGTGGAAACTGTGCTAAGTAAACTCAGCCAGCTCAGCTCTCTGACAGAGACCAAAACTCGGGCTACATCAAAATTAATTGAGAAATGTCTACAAAAGTTTTCTTCTAGAAAACCAATAAAAATTAAAAAAATAAGTAATGTTCTTTCATTATTAGTGCCAGTAAATGAGATATTTGGAGGCAGAGTGGGTTAGTCTCCAAGCGGTCCCTCATAGCAACTCATACCTCCTGCTCTCCAGCCTCCATCTTCCCTATCTGCCATCATGCGATGGGATCTTTAATGCCAACCTTAACAGCCACCAGAGATGGGCAAAAGGGACCTCAGTTTATACCTCATACAAAGGATGATATATCAATGGTGCAGCACTGCCCTCCCGTGCTGCATTACAGTATAATTAGTGGATATTAGCCCAAGTTCCTGATGTGGAACTTGAATCCATGACCTTCTCATCGTCTTGTACAACTTACTGAGCAACTGAAACTGATAATAATGATATGCTTTAATAATAATATGCTTTATTTATTAAGTGCAATTCTAAAAATCAAAGTGTTGTACGTAATTAAAATATCATATAAACAGAACCACACAGCCTAAAATTATTTACAATACAAACATAAATAAATCAGATAAAATAATCACTAAATACTAAATGCTTGCTGAAACAAAAAGTTTTTAGGCCTGCTTTAAAGCTCTCCATGGTCCTGCACTCTCGAATCTGATGAGGTAGAGAGTTCCACAGGGAAAGGGCACCAAATGTAAAAGCCTGGGCCCCAGATGTTTTCAGACAGACCCTGGGAACCTCTAACAACCCCTCATCAGTTGAGCAGAGAGGATAGCCAGGGCTGTAGGGAGTCAGGAGCTCTTGCAGATAGCTCAGATCCAGTCCATGCAGGGCTTTATAGGTCAGAAGTCTGACCATGAAGGTGATCCACCACTGTACAGGCAGCCAGTGCAGTTTGTGCAGCATGGAAGTAATATGACTCAAAAGAGAAGTCCCAGTCAACAATCGTGCCGTAGCATTCTGCACCAGCTGCAAGTGATGGATATCAACCCCCAGAAGCCCCAGGTAGAGGGAGTTGCTGTAGTCTAGGTGCAAAGTCACAAAGGCATGAATCAGCATATGCAGGTCACCAGATGGAACAAGGTGACTAATTATGGTGATATTCCTGAGGTGGTAAAAGGAAGACTTGATGACTGCCAACACCTGCAAATGCAATTTCAGCCCATTGTCAAGAACCACCCCCAGACCACGCACCTGTTCAGAGGAAGGCAGCTGGACACCCTCAAGCCAGAGACCAGAGGGTAACCCCACTACCGACCTCTCTATCTGGTGACCTGGATCCACCACCAACACTTCAGTCTTCTCAGAATTCAATTTCAGCCAGCTGGATTTCATCCAGTCATGGATTTCCACTAGACAGCTGTTAAACACTGAGACCACACTTATCTGGTCAGGCACAAAAGACAGATAGAGCTGTGTATCATCAGCATAGCAGTGAAACCTCAGCCCATATCATCTTACAATATCTTCAAGGGGCAGCATGTACATTGCGAACAACATATGATACAGCACCAAGCCCTGAGGGACCCCGCACGGCAGAGAGAATGGATCAGAGGAAAAAAAAACTGACACCACCTTCTGAGATCCGCTGGTGAGGAAAGATTGAACCCATCTGAGGACTGGACCAGCTATGCCACAGATAACCCTCAGGCACTTGAGCAGTACCCATGGTCCACAGTGTCAAATGCTGAGGAGAGATCAAGGTGCACCAAAGATGGAGCAGCACTTCTGATCTCTTACCATCAGAAGATCATTAAGCACTCGAACCAGAACAGTCTCGGTACTATGTCTTTTACAGAAACCAGACTAGAGAGGATCGTAGACATTGTGGATGGAAAGATGGTTCTGCAGTTGCAGCGCAACTACTTTCTCAATCACTTCCCAAAAAAGGGAAGATAATAAGTGTGCTAGCTCCCAGTCTGGAGCCCTAGAAAGCTATGGTTTCCAGTGGCTGCTGAGTTTTGTAAGAGTCTCCAAAAAGATAGTTCTATGTGGCAGTCAAATGTTCTCAGTTAAGTAGTAGGCCACTGGCAACCTGACTTGTATATAAGAAAAAGACAGTTTATACAAAGTAGTGCCATCTAGTATAGAAAGCTGTGAATAAAAGTGAAAGCAATGTTATGTAATTGCAACAGCAAGAGACACCACTGGAGCTGATCCGTGAGACAGTAAGTATGAAAACCAATGGAACATTCTTTTATTTATTTATTTAAGAGATTTACCAGGATGGCATGCTGAGTGGAGTACCGCTCGATTCTAGATGCGCCCTGGGGGTAGGGGGTTACAATGGTACAGTAGTACAGATGAAACAAATAATACATAGTGTGAAATTGTTACAGACAATGGTACAGTAGTATAGAAGAAACAAACATACATAGTGTGAATTGTTACAGACAGTGGGTGAGGTATTCATACAATTCAAATATAGTACATTAGGTGCAGACTGAGAAAAAAATGAACCCAGACTGGTGCTAGAAGCTAATAGCTTAATAGGGGTTGTGAAGGGGATTCAGCGAGGGGAAAAGCTGGAGCAGTTGGTAGCAAAATGTGTTTTGAGAAGGGCATTCCATTGAGGAGTACTTGTGGTGTGTCTGATGTCAGCTGCCAGGGAGTTCCATAATTTGGGCAACCTGAAGCTGAAAGCTGCCTGGCCAGATCGGGTGGATCTGTGTGGAATATGCAGGAGCCTGGAGTCTTGTTTCTGAGAGCGAGGCAGGTGAGGAGAGGCAGTTAGGGATGATGATAGGTAGAAAGGGAGTGTATGTGACCAGAACTTTGCAGCGGTTCTAGCACAGTGGAGCAATCATCGGTTTTGGAGTGAGGAGGTCCAGGGACCAGTATAGGTCACAGTGATGGGTATTGGAGAACGATCCAAAGCGAACCGACAGAAGGAGTTGTATAGGCGGTCGAGCCTGGCTAAGGAAGTTTGGGGGGCGGCACCGTAGACAACATCACCATAATCCATAGTTGGGAGGACCATTTTTTGGACAATAGCTAGTCTGGTTGGTAGAGGGATGCAATTCTTGTTTCGGTAGAGAGAACCCAGCATGGGATTCAATTTTTTGAGCAGAGTGTCTATATGCACTGAGAAGTCAAGGTACTGATCTAGCCAGACACCGAGATAACGATATGTGGTGCAGGCCTCAAGTGGAGATCTGTCCAAAGTGTAGAAAGTGGGTGGTGCAGTAAGCTGGGTTAGTTTGGCATGAGAGCTGAAAGTGAGGGAGACTTTTTTTTGTGCTTAAGAATAGTTGGTTTCCGAGGAACCAGCGTTGGATGAAGTCGAAGTCCTTCTGTAGACAAGCTGTCACGGCAGTTGCAGATGGGCCAGAGGCGAACAGCACTGTATCGTCTGCATACATATGGATGGCCATTTGTGTGCAGGCAGCAGGCAGGTCGGTGAGAAAGATAGAGAACAGCAGCGGGCCGAGAACAGACCCTTGGGGGGACACCACTGGTGACAGGAAGTGAGGTGGATCGAGCCGAGCCAATATGGACTGATTGAGACCTGCCTGATAGGTATGAATGGAACCAGTTTTTTGCTTCCACAGACAGACCAGTTTGGGCAAGTTTAGCCAACAACAGGGGATGAGAAACCGTGTCGAAAGCTTCTGCCAGGTCGATAAATATGGCTGCTGTTATTTCCCCTTTGTCCATGACTGTAAGGATGGAGTTAGTGAGGTGAAGGAGGGAGGTGGTGGTTGAGTGATTTTTTCTAAAGCTGGCTTGGTAGGGGGTGAAAAAAGAGATTGTATCTAGATAGTGGTGTAGCTGGGATAATACAAGGCGCTCTTGAATTTTGGCTAGGATGGGAAACAGAGACATGGGCCGGTAGTTGGATGGGGAGGAGAGGTCCCCTCCTTTGGGAAGGGGAATGACTGTGGCTTGTTTCCATGCTTTGGGGATGGTCCTGAGTTTAAAGAACAGGTTATAGAGCATGGTTAGAGGGTGGGCTATGGCCGGTGCTGAGAGTAGGAGCATTTTGGAATCTAGACCAGATGGATATTTACCTTTGGATGGGTTTAGTGACTGCAGAATTTTTAGCACCTGGCCAGGAGCAACTGGATGGAGCAAAAAGGAGGCTGGGGATACTTTAGGGAGCACAAAGGGTGGGGGGTGGGGATGGGAGGAGAGTAGCGATGAAGTAGTGGTGGAGAATATGAATTAAACTCGTGGCAACCAGGCAAGGATTCTTGATGATTTTACCTTCGCGGTTGAGAGTGGGAGTGGAGGGTTGGGCCGGGTGGGGTGTGCAGGGATTTTATTGACTTCCAGAATTGAGTAGGGTGAGTGAAGTTATTGTTGAACGCAGTTTTAAAGTAATTTGATTTGGCCTGATGTACGAGTCTTGTACAGGTATTACGTAGTGACCAGTAATGTTGCTGGGCCGCATGAGCACCTGTGACCTTGAAAGATTTCTAGGCTCGGTCTCTGGCTTGTAGTTGTTCCATGAGGTTTGTTGTTACCCAAGGTAAGTGGGACCCTCTGACACGGGATCTCCTGAGCGGGGCATGTAGGTCCCAGATGGCAAGGAAATTTGAAGAGAACTATATCAGGGCCTCATCCATGAAGGTGGCTCTGAGGATGAAGGACCAGTCAATGGTGATAAAGTCGTTTAGGAGAGTAGTCGGATCCAGTGATTTATAAACTCTGCTGTAAAGAATACGGGGTGGAGGGGCTGGTGGTCGGAAGATTTTTCGCACTATAAAAATCATATGGTGGTCTCTAAGGGAGTCCGGTAGTAGGCCAGCTTTAAGTATCCAATGAGGGTGGGTAGTAAGTGCCCAGTCCAGTAGTGTGTGTTTATTGGATTTGTGGTTTAAACGGGTGGGTTCCCCTATTTGCTGGTGCAAGTTTAGTGCGTTTATTTGGCAACACGATTCAGAGGCTGCACAGCTTAGCCAGTTCTGATTGAAATCTCCAAGATTATGGAGTTCGTCTCCTTCCGTAAAGGGCCCTCAGGTTACCAAGGTGGTCGAGGATGCTACCTAAAGGTGTGTCTGGCGGACAGTATGACCCAGCTATGTATACTGGGATGGAGTGGGCATGGGAATTTTGATCAGGAGGGAATCTATAATTTGTATGGGTGCCAGAGTGATTACGGAATACTAGAGATTTGAGGAGACATACATGGTAGTGCCGCCACCCTTCTTCCTGTCCTGTCTGTCTTGGTGGATTAGAAAGAAGCCAGGTATTGAGAATTCCTCCTCCCGGTTATGGGGCTTCAACCAAGATTCAGTGATGATTACAATAGCAGGGCGAAGGGCTAGGACAATTGTTTGTAGGGCAGCCATTTTATTTAGGATGCTGCATATATTCAGGTGGACAATTTTGAAGCCTTTGGGGAGGTGCGTATTTGGTGCTGATGGCTGGCCAGCAATGGGGGCCTGTGGTCTAGGGTTCCATTCAACGTCCCTGGCTACGAGGAGAAGGAGAGCCAGGGTGTGCCTTAAAAGTGTATGATCTTAACTGGTGCCCCCCACCGAGTGGGATGGTTAGGAGTTAATAAGTTTGCCTTTGGGTCTGGATAGAGTGGGATATATAGGGCAGGTGTCGAAGCGTGGAAGGAGGGAAGGAAGATAGAGGCCCCCAGGGTCCAGTTGTGCCAGTGGTACTGGTTGTGGTTCACTGGTGCTGAGGAGAAGTGGAGTGGTGGTTTAGTAGGTAAGGAGGGAAGTGGCAAAGGGTCTGGTAGACTAGGATTGGATGAGGGTGGAAGGGAAGATGAGGCTATGCAAAGCATGGTTATGGTTACAGTGAGAAACTGCATTCTGATTTTTTTTTTTTCAGTAGAGGATTGAAATCTGTTCTGCAGTGGCCACTAGTGGCAGAAAAATATAAGGAGCTAATGGGAAAGTAGGCTGCTTGGTTTATGAGCTCACGAGGTCAGCTCTATATAAGGAGGAGCCCACCAAGGGTGGTAGTGGGGGCGGTGGGGAGCCTGCGCGTAGTGCAGGCGGGGCTAGATCTCCATGAAGGAGCAGCTGGAATCTCCAAATGGCTACCTGTCTCCGTTGCCTTTCTCATGGTCCGTGGGGGGGGGATCTCGCTTGGCTGTGGGGAGGGCTGGAGACACTTGCCCTCGTGACCTCACTGTCTCCGTTGCCATTCTCCGTGGTCCGTGGGGGGGATCTCGCTTGGCTGTGGGGAGGACTGGGGAAACTTGCCCTCGCGACCTCACTGTCTCCGTTGCCATTCTCCATGGTCCGTGGGGAGGATCTTGCTTGGCTGTGGGGAGGGCTGGGGACACTTGCCCTCACGACCTCACTGCCTCCGTTGCCGTTCTCCGTAGTCCACAGGGGGATCTCGCTTGGCTGTGGGAGGGCTGGGGACACTTGCCCTCACGACCTCACTGCCTCCGTTGCCGTTCTCCGTAGTCCATGGGGGGGATCTCACTTGGCTGTGGGGAGGGCTGGGGACACTTGCCCTCACGACCTCACTGTCTCCGTTGCCGTTCTCCATGGTCCACGGGGGGATCTCGCTTGGCTATGGGAAGGGCTGGGGACACTTGCCCTCGTGACCTCACTGTCTCTGTTGCCATTCTCTGTGGTCCACGGGGGGGTGGGGATCTCGCTTGGCTCTGGGGAGAGCTGGGGACACTTGCCCTCATGACCTCACTGTCTCCGTTGCCGTTCTCCATGGTCCGTGAGAGGGGGATCTCACTTGGCTCTGGGGAGAGCTGGGGACACTTGCCCTCGCGACCTCACTGTCTCCGTTGCCGTTCTCCATGGTCCACGGGGAAGGATCTCGCTTGGCTATGGGAAGGGCTGGGGACACTTGCCCTCGTGACCTCACTGTCTCTGTTGCCATTCTCTGTGGTCCGCAGGGGGGGGATCTCGCTTGGCTCTGGGGAGAGCTGGGGACACTTGCCCTCGCGACCTCACTTCTAACCTCAAAGCTAAAGTAGGTGGCATATCACTTTAGCAGAATGCTGAAAGCTGCTGCTCATGGGATTAAAAGGCCCAAGTTTGAGACCCAGAAAGGGCTAGAGGTACATCTGTCCAAGTACAGTAAAAAAGACATAACACTGACTGAAAGAGTTTATGGTGACAGACATAAAAAAAAACATCCTGTGAACAGCCCAAGGACTGGGACAGTGAGCAGACTGTACATCCTAGTTATTAGGAGAGTTGAACCATGGAACTGTAGCAGTACAACACACAACATCAAAATAATAAGACTGTATATTCTGGATTTATAGCAGATCCTTTGCCCTTCATAAAGGATTCTAAATTACAAACACAAATAGTTTAAGGTTACAGCATAAAGAGTGTATATTTTATTTTAGGATTGTCTTTAATAAAACTTTTACCACAATACTGTAAAGTTTGTAAATGATGCATACTGTAAGTGAAAAACTGCTGAAGTACATAACAATACCTCATGTACATTATCTTAGGGTCCAGAGAGGGTAACCAGTTGAAAACTAGAATGAAATAGGTTAAATTAAATAAGGGACATGATTGTTCAGTAAAGAGTCATACGTAATCTGCTGGGTTTGCAGAAAAAAAAACAGTAGAAATTCAGAGGCAGTTGGTAGACATATGTGTGGGTATGAAGTCAGTTAGTTCACAAGCAACAGTTTATGAATGGAATGAAAATTTAAAACAGAGGAGGATGAGGACTTGACTAATAGTCCCATGATCACTTTTCAGATACCATTGAACTTGTACCAATCTAGTGAGCATCATTCAGTCTATTATGGAGAGAAAGGCCACAAAATCACAATGAATGAGAAAGCACACTTCCTGGAAATTTCAAAATGTGTATCAAAAGTAGTGGACCAGCTAACCCATACCACATTTTGTATTTAGTAGATTCAGGCCCTGTTGATAGATACCTCTTTGTAGCTTTAAGATCTATAGTACTATCTGGAAAAACTTGCAGCAGTTGTAGATTATCGCTGGTTAGTACACGAAGTAATCTGGTCTTCAAGACCCTGTTAGTGAAGAGCAGATCCTTTGTCAGACTGTGAATGCATCAAGCCATGGGATGTTTGAACAGCAAGAGTTGAACTTTTCAGTTCAAAGCATTATCTATCACACTTTCTTACAGCACTCCAAGTCTCAACACATGGGTTATAAGCACTCTTCTCATAGGCTGATGCACAAAAGGAATCCCAAATTCGAAATCTGATCCTTCTCCTCGCTTGCAGCTCCCAGAATCCCCAGTTTTTCTTTGTGCATCTTCCCAGGCTGGTCATGTTTTCATCTGGCTCTATGCCAAGCTTAAGGTAAAATACAGTATTAATTTTAAATCCCAAATAAAAGTATTTTGTGAATGCCTACAACAAGAGCTAGCCGTTAAATAAATAGTGGCATGTTCTGAGAAAAAGACTGTGGTTTTTAAAAGCAATGCTAGAGCAGGATAGTCTCCGTGGTGCAGGGCTCAGCATAGAGATGCATTTCAAACAATTCAGTAAAGCTGCACTAGTGTTTTTACTCCTACCAGCAATTTTGTGCCTCATAGTGCCCATCTGCGTAGTGCTCCCCCCCCTTGGTTTATCTCGTTCAGCTGAGGAGGGGTAGGAAGCTCTGCCCACTTAACAAAGACTGAGAGACCCCCTTGTCGGCTCATCTCATTCAGCCGACAAGGGAAGTGGCCAACGCTGCACTTTGCAGCTCATAGAAGGTGCACTGGCTACCCTGGGGGTCACGGTTTACCTTGTTTGACCGTGACCGCCTTAGGGATCCCCCTGTAGCCACCTCTGCTTGCTCTTTCAGCGGCCGCCTGCCCAAACATACCCATCAGCTTCCACTCACCAGGTGAGTCTCTACGAGTCCCCGAACTGCTCCCTCAGCGTTTGGTCACTCCTTGTGCTGCCGACTGCCAGCATCCCGCTATTCGAGTCATAGGGCTCTGCTCCACGCCATCTCCACGGGGTGCCTCCCTCTTCCCTTCACTTCCAGACATCGCCATTTTGGCTAGGAATGCCGCGAGAGGAGCGGCTGAAACCTCATGGGACCTGGTAGAAAGACTTAAGGGAGAGATTCCATTTCCAAGATGGCGGCGCCATTGGCTCATTCGCTTAATGGCACCCGCATCCAAGCCATGCTTCTTATAGAGACAAGAGCCCCATTGGAGCACCATACCTGAGGGTTCTTTTTTTAGCCCAGTGACGCCCTGCAGAGCACAAGGGGCAAATATTCAGCAATGATAATCCCCGTTTCTGCTTTTTAATGGTGCCTTTTATGCCCTTCTTTTGACTTCTAGGGAAATAACAGCCTGCAGCTTTGCTGCTGAACAGTGCCTTTTTATTCCCTACTATTTGGCTTCTAGGGAATTAATAGTCTGCAGAAAGGGTACGTGGTGCTGACTTCTTGTTTTGAATTGTCTCCTTCTGCCTTTAATTTGCTGACGTTTCAAGCCCAAGGGTACTCTCGACTGGGGCTACAAACTAGTTTTGTGTATTAAACTAACCTAGTCAATGTGGCACCTGGGCCAGCTAGAACTGTGTATTAAGGTACTTATTTAGGTTTATTGTGCCATTCCCTATGGAATTCATACCCCCCTCAGTTTACCCGATTCTGCCAAGGAAGGGGAACAGGCACCTGGATCAGTCATCCTGATCAGTCTGTAATTCGCTACCAGTGCCTTGCTCAACCTCCCGGTTTACCTTGTTCAACCGTAGGTCGTGACCTCTGTACAATGTATGTTCCTGAGTGAAGCATGGTGCTCCCCTGATCGCCTCATGGTTTACTGTGTTCATAGGCGAGCCTGCCATTGGGGATTCAATCTCTCTCTTCCCCTTACGCCCCTTACTTTGGAAGTCTCAGGCAGTATAGTGCAGCGGTTTAAGGCTCTGAGTTGTACATCTGAAGACCTGGGTTTGAATCCCACAGCCCACTCTTGCATACTGTGTGACCCTAAGCAAGTCACTTAACTTCTCTATAATCCCAGGTTGTACCTGTAAGTAAGCTTTTAGCTTACCCACTTTAAGCAGGATTCTGGAACCGGGGCTGTGAGTCCTACCTCCATCCCAATACCGAAAGTACACCCTGTGTGCAGGGATACCCCGCCTGAGGTCCCTAATGTGCCAAATACTGGCAGGGACTTCCCCGGCCCTGGCACTACAGCCTCCATACACTGTGAGATGCCTGACATTTGCTTTTTGTGCCACCATCCTTGGGAGCTACATTGCACTTCTCACAATGCTTCTGTCCTCCCAGGCACCTTTAGTGTTCTCTACATTCTATTCTACCTCTAAGATGGAGGCAGCCAATAAGTACCGACCTAAGATGTTGGACACGAGAGGGTACCCCTTAAAGGGGGCCATACTCCTCATATGTTTTTAAAGGGGAAATGGAGCAGACATAAACCATAAATTAATAGAATGAAATGTCACATTAAAGAGCAACAAGTTATAAGCCTGCCTTTTGAAACAAGAGAAGCTGGATGTATATCCTCCAGGCTTGACTGTCCTCAGGAGTTTATTGAGCACCAGTTCACTGTAGGTACTTAGTTCCAAAAGTCTTGTGGCTTAAGCATTACTCCAATGGCTCAACCGATGCAGGCTTAAACACTTTGCGTAGCAGGAATGAATACCATCTTTTAGTGAGGCAGACTGTGTCCCCTATCCCCACAGGCAGTACTGTAATAACAAAGATATGTTGCTCAATATTGGCACCCCGCACAACCCTTTCACACTTCAGTCATGCTCCACTCAGACTGGAAGTAGTGTCAGAGCCTAAGCAGCCCCCACTCAACAACTGCATTCAGAGCCCTCACAGAATGCTCATTTGTTCCAAATACTTGGCACGCCATCCGAATGCTTCAGCAGGACTTATGACACTGGTGGTCTGGAGAGGGTGGTTCACCAGCTTCAGCCCCCCCCCTTCGAGATGCTACCTTCTAGGGTCTTAACCATTTTTTCATTACAAGTACAGAGCTAAGTAGCCCCTAGCGTTGTGAAGGAAACAAAAATAATAATAATTTCTGAGCATGATATAATGGGTCATCCCGCATACTTAGGGGGAAAAGTTTGTGCAAACTACAAGTACAGAACTATATAGTTAGTACAAAGCTATATAGTCAATCATCGAATGTACATAATTAAAAAGCAAGACATACAATGGGCTAAGGAAGGGCAAATGCATCACAGGTTGTGCATGTGCTGCTCAACCACAGCTATGCTGGGGGGGGGAGTTAAGCATACAAAGACCGTGTTTGAAGGGGATAGTACCCTTAATAAGAAAAGGCTGGCTATGCAGTGATTCATTGCAAGGGCTATTAATTTTACTCTGTATTCAGTTCTGCTACAGCAGTAAGCCAGTTTATGCCAATACTGAAGCCTGACTGATATCCTCAGGGCGTCCTTTGGATATAAGGATTGTCACAGTGCTATGGCCACCCAGTAAGTCACAGTCTGACTCAATCAATGTCCAAGGCAGCTTAAATATTTGCAGAAAATAACAATGGCATCTAGAAGCAGGAGGGTTTGGCTGCTTTAAAAAATACACTCTGGGGACCATATTTTTCCTTAGCATACTATGCCCCATGGCAAATGGCCATTCTGTCAGGTTTATCCATAAGGCGAGAGCTGCAAAACTTATTCTGACCGAGGGTCCCCGAGAAACAACTTTGATCGAGTTGTGGCAGTTCCACTCCATTGACGTTCGTTCCTCCGTGAATGCACTATGACTCCAGTGTAATCAATAACTATTTGTCAGCACCATCATTTTGTCAGCTGTTGGGGTTGTGCCTGGGCTACTTTTTACATCTTCCTCCCAACGTGGCTATGTTTGTCCCTGCTCTGTTCACAGGGCATACCCCCAAAATATCCGTGGCCATTTTGTTCTAGCCATCTTTCACCTAGGGGTGCTACCACCACCACCACCACCCCCCACCCCGTGACTGCCGTAGCAGTTGACATCCCTTACAGACTACAGAAACAAAAGGGTGTGGTCCTAAGCTCGCACTCAGACAAGGGGGACTCTCAGAAGCAGGAGCCACATTAATATCACTGATTACTACTTAGAGCCACTGAGTTTAGGGACTGAGGCTGGCAATCCCAATCCAGGTTGCCCCCCCCCCCCCAAATCCACCATCATCTTCCTTGCCTGTATCAGAGGCCTAACAGGTATTCAGTAGTAGACCAAGGAAGAAAAGGAGGCAAGAGAAACAGAACTTAGAAGCCCTATTAAGGGAGACACAATGTCTCCCCATATTTACCACTATAGGGTCTGGCTACATTTTTGACAAAAGAAGACAAAAAGGCGCACACATACAATACATCCCTACACGGCAACTCTTGCCCAATACAGCCCTGCCACATGCAGCGTATGGACTCAGTCACAATCATCAAATAAGCAGGCCACAGTGCGGAAGCCATAAGGGGATGAAAACCCTGAGCATAGCCATATTTTTACTCAGGCCAGCCAAAACGCATGACCTAGATACTATTGTTAACAGTACTTTTGCAGCCATCTCAGCTGCACAAATAAACAGTCATGGAAAGTAGGTAATTGGTGTGTTTCAATGCAATATAGGTCTCCTAAGGTAGAAGGTGCTGAAATTCTATTTCATGGACCCATAGACATTTTCAAGAGGGAAATGTGGGGTGTATTCAACCTCTATTGACTTGCCATATGTGCTGGTAGATAGACTCCTACCCAGGCATCCATACATACTGTATTTATAGGTAAAGACACCTACCCATATATAGGATGATCAATCCTTCTATCTGCCTAGATGTATAGCCAGATTTATGGGAACTGTCACACCCACCCCTTACACCAGGGTGCAGTGCTGGATTTGGAGGGTCATTCAGGGTAACACACAGACCAGGGGCAGTCTGACCAACCAGCTTTGATGTATTGAGTATCGTGTACCATGTAATGGCACATACGCACCACTAGCGAACAAAACACTAGATATGTGCCTTTAATACTTTCAGCAGGGTGTAAAGAAGTGATCAATCCACTGGGTAACCCACTGTCAGCCATGGCCAGTGACCTCCTGGAGCCCCTGCAGCAGCTCCCTAGGAGTGACACCCTCCTCCTCCATAACAATTAATCCAGATCATGGAGGAAGGGACAGGGAACCTTCATAACATTAAACCCAGGTATGACATGCAGATCAAGTGCAGCAGACACTGTTGACACAGTCATACTTGGCCAGAGGCTACAATTCATTCGTTTTATGCATTTCAATGCGGTTCAGTAAGTTTCTCAGTTCAGCCCCTATTGTAGTGTCTACACTGTTCATATAGAGCTCTCTCACCAGTGACCAGAGTTCAATAATCTTCCGTAGACAACACCGATCAAGACCTCCAGGGGCCAATCTGACATGTAGACCCCCAACCACTGAAACTGCCAGCATGGCCATTCAGAAGGCTACAATGTTGAACTTGGGGGTATCCGGTAAGGTGATGGACACACTGATCTAAGCCAGTTGGGAGCTCACTAAAAAAAAACTTATAATGACACTGGCGTGTAATACCATTTGGATGCCCGACTAACAGGAAACTCGGAGTTTGGTTGCAAGGTTCTCCAGACAGCTTTGAGTTATATTCCTCCTCCCTCCCAAGACAAGTCCAATACTGCTGTATAATCACCCATGTGTTGAGACTCGGAGTGCTGTAAAAAGGTGCGACAGATAATGGTAGTTTACTCACCTGGTAAAGGTGATTATAGGAGCACCTTCTTACAGCACTCCGTATCCCACCCATTGAGGAGGAACATAACAAGCAATAAACTGTATAATAGAATAAGGGATTATATATTAAAGAATGTATGTGCAATACCGATCAGTAAATGTAGAGTAGCAGACGTTCAGTCCTGCACTGCCAGTAACAGTGGAGCATGTTGCCATGTTAATTGGAATACAATGGAAAGTAAATAATTGCCCTTTGCATAACTTTAAATTGTGTTGTGTTTCCCTACCCGCCAGCATCCCTACAGGGGTGGCTGAGGGTCCTGTATGGTTGGATTTTTTATATTATATTTTCAGGAGTAGCATAAGCTCTGGAAGATTTCATACTGGGGATTCTGGGAGCTACAAGGGAGGAGAAGGATCGGATTTCGAATTTGGGATTCCTTTTGTACATCAGCCTATGAGAAGAGCGCTTATAACCCATGTGTTGAGACTCGGAGTGCTGTAAGAAGGTGCTCCTATAATCACCTTTACCAGGTGAGTAAACTACCATTGTCCCACTCTTCATTAAGTCACTGTCTTGCTTTCAGTCAGTGCTTCAGATAACTCCATTTCAATAATATAAACACTTTCAAACTAACAGGTAATAAGTATTTGACTAACATGAGAAAAAAAAAGGAAAATGATATCCTGTTTTACAAGTCAAAAATGGTTGATTTTTCTGAAAGGGAGGGTAGTATGTCAGTTATCAAACTGATTTTTAAAATTTGTTTTTTTGTAGAACACTGGCTTTTATAACTTAGAACCTAGAAAGCATTTAGACTTCCCAAAAAACTGGAATGACATCCAAATTTGGACCTGTGGACATTTTATTCTTGCACCAAAAACAAATTGTGGTTGAAAAGGAATTAAATTATGCTTTGCAATTCTATAATGGTACTTACCACCAGGGATTCAGTTAACTCTATTTCTGGAGTATTTTACTTCTGAAAATAAGACAAAAACTTCCGAAATAAAAGGAGGAGGAAGTCACTGACTTCCAGATATAAAACCAAAAATTAGATGAGTTTCAAAATTGCAAGCATGGAAGTCAGAAATTATTTTTTCTGAAATAAATTGTATTTTATCACTAATGTGTTAATTAACACCCATAAACTGGTCCTTCATAGAATATTGGCTTCTGAAAGTAGGATCTTGGAAGTATTAAGACTTCCAAAAAACTGAAATGACTTCCAGATTTTGACTCATGAAAGTTTTAGGAAACCACTAAAAAGAAATTAACTGAACCCCTGCTTACCACTACTGTGAAATCAGAAAAACACAGTCTTAACTACAAGGACAGTAAAACAGAACCATAACAGAATGAGAACCAGTATTTAGGACCCAGATTTTACAGGAAAACATTTCTTATGGATTCAATGCAGTTCACTTTTGAGTATAACTATTCATTATATGTGAAATAGGGCAAGCTGCAGCTCTGAAAAGAACTGTTTCAGCATCTTTGTAGTAGGAGCTCCCCTTACTGGTTCTTCTGATTTCTGCACATTCAGGAACTAATATACAGTATGTGGAGCCACATAACATCTCTGCAGGGCAATAGAATCCAAAGAATTAAAATCTGTCATGGCACTGCAACATAAATTTGCTCCCAGAAATAAGGATGGTAATGCAATCTTGTGATTACAAATATTGAACAATTAGCATAGCCTTAATTCATTACACAGCAACATTTACAGAAGTAGAAATATTAAACAGGAATTACATAGCATATAGTTCCTCTAAGTATTTATCTACGTACATGTGCATCTTATACACACGTATATGCATATGTGTGGGTATGCCTGACGGGCAGACAGAGAGATAGTGATAGACAGATAGATAGATAGACAGACAGACTTACAGATAGACAGATAGATTGACAGATAGTTAGAGTGCAATGCCAATGGCAGTTAATCCCATTAGTCATGAAGGAATAAGTTACACTGCATTGCATCCTGGTGGGCTCCACTGTAGATGTATGCAGACAGACAGATAAAGAAATTCAAGCATACAAAAGGTATGATAGAAGAAGGCCTGTAGCTTCTTGAGACTGTCAACTCACTTCTCTGTGGCAGTATCCACTTATATTCACCTACAATTAACTATATATATATATATGTTCCTAAATGTTTCCTGCCATTCTGAGTTCACCACATGTGAGTGAATTTGGAAAATCTACCACTCTCTGTGAGAAGTAGTAGTTTCTCCTTCCCCCTGAACATTTCTCCTTGCAATTGCTTATTATGATCCTTTGTTGGTAATTTCTTTCAGCATTTATTCCAGAGTCTTGCATACTTTCAGAACTTTTAAGAAACCATACAGTATAATTAAAGTTCCCTTAAGCCTGCTTTGCTCTAAGCTAAACATGTGAAGGATATTAAGTCTCTCCCTGTAATCCATGTTGCCTCTACCTATAATCTGTTGACAGTAGTTACTCTTCTTTTGACTTTCCAATTTACAGTACCTGCAGGATATCCCTCCTGCGGTATGGATTCCAGAACTGGTAGCAGTACTCCAGTGGAGGGCTCACATATGAAAAAACATAGGCTGGTGTGATAATGACAAAGTGAGGAGCAGCTGTAACAGTAGCAAGTACAACCAGATCAATACAAAAATGCAGCACTACACTGAAGGTCTCACATATGCTCTACCTAGTGATGCCATAACTTGCTTGGATCAGATTACAAAGTTTCTTTTTATACAGCCTAATACATGAGCTACCTTTTTTGAAGCTGTTTCATGCTGGAGCCTCTGTTTAAAGTCTCTCTCTTCATCAACCTTCCTTAATTCAACACCGTTTTAATAGTAGCTTACCCTATTTTTGTCTATCCTACAGTACATGCAACACCGTGCACTTCACAACACATATTAAACTTCACATCCAACCTGTTTGCCCACTCTGCTATTTTATCTAAGTCCCTCTGGATACTTCTAGTACCTTCTATGATGCCTGCTGCACCTCCAGGTTTTGTGTCATCTGCAAACTCCATAACCCAATTTTCTGCTCCTATACTCAGTTCATTGATATAAATGGTAAACAGCAGTGGACTTAGCACAGATCCTTGTGGTACTCTACTTGTTACATCACCATCATCAGATTCAAAATCACTTCTTCTCATCCTGTTTCTTCAGTTAGCCAGTTGCTCGCTTTGTTAAATTCTTGCTATACTTTATGCTGTTTAGCTTGTTAAGCAACTTTCCATGTGATACGTTATTGAACGCGTTGCTGAAGTCTTAAAAAAATAACCTCTACTGCTACTGAATTCCCCTATCTGGGCTTTTGTGTTTCCTTGTGTTTGCGCAAGAAACACCTTGGGACAGTATCCCATGAGAAGGGAGACCGCTATTAAGTGCTTACAAAAAGGGCGACTCAATAGTTGCACCTGTTCTCAGGGCTACTGGACGGGGGGGTGACTGCGGGTATAGCAACATCCTGTTGCTATATGTACACATGCATGGGGGGAGCGAGCTAGCACGCTGTGTGATGGGCAGAAGGGGAGGGAGGGTTTGTGTGGCATGGTTTGGTGGTGGGCTGCCTAGCTGACCCCGTGGCATGGTGGATTGGTGGCAGGCTACAGCTGCGAAGGTTCTGGGTTCGGGTCCAGGCGTGCATACATCTTGTTGCATCCGGCTCCAAATTTTTTTAATCCTACTTACCACCCCGCCAACATGCACCCCCCCCGGAGTTGAGAATCCTTTAGTATGGGGGTGTGGGGGACGAAGCATAAACAAAAAAAAGGCAAGTCCCCAGACTTTCGCTGATGTACATTCGCCCTAATGGTGATCGCCTTTGTGCGAGCACTGTTATCACATAAATCCCCTTTGGACAGTTCTGCATTTGAGAGGTGTGTCAGGGATGAATCCAATGCAGAGCACTGTACTGTGGGCATGACCCTGACACACCAATGACCACCAAAGCTGAGTGTGATAGCCATTGGAAATTCACAGTGGGGAGCCAGCCTGCACTTGAAAGAAATGAACCACACCAATGAGATAGTGCACTTCATTCCTCTCATTCTGTGTGCAGTCCCACTCCCGATCTTCCAGTTCCCCATCCATTGAAACCCACCGGCTCCCTCCCTCTGTGTGCAGTCCCACCCTTGATCCTCCGTTCCCCATCTGTTGAAACCCGCCCACTCCCTCCCTCTGTGTGCAGTCCCACCCTTGATCCTCCGTTCCCCGTCCATTGAAACCTGCCTGCTCCCTCCCTCTGTGTGCAGTCCCACCCCTGATCTTCTGTTCCCCATCTGTTGAAACCCACCTGCTCCCTCCCTCTGTGTGCAGTCCCACCCTCGATCTTCCATTCCCCATCCATTGAAACCTGCCCGCTCCCTCCCTCTGTGTGCAGTCCCACCCCCAGTCCTCCATTCTCCATCAGTTGAAAGCAGCCCTCTCCCTCCCTCTGGGTGCAGTCCCACCAATCCTCCATTCCTCCTCCATTTAAAGCTTCCCACTCCCTCCTTCCCTCCTAGTGCAGTCCCACTGATCCTCTGTTCCCCCTCCATTGAAAGCCAACCGCTCCCTCTCTCTGAGTGCAGTCCCACTGTACCTGTCAAGTGTCCCACCAGCACCTGTCATTGTACAACCCCCTGGTGTCTAGCCACTCACTATTGTAAGCAGGAGTGAGTCTCCTGCCTTTTCTCTATACTAACTAGTCTATACTAGCTCACAGGGAGAGGAGGTGGGGTATGTGTCCACTTGGTGCCGCAACTGTAGCTCTACATTCGGCGATCACTGGGGATGAGGGGCTGGTCCACTAATCCTCTCGACACATTGCTGGCAATCTTTGCTTGGGCCTTCAGCTGGAAGTAGCAGCAAGACAAATCCACTCTACTTTTATACAGCTGTGAGGACAAAGGAGCTGATTTGAGGTGCAGGTTGCAGGGCGAGGAGGTGGTATATGCGTCCCCTTGGTGCTGCAACTGTAGCTCTCGGTTCAGCTATCACTAGGGGGAGGGCTGGTCCACTAACTTTCTTGAACCATTGCTGGTGATCTTTTCTTGTTGGTTGTTGTGATCATAGTGGAAGCAGGTAAAATCTGCCAATGCCAAAGGAGAGAAAACAAAACAAAACTAAGTTTAATTTTGCTGCTCTGTGTGCCCATAGTAAAAGAATCCAAATGCAAAGCAAACAAGGCACCACAGGGCAGAGTGTTTAAAGCTGTATTCAAGTGCAAAAATAACAACCACCAAGTAGCTCAGGTAGGTACCTCAAAGGTAGTTTTGCACTCGAATAAATCCTTACACACTTTGCCCTGTGGTGCCCTGTTTGCTTTGCATACCTAAGACACTGGTAGGATTTCAACTGGTGCCCTGCAGTCCACATTTGGCACTCCATTGTTGTATGACAGAGAATTTAGTAATTCAAGTACAGTGCATGCTAATGTCTGAAGGTACAGGTCTGAAACGAGCACCCACTGGCATGTTCACTTGTAAGTGTGGTTGCTCACGCTACTTGCTGCAGCTGCCCCAGCTCATTCGCCTGACACTCCACATCCCTGCTGCCTGCCAAAACAATATTAATCGAGACCCAAGGAACCCACCACCATTAGACCCAGGGAAGAGTTTCTCATTAGTTTAAATACATTGGCCACTGCCCACCCGGGAAAGTAGCCCACTAGGGGTATTATTGCAATCCCTTAAATCCCTGGGACAACACTAGCCCACCCCCCTTCCTGGACCACCAGTGTTAAATTATTTTAACAATGCTGACCATTATCTCCAAAGAGTCCAAATTTGACCACCTGGGCTACTACTTTTACTTACTGGTCACTAGGCCATCTGAGGGGTGATACATGATTTTGCAGCCTCCCCCCGCACACACTTTCTATTCTCTTTTTCCCATCTGTTTATTGACATTATTTATTTTCGATCTCTTTCTGTATCTTTATCTTCCTCCTGTGCTAACTGTAACTTTATATCTAGACGTTTCCTTTTTACGTTCGCTTGCGCGCATCGCAGGAATATTTAGGGAGAATGCTTACACTGGAGGTGTGCCTCTCCTTTCAATCCACTGCTCAGTTGAACAGGTGTGGCGGTCCTGCAACAATGGAGTGCGGGAGGCTGTGTATGACTTTCAGCGGTGGTCTTCGCTTCAAGAAAACCACTGTTGTCATACAGAAATACCATGTCACGCCGCCCCGCATCATGCCCCAAATCTTTGCTGTCATGCTGAAGCCCACCCCAGCATGGCAAGCGTCCCGTCATCTGCCGGCAGGGTGCCCAATCCCGTCGGCTCCACACTTCCCAAGCCATCCTTCTGCCATGCTGCGCCACCCAAGCGTGGCAAATGTCCCCTAGGTTGTCTGCCGGCCAGGGTGCCCAATCCCCCGTCGCTTTGCCCCCAGCCATCCTTCTGCCATGCTGGGAGCCCACCCAGCGTGGCAAACGTCCCATGTAGTCTTGTTTGTTTTTCACCTGTAAAGCAAAAGCGGTCCAATGGCACTTCTCCCAGTCCCCTCCCACAACCTGCACCCACCCTTTCGCTTTTAGCCTCCCACACACCACCCCATGCCTCCGGGTTTGGCGGCGGTCTTTAGTGGACCAGGGAACATGTCTGCACTCTTCAAAGCCGACCGCGAACTGAGGAAATGCTGGTAAGCTGTATAATGGGCTAGATAGGGGGTTTCAACTTTATTGCATATCTCAGGCATTTTGGAATTTTTGCACCAAATTTTCAACATGGGGTTTTGGGACCCCTTCTCATGAATGATGTCACTGTCATGGCATTATTCGGGCCTGAAGGTGATTTCGCGAGTCACTGCGAAATCACGCCAACAGGCTCTTCTCACTGACAGTGAATCATCATGAGGAAAAGTACAAAAACTTCATGTAATTTGATGCAAAATCAAAAAGACTGTTTTCTGAGTGTGCATTGCGCGGTTCCACCATGCGCTCGTAGGTTTGCAAATTTTCAATATTTCACTCCACATTTTCAACATTGCCATTTTACCACACCTCTTATGAGCAGTGCAGCTGTCATTTTTCACATCTTGCCCAAAACGTGTTTCCGCCCATGTAGCGCACAATGGCACAGTCAGTGTGCGAACTCAGTGTATGGGACACATTAAGAAAATCAGTGTCACTGTTCATGAGCAGAGATCTTAAAATGGCTATGTTGAAAATTTGAGAACAAATTCCTAAAATTAACTGTTTTACAAGCGTGCGTTTTGCAGTTCCTCACGCGCTCGTAAGTTTGCGAATTTTCAATATTTTCACTCCAGATTTTCAACATTGCCATTTTACCACACCTCCTTATGAGCAGTATAGCTGTCATTTTTCACATCCTGCCCAAAACGTGTTTCTGCCCATGTAGTGCACAATGGCGCAGTCGGTGTGCGAAATCAATGTATGGGACACAGTTAAGAAAATCACAGTGACACTGTTCATTAGCAGAGGTTTTAAAATGCCAATGTTAAAAATTTGGTGAAAAAATTCCTAACAATGACTGTTTCTGAGCGTCGTTGCACAGTTCCATGCATTTCGTGGGTTTGCGAATTTTCAATATTTCCTCCAGATTTTCAACATTGCCATTTTACCACACTTCCTTATGAGCAGTACAGCTGTCATTTTTCACATCCTACCCAAAACGTGTTTCCACCTATGTAGCGCACAATGGGGGTAACAAAAAGGTCATGCTGAAAATTTATTGTGCAAATACCAGCAATCGCACAGTGCATTAGGGTAAAGCACCATACGTGCCGAACACCACTGCAAATACCTGCAAGTGAACGTTCGGCATTGACAAATGCTTGTTTACTCTTATGCTGACTCATACCCATTTCATATCTATCCGCTCTCTGCTGTCATTACTGTATTTTCTCCATACTAACCTATTTTTTTCTTAACAGATCTGAGAGGATGTTGACCCCTTCCCTATCAGATAAGTATTACTCTACGTCTAACTTGTCATATCCTTCCTATTTACTCCCTAAAACTATGGATCCTTTGTGACCTCTTTCCTATATGTTATTCTACAGGTCCGATAGATGTTTTCCCTTCAAGACTCCTTCCTCTGGCTCCCTAGTTCCCAGGTAAGAGATCTTCTACATAATATGTACACTTGGGTTTACTGTAATGGTGTGGCTATCCACTTTTATTTATTTATTTAATTAAATGTTTGCTTTGGAGCTTCTCTCCTCACCCATCTGGCACTCACCTCACCCCATACCTACTAAACCCAAACTCCCCCCATGGATTGTCTCCCCACCCCAATTCCAAATTTTCAATATATCCTTTTTGTTACACCACCTCATGAACAGTACAGCTGTCACTTTTCACATCCTGCCCATAATGTGTTTTTGCACCTGTGGCGTGAAACACCATTTTCCCAGGGATTTTAACGTTTTCACCTACAGGGTTCATGAGGTGGGGTGATAAGAAGACTATGTTCAACATTTAGGGTCAAAATATGAAAAAGGACAAAGTCATGCCCACTCGTTGCATTTTTGGTATGCATGCTAGTAACTGTGGAAATCTTAATTATTTGCACCCCCACAATTTTTACAATTATTTGTACTCCTGCTCCATGGCCCTGTCTATCTGGAGGGGGCCCCAGCCCCACCCTTGATGTCCACCAGCTGACGCTGATCACCTACCCCCAGGGCTTACCCCCCCAGCAGAGACGGCTGGGGGGCCCACCCCCACCATGACTGGATCCAGTACAGGGGTCGGTGCCATGACTGTTCAGAGGCAAGACCTGCGAGCTCCCTCCATCATACGCCGTGGGCATTTTTCCTTCTGGTTTTTCCCCTTCAGGGCCAGAGTGTGCAAGGACCCCGGCGATGATGCCACACACGCTCCAGTATGCGCACCCCATCAGGCATCTTCCCTGCCTCTGATCCGATGTCTGCAGTGTTGGTGTGCCAGCCCCCAGCCACCGCTAGGGGCCATGCATGCACTGACAACTGCTGTCCCTGGGACGCACAATCCTTCTCCTCCCCCAGCTGACTCCCAGTGGCCTGCACTCGCTCCTGAACACTGGTCACCAGCGTGGTGCAAGGTGTGGTGTCCAGCACCTCAATCCTCAGTGCCACCAGGCCAGTGATGCACCCCACATTTTCAACAAAGCCTTCTTTTCACCCGAGCTTCTGTATTCAACTGCTGTTCAAAATATGACAGCTTGTCAAAACATAGTTCAGGCAGGCTTTTCCTCCCACCAGAAGTTCGACTAACACAATACACACCTGCTACATAAACGATGCAAGGAAACATTCAGCATTGACAAATGCTTGTTAATAATTGGCTCATGGAAGGTTAGGCATGCTTGTTCTCTTGTGAATCCATGCTGTGTTTTATCTCTACTGCAGTTCATTCAGCTCCTCTGTTATTTTTTCCATTTTAAAGGGTTCTATAATTTTGCATAGTATAGCAGTCAGGCAGACTAGTCTGTGTTTAGCTAGCTCCCCATTATCCCCCCTTATTAAATAATGGTATCACTGTTGTCTCCTTCCAGTCACCTTGGCACTTATATATAAGTTAATTAATGGTCCCACTAATTCTCGAGCCAGTGCCTTTAGGACCCATGGGTGAATGCCATCAGGCCCAAAAGATTTATCTATCTTTAATCAATTCATTAAACACCTTCTTGCTGGTGAATCCCCCTGATTCCATCAGTCTCCCCTACTTTTCTTTGTTCTCTTATAGTATTCTCAGGTGCATCCTTTGCTCCATATAGAAAACAGAATGAACTACTGGGCATGATTTTCAAATGTGCCATTGGATCAGTTCATGCTGCACCAAGTCACTGCCTGCAGCAAACCCAGGAGCATCAGGGACCCTGTACCTGATTTTAGAAAATGCAGAGTTCCAGCATCAAACTCTCTCGGTTTTCTGCAAGCCACCAGATGCACAGCAGACATGGTGCACAGAAGGGGGGGGCTGCCTCAAGCCAGGGGATAGACTTGTGGCAGCCTCAGCCAGTGATGGCAACCCATAAGCTGGTTGCCCTGGTGGCTGGCAGGTTGTCTAGGAGATGCCCTGACCCACATTGAGGTGAGATGGGTCTGGCAGCAGGAGTGACAACTGCCCCTGACAGGGTGACGGCAGGACCAGTCAAGTTCTTGGGGGGTAATGCACCAACACCATTACAGGGGAGGGATTGCAGGCTCTCACCTGCCATGGACCACTGGCCACTCCAGTGGTGGTCTGGCTGGTGTCAGGGTGGTCTGGGAGCCTTCTCCAGGGGGGCATAGGGTTGCCCTCCTACCCAGCAAAGGCTCCAGCAGTGGCACAGGGCCACTTAGACCAGCTCTGGGATGGTCTAATGGCAGGGTCCCAGCACCCTTTGGGGGAGCTTCCAAAATCCCAAATGAGGGGATATGGCAGCCCCACCATGGTGCCAACCTCCTTCCTCCATGGTGCACTGGTGCAGCCATCACTAAAATGGCACAAGCCTGGTTGGTGCAGGTGGTCCCTCTAGTGGGGCAGGCTATGTTACAAAATCAGGACTGGTGCAAGGTGGGGTGCAAGGAGCCCCTTGCACCAGTCCCAATCCTTTGAAAATGGAGCCCACTGGGCTCCATTAACAAAAGCTGGTTTAGATCACCGCATTTTGTGGAAAACCACTGGCTGCAACAAATTTGGGTGCTCTTGGGACCCTGCATTGGATTTTAAGAGAACAGGGGTCCTGGTGCCAAAGTCCCCAAGTTTGTTGTAAGCCGACATATGTGTCAGTCAAATGGTGCATGGAAGGAGACTGCTGCAAGCTGTGGCACAGGCTTACAGCATCGAGCAGGAAAGCACCCACCAGCTGACTACCTGGGTGGCTGGTGGTCGAACGGAGGATACCTGGGCTTGTGGAGGGGGGTGGTAGGATGGGTCTGGCTGGGAGAGGGGTGACAACTACCCCTGATGGGGGACAGCAGGGACAGTGCAGGTGCATGGGGGGCAGATGCATCAGTGCCACCATGCTGGGGGGTTGCAGGCTGTCACCTGCCAGGGACCACCAACCGCTCCAGCAGTGGTCTGGCAGGTGTCAGGGGCTTTCTGCACACCTTCCTGGGGGGGGATACAGTCACCTTCCCACCCAGCAAGATCTGCTATGGTGGTGCACGGCAGCTTTGACCAGCTGCAGGCTGGTCTAACTGCCAGGACCATGCGCCACTTGGGAAGGCTTGCAAAATCCTAATGTTGGGGATATTGCAGCTCTGCCCCAGTGCAAGCCCCCCTTCTGCCATGGTGCACTGGTGTGGCTGTCAAAAGGAAGGTGCAAGCCCATTTGGCACAGGCAATTCCCCTAATGGTGCATGGCCTCTTAAAACATTGGGACTGGTGCAAGGAGCCCATTGTACCATTTCCCTTTGCTGCAAACCCCTTGTGCCAGTCCCAGCCCTTGAAAATCCAGCTTACTGTATTTAACACCTCTGCCTCCTGTGTCTGGCCTTTAATTATTTTCTTTCTATACTTAATGAACTCATTGTTTTGTTAGTTTTTCATTTTCCATTGACATACATGTAGTTTTCTTTCGAATTCCCACTGTTTCCTGTTGCTAACCACTTTTGCAATATTTTCTTCCCATTCATTATAAGTCTCTTACATATTTGTCTCTTTTTCTCTGTACCTATCCCTGACCTCCTATGCACCCTTTGTTTTGACTGCTTCTAGGCCATATTTGTGCCCTGCTTTTTACATTTGATACGCTTGCACACCAAACGTTTTGGGGTATGTACATGGGGAGTTTGGGGGTGTGTCACTGCTGAACCCATTATAGTTGAGATTGCAAGGGGCTCACCAGTCTACACCAATCACCACACACTGTGGCTGTGACACAAGTCGCTGCTTACTGGTATGTACTTCTAAGAAATAGGCCACTCCAATCAGAGAGGGCTTCGCCAGCCAGCAAGCAGCTGACCGGTAACACCCTGAGAAAGCCGTCAAGTGAAAGCAGGACCCTAATGTTTTACTCACACAGTGACATTGTGAACATCACCTGTCCCAGTCACCACAATGTTTGTAAATGGTGTATCACAAGACTAGTCTTGAAACACATAGACCCTCCTGTTGTTATCACAGTGCATCTTGGGACTTGTAGTTTTGTTTGCAGACTTCTCTTGAGGGATGACTATAATCTTGCCACACACCTTCCCATGAGCCATTTGTAAGGGGGCATTATGGGATTATTAGTCTTGTCCACAATAGCCCAAGTGGACCCATTTCAATGACAGAATCCCACTCCTGACATTGTGGGTTGGAAAGAAGGAGGGAGACAGGGGTACAGACAGTAGTTGCCCCTCAGCACAGACCTTGCCACTATATGATTAGTGGGGATGGAGGAATTGAACTCCTGTTTGTTTAAATGCACCCTGTCCCTTTTAATCCTAATTAAGTCCAGCGATACTTGGACCCCTAAGGCGAGGTCAGTGTGTATGAGAGGTTTGAGTACCACCAAGGATAACCATAAAAGACTGTAAAATGACCAGTTCAGTGTAGATGCACGCATTGCTGCTGTGCCATTGAGGTGCACTGCTGGTAGTTTCCCGTCCTTCCCCAGCTAGCTGGTGTTCCTGTCCCAGTATGCATACTCTGTCTTGCTTCACCAAAGGATTCCTTACCCAGCTCATCCCTATGTTCCATCTCAGCCAGCACTGCTGGCAGCTACGGGGAGATAATAGTAGGGATACCCTTCAGCATGGCCACTCCTGGAGTCTAGGAAGTGTGTATGTGGCCAGTCCTAGGGTTGAAAGTGTGAACTGTAGTAATCAGGAAAGAAAGGAGGGCAGTACCCAGCACAACCTGTAAAAAAGAAAACAGTCCCTCATCATCCCTATCATCTCCTTCCCCCATCCCCACCCTCCTCTGTGCACCCACCTCCTTGCACCACCCCCCCTTACCCCATACTTACCTATAGAGGTTGGCGGCTACAATCTTCTCTGGACCAGGACATGTCTGCACGCTTCAAAGCCAAACTGAGAACTGAGGAGTCAAGGTAAGTGCTATATAATGGCTGTCAATTGGGTCATCAACTTATATTGCTGTCTCAGCCATTTTTAGGAATTTTTGTACCAAATTTTGAACATGGGTTTTTGGAGACCCCACCTCATGAACACTGGCACTGACATTTCATTAATTGGTCCTGAAAGGTGATTTCACGGTTGCTGTCTGGAATCACCTTTTGGGACTGAGTACCAAAATGACAGCACCACTATTGATGAGGTGGGGTCCAAAAAACCCATGTTGAAAATTTGGTGCAAAAATACCAAACAATGCCCAAGTTATGCGTGGTCATTTAAATTTTTCTATGCACGCTTTGTAACTTCAGCAGTTTTTAATACTTTCATTCCAAATTTTCAACACTGCCATTTTTTCACACCACCTCATGAACACTATAGCTGTCATTCTTCACATCCTGCCCAAAATGTGTTTTCGCACCTGTGGCACAGAATGGCACAGTTGCTGTATGAAATCACCTTTTGAGACCAGTGGCAGTGTTCATAAGGTGGGGTCCCAGAAAGTCCATTTTGAAAATTTGGTGACAAAAATCCTAAAAATGGCAGAGTTACATGTGGTCATTGTGTCAGTGGACACCAGGAAGACTTGTGACAAGGAGAGGGACAAGGTGCTGTTGGGCACCAAGGAATACAGTACCTAGGATGGGAAAAAAGGAGGAATGGATGCCATTGGGTACTAGGGAATATCTCAAACAGGTCTGGTAGAGAAAAGGGATCTGGCACTGCACACTAAAGAAGCCAAAGTGTGGGATGGGGAGACAGCGGATATACCACTGGACAACAGACTGTACTATATGCATGGGATAGGGAGGAGCAAGTGATAATGGACAGCAGGGAATGCTTGACACAAGATGAGGTGTCATTAGACACTACAATGTGAATGCCACTAGATGAGGAAGGGGCAGGTGGTGCCACAAGGCACCAGTTAGGGCTTTACAGCTCACAGGAGGACAGAGGAGAGTCACTGAACAAAAGTGAGTGCTTAGCATTGGATTGCAGATGGAGTGGGTAGCCTGTGGAAACCAGGGAGTTCTGGGCAAGAGACAGGGAGATGGAGATGGAAGTCACTTGACACCTGAGAGATCATAGCATGGGATAGGGAGATGGAGGCAGGAGCCACTGGACACCAGACAGTTCTTGGCATGTAAAGAAAAAAGAGAGGGGTGTTACTGGGGAGAGGTATATACTGGCACCAGAAATGGGGTCCAGGTGCATGACCGTTTGCTAGAGTGATAAAGCTAAATATTTATTACAAAAAACAAACCTATTTTAAGATAATGTTAGGATGCATGGACAAAGTACAAAAATTCAGGAAATCCAAAGGTATAGTTCTTGACTTACTAACCCAGTTAAAGGGACACTGTCCAGTTTATAGGCTGCAACAAAAAAAAACATCCATCGGTGTCTGCTGTTGGCACCCCTGTAAATCTCCCCCATCCGATCCTCCCTCTCAGCACCCACCACCCCACCTCACCCCCACACGCACAAAACTGACAGGGGTACCCAGTTGCCCAGTATCTTCATCTGAAATGTAGAAAACTGTCCCTCATCTTTTTTTTTTTTAAAGTTTGGAAAAAATAAAACTGGACATTGATGTCTGTTGTATTGTTATTACCCACACCTGACCATCCCATTCACTACCCACCCATCCCTTAATTACCCACCAGGGGTCCGATGCCATAATCCTTTCTAGACTGCAGACAGATCTTCACTTTTCAATGCCAGACCACAAACTGAGGAAATCAGGTATGCAGTTCACCAAACATCAAACATTCAGCATAGATAGACAAATGCTTGTTTCTGTATCTTTTGTTAGCCACAATGGTTCCATACCCTTCTTGTTATCCTAGGTACTTTTTGGTATACGCTTTTCTCTTAATCATAATAGTTTTGATTTCAACAAACCCACTGTTTATTTAGAGCTTTTCCAAACATATCCCTGCATCAGCTCCATTCTTTAAATTCTCCTTTAATGTTGTTGTATCTGCCTGCTTTGTAGTTATAGTACACTGTATGTTCCTTTCCTATGCCAATTTCTTTAAGATTTTAAACATCACCATGTTATGGTGGCTTCGTGCTAATCTCTCCTGGTCTATCATATTGCTTAAGACTAAGTCCAGATTCACTTATTCTCTGGTGCCTTAGGCAGCATGCTGATCTAAACTGCAGTCGTGTGCAGTCCATAATAACAGCATCCCTGCTCTGCCACCTGCTGTCCCTGTTTGCCAGTTTATGTCACTCCAATTTAAAGTCTCCCATTTGTAAACATCCTTCTCTGAAGTAGCTTTTTCATTTTCTTTATTTATTGTCTGGTCAGTTTCCTGGTTACAGTCTGGTGATCTATAATATACCCAAACCAGACCTGTCCTATTTCTTTTGTCTTTAGCCCTTACCCATAAGTATTCTGTTTCTGAATTCATCTAATTTATATTAGGTTGTTGCCCCGTTTTGTGCATTTATTAGCATATATTGAACCCCCTGCCCCATGGCTGATCTTCCTGTATTTTGGTAAAGCTTATATTCTTGTTTGTTTTTACCCCAGGTATCCTCTGCTCATCATGTCTGAGTAACTGCTATGATAACTGGTTGCTCCTTTAATACTTATTTCTCTAATTGTACCATTTTATTAGTTGAACTTCTTGAATTTAGTAATATGCATTCCAATACTGGTCCTCGCCTCTCCTTTTTCTATGACTGTTCTCAATATCTTTTCCATGAACTCCTGTTTATCCTGTTTATTCAGTATTTTGCTCTCCAAGTCCTGGTTTGCTCATAATGTGTGGCTGTGAATAGATACTGCACATAGATAGATAGATAGATAGATAGATAGATAGATAGATAGATAGACAGACAGACAGACAGACAGAGACAAACAGACAGAGTAGACAGACAGACAGACAAATAGACAGACACAGACAGATAGATAGATAGATAGATAGATAGATAGATAGATAGATAGATAGATAGACAGACACACATAAGTTTAGTGTTTAGTCAAAGATATTCAAAACAGATTAATCAAAATTTTAAAGACACAGAGTGTGAGGGTAGATTTTATCTGGTTGAGTCATACATTTCAGTACACCCTGTCAAAGAAACTACTCAGATTTGATACCTTTCATGTATAATTATAGTGAGCAGAAAAGACATACCTCAGGAGCTATAATCAGCAGTTAGGAAGCTATGTGGGCTGGAATGAATCTCTCAGTGCCTGGAGCTTAGAAGGTCTTTTTCACAATAGGAGATGGGCTTTGAATGATTTATCTACAGTGTGCCTCTTAGCAGACAGTCATCCAGCAGGTACACAAAATGTTCACTATCTCTTTTTTTGCCACTCCCCAACCTAATTCCCATGCTGTAAGAGGAGGCCTGCAGACCCTGCAATAAAGTTTGCAGAGGAGTGGGTGAGGCTTAGTTCTCCACTGAAGCCACTGGTGTTAGAGCAGCCTATGGAACTTTTTAGGTTTTAGGTTGCAGAGTTCCATCCAACACCACTATTTAAAATAAAAAAAAAATGAGTGGAGGGGTGTGAAGCCCTACAACCTAAACAATTCTTAAATAGGTCTGCTTGACATCTGGTGGGCTTACATAGTATGGGAAATGTGGTATGAGCTTAACTCCATATTCGCATACAACGTGCATGAGGGTCCCTAGTTCTTCACTTCAGTCATATTTTCTCTCTTTCGCTCTCTCTCTCTCTCTCTGTCTCGCTCTTTCTCAATGGGTTATACTAATTATGACTTTATTGGTAGGCAAGGTAAGTGGTGGACACCACCAATTTCTGCAGCTGTACAACCTCCAAACACTCCTAATGAATTTACAATTTGAAATACAGTAGTAGAAACCAGAAGAGAGTGGGAGTGCTGGTAAATAAAGGTACAGAAACAGGTGGAATCTTTGTAAGCAGTCTAACATCTCATAAATAACAACAGAATATATTACTGTAGTTCCATACATATTTCATATGTGGTTTGTCATGGTCTAAAGACAACTTTAAACACAACTAAAATACAACATGGGACAAATGGAAGCATCTAAGGAAGTAACGTTAAAGAGATTAGCCTTCACAATATTTATAAAAAGCTCCAGAGATTGTTATGGTCAAGACTACTCCAGTTAAAAAGCATAATGTACAGAAATATAGCCAGTGGCCATGGCTATGTGCACTTTAGGTACACTATTGCACATCTCAGCGACCAACCTTAGAGACTGAAAAAGCTTTTAGGTTAGAGAAATGAGAAGATTTTTCTAGTGAGAAAGACAGGAAAAATCATAAAAGTAATCTACTGCCAGATAGAAAGACTGGCATACAGAGTAATCTAAAAGTCAAAGAACCTCAGCACAAAAGCACTAAGGCAAGGATTACCCAGAAAGGGCATTGGCAATAAAGCCAGGTTTCAGAGAAATGTAAAAAAAGAAATTACATATATCTCCATGACCCAAAACACTATAGGAAATATAAGCAAATCACCATGAAAGAGTTTAGACTAGTTCCACTTTAAGCAAGAGTGTATGGTGATGCCAAATGGCCTCTCACACACTTCAAAAAAGGTTGAAAAGAGAAGACACAGACACATGTTTCATCCTATATAGGACTCAGTGTGCCTCACCTGTAACAACTCAGGGAAAGGATGAACCAGACATACAGTAGTTTGGTCTTACGGATTCGGATCATGGTGGAGTCCAAAATAGGAAAGTAATCTAAAAGTCAAGGAACGTCAGCACAAAATCACTATCATACAGAGTGTTGTGCTAAGTCTAGGCTGCTGAAAAGTAAAGTGACACAGCTAAATTCATTTTAAGCAGATAAACACAATAAACCAGTTTTTATTAAACATATGTCAGGTATGAATGAGAATAGAGTTATATTTATGGCATAACTATGATGGCATGTATTATTAAATGGAAAGAAAGAAAGAAAGAAAGAAAGAAAGAAAGAAAGAAAGAAAGAAAGAAAGAAAGAAAGACTGACTAATGGATGGATTTAAGCAGGACATGAACCCTTTTAGAATGATATCTCATTTACAAAGCTAGTCAGTGTAACCAAATGATTTGTATACTGTATATATACGCAATAGCATATGTGTGAAAGGCACACAGGCTGACAGACTCTAATCTTCAGAATGTTTCATCTGTTAAAAACTTGGATATTATATTTGATTTTGAACTTTCTCTTCTCATGTCTCTCAAATCTACATATCACGGTTGCACAATATCTCTCCTATACACCACTGCATTCATAGCCATGATTCTTAGTAATCCCCTCATTCTGTCACAATGTGAATAGTGCAATTCCCTCATTTTTGGCCTGCCTACATTACATGCCTCTTCCAAAAACTAAAATGTGTCCAAAATACAGTTGGCCTGACTCTTGCCATGCACTTGTAGATGTGATCACTTTACCCCATCCTTAAGAACTTTCACTATTCTTAAAAACTTTCACTGGCTGACAATTCCATTCCACTTTCTCTACAAAATTGCTCTTATAGTGTTTAAATTCTTCGTTGCTTTGCCCCTTCTATTTTTCTGACATCATCTCACTTTATGCCCCACTATGCACTATTTGCTCTTCTACAACTGCTTTGCTTCCTCCTTTCCCAGGTCCATTTATTGTGTTGGTGGTAGATCATTTAGCTACTCTGCACACCTGTCTCTCCCCATTATCTTCTTCTCATTGCCTCCTTGATGTACGATTTTCCACTTCGCCACTGTGAACTTTGTCTCTACTACTTTGCCATAAACTTGCTGCCTCTGTGCATAAGCTGGCGGGCCTGTGAGGTTTATTTCCTCAAAGCCAGTTTTCTTCCTTGAGCATGCTGCAACCACTCATCAACACATACAAGGTTCCCATATCTCTGCTCTTCGTGACATGAGGTATGTTTGCTAAGTCTTCTTCAAGATATCTGACTTCTTAGATTCCTTTAGTCCTTGTGGGGATCTTCTCATTGAGAAAAAAAACCTGTAAGTGAAATCTTTAAATTCTTGTGCTGTTTGTTCTTCCAGAGGTGGGTTTTACCGTTACTGTAAGAACAAAAATTAAGGTGCTATGTTGGTATGTGGACTGAAAAAAAAAACAAAAGGTAATATTAAATAAGTACTGTAAATAGAGTTAGAATTGATGTTTTAACCATAGACCTACAGGAATTATCTAATAAAGAGAAATATCAAGGTTAGTGGAGAGGTAAGGGGAAAGAAGGGATATATATGTCAGGAAAAAAAATGGGTGGGTGGAGCTAGGAAACAAAATGACACTAGGCAAGTTAGGAATAGAAGCCTGAAAACAAAAATATGCTGATAGGGGGAGAGAGAGAGACACACATACTCAGACTGAAAGAGCTGCAGTGATCTAACATAGGGTCTAATAAACTGGGAATAGTGAGAAGGCTGAAAGGCGGTGAGCACGTGGGGGAAGAAGACAGGGAAATCTGAAGAAATGGATAATCACATATTATGAATTGCCCATGTGAGTATGACTACACACAGTCTAAACTGATTAGTTTACTAAATTAGTACAAGCATACCCACACGTGCAAACCATGCAAACATAAAAACAAAGATCTGAGGGAAGGGGATGAGAGGATTGAGTTTGGTGGCTAGTAAAAAATAAGTTTGTTGTAGAAACCAGATGGCTGCTGAAAGCCTAAGCTGATAATAAGCTTGGTGTCTCTGTTTTTTCTTTGGTCAGCATCCTGAAAACCCTGCTGAAGTTCACAAACAGAAAGATCGTACAGTACACATTACTGTCCCTCGAGTTAAAAATGGGACAAAAGGCATTTATTAGTGTCTGTCTATTAGACTGCCCTATGGTGTTCCCTTAATCAATCACCAGGTGTCTGTCTGGCTCGCTGATGTAAATAGCTGCACACTTCCTTTAAAGAATACAATATATAACACTGCTTGAAATGCATGAGAACTCCTTGGTGATGTGAAAAATGACTGTGGGACCTCAGATTTCAGTAATACTAGGGATCAATTTGCATGTGTTGCAGTGAGTTCTGTTACAAGCCTTGGTACTAAGTAGGATGGATTAGGAATGTGGAAACTGCTATGTACCAGGGGATCCAAAGTTTGGGTGGTGTATGGCAGGAGGCAATTGTCAGCTCTGTAGATGAAGCTTTGATGTTGCATGAGACTAATTCTCCTGTGACAGTAAAGGTTATCGGATATACTGCTTACTCGGGAGACTGCTCTGTCCACTGTGCTTTCTGTGACCCCTGTTTTTCTATTAACATGAGTGACATAGAAAGCACAATGGACAGAGCATCTGTCCAGGTCAGCAATATGCTCTGTAAACTTAACCCTTACAGGAGAGATACTGTCATGCAGCAACATCAGCATATTCCATTGGTACTTCCTTTCCATTTCAAGACACATTCTCTTCAGAGGAACAGCACAAGGAACTTTTCTATTCTGCAAACAAGCCCCTATATCAAAGTTCCATTTGCACAGTCACCCATTGCCTCATACTGCAGACCACCCAACCTTCAACATTCCCTGGCAAGTAGTAGCTTCCACACTCCTAATCATTCTATTCTACCAGGTACCAAGGCTTTTAACACAGCCCACTATTGCATCAACAAAGTTATTGTTAGCATTTCTAAAATTCTAGGTCTAACATATATTTTTATCTAGTGTCAGTGACTTAGCAGGTTGCACACTCACCTCTGATGCTAGAAGATCAGAAAGCTGTGGGTTCTATCCCCACACCAGGCACTTGGGTTAAATCCCAATATTGACACTGTGGTGTAACATGAAGGGGGTGCTGCACTCCTGAGGTGCCATCTTTCAGATGAGATGTTAAACTGAGGTCCCATCTGCCTGTTCTGGTGGTAGTTCAGGTGGCTGTTAAAGATCCCATGGCACTTCTCAAAAATAGTAGGGGAAGTTTATTAAGAGCAAAAATCAGAACATATCTCAGTACATATAAAGCTATGATCCACATAATCCAAAATAAACCGTACAGAAAAGAAATAAAAAAAGAAAAAACAGGAGAAGCAAACATAACTATGAGTATCAAAAGAAAATAAATCAAGTAATAGGAGTATCAGAATCTGTAATCCATGGTAGTCCTTTCCATAATTCCAAGACATCCAACATGAGTAGCGAAAAGCATTCTTGTTCATAGATGGATTTTAAGTCATGTGCAATTTTACCTAATAATTCAGCATGAGAACCATCCTTCTGTTGCAAGGTAAACAGACATCTTGCCATCCAAATGTTCCATTTAATAGTGGTAATAAGAAAGAGAACAGTACTACGATTCCATTTATTCCAATGATGTGAAAAATGTCCATACATTAAATTTTGGTAGGAAATGGCTTGAAAAAGTGATTCATGCCATTGACTTGCCAAAAATAGCAAAAAGGATTTAATAAAAGAACAATTGAAAAAAAGATGGTCAATTGTTTCTATAGCATTAATACTTTGAAGTCTGCTACAAATCCTATCATACACCTGTTTGTGTTTATGGTTGTCTTTGACTTTTATTTTACCATGACATGAAGGTCAATGGAAATCTCACATATTAGAGGGTATCCTAGGTTCCCTTAAAAATGTCTGAAGGGAAGATAAGCAAGGAGCAAGACAGTTCTCAAAAGATTCAGGCATCATGCAAAGAGCATGCAATAAATGTTTGTATGGGGATTTATGGGAACAAAGAAATGATCATTCGGGTAGTGATTTTCCACTGTTTGAGTCTAACAAAAGTATTTTTAATGTATAAAGGGGTCTGCGCTGAGGAACGCAAAGATTTGAGACAACTATGTTCCCACTGATGGAACCAGACTCTGCAATTATTGTAAAGCCATGGTCCCCATCCTCTCTGTGAGTTAACAAGTATGGGCTTTAAACTGGTAATAAAAAAAATACCATTACAAAATAAAAGAGGATTAACCATCGAGAGACCCCCATCTTTTACAGGTAGATAAGTGATATTTAGTTTAATGGGATTCAAATGATTCCCCCACAAAGCTTGAAAGAAAACACTAAAAACAGAGGTCTCTAGATGTTATGGGATTGGAAAAATGTAACTGAGATAAAGAAAAATGGGAATTAAGAAGGTGTTGATTAAAAAGACTTGTTTCTTTTTCCCTATTTTCCCTTTGTTCCATAATGCAACTTTCAGTTGATTCATATTCAATTTTTCCTCCCAGTTTTTTTTTGCAAATTGTTTAACCAGGTGAGACACACTAAGCTTAAAGCTTGTTTACAGGTGCAACCTGGGAGCACAGGGAAGTTAAGTGACTTGCTCAGGGTCACACAGTATTCAAGTGGGGGCTGTGGGAATCAAACCCTGGTCTCCAGCTTTGCAGCTCAGAGCCTTAAACCACTGCACTATACTGCTTCCCTAAAGGGAGTTCAAAACATTAATCACTGGAGGGCCAAATTTAACACCTAAAATGTTAATAAAGTATTTCTGTAAGATAATGGGCCCTATACAAGCCCCCAATACAGAAGTATTCCCTAACTGGAAGCCCACACATTTCTCCAGGTTCAAAGCAGCTCCTGAAAGAGTGCCAAAGAGTGTACATAAGGAGAGGGAGCAGTGGACAGAGACTTCATCTGCTACTAAGAGACACATGTCATCGGCATATGCTAAAGCTTTAGGGGGGATTTAGATATCTGGACAAGAGAGAGAGGTTGGATGGAAGGGAATCCATTAAGTTTCTGTAAGAAAGGGTCAATATAAAATATATGTAGGAGAGGGCTCATAGGGCACCCTTGATGGACCCCATCTAATTGGTACCATAGGACCTCTCCACCCATTGACTGTAGGAACTACAGTAGCTGATTTATATAACGAATGAATCCATCATATCATGACCTCCAGGACATGAGAGTGCCACAAGGCGGTCCAAAGGAAGTCATGGCAGATGGAGATGATTGCTTTCATTTGGTCCAAGGAAAGAATGAAACTTTGAAGAGAGTTGGTATATTGATGATTTCATGCAACAAAATAAGGTGGTCCTGTATCTTCCTGCTGGGGATAGAGCAGGATTGTGCAGGGGAAATAACTGTTTCTGCTATCAAGAGAAGTCGAGTGGTAAGACTCTTGGTTAAAAGTTTGAAATCCATATTTAACATGCATAAAGGTCTCCAATTATTCAAGTTAGTTTTGTCTCCTTTTTTTTAAAGAAAAAATAAGATGTTTTTATTGAAATCTAGAGGTACGGTATCTGACTGTAATAGCATATTAAAAACAGCCGTAAGTTCCTCTCCAAGGAAGCTCTCCAGAAGCTTATAAATGTCATTAGGAGGCCCATCTGGGCCAGGGGTGGTATTAGGTTTCAATGATTGAATAGCTTTTGCAATGTCTTCCATAATAATCAGAGAAATTACATGGGAAACAATATCTGAAGGTATATCGGGAGTCTGGATGCCTGAAAATAGGGTAGGGAATTTCAATGAATCAGATTGTATGAGAGAGAATAAATTCAAGGAAAAATCAGTAACTATGGACATAATCTGGGCCTGTGAAGAACAGGGAACTCCAGTCTGGTTCAGAAGGCAGGTAATAGTTTTTTGATCTGTACTACAGTAATTATAGTCAAAGGGGCAAACCGTAGACATATTTCCTCGGGTCACAAATTTATGCTGATAAAACAGCTGACCAGCTTTTTGCTTATGAAAGGATAACATTTCTTGCATAGATTTAATTTGGTGGGTAAGATCTTGCCTTGTAGTACAGGAGAAAGAGAACAAATTTTGTAACTGGTGGCGGTTTTGCAAATAATTTAGGTATGAGGTATTACATTTATGTTTGCTATATTGTTTTAGAAGAGAAATCAAATTCAATTTTGTATCCATCCACCAGTCTATTGGGTTTTGGTAGCAAATAAAAACAGATTTCCTGGCAGCCAGAAAGTAGCGAAGTTCAGTAAGGAAATCATTGTCTTGTAGTAATGCAGTATTAAACTTCCAGAACCCAGGGCCCTTAGATATGGTCGGAGAAGAACCAAGTGTACTAGATACCATTTTATGGTCAGAAAACTCTAAAGCCTGAACAGTGGCTGCTGAAATAGAGATATGGTGGGACAAGAAGATGTAATCTATCCTAGTAGTTAAGAGTCCTTTTTGAAAGGTAGGAGTATGCTGTGCAGTAAACTCTAAATAAGCATCCCGTAATCGGGCTGTGCGCAGGATTCTAAGGAGGGCTTAGGAGTCACAAAAAAGTTTTTATCTGACAAACTCAGCCCACAATTAAAATCACCGGAGAAAATGACATGTTTTGAGGTATGTAAATAAGGCTGTATCATGGGAAAAAGGTTAATTTGAGCAGATTTAGTTTGGGGGGCATAAAGAGTTATAAGCCGGTAAGGTATACTGTGGATAAGAACATCAAGCATCAGAGCCCTTCCCGGATTGATATCATATAATTTGAGAAGTCAAAAGTTTGATATTGTCACCAGAATATGCACCCCTGAACAGGATTCTTGGACTATGGACCAGAAGGAGGGTCAACGGAGCTAATCCCTTTGGGCTTGTCGGACTTCAGACATGGTGTAGAATCTGGTGTCTTGTAAAAAAATCAAACCAAAACGCAGAAGATTAAGAAAGGAAAATACAGCTTGACGTTTGCTAATCCTTTTAATACTATTAACATTAATTATATGGTAGGAGAAGTTATCGTCCATCAGAAAAGTGTAGGGTTGGTTGTACTAGTTCCACTATTTTTTCCTAGTAACAGGAATTTTCCCTTTTGTTTTGGCCTTAGCTTTCCGTTTTTGGGAACCCCTTCCCATGGAAGGAAGTTCAGTGTCTGTAGTGACCTCATAGAGAGAAGAGGCAATAGAGGAGGTATCAGTATCTTCACCAGAATCTTCAGAAAAGGTTTGCAAGAGTTCATACTGGTTTGATAGATCAATAGGGGAAGTTTTAGTAGTCATCGTGGGAGGGCTGCTTGGGGCCTAGTTCTGGCAGAGCATCTACAGCCTTTTGGAGTGGGCTCTGGAGGGGGGCATTTCAGATTGTATAGGTGGCTCTGTAATCACAGGCACAACTGTATCAGAGACAGGGGAAGGGGGAAGGAGGTTGATTTGAACAGGCTGTGAGAGTGGGGAGTTCACTACAGGGGGGTGAAGCAGGTGAAACAATAGAATTGTCCGGGGGCACAGGAGCAGAAGGAAAACTTTGTCTAAGACTAACTTTTGCTTTCTGGGCTTGTGAAATAATAAAGCGCTGATCTGCCCCATCATCATGGTGTTCCTGATTATGGGCAGCCCGGGGACAATTCTGGAAGACATTACCTGATTCATCATGTAAGTTGCAACGACATTCATTTAAACAATGAATACCTAAATGTCCCAGTTCCCCATAAAGCGAACATGTCACAGTATCACAAGCATTACTAAAATGATTAGGATTACCACAACGATAGCAGGCCTTCGGCTGACCTGGATAAAACAACACCCCCCGTCTCAGCCTAGCAAAAAAGGAATTGGGAAGATGTTCCACCCCAGTATCATTAGATTTCAATAAGACTTTAATTTTCCAGCCCCCTGTCCAAATATTCTCAGAGTCAAGGATGGCTTTGGGCTCACCCAATACTGTACTCGCATTTTCAACCAATATAGCATGTTTGCCATATCAACCCCTTCATTGCAAAATAAAATGACAATAGTTTTATAAGCAGGCTTAGTAAGCGGGGTAGCCAAAAAGGGAGTCCATAATGCAGATTTTTTCAGAGAATGGTATTTAGTCCAAAACCGCTCAAGTCCACGGGTAGTTTTAAAGCTGACATCAAATTGAGTCTCACCTGAAATATGGATAAGAGCGTAAATCTCATGTGGAAAGAATTTTATGGAATCTTTCAGCAAGTTGCGAGCCACAAAAAGGAGATCAGGGGCTCAGACATACCACCCACGTAAGAAAACCTAACAGCATTATGGCGTTCGGCGGGTAAGATTGGAAGTTGAAACAGGGAGGAAAAAGTGTTCTTATAGCCTTCAGATTTTTGATTGAGTAGAGCAACAATTTGTGGAGGAGTCAACGCCTTGGCAGGTATTCGCAGTGTAGCATCAGAGGCCTGCTGTAGATGCAGAGTAGGGTGCTGCATAAGCAGAAGGTCTTCTGGGAGAGATAGGAGATCGGAATCCTGGTGGCTCGGTAAAGTAGGGTGAGGTAAGGGAGCAGAAGACTGCAATAAGGTAGGGAAATCCGCTGTAGTTGGCATATGGATAGGTGAAGACCCAGAAATCTAAACATTTGTGACAGGTTGTTTTTCCCATCCCATGCCCTGCAGAGCAGACTACACAGACCAAGGGAGGGAATGTTTAGCAGGTATCGAGGCAGTAGAGACAGCAGTCAGGGAAACAGTCAATAAAGTAGAAGGAGATGCAGTACTTCCAAATGGTATACAATCACTGCAGCGACTCCGACACCGCGAAGACCATCACAGCGACAGGAATCGGGCAAAATCCGCATGTCGCTGTGATGGTCTATGCAATGACGAAGACTGCCTGGTTGGATGTTTCACCCCCAGTCCAACTCTGACCGGAGTTTGAATCCCAGACCAGGGGAAGGGGAAGAGCCCCAATAAGGGGGTTTGGGGCACAGCCCCCCATTGGATACATGGATGCATCCCCGACACTGCAATGCCGACAGTTGGCACTGCAGTTGTCGCTGTCAGGGATGTCTCTGTGATAGCTGTCACGGTGGCATGGTAAAACCCTTACAAACAGAGCTGAAACAGGATCTGAGGCAATTGTGGCATGAGGCTGAGCAAGAATACTGGCAGACAGCGGCTCCTTTAGCAGAGGCTGAGGCTCAGACAGCTGAGATACTTTGACAGCCTCAGGCAGACTGTCAGTCCGAAGCCGGCGAATCTTATGCTGCAGTTTCATTTTCATAATGTAGAATTTCCGCTCCTCAGCATCCAAGAAGACTGACAGTCTCAAGATTATCAGAGTCAAGCTGTAGTCAGGCATCTATTATATCAGTAGTCACAGCTGGGTTATCTTCAATCTCCATAAAGTCAAATGAACTCGTATCTTGTAAGGTTATCAACACTAGTTCAGAAGAAGTCTCAGGCAAGCTTACATTCCTCAAGCTTTCATCCATGGAAATGGCCCCTAAGGGTATGGAGATGGGAGAGGAGGCCTGCTCCCACACCTCCACAGCATCCATCTTCTCAGCAGCACCTCCATCCGCCATCTTGGCAAACAGCCAAGACAGCAGCAGGGCCCCTACAGTCAGAGTAGGGGAAGTTTTGTTATTGTGGGAATCACACAATACTAGGGACAACATAATTGCCTATATAGAAACTCCGGGGAAAATCTTATAATATCAAATGTCTCAAAGCAGTCTTCTTCTTTGTTCAGCACCCAGAAAGCCATGAGGTACAGCATCTGCCATTTCAGGTGCATGCATTTTTTTTCTTTTATTTTGGTTCCCATCCACCACCCATTTTTTTTTAAGTCACCCAAGCCAAACAGTGAACCCATAACCGTGCAACAGCAGGAGCAGATAAACAGAGTTTCTCAGTATTACACAGTAGCTGTGCTTGACGCAACACAATTCACATTAATTCCTGCTGTAAGATATAATGTTGCTGTAGTGTCCAATGACATCTGGATTGCCAGATATGATATTTTAGAAGACCACAGAGAAGGCGAAACATACTGTAAGAATACTGCCTCCAACTGCCAGTGTACAAACCCAGAACAAGAACATCATATGTCATGTTGCGGAAGTTATGATCCTGTATAGTCTGTGCCAGGATAATCCAAAATGAGGTAACATAAGGACAATCAAAGAAGATATGTTCTTGTGTCTCCAAAATAGTATTACAGAGGTCTCTAGTGCAATATCTGTCTTCCAGGCTTTTATGTTGATGGCTGTTTTTAACACCTAGTTTGCTAAGACCAGCGAGCCAACTAGTGTCCCACATATATTTAGGGATTCTATTCTCCAAAAGCTATTTGATGGTAAGAGAAAAGGTCTGTGCAGTGCCCTTACAAAATATCAAGTCGCCGTAAAATGTTGCAATAGAAGTTGCTCATAGACCATGGTACAGAAAAGGGATAGTAAATCCTGTTGTAAAACTTTCCACAGTCTAATTTTCTTCATGAAAATGATGATATAATCAGGATAACAGGTAGGTGACAACTTGAAAGTCCAGTGTGCGTTTAACTATATTAAACAACCATTTGCCAATGACGAATATTTGCTTGCTGGTATTACCACTGGAAATGCAGGAGTTAAGACAGATGCAGAATAGGAATGGCAGAGAAGTGCTGCACTTCACGCCAACCCCACCTCCATCCTGTAGTGACAGACAGGCATTGGGGTAAGTGTTTGGGTCATCGCCCATGACGGTCATGCCATATCACCTCACCCTATTCTGCAGACACCGACACATGTTGAGGTGTGCCTTGGGGTGTTTGGCTTTACAGTCACCCCATTCCATAAGGACATATGCTGAAATGGGTGCAGCATAGGAGAATGAGGTGAAGTCTGGGGTCGAAGAGTCCAAGGTACACCTCGATGCCTGTCAATGAATGGGGGGTTGGGGTGGGATGGCATGAGCAGTACAGTCGGCAATCCAAAGGCACACCCCAATGCCTGTCAATCTGTACAGGGTGGGATGTTATGGTTAGAAACCCTAACACCTTGGGCACTTGTTGGTATTTGCACTACAAATTTTCAACATGGCCTTTTTGTGACCCCACCTCATGAAAGCATTTGGGACCTCTTCTCATGAAGAGTGGCAGTGTGATTTTGTCAATGTGTCCCGAACTTTGAGTTACAGCAACAACCGTGCCATTCTGCGCCACATGTACAAAAACACAGATCGGGCAGGATGTGCAGAATGACAGCTGTACCATCCATAGTGAAGTGTGAAGAGATGGCAATGTTGAAAATAGTAATGGGAATATTAAAAATGCTTGCACTTCCGAGCATACGTGGAAACTGCACAATGCATGTGCTTAACACAGTCACTGTATGGACTTTCATCACCAAATTTTCAACATAGGCATTTTAGGACCTCTGCTCACGAACAGTGTCACTGTGATTTTCTTAATGTGTCCCAAACACTGATTTCCCACAGCGACTACACTATTCTGCTCCCGAAGTGCAAAAACACATTTCAACCAGGATGCAAAAAATGACAGCTGTATTATTGTTCATAAGGAGGTGTGGAAAAATGGCAATGTTGAAAATCTGGAGTGAAAATATTATAAATGTGCGAAGTTACGAGCGTGTGTGGAAACTGCACAATGCACGCTCAGAAAACAGTCATTTCTTAGATTTTTTCCACCAAATTTGCAACACAGACTTTTTGAGAGACCACCTCATGAACACTGGCACTGTCGTTTCGATAATCAGTCCCTAAAGGTGATTCCGTGCAGTGACCACAAAATCACCTTTTGGGACTGAATAATGCCATGACAGTGGCTGAATTCATGAGGAGGGGTCCCAGTAACCCAATGTTGAAAATTTGGTGCCAAAATTCCTCAAAATGCCTGAGATATGCACCAAAGTTGAAAAAACTCCTATCTATGCCATTATACAGCTTACCGGCATTTCTTCAGTTTGTGGTCGGCTTTGAAGAGCGCAGACATGTTCCCGGTCCACCGAAGATCATCACGCTGGGCTCTGGAGGCAAGTATGGGGTTAGGGGTGTGTAAGGAGGCAGGGTGCGCAGAGGGTGGGCGCAGGTTGGGGTAGGCCACCGGACTCAGGGGATTGTTTTCTGATTTACAGGTAAAAAAACATTGCGGACATTTTTTCCACAGGGATAATTTGGCATGCTGGGTGGGCTCGCAGCATGCCACCTGAAATGTTTTGGGGGCTGTAGCCGACAGGGGATTGGGTACCCCCCTTGGCACAAACCAACTTTGTTTGGGGGGGGACATTATGCTGACGGGGAGTGGACTCCCCCAATGGCAAATTAAACTGGTACAGGGGGACTGAAGCTGATGGGGATTGGGCCCCCAGTCGACAAACAAAGGCTGTTTTGGGGGGTGCATGCTGCTGAGGGGGATTGGGCACCCCCTCAGCAGTGGGGGCTGCATAATACTGTTTGTGAATATGGCAGTGGCTTGTCACCGTGTTCACAAACAATATTACGCTAGGTAAAGGTCCACCCTGCAATGACGGGTCACTCCCTCATTGCAGCGGAATGGCTGCTACTGCAATGATGAGGCAACCTCTGATGGCTGAGGTGAAAACGTTACAACTTGGTGGCACTTTTGGAAGCCAGTGTCATCAGCACACTGTGCCTCCATTGGTTCACCAGTGCCAAGCCCCAAAATGCAATGCCTTCATTGGCTGCCACGGTGCCACACCTCCACAACCCGCTTCTCTCCTAAGCTGCCACACAGTGTTTCTTGCGTATGCACGCAAGCAAACAAAAAACAAAATAATGTGTGAAAATTCAATAAAGGATTAACCATCCCCAAACCCCCTTGTGAGATAGGTCAATATGTGATGTTGCGTTTAACTGGATTGAGCCTACTACCCCAAATAGTTCTAAAACAAATACTGTAAAGCTTGGTTGGAAACCGAAGGGGGAAACACCATACCAATAAACAATAATTGTGGAATAAGAAAGGTTTTTTGCCAAATACATCCTCTTTAGTTTAGTAGTTTGGCTCTTATTCCACATCAACACTCTGTTTTCACAGAGAGTCAAAGTATGAGTCCAATTAAGTGTAGCCATGTCACTAGGGCCAAAATGAACCCCCAAAATGGCGGCTTCTGCCACAATCTGGATGCCCCCTATAGTGTCACCTAAGCCCAGGGGAACATTTCCTATCCGTAAGGCCACACTCTTCTGTATATTTATATCAGCCCCTGCTACTTTAGAATAAAGCAGAAGAAGGGAAAAGTCTATGGGTCCGTCACCGTCCTGTCCCAAAAATACACAGAGATTATCAGTTTATGCTAAAACTTTCAAGGGTGGGGTAACAGGAGAAACCAACATACCCTGAAGGGCTGTATCTATCTGCAATTTACATACTAATATATCAATGTAAAATGTGTAGAGCAGGGGGCTAAGGGGGCAATCCTGCCTGACTCCCTTCTTAATGCAGATTTTCCATCCCATCATACCATTAATGAGAGGAGAGAAATGGGCCTGTGAGTAGAGAAGATGTATCCACTACACAAAGATGTGTGGAATCCCATACGCTCTTAAAATCTGAAAAAGAATGTCATGAGAAGCGGTGTCACACACCTTCTCCTGATCCAAAGCTAAGAAATAACCCTGTAATGAACCCCTGTGACCCCTAGTGAAAATTTCCCTTAAACGAAATAAATAATCTCAGAGTCTCCTGCCCGAAATAGCACAAGACTGGAGTGGGGAAATCAGAACTTGGGCAACTTGCTCCAATCTATGACATAAAACCATAGAGAGTAATTTAAAATCCACATTCAGTGGGGAGATCGGCCTCCAGTTTGAGAGAGCCAGTCTATCCCCCTTTTTATATAGAAGAATCAAAAAGGCTTGTGCCAATGATTCTTGCAAATCCTCATTAAGCAACATATCATTGAAGGTTTCCATCAATAATGGGGTTAACAGATCCACAAAGGTTTTATAAAAGGCAGGACCCAGGCCATCTGGACCCGGTGTGGTATTAGCTTTTAAGTTCAGGATAGCACGTCTAACTTTCAATTCGGTCACCGGGAGAGTCAGAGCATCCGCACCCTGTGGCAAGTCAGGAATATTCAAATTAAGTAGAAAATTTGTAAGATTTCCCTCCAGCTGGGCTGTAGTACCAAAATGAGAGAGCAAATGTCCGGAAATAACTTCTAGTATAGCCTGAAAATCCGTGTGCACTACCCAGTCTTGGTCACGTACCACATCCCAGGACTTTTTCTGGACCCCCATAGAGCAGTCTCGAAAAATATCCAGTGAAGTTTTGGTACCCTGAGTACCTGCCAGTTGTTCCATTTTTGAAGATCTCACTCTACTATAAAAAGCAAATCTCATTTCCAATTTAGCATCAGCAATTTGTTGTGCTCTGTCTACAGCCTCAGTGTTAGGCAAAGAGATGAGTCGGAATAACAGTTTCCGAAGGGATAAAAAATGAAAGTACTCCTGCTGACCTTTCCTTTTACTCTGCCTTTGAAAGAGGAGTTTAACTGCTTGTTTGGTTTCCACCCATCATTCCCCTACAGAATTATATCAGGCAACTAAGGTAGCTTGTGCTTTCAGGAGCTCTAGTGTCTCAGCCTGAACAGTCTCATCAGTAAGCATAGTGGTATTAAGATGCCAGTACCCTGATCCAATATTATTTGTATGCAATTGTCCTAAACCGACATGTAATTCTAAGTGATCTGAGATGGCCATCAGGTGTGTGTCAGCTGTAAGGACTGTTCAGTGTTTGGAAAGAAAGATATAATCAATCCAGGAGGAAAGGTCACCCCTATGATATGTATAACCACCCAACTGGTGTAAGGATCTATAGGAGTCCGACAAAGAAGCTGTATGTAGGATTGAGTTTAAAGCAGTTATGTCACAATAAAGTTTTGCTGTCCTACCCGTCTTATCCCCAAGGTCCAAAGGGCAATTAAAATCTCCCCCAGAATAAGTTTCCTATGGGTATGCAAAAACAGGTGTATCAGCTGAAACAAATCACATCTCAGGGCCTTAGTTTGGGGTGCATATACAGTATAACACCTATTCTAAGGTATTGCTGTTGAAAAGAGATGTCCAAAAATAATGCCCTCCTCAGGTCTACATCATGCACTTTATGAATGGTAACCAGCCCAGAAAACAGAATTCCTACTCCAGTACACAGTTCTGTCCCCAAGGACCACTGAGAGGTACCGCAGGACCAAGCTTTCTGGGCTTGAGAAATATCAGACTCAGACCGCAAACGAGTGTCTTGAAGTAAACAAATGTCAGCCTTAGCTTCACACAGGGCCTGGAGCATAATGCTCCTACATTTATAGCTCCTGATACTGTTTACATTCAAAGAAGCAACACTCAAGGAGTCCCCTGACAAATGGTGCATAAGGTGAAAGAGGAGAGATCTTAAGGCCACTTTATTTCAAACTTTTCTTCCTTGCCTGTTTCTTCTTAACTTTTGCCTGCACAGCAGGCTCAATGTCCACATCAGTGATGTCCAGCTGTGAAGCAGCAAGGGAGGACTCAGAATACCCTTCTTCCTCAGCTAAATGGTTTTGTAGAGCAGAAAATTGATTTGAACAAGGTGTATCATCCACTTTAGGCAATTTAGCCTTGGCAAGATTCCATGAGGATCTCTGTTTTCCTTTGGCAGGCAAGAACTCTTCCTGTGAGGGCGGGGGTGGGAGTGGAATATCCAGGTCTTGCAAGGGTTGTGAAATAGAGTCAGGTTCAGCAAGGGGTAGTACTACAACTGGGGCCACAGGAAGACCCTCCGGAGGAACAGGTTGGACAAGTATGGGAGCAGCTATCTCAAGAGAGGTGGAGGGCACTATCGGGACCTCATGCAGAGATGGAGCTAGTGAGTGAGGGGCTGAAGTGAGATTTTCTTGAGCAGAGTGGATAATATCGTCCTGGTCCCAAAATGTACCCTGGTTGTGCACAGCCCACAGGCATTGGAGGAAAAGATGACCCATTTCCTCACACAGATTACATTTTGGGGGTTCTGACAACAATTGCTTGGGTGACAAATTTGCAAACAAAAATTACAAACCAGGGCATCACAGGCATTACTAAGGTGTGAAAAGGAGGCACATCAATGGCAAGTCTTAGGTTGGCTGGGATAGAAACAAAAGCCACAGTCCAAACCCAGGTAGAAACAGCTAGGTAAATGTTGAGGCCCAGCTTCAGACATGTGCAGTTTCAGGCACAACTTCCACACCCCTGTCCAAATATGTTCGCTATCCAGGATTGGGGCAGGTCGTTCCAGAACATCAGCTCATTGCTTAACGCAGTGCACAATGTCTTGAACATGCACATTTTCATTACAAAACAAAATCGTGATGGTCTTAACTGAGGGTCTAGTCAATGGAATGGCAATAAAACAGGCCCAGAGAGTAGAATGTCTTAAGCTATTATGTTTCAACCAGAATCTGTCCAAATGTGCAGGAGTGTTAAAGGAAACATCAAAAATCGTATCCCTGGAAAGGTGAATGAGTGCGAAGATATCAGAGGCCAAAAAATTCATTGACTCCTTAAGCAACTTTCTAGCCACATATACAGTATTCTGTCCGATTGAAACTCTAGCCCACCAACATACTTCAGCCAAACTGTATTTCTTCTTGCCTGGGGTTTACCTTGATTGGAGAAAAGATCAGCCATCTGGTGCCTAGGATTGGTATAAGGCCCAGACCCATTCTGACCAGCTTGGGGGGGGGTCAGGTATAGGTGGAATCAAAGGGTCCAGCCTGGGTTGTGAAGGATCTGAGTCTTCCCATGATGTGGATGCTCCAGGTGTCACTGGGACCGGAGGAGCACAGGTAGTAGTGGGAGTATGAGAAGTAGAAGGCTGTGAAACTGCCTCACTTACAACATGTGTTGGAAGTGGAGGTACAGTAGAGTCAATGAGGACTGATAAAGCATCGTTACCTGGTGCAGCAACAGGACCATGCCTAGATTATTTTGACAGAGATGTGACAGAACTCACCAGTGGGGGATTCACCTCAGGTAAAACCACTGATGCAGAAAGAGGAGTAGTCAGAATAGCAGAGGAAATGTCCGCACCATCCACCATGCAAGGGAGAGCCTGAATTGAGGTCACTGTAAGAGGGTCTCCCGGGAGCCATTGCTTACCATCAGGAGCTAAAATCCAACCCACAGCTTTCAATGCTCGCTCCGGGGACCAGGAATTGCGTCGGGTGCTCTCAGGCTGATTTACCATTGCTCAAGGTTGGTCTTGGTTTTCAACAAAATCTACATCACCAGCATCATGAATTTGCCGTTCAGTTGGCAACGGCTCACTATGCGAGACAGTATTCGCAGGAGAGTCCACAACACATAGTCCTGGCATACCCACCGTAGGGGATAGGGTAACCTGTGATGCAGTAGAATCCATTATGAAAAGGTGCTGAACAGCAGAAGCCTGCTCACCAGTAGCAATATCCATGTCCTGAGATAAGTCTGTATCGACAATATTATCCAGAATATCCATAGAACTACTGAAAACAATAGTGTTTTGTGCTACAGGAGCTGCAGCACCTCCATCCTCCTCCACAACTTCTGCAGCATTTTCACCAGCCAGGTGAAAATCTCCTCCATATTCTCCTCCTCAGAATACATGCCCACCATCAAACTGGGCTCCTCCATCCTGCCTACAGGAAGTGACAGCACCCCTGCAGGCCACAAAGGAGTAGAAGAATTTCCCCCGGTGTCCTGGACAAATTTCCCCCTTTCACTAAAAATACCACTAACAGCTTATTCTGGTTCAATCTCAGTAGTCATCTATCTGTATCCCCCTCCCCTGGGACGAGACTGAAGATAGGCAGAATTGCCTAGTCCACCTTTCCCAGTCAACAAAAACTAAATAAAAAATAAAAATACATTTTTCATATCACTAAGGAGTTATCATGCCTTTCCAGCAATGTTGTACACTATTTTTTGTGGGATGTACGCAGCTATTCACACAGGTGATACTGGCTGATGCATGGTTGGCCAATTCAGGAAATACTACAAAGCAGTCAGATATAAAGAACTAATAAACCCATTGCGTCCCATTTTACCTCAATGGACCATAATGTCAGTGATCTTTTTCTGTGTCCTTCATTAGGGTTTCTGGGATGCTGACCAAACAGAAAAGAAACCAAGCTTATCATCAGCCTTGGTCCCCTGCCCTCTAGTTTAAACAATAGACTTATTTTCTACCAGCATCTTTTAGCCACCCTTTAGTGTGCTGCTGAACTTAATCTTTTTACCACCCCCCATATTTTTGTTTTCATGTGTGTATTGCATGTTTGCATGTGTGGGTATGCCTGAACACACATCTATTCAGATGTGTGTGAGCATACTCATGTGGGCATTCCAGCTATCCATGCATATACAGTACATTTTCTCCAGGTTTCCCTGTTTCTTCCACACTTGCCAACTTTTAGCCCTCTACTATGTCCGATTTATTAGACCCTACATGAGAAATCCTCAGCTCGTTCACTTCTTCTATGTCTCTCCCTCCCCATCAACACTGTTTTGCTTTCCAGCTCCTATTTTTAAAGGAAAACTGTCTAAATCCACAACCGCCCCCAAAAGGCTGACTCCTCCCGATTCAAGTATTCAGAAAAGCATTTTTTCGCACTGCAGCTTACTTTATTTTTATTCAAAAAGTCCATGAACCAGGAATATAGCAGATGCTGGGAGGAGGGGGGTTCCATTTACTGTAAAGGTGTAGCATCTAACTGCTCACTTCAATACATTTTGTCTTGAAGCGAGTGGTGTGGCACCGTGCCATTACGGTAAATGCTGCCCCACAGCGACTGCCATATTCCCAGTTTGCAGACTTTTTGGAATTAAAATTAATTAAGTTGCAGCGTGGGAAAATGCACTTTTCTGAATAAAAAGCTAAATCAGAGGGTAAGCCTTTCGGGGTTGGGGGGCCAAGGATTAAGACAGTTTTGCTTTAACTTGCCTATTATCACTATTCTCCTAGATCCACCCACCTTATTTGACTGACCTTACCTCCCTGAATCTGACCATGTCCAACCTCGACAGGCTGGACCCTAAACTCCACCACATCTCTACTCCTGCCATAGCATCCTCTCTGACTCACCTACCTGACCACTCCTTCTCCCTCAGTGCTGTACCTCTGTCTTGGAAGTTGGCCAAAGTTCTTCCACTTCACAAAGGGGAGGACCATTCCTTCCCTGATAACCTCTCCCCATTCCCGTCTGGCTTCTGGAAGCATCATTTCACTGTCTCCTGTTTGCTGTTTGTAACTGATTCTGTCTTCTCAGGGATGGCTCAGGGGCATGTCATGGCTGCCCTCTTCATTGATCTGACCAAAGCCTTTCATTCCGTGTATCACCCACTCCTCCTGCATAGACTGAGTTCTGCTGGCCTCTCAGCTCCTGCTCTTGACTGGTTCTGCTCTTACCTCACTGGCCATGTATAGTCGATACAGGTTGGTAGTGCATTGTCACCTTCACTTCACATCCAGGCTGTGGTCCCACAGGGCTTCATCTTGGGTCCCATACTCTTCTCCATTTTTTTTAATGACCACCTCTCTGACGGTGTCAACATGCATATCCACATGTATGCCTATGACACAGTCATCTATATCTCCGGTCTCTCTACTATAACCGTGGAAGGTCTGCTCGGCAATACTTCCACAACAGCCTGCACTGATTCAATCCAACCAACTCCCAGGTCAACACAAAAAAAATTGTGCCCTTTGGCCAAGCTCTCTACTCAGTCCATCTTCTCCACCTTAGATGGCTCCCCTCTAGAGTACCTTGGTATGTGGTTAGATAGCAAAATTGACTTCTCTGCCCACATTGATGACATCCATGCCACATTCCACCCTAAACTTGGTGCCTTGTAACACAATAAAAACTGCTTGTCTCTAGAGGTCCACCGAGAGTTTCTACACAAATGGTGCTCCTGGTCTTAAAGTATGCAGATGTGGTCTATGGAACTGCCCCCTCTAGCTCCCTGGCCAGACTGGACACACTATGCAACTTCCTTTGCCATTTTGCTACCAACTCCTCTCTCATACTCATCGTTGCTCACTTTATTCTTCCTTATTAATTCTCCCCCTACCCTCACATCACCACATCCATTATGCCTCCTTCATATTGAAATACTGGTTTAAGTCCCTTCCTCTTACCTTTCAGCACTTTATTTAGTTTTTGTTGACCGGGTAAGTGCACTAGACAAATCCTGCCTATTTTCAGGCACGACCCGGGGGAGGGGGATACAGATGAATGCCAACTGACCTTGAACCAGATTAAGCTGTTGGTGGTATTTTTAGTGAATGAGGGAAATTTGGCCAGGACACCGGGGAAATTCCCCTACTGGCTGCTGGTCAGTGGCTAGTGGGGGTCCTTGCTGATGTCAGTGGACGTTATGGCAGACGTCCCCGAGGTTGGGATGGTGGAGGAGGTAGTGATGGAGAAGGAGCCTATGCTGCAGACTGACACAGGAGATGCTACTACTTTTCATACCGAAGTCTTGCCTACCTCAGGAGATGTTCCTCATTCATTGCTAGTATCAGTGCATAGCGAGAGTCAGGGGCCTTCAGCAGTGCCTTTATTGCGGAATCGAATGCAGATTTGGGTTCACTTCACGGCAGGGCGGAGATGTGCGGGCTATGGATCTCGATGCGTTGCGCTTAGTGAAGGAACCTGTGCCATGAGAGGAGGTTCCGGGAGGACCGCACAAAGTGAGGGACCGTGCGGCGGCTCTTGGTGCGGCAGCAATTTGGGCTCCCGAAGGACATCGAGTTGGCTACAGAATGGTCCGAAGAGATGGCGCTACACGGCGCTGGATGGAGGAGAACTGAATCTGGAACCTGGGTGCCTGATATGGACTGGACTCCTCTATCAGGTAACAAACCCTCTGTTTCCGGGATACAAGGTTCACCTCAGCCTTCTACATCGAGGGATTTTAGGGATGGGCCTGGGACTATCATTTCCACAGGGCCTGGGACTGTCTTTTCCACTGGGGCTGTTCCTTCTCTGGGTGAATCTATTAAACCGACTATGGCAGATTTATTTAAGGCAAAATTAGAGCAAGCCCCACGTTGTAATGCTGTACGTTTGAGGTACAGAGGGGGACTGCAGGACCACCCTGATAGATACTATATTTTCAACCATCTTTTAAAGTCCAAAATGGGCTTTTGTGCCAAAGACATTTATGCTCTCATTCATGTTTCTGGGGAGGACTCTTATGATATTAGTTTTCAATCTGTTGGCCTTATGGACAGATTTTGGGACAAGTACGCGCACCAGAAAACTCATCCTGCATGGTTACCTTTTATTGTCATTCCATTATCTAAGCCATTAATTAGATTTGTTACTGTTATGTTTAGAAATGAGGGAGTGAACGTCAGTGATATTTATAGATGGCTACAAGGTAAATGTGATGTGTTGGGCCCCCCTGAAGCCCTCTTAGATATTGAAGGTATATGGACAGGAGGGTGGAAATTTAAAGTCAAATTATTACAAGTCAACTCAGAAGTAGTTCATTTACAAATAGCTTTTTGGGAAAAGATAGAGAGTATGTTTTTATGCAGGACAACCCAGGGCATGTTACAAATGTGGGGATAGAAGCATATTAGTAGTGTCTGTGATATGCTAAATGTCCTCTTTGTGGGGTTTTGGACATTCTGTAGACAAATGTACAAATATCTTTCAATGTAATTTATGTGGAGGAGAAGGTCATGCCTTCCACCAGTGTCCATGGGCCAGACATAACTGTTCTGAGGGCTTAGATCAAGATACCCTGCTTCAAAGCTCAGGCTAAATTACATGCTCCAGGTGTAAGGTTGACTCTTCCCTTCTATCCCCTCCACGACAAGGCCCTTTCGACAAAGGTTTTCCTTCCACCTCCGTTACCAAGTACTGATCAACCTGTACAGAAGTTGGCTTCGAGTCTCAGAAAGTAATCCCTCAGACCCTCCCTTGGTAGGGGATACTCAGACTCTGGTCTCTAACATGCCTCCTCCTCCCTTGAAACAGTTAAAGGCAGGCGATTCACCAGATCCTCCTCAAAACAGGCCCAGACCAGTCCGGTGGTGACTGAAAATTTTTCCCTCCAGAGGAGATGAGGCTCAGATAGGGATTCTGAGACCTCTCACCTCTCGGAGCTTATTACAGATGAAGATGATAGCAAATCTACTGAGTTAGCCAAAGATAAGAAGGGAAAAAAAGGAAAAAAAAGAAAAGTAAGTCAGAAGCATAATTTGTAAGTCTTCTCATGGCTACTATAAAATTTGCGTCCTTGAATGTTTGTAGTTTGAAATCGTTCCATAGGCAGATATCTGTGTTTGCATACCTTATGACTTTAAATTTAGACATTATTTTTTTACAAGAAACCAGGGTATCTTCCATTTCAGAGGAAAAACGATTAAAAAGAATGTGGACTTGTGGCCCTTCTTTTTGGTCATATGGTACTGAACTAGCAGATGGCGTTGCTATTTTGTTTGGTAATACTTTCTTTAAAATCAAGAGAGTGATAGATTTGTTCCCAGGTAGATTACTTATGTTAGATTGTTTTTGGGGTGATTATTCTTTTAGACTTATTAATATATATGGTTCCCAAACTAAATCAAGTCGTATTTCCCTATTTTCTGATTTAAAGCCATTTCTGTTTACAAGGAAACATTTGGTTTGGGGGGGTGATTTTAATTGCTCCTTGATATTCAGTTCGCAGATCACAAGGAAAAAGGTGTATTGTGATTCACATGCACTATTAGAGGTTGTTAAGGATACTGGGCTCATAGATGCCTTTCGCAGCCTACATGCCACAGGTGGTGCTACTTACCATGACACACCTTTGCTACTAGAATTGATATGTTTTTATTTCACGATTTTTTCAGATTACTTCTTGTATTGCTGTTCCAGTTGAATTTTCTGACCATCATATTTTATTTTGTTCTCTATCTCTCGACTCTTTTCTCCTAGATTTAGTTCAGGCATTTCGCTGGAGAATGAATACTTCTTTCCTTCGGACTCAGTTCATTTCTCTTCCCTTGACTTATTTCTTGCTGCAAAGTCCTCTACTTTTGAGCTTTTCTCCTTCCCATTTGATTGGTGGAGACAAGTCAAATGGAACTTCAACAATTATTTCAGTCTTGGGGTAAAACTAAAGTTTGGGATGACTACAGGAAATATTTAGTTTTAAGGAATCAACTGTACAGACTTCTGTCACTTCCAGTACAAGAACACTCTTCTTTTCTTTCTCAAATAAAAACATCAAAAACAAATGAAAATTTATCAGTATAACAGGGCCAAATCTCTTGATTTAGAGTTTAGCTTTATTTATAAAGATTCCCATGGCAGATCCTTTCATGCCTGTAAAACATATTTGAAAGACACTCTTATGACCGGATTACTTAATAATAACAATGACCTGATCACCACAGATGTTGGTATGCTGCAGGTCGTTGAGCAATATCTTCAGGATTATTTCTCACTCCCCAAAGTGTCTTCCATTGACTCTTTACATCACTCCACTTTTTCTTCTCTTCCTCAAATACCCTATACTTTGCTTAAGTCCTTAGAATCACCAATTACTTCTTCTGAGGTAATAGAGGTTGTTAAAAATCTGAAACTTGGGTCCTCACCAGGTATAGATGGGATACCTCATGAGTTTTACAAAAATGTATAAATTATATGGGTCACTTTCTTCCCTTGTGTTTAATTCCTTTTGCTTCTGGAACTTCTTATCCAGATTTCATTGTCCCTGATGATTTTATTTTTAAAAAGGAGACAAAACCTCCATTTCAATTGGAGACCAATTTGCCTTCTTAATAGTGACTATAAGATTTTATCTAAAATATTAAATAATAGATTGGAACAGGTAGCCGATTCTTGATTCATCCAGCTCAAGCGTGTGCTATAAAAATAGAAAAATTCAGCACAATCTTTTCTTCTTAGATATTTACTAGCATGTCAAGCAACTTTTTCTACAGAACTAATAGCTGCGTTAGATCAATCTAAAGCTTTTGATGCGATCAGTCATTCTTTTTGTTTTTGTTCTATCCGCTTATGGTATTCCTGAGACTTTTACTCAATGGATTTTAAAACTTTATTCATGTGGAGTTTCTATTCCTATAGTGAATGGCCTCTTAGGTAACAAATCCCGATTTCCTGAGGTGTCCGCCAGGGCTGTCCCTAAGTCCATTACTATATACCTTTGTTTTGGACCCAATTATTCGGACCATTGACTGTGATCCGTTTATTTCAGAATTTCTCCATCTATTGGTCTAGAAAGGTTAAGGTCACTGCCTTTGCAGACGATGTAACCTCCTTTAGCCGATACTCTTTCTTTAAAAGGGCCTTAGAGGTTTTCTTTTTCTTTAGTACATTTTCTGGGGCCTCTCTCAATCTTTCTAAAAGTTTTGTGCTGCAATTAGGACAGATAGTTCCGAACTTAACAAATTGTTATGATATCCACTGGTGACTGGACCACAAAAATCTTAGAGTCTGGTTTGGAATACAAAATATGGCACACTATAATTGGGACAAACAGCTGATGGTAGGTGAAACTAAAATAAACCAGTGGAAACATTGGAAATTCGGAAAAAAGAAAAGGGTTGTGATAATAAAGAAATTTATTTTACCCATATTTCTTTACATTAGTCATCTTTTTCCTCCTCCCCTTTCATTAGAAACCAGACTTTATAGCATTTTCTTTCAAATGTTGTGGGGTAATAGATTGAATCCGGTAAAAAGGGAATTTACTTATCTTAAAATTCGGGAGGGAGGGTTGCATATGCTTAATCCTGTTATTTTTTTTCATTCCATTTTTCTTTTCTCCTCTTTCTCCTTTCTTTGGCACGCTCCATCTCTCACTTGGGAATTTTGGACTAAGTCTATTTGGCATAAATATTTTTTTAAATGGTCTCTTCTTCCCCCAAGAGTCCTGTTATCAGATGATATACCAAATTATGGAGTTTCGGCTTTAAAAAAATTACACCAATGGAAGATACCTTTGCAGACACTACAAACATTACACAGAAAATCCTTTTATGCCTATATTGTATATGATGTACAGAAAGTTATTTTACTCTTTCCTTCCTGTTCTCCATCGCTATGATTAATGTTTTCAATAAATTAACAGATGTTAGGATTCCATTTAAGGTTTGGGACATAGTGTGATATCTGCATGGAAGACTCGGAGATGCAGGTAATTTAAAGTATAAACCTGTTTCTGAAAGATATTGTTTAAGACAAGAGTGTACTAATATTGAAGAAACCCAGATGCATTTTTCTGGACTGTCCTTTTACTCAGAAATTTTGGGACTTTATAGCCAATCGATGGAACATGCCTCATTTACAGTCTCTTTCCTATAACACGTTGGTATTAGGTGAATATTTAGGTATTTGGACTAAATATCATAGGAGTACTTTGAATGTTTTATTTGCACTTTTTCAATATTACCTATGGCAAGCCCATTGTTCCTTTGTGTTACAACAATTTATTGCAGATTTTGAAGTTATTCTTTCTACTGTTATTTCTGATTTGCAAATGATACGTTGTTTAGATGGAAAAAAGTATTCTCCATCTTATGTGAAGTTTTTATGGAAAAACATTTCTTTTGGCTAATGGCAGTATATCTTTTATGTATATTTTTTTCCTTTGACCACTAATGTCCTTTTTTGATCTTCTTTTTCTTTTCTGTGATGTTGTGTTTTGCTCAATAAAGTACCCTACGTTTCGACAAGTGCCATGGGATCTTTAACATCCACCTGAACTACCACCAATCCAGGCAGATGGGACCTCAGTTTAACGTCTCATCCGAAAGACGGCACCTCAGAAGTGCAGCACCCCTCTCATGCTGCACTACAGTGTCAGTACTGGGATATTAACCCAAGTGCCAGATGTGGGAACTGATCCCACAGCCCTCTGATCTCCTGACCTCAGAGGCGAGTGTGCTACCTACTGAGCCACTGACACTTCTCTACTTCATCCCCTCTGTTTTCTGCTCCCTCCACTCCAGGGATCCTTGTACCTTCACCATTCTCTGCTGGGCAATCAGCCTTTTCCTATCATCTTCCCGCACTTTGGAGTCAACTCCTCCCATCCTTTCACTTCACTGCCTCCTCTGGCTCTCAGCTATCAGCTTAAACTCCTTCTCTACCCCCGCTGCTGTTTTTCCTTTTCTTGACATTTCACCTGTAATTACTAGCCTACCTTGTTGTAGGTATAGCTAAGGTGCTTAATTGTTGCTTTTTGCTTAGCATATTTATGCTTCAGTTATACCTGTACTCATCATGTTATTCTGATTGCACTTTGTTATAACTGCAAACTGTGTCTGAGCTATGTATTTTGTATCCCCTTCCCCCAGGTCACACCTGGAAATGAGCCTCGGCTCAGTGTGCCTTTCCTGGTAAGCAGTTTTCAAAAATAAATAAATAAACCTATTTTCCTTACAGAGATACATATCTCTTTGTTCCCATTACCTCTTCACCAGTTTTGCTATCTCATTTTTATAGACAGTCCCTGAAGCAGGTCTATGGTTGAAACATTGATTTTAACTCTATTTTCAATTTTATGAGTGTATTTAATATTAGTTTTTGTTTTATTTTACCACAACTCCCTGTGTTCTTCTACCCAAAACAGGCAGCAAAGCTTTAGAGAAATATTGTCTTTTTTTGCTTAGAAGCTCTTTACATCAAGCTGCATCTGAATCACTGTAAAGAGCAAGCCCATTTATAGAAAATACATCTTTGAGCTGGCTCGGTGGCGCTGAGGGTTAAGGCGCTGGACTCCACACCTCGCTCCACACTGGTGACCCGGGTTCGGGAATGAGCCCGGGATGTCGGGGATTGGCATGGGAGAGAGAGGATTGAGCATCTGAGGACAGCTCTCCTCTCCTGGGAGGGAGGGGGATACATGGTCAGTGCCTGACTGGCCTCTGGCAGAAGCTGAAGGCATAGCAGACACATGAGCATACAGAGGGGTTGAGAAGTGGCAGACGTTGGCGGAGGTGCTTGACATCGGGGCATAGGCCACTTCCCCAGAACATCAGGAAAAACACTCATGGCACTCCTGAGTAGAAGGAGCACCAGGCCCCGATCCCCAGTACCCCTACCTGCCCCAGTGACCGGCGTCCTGATGAGACTAAGGAATTCGGGGTGCTTGCCCCCCCACCTCATCCCTGCCTGGGGGGTAAGCCAAGGCTATGTGGAGGACAGACTGCCATGAGATACAGGTAGGAGGTGGGGACTAGAACAGCCATAGGCATCTCCCGAAGGGAGTGGAGTGCTGCGCGAGTGGAGGAGTACAAATAGAAAGTAAAAAAGGAAATACATCTTTGAACATTTCAAGTGATTAATACTGAATAAAACTCTGTGACCGCAGCTCTAGAAACAAATATTTTAATATATGGATTTGTAAAATAACACCATTAAAAGGCATACAAAAAATCCCTGTAATACCATTGCTCCTGGAGCAATAATACTACCATTCCTGACTGATAATACTATCTTTCAGGTGCCGTAATACTATGGTTCAGGACTTGAATTATAGTATTATCACCAAAGCTGAACAGCACAAGCACAAGTTTTCCCCTGATGTCTTCCAAAGCCTGCCTTCTGATTGGCCACTTTTCCTCTGTGGGGAGGCAGAACAACTCCAAAAACATGGCGTCTCGGTCTCTCGCTTAGCAAGAGAAATCATCGGGGGTAGCGGCAACAGTTTCTCTTTCCTCCCTGCTCTGTCCTGTTATCTGCAATCCAACTCACTTTTCCCCAGCTCCTGTTGTAGCAACCATGGCCCAACTGATACCACCACCGATGGATAGCAGTTGGAAAAACAAAGTGGGGCTAAACAAAGCCCACACCACCGGCTGATGCTCACAGCAATGGGAAGTCCTGCCGACATGCAAACTGACCCTCTGACTCCACTGGCGAAATGGAGGTCAGTCAATTCACCTCGAATCCATATATTAAAAAAAATATATATATGTTACTGTGCATCACAAGGCTGTAATGCACAGTGACATATCTATTATTCACATTTGGCTGCTTGATTGGGTAAAAACAAATCTGGTCAGATTACAACTGCGTTTAAGTTTTGTCCTTATTTTCTCAGTTCTTAATATAGAGGTATAGTAGATCCCTCATATACAGGACACAAACTGGGACTGTATGAGATGCCTTCCCTCATAGCATGCACACAAGTTCCCTCTTTTATGGTTCTTCACAACATTTAGGAACAGCCATTTAACTTTACAGTGTCTGGTTTTTCAACACTTTTCCATTCCACTGATACCCAAATAATAGTTTTTGCCAGTTCTTAAACTACACAATTATTCTTCATGACACATTGACCTGGAGACCGGAAACTCGACAAAAGTATATACATTTCTGTTTTTGTTTTAACCTTCTCCTTACTTTGCCAAATCCCTTAATCCCACAGCTCACATTCTATATTCAAATCCCTGCTCAAACTCACTTATTTCCCCTGAGATTATTGATTAGTCAGGTTTCTACAAATAGTTTCCCTCCATCTCAGATGATAATTATGAAAACTCACCACTCTCTGCCAGTGGCATAGTTGGGGGGAAGGAATTCCCTGAGTGCCCAGAAACCACCTCACATCTTGTTTCTATTATGTTTTCATGAAAACATTGGGGACTAAATAATGGGGTTTCTTTGGTGGCAATCCCCATTCTAAAATCTTGGCTACGTCCCTGACTGTCTCTCTCTTTCTCTTTCTCTCTCTGTCTCTCTCTCTCTCTAGCTTTATCTATCTGAATGTATATGTGTGTGAGTGTGTGTATATATATATATATATGTATATATATATATATATATATATAGATAGATAGATATAGATATAGATATAGATATAGATATAGATATTGCAAAAAACTTTGTTAATGCATCAGTTAGGTTTGTCATTACAGCGACAAAAGTTTGGAAATTCGAGTTCAGGTTACCATTCCTACCAGTCACACCCACTCTCCGCACATCAACAGGCATCGGGGTGTGCCTTGGGGTTATCGGCCCTAACTCTCCCTCCATTCCATTTGTAAGGAAGCTGAGTGGTACATTATCAATGGGGTGAGAGTTAGGAGTGATGACCCAAAGGCACACCCAGATGCCTGTTGGTGTGTGGAGAATGGTGGTGGGGTGGAGGTGGGGGGTAGGGTTCGTATCCCTAACAACGAATTTCCAAACTTTTGTCACTGTAATGACAACCCTAATTGATGCATTAATAAATTTTTTTGCAATGAATTTCCCTTTTTTTGAGAAAGTGTAATGTTACTTGTATGTGGCTGTGGCCATCATGCACACATTTTGTGATTGTCTCTGATTTTCATGTGGGAGCGCAGGGCCTGGAGGGCCCTGCACTCCCATTTATACATAAGTGTACTGATATTTTAATATCACATCTCCAGGTGGAGCCCTGCATGCCCATGTTTTCATAAGTATAGAGACATACTGCATGCCTAGAGCCATCCAGCTAACCCTTGTGCTGCAAAAGTTGCAATATTTCAAGAACCGTAGGAACTTTGGAAAAAATTCCTTTGCAGTTGTATTCAGGGCCTGGCCACCTCCATGCATGCTTATATGCTGCACATAGCAAAAAATCCATGTCTTGAACCATTTTCAAGATATAACCGCCAAAAGGCGCCATGACCGCCACAGTGTTATCCTATGGGAAAATTAACAAATTTGGAGTGCTGCAACTATGGAACCAGTGTCCATTTCTTCACCAAACCAGTAAAGAGCACATCTGTGGGGCAAGGGCTTGCCACTCTGCAAATTTCAGCCCAAAAGTCCTAACTGTTTTCTTGCTATGAAGTGGCAAAGAAACTGTTTTATGGGGCTGTTTACCTGCTTTCAGTTTGAGATCATATATTTTTTCCCATAGGCTATAACAGAAAATTTTAAGTTGAATAACTTTTGAACAGATTAATATTTTTTCACCAAACCTTCAAAAGGTACATCTGTGAGGCAAAGGCGTTCTACCCTGAAAATTTCGGACCACAACCTAAAGCCGCTTCTGAGATCCAGGTGGACAAAGAAATGTCAAAAAACACAGATGTTTCTGTGTTTTTAACACTCTATAGCTCTGAAACCACATAACAGGGTCCCACAAACTCTGGCAGGTCAAGAGACCTACCCATAGCCATTATGAGTGCCAAATTTCATGCAAATCCATTGAACAGTTCCAGAGTTATTAAGGTTCCAAAATTTTGGTTTAACATAGACATTACCTTTCGCCCTAACTATACTGGCACTACCCTGCCAGTATAAGACATGTATATATATATATTCCAAACAAAAACTTTGTTAATGTACCAGTTAGGGTTAAAGCAATAAAAGTAGGGAAATGTGGTGTTAGGGTTCCCATTCCTAACACCCCACCCCCGCCCTGCAGGCAGCAACAGGAAAAACCATTACAATTTCACCTCTCCTGCATCTTCACAAATCAGACATGGGGTGTACCTTGGAGTTGTTAACTCTAACGCTTACCCCATTCCATCGGTAAATAAGCTGAGATGTGTAGAGCATATGAGAATGGGGTGAACATTAGGGTTAACAACCCCAAGGTACACCCCACAGCTGATATGCGAAGACACAGGAGAGGTGAAACCGTAATGTTTTTTCCTGTTGCTGCCTGAAGGGAGGGGGTGGGATGTTAGGGTTGTTTTCATTTTCATTTCATTTTTATCTTTTATACTTGTAAACCTGATGAGCAAAATGCCCATTTTAATAGGTGACAAGTTAAACATACATACAATTAAATAACAGTAGAAATAACAATACAAAAAAAGTACAACAGTATTCAATGCATTACACAAGTACATTCATTTTTGTTTAAAAGCCACAATTTAAGACGGGTTTTAAAAGGCCAGATAGAATTATATTCCCTAATTTCAGGTGGAATAGTATTAAAAAAAGAAGGGGCCCTAAACAATAACGATCTTTGCCCAAAAGTTTTTTTGAATAGTGGAAGTTTAAAAGTGAATCTAGTTTGAGACCTAGTGGTAACAGAATTAGAAAATCTAGGAAACAAATCCCCAACAGAGGAAGGATATAAATCAATCATAACTTTGTAAAGAAAAATACCCATTTTATGCAAAACCCTATTTTCAAAAGATAATGAAGCAGATTGTTTGAACAAAATACAATGATGCGTGCGACAGGGAGAATTCAACCAAAATCTGAGAAAAGAATTGCAGGTAACCTTAAATCCATTGAGTTCATTACTGCTAATAGAAGAATTAATTATTAATCCTTAGAAAATGGCAAGAATGCTTTCTAAATGCTGATTGGCTAATACCACCTCCAAGCTGGGCATTTATTTTTAAATAGATGCCCAGCAAAAAACAAGTGCCAATCTAGGGTGCCCCATTACTTAGCATATGATTGGGCACCCTGAATTCTCAGTCTGGCCAGTCACCATTTTCTCCCCCTCACTTAGTGATCGACAATCCCCCCAACCCAAACACACAAAAAAACAACACCAGCCTGACAGACACTCATCTGCCAGGTATTCCAGACTTCAAACAGTGTAAAGGCTATTTTCTTCTCAACTCATCAGCAGTAATGTGTTGCACACACTAACATTTGGCTCCCGCTCCTAAAAAGCCAGCCAACGCAGTAGTGACTGCCCCATCAAACAACTTGCACATATCGGGAGCCAAATACAACAAATCCCACCTCCGCTCCTCACCCTGACTTCACAACAAGCATATTGTCCAGTGTCCACATACCTCCTCCTCCTGCATCTTCAGGCTACTCGACTGGCTGTTTCTCTTTTTTTTTTTTTTTTTCGTAAACTGCGCCCATCTTGTCACGGCAAGCACTCCCGACGGCTGATTCCTCACTGACTCTTTTCACACAGGACTACAAATCCCATAAACTCACGTGGCAGCCACATAGCTTATACACACAAAATGTTATAAACCACATTGTCTTCTGCTGGTAGACAGGCAGCACTACAGGAACTATTTTACAAAAAAATGTATTTAAAAGGTTTTTAAACATTAATTAGACTACTTCAAAATGTTTCTTTTTCTATTTTATAAAAATATTTTACAGATGGACCATTTTCTAAGTGCAATAATACCCTCCAGGGTGGGCATTATTGGGAAACACCGGACCTTCCAGGGGTTATAAGGCCCTCCGCCTGTGATGTCAGACCTCATTATGCCCCTGAGCGGTCCGGTATTTCCCTATAATGCCCACCCTGTCAGGTATTATAGCTTACATAATCCAAAAGGCTAAACAAAAACTGTGTGACAGAAGTTTTCTGGATTCAACAGTTAAGAAATATTTTAAATGGTACAGTAACTCCAACTTTTGATGAAGTGTTTTTCTCAAATATTTAATCTGGGATTCAAAAGTAAGTCTGCTGTATAGAAAAATTCCTAGATATTTAAAAACTTCCACATACTCTATGGTAGTACCCTTATTGTCTATAATGGGTATACAGTCATTAAATTTATACTTTTTACAAGACCCTAACACTACATTTCCCTACTTTTGTTGCTTTAACCCTCAATGGTGCATCAACAAAGTTTTTTGCAATAAATGTCCTTACTTTTTGACATAGTATATTATATAGTCATTTGCCTGCAGGAGTGCAGGGCCCTGCAGACCCTGTGCTTCCTTGCCTCCATAGATGCATATATCTATGTTGGTGTGGAAGCACAAAGACCTCTGAGCCCTGAGCACTTCCATTTCTGGCAAAACAGGAATTTATTTACTTGGTTGTATGGCTTGTTAAATGAAAAACCAACTTATACTGCCCTTGTATAATTCTCTGGTGAAGCCACATATACAATATGTTCTTTGTTACTGGTGCCCACACCTCAAAAAGCATGTTTACCTTCTAGAGAAGTTCCAGAAAATGGCTACAAAGATGATAGGGGATCACCACAGTAAGGCATAGTATGAAAGGTTTAGGGCACTGAACATCTACACAGTACAGAACAGGATAGAGAGAGAGGGGACATGATGGAGACCTTCAAGTGCTAGAAACAGATAAATAGCATGGACATGGAAGCTCTCTTTAACTTAAGTGACAACCATAACACGAGAGGCCATAGTGTTAAGATGCAGGCATGGAGGTGTAAGAGGAAACTGACAATGCAATTCTTTACACATAGGGTGGTGGACACTTGCAATCCTCTGTGCTTCAAGAGGGGCTAGATTAGCCATAGGGGACAGTATTCTCCATGAGTAGTAAATACTGGAAGCATGGGAGGAGTGAGGAGGTGGAGCAGACCCCCCCAGTACGTCAACTTCTGGACTCTGCAATAGAAGCAGACTACATAGACCAACTTGCCTTCTTCTCTTAGCTTCTTCATATTTTCCTATTTTCTACTTCACCAACCAAAAGTCGAATTTTTAACCACAATTTGTGCTTCTGAAACCAGACGTAGTAGTTTGAACTACATGTTTTGGTTCATGAACCAAACGTAGTATGTTGGAGCAGATTTTCTGTTTCAAGAACCAGAGGTACTAGTTGGAACCACATTTTCTGGGTCAAGAACCAGAATACCAAGTTAGAACAAATTTTTCTGGTTCATGAACTAGAATTAGTAGTTTAAACCGCTTTTGCTGGTTTGTGAACCAGAAAATATTTAATTCAAACCAGAAAAAAAGTGGTTCGCACCAGTAATTGCTCGGAAGAGATTGTGAATGTATGAAATATAAAATGTTGGCAAATTTCCCCATAAACAGACTATAAAATCTTGCTTAGGGATAACATTGTACAGCAGGGATGTTTTAGTTTTGCTAAAAGTATCCCTTTACAAGTGTTTTCCAACTTCAGTAGTAAATGAAAAACGAAAAGGAGATGGCTGTTGCAAAACTACAACAAAAAAAGTGGTTAGTGAGATCCATTTTTGGTTTGTGACACATCAGATTTGTGAACCAAAAAACACTCTTGCAAACCAGAAAGTTCTGGTTCATTTAGGCATCTATCTGAAACCAATTTTTAAATCCTTATAACTCAGGAACCATTCAATATTTTTTTTACCAAACCTTCAAAAGGCACTACCCTCAGCACAGACCACATGTGCCCAGAAAGTTTTGTGCAGAAATTCAGTACAGTGCAAGCCATTTACAGCAAACTGATCCATGTACAGTCAATCTGTTCACCGAAAACAATGTTTGCAGAAGACGATAAAACATTTATATGTGGTAAGAGCAAGACTAAGATTGCTGTGCTACACAACGATCACCGGTGAAACAGATCAACGTTTGTGCAGTGGTGCCTGGGTGGTTAATGAATAGTGATTAGTGCACTTTACATTTGTCTTCATTTGCCTAGATTTTTTCTGGGCATTCAGTGCTTATTCTGAAGTGTGTGTGTGTGCGAAGGTTGGGGGGGGTTGTTAAAATGTTATTTCTTTGCTTTAATTTTTATTTCAGTTAGTCTTTGTTTAAAAAAAATTGTTATCTTAGTTTGCTGTGTTGTTGCCATAGTGTATTTTTTCCATCCAGCCTCAGTTTTTTGCATCAACTCCCAGTCCGGCTGTAACACAATGCACTGTGCCATTGCCATGCGTAAGACATGCAGTGCCTGCCTGATGTCCTTAACTGATACTAGTGGCAGTTCTTTGTTGTCTTCATCTTCTCCCTCATCAGCAAAAGGGGCAGGGGCACAGGTTGGCTGCAGTGTTTCCAAAAACATGAGCAACTTCATCTTTGTCCTGTTCTGGCTCTGTATCATTGTCCCCCCAGATATGAAGGGTTTCAGATTCAATTTCTGATAAGCCATCAGGTGGTGGAAGTGGATCTACAGCAATAGGTGCATCAGTGACATCTTGCTGTTTGTCGGTGGTGGCTTTTGGTCATTACAGGCTTAAACTCAGCATTCAAAAAACAGTTTATAGTTGTTTGAATGGACACTGAGTCCCAGGCTGTTTGCAGTAGCATAACAGTGTCTAGCAATGTTATACATTTTATGCATTCTACTGCTGTCAGCTTGGCACCACTGTCCATTTCAGAGAGAACATGGGCTTTCATTTCTCTCACATAGTGCCTTTTGAGGGAATAGATAATCCTCTGGTCCAGCAGCTGGATAATGGACATGGTATTTGGGGGTAATAAAAAAAACAATTTGATGTTGTGGAGCCCATGCATATCCAGATGTCCACTAAAATTATCCAGCACTAGCACTATCTTACATCCCCTTAGTCCGGGATCCGAGCAACAAACCCAGTCTATGAAGATCTTCCCTGTCATCCAAGCCATGTCATTCTTGTGATACAGCACTGGCAAGTGGCTGACACTGCAGAGAAGCAGCACGGCTGGGCCAATTTTCCAATCACAAACAATTGCCATTTTTCAATGCCAGACATGTTGCAACACACCATAACCAACACCCTCTCTTTTGCTTTTTTCTGTCCCTGGGGAGCGACTTCTTTAAATGTTAGTGTCCCATACCCCACGCACCTAAAAAACAGACCCATCTCGTTGACATTAAAAAAGTTGGGAAGGACCATACCTGGCCACTACATCAGACAAAACATTTCTAACCCATGAACTGGCACCAATTATGTCCACATTTTCAGACCCATCTGTTAGATTGCATCTTTATGCAGATGACATGATCATTTAGTATCTGACGATACTGTTAATAGAATACAGGACAAACTACAAAAAGCATTTAATGAATTACAGATTTTTTCAAGAATAGCAAATTGATTTTCAATAGAAAAAAAACACAAGCCATGTTGTTTTCTAGAATTAATGAAATTCAAGAAGGCTGGCCCTTAGGAGTGGTTACCCTTGGGGGCTCCCCTATTCAACAGGTGCGGTCCTATAAACATTTATGTCTATGGTTGGATTGCTCTTTGAAGTGGGATGTCCACATAGATAGTCTGTCAAAGAACATAGGAAAAAGATTGGGGGCCCTATATAGACTTAGATCTTGTTTGACTGTAGACATAAGAAAAAAGCTGGTACATGCTATAATTATACCCATACTTGATTATGGAGACATCCTATACGTGAATGGTTTAAAAAGAGACTTAGAGAGATTAGATAATATATTATGGTAGACTGGCCAGGTTCATTTTAGATGCCCCATGATTATCTCATAAGTGTCAGCTATATGGTAGATTAGATGGGTGGACTCTTAAGGAGAGAAGGCAAGAGCGTTTGCTTGCTTTCATCCATAAAGGAATGGTTGGTAACCTTCCCACATGTATAGCTTTCCATTAAGTAAAAAGGGATAAAGTTGCATCCTTGAGATCTGCAACAGCACTCGACCTGGTGCTACCAATATGTAACCTGGAGGTGGGCCGTCAAATGGTGTACTACCTAGGTGCACTACTAAGGAATAAAACCCTGTTTGACTTAAGAAACTCAGTGGAGATAGAAACCTGGAATTTAATTAAAACATGGTTAAGGAACTCTGGTAACAAATCAGGGCAGTGCTGTCACTACAGTGGTTTAGATACTGAATAGTAGGTGATGACTTTGTCTGATTAACCAGAAGGGAGGCCTGTATGAAGATGTTAAGTGAAATGAATGGATATTCGATTCCATCTCTTTGCAATTGTTAATTTATCATTTTTGTATGTACATATGAACTCGTATTTGTATTTGTATTGTGATATATCTTGTAACATTGCTAGAGGATCTAATTGTAAATGAGTCTGTGACTCAATTGAGTTTTATCCTAATTCATAACATTTTTAAGAATTAATATTTTTACTACATTCTGCTTTTCACCATGCACTTGGCAAAAGCAGCTGTTGTTGTGGACCTTCCATCTTTGTAGCCATCTGTCCATGGGGGTAAAGTCCAGTTTGCCTAGAACAATAGACAGCTGCTTTGCTTTGTCAAGCAACAGAGGTCCACTCACCATCACACTGTGGCTCCTGACATCAGTGAACCAAACCAGAAGTGCATCCTCATCTCATGGTCTTTACCATCTCTTTTGCACTTCCGGTCGGGGTTTTGATTGCTGTGCCATTGTTCTAGCAGGATTTCTTTTTGGTGTAGCAAGTCAGACACCATTGATTTGGGCAGGAAAAGATGCACAGCCATATCCAGTACTCTCATGTTTGGTAGTGCTTCGATCTGCTGAATCAATTCAATTTTCTGTAACAGCAGGCTCCCAGGACATTTGGAGGAAGACATTGAAAAGCAGGTAAGAACTTAGAACTAAGAAGTTATCACCTAATGTGTCTGGGAAAGGAGTGGCATATTTTGTACTGCTTCTATATTGAATCATTGGCAATCTTAGCACCTTGACAGGAGGTGTTAATGGTGTTAGTGGGAGTGTGGAAGGGGAGCAGCAAAGCAACAGATGCTATTTAAGCCATAATTTACCATCCGCAGTTTGCGGGTCACATAGTCCACATTAATCATGTTATTTAACATTGCTGCACATTAGGATTGGTTTTGGCACTGTGATTCTGTCCGCAGAAACTGATTGTCTGCATTATTCACGTCCATAGTAAGTGGCATGCACTGTACTGTGTAGCCTGTACATGAGAGCAAAAAATGCCAAAAAAAAAAAACATGTCAAGTATAGGGAAAAATGTGGCCCTTTTACAAAATAGGGGGTATCCAGATCTCAGAAACTGCACAAGGTGCCATCATGAAACTCTCCATGTTTTCACAACATGGCACATCCATGGAAAATGCAAATGTGTGGGCTATTCTGACAACCCCACCAAAGTTATTAAACTGAAAAGTTAGGGGTTGCTGAGCACCCTACTCAACCCTAAGTACAGGCGTGCTATCATGGCCCTATAATATTTATAGCAAAAAATGGTGTTAATGCTCATTAAGGTTGCTCCTGCATAAAACACAAACTGTGCAAAGGCTGGAAATGAACTATTAGGGTTGCAAACACAATGCTCACAAAGTTTGAAATATACATATTCAAAACTGGTGTACAGCAACCCTAATCGCCACCATCTCCCCTACTCTAGTGACTGATGGGCAAGATAAATGTCTGAATCATGCCACTCAGGTCTTATATTTCACACATATGATACACATTGCAGAGTTATAAACCTCAGATGTCACAGTGGGCAGTACCCTGGTTATCAGTGCTCACCATAAAGTATGATTTTAACATTAAGATGGGAACAGAGGCAAACCACATGAGGACGAGGGGGAGGGGGGATTTTAAAGAAACTGGAGACTGTCTCAGAAACTACCACATAAAGTGATTGCTAGACATGTGTAGTATCACTGTGGGGGAAAATAAGGAAGGGCATAATTAAGGCAACCAACTTTTGCATGAAGGGAGTGAGTGAAAGTTGAAGGAAAAGTAAAAACCATTATTATTCTCTAGCGAAGTGGCCAAGGTGGTGAGTGAAAAAGGGGTAGCATTCAGTAGGTATAAGGAAACACAGAGGAAGGAAGACATGGATGTATGCCAAATAAAACAAAGGGAATCAGGAAAGACAGTGAGAAGAGCAAAGGCAGAGAAGAGGAAAAGACATCCAAAGGGGTAGATGAAGGGGATAAGACATTCTTCAGGTACATAAATGAGAAGAGGAAAGCAAGGGGAGGAACAGTGAGGATAAGGAGGGTGGCAGAGGGAGACTGCATAGAACAGGATCAAGAAAAAGCAGACATCCTAAACAGGTACTTCTGCTCAGTCTTCACAGTGGAGAGAGTGGGATCACCAGGGAGCAACAGAAACAAAGGACGAATGGTGGGCACAAGTCCATTTTCAGAGGCAAGAGATCTGAAGGGGCTTACAGCTCTGAAAGTGGACAAGACTATAGGACTACATGGAATACATCCAAGGGTACTAAAGGAACTCAGCGAAGGTTTAGCTGCCCCACTGACAGCCTTATTTAACAGCTCACTGGAAACAGGCAAGATTCCAGAGGACTGGAGGAGAGCATACGTGATCCCTCTCTATAAGAGCAGCAACAGGGAGGATTATAGCAACTAGACGCCGGTCAGTCTCAAATCAGTGGTGAGGAGATTAATGAAAAACCCTGTTAAAGGGAAGTTTGGTAGAGTATCTTGAATCCTTTTGGCTACAAAACCAAAGGCAACATAGATTCATTGGGGAGGTCATGCCAGACAAATTTGATTTATTTGTTTGACTGGGGGATGAGGTGCAATATAGGTGCTTGTATATCTTTCATTGGACCAAGAGATATTTACAAAAAATCTTTACGTTTTTGAACCTACAAGGTCCTTCTTCAGAAAGAAAATGGCAGGTTTCTTAAAAAGAGCTTACTTTAAAATACCAGAGATTATACCTTTTACACATGAATGTGACAGATTAATGAAGTAATGAGATAAGAAACACAACCAGAGATGAGAAAACATCCTTTAAAACTCTAGTTCTGTGTAGGTCAAATGTCACAGAAGGAATGTTATCTAGAAGTAGGTCTGTAAATGTTCAGATGTGTCTTAAATGTCTTACCAAAGAAATAGATCAGGTGAAAGAACTGGGCATGACCTACCTGGATTTTAGCAAGGTCTTCTACATTGTGCTGCACAGGACACTGATAAAGAAATTAAGCAGCCTAGAGGTGGCATCTAGAATAATGAATTGGGTAAGGAACTGGTTAATGGATAGGTGAAAGAGGGCAATGGTTAGAAGCACTCAGTCTAATGAGGGGAGAGTTACTAGTAGGGTGCCACAGTGCTCAGAACTGGGACCAGTCCTCTTCAATGTCTTCGTGAATGACATTGCAGAAGAACTGGAAGGGAAGGTATGCATTTTTGGAGATGACACCAGCATTTGTAATAGGGTAGACACTCAAGAGGGTTTGGAGAGAATGAATAGGAACCTTGGGAAACTCAAGGAGTGGTTAAGAACATGGTACTAGGGGTTAAATGTCCAAAAGTGCAAAATCATGTATCAAGGGCATAGGAACTGAGGAACTGAGTATAGGATGGGGTGGAGGAACTGACAGTCATGAAGCAGGAATGGGACCTTGGGGTTATCAAATCTGATAACCTGAAAGTGGCAGGGCAGTGTGATAAATTTAGTTGGTAGGGTCAGTGGGATGCTGGGATGCATAGGGGAGTATCTCTAGCAGGAGAAGGGAGGTAGAGTTGCCACACTATTGCTCACTGGTGAGACCCCTCCTGGAGTATTATGTGCAGTTCTGGAGGCCACACCTCAGAAAGGACATAGACAAAGTTGAGGCAGTACAGAGGAGGGCAACTAAAATGATGCAGGGGTTGCATGAAAAGCCTTGTGAGGACAGACTGAGGGATCTAAACATGTACATCTAGAAGAAAGGAGTGCTAAAGGAGACATGATAGAGACCTATAAATACCTAACAGGAGTAAACATGGTGCAGGAAGGGAGTCTCTTAAAAATGAAAAAGAACTCCAGGACCAGAGGGCATGTGATGAAGCTGAAAGGCAGGGGGGAGTTTAAGAGTGATGTGAGGAAGTAGTACTTCACTGAAAGAGTGGTATACAGCTGGAACAGACTGCCAGCAGAAGTGGTGCAGGCAAAAACAGTAGGGGTCTTCAAGCATGCATGAAATAGAAACAGGAAAATATTAGCATACAGGCAGGGAGGAGGGAGGATCACTGGAGGCCTGTTTGGGTCTGTGGAGGCAGACTAGGCATGGACTATCTGGTCAGACTGTATGGGCCGAGCAGTACTTTTCTGCTCACAAATTCTATGTTTGCATGTTTCTAATTAGAATACTTTGGGGTGCATACCTGAGGAGATTTATATTGATTCAGAACATGTACCTTACCTGGCACACAAAATTGTAGGCTCTCCACAAAGCAGAAAGTACTGTGCACATTACACAGTTGTGAGATGCTTTCTTTCAGACACATACAGCAGATGGAAATATTCAAATAAACCTACATGTTTGGGATGTATACTATTTTATGCAGGGTATTGTAGCTGCATGAAACAAGTAACAAGCAGATGGTACATGTGCTAGTAAGCAATACATGATACAAAATATTACTGCTAAGTGTATGTCATACTATACACTGGATCCACAACTATGTGCATCCACAAATATAAAACAATGTGGTAAGGGTGCTGGTTAGGACTGAACCTTCAGAGAGTCACATAACCCAGCACAGCCTTGTAGGGTGGTGCTAGACATATGGACTGGCTTTATGTGACTAGAATGATGTGATAAATCAGTCTGTGAGCTAGTGGTCCTTTTGGTTAGTAGAGTTAAAATGTGGTACACAATTCAATATTTTTAGTGGCCATCATTTTTTAAGGGTTCAAAAAAACCACTTAATGGCAGGTACCCATTTGGAATATAGTGTAGTGTTATGGTCACAATACTATAAAAAAGAGACATTTTTGCTAAAAAGAGTTTGGATGAGAATAACAAAACTACTAGATGTTATGGGGCATGTACTGTAGACAACAGTATAAGAAACAATTATTTGGCATGGGGCTATTCTCAATGGCAAACATAATATAAAGAGTGGCTTTGATAACAGTCTAACTTGGTGAAAGGAATAGCTCCATCTAATCAGATAAAACTACTAAATTTAGTATATAAAAAGATAAGAGAATCTTAGTACATAACTGGGAAATTGTGGGAAGATGATTTAGAAAGCCCATTTGAAAATATAAATTTTACAGAAAGTGGCAGACTTGTGGAACAGACTGCCATATTCTGTAAGGTAATGTAGTAGCCATCTTTTCATTAAGGTTAGTTAAGTCCATTGTGCCTAGTAGGAAAAAGGAATACATGCTTGTGCCTACTGAGTTGTTGGAGAACAGAACACAATGAAGCAATAATAATCTTTGTATTCTTCTATTTTGTCATGGATTCTTGATTTTAGATGATTTACAGTTCTGTTGTTTAATTATTGTTTTATTTTGCTTGTTTTATTTGTTCTGAGGCACCCACAGCTTCAGGGGTTGGGCACCATATAAATACAATTGCCATTGCCATTATTTCAAGTATTCAGATGGTCATACTGTATGCTAGGTGGCATAATTTCATGTTGTGGAATACATTATTTATAAGTGATTCATATATCTATCAATGTGGGGATGAAATCACTCTCCATCTTAACACAAAATAATATTTTGTGGACAGTCGTGCTTTGATGACTGTAAAACATGCTTAACTTACTTCTGAAAATACATATTTTGGTGGAAAGGTTCACATCAATTATGAGGAAAGGGAATTTTACTCCAGTCAGACATGGTTCCACTTTATTCACCCCTAAGCCAACAGTCTGTAATTTGTTCCTCTATATAGACTTCACTCTGCTTGCTTATCACATCAGTCTTTCTGCCAGGTCTGTATAGCATCATATCCGTGTTCCTGCCAATATTGTCTTATTTACACTAAGCATCACTGTGCTACAGTCATGATCCATGCTTTTACTCTTGCAAGACTGCATTGCTATGGTTTGGTGCTTGGGAGTCACTGCAGAGCCACTAACTAGTACTTATAGCTAGTTCAAAAATGCAGTAGCCCATCTTACCATAGGAATGAAAACAAATCACATTACTCCTGTTATCTCTGAGCTCAAAGTGGCAGAGAACTGACTGTGACATTGCAATGTTGGTCTTTGGAATACCTGCCTATATATTGGGACAATCATAGCGCGCCTGTTCTTCACAAATGATATGCTTCACACCTTGGCATTACAGTGAATAGGAATGTAGAAAGGAACTGCCAGAAAAAGAATCATAGTCCATCTTGAGTGCTCATCGTCTTACCTGAACTGCACCAACCTACCCCTGATTGCAATTGGGCTGGGTGTCAATTGGGAGTTTATCCCCTTCCCTTTCCTCTTCACTCTCTTTGTTTTCACCAACCACTTACTGAGTCCCCATATTCTCTTGAAACCTTTTATCATCTTGGTGTTTACCACCTCCTTCAGCAAAACTTCCATATATTCACCATCCTTTCTGGGAAGAAGTACTTTTCTTATGTCCTTCCTAAATCTTCTTCCCCATCAATTTACACTTACCCCTTCCACCCCAGTTGCTGATATCGCACTATGCTTGTTCACTTCTTTCAGATACTTAAAGGTTTTTATCACACATACACACCCCGGCCTCCTTTGAGTACATGTTCAGGCTGGCTAAACACTCTCCATAGAAGTTTCCTTGCTGTTCCTGTATCATCTTTGTAGCCAACCTCTAGACAGATTCTGTGAGATTGTTATCCTTTCTCAAGTGCTGGTTCAAAAATGGAACACAGCACTTTAGGAGTGGCCTCACCAGTGATTCATAACAGGGCTGTTGTACAGCATTGCTGTTATTCTACTGGCAAACACTCTTCCTATATTGTATATTCCAACTTTCTGTTTGTTTTTCCAAATGCTCTGGTGAACTGAGTCATTAACATGAGGCTGTCCCTATGGTGATCTCATATCTCTTTCCTTAGTGGTCAGACTGATTTTTCTTTTCACTTCCAAGCCAAAAACCAATCGTCAGGTTACCCTTGACAATGAGCACAACTTTGCAGTACTTCACATTACCCTTCAACTGCCAAACCTTGGACAGTGCTTCCAACTTTTCTAGTGCAGAGTGATTCACCTCTAGCAGTTGAGGTGGACACAGAGCTAGCTTCTTGTCACAGGGTAGTGCTCATGGCCTTCAACATCTGCACCCTCTGCTGAGTCTTCTGCTTCTGCTGGAAGAGCTTAGGCTTGACTTACTGGTGGAAGCCTCTGTGAGTGGACTTTACAAGAAATGGATGTTGATAGTGGAAGAAGCCACATCCTTCTCTGTAGTGAGCACCATGAATGTTCTTCACATTGTTAAGGGTCATTTTCTCTTATTAGACTCTTAATGCCAAAGCCAGTCATCCTAAGCTAGGAGTGCCTCCTTAAGCAAATACCAGCAGCAGCTGCACAAGATGCTCCATCACAGGCATCCAAAGCAGCTCATATTTGGTAGCTATTGGATTTAAAACCTGAGTAATAGCGGACAACCGGTCCTACTTCGAGGCAAACATTGGAAGGCTCTCTATATGATTTCTGACTCTGCTCTTGGACCACCCATACCACCAAATGTGAGATAGAAGATATTGTAACATAACTACATTAATTTCTCTTCCTGTTTGCTACAATGTTGTCACTCAGTGTTCATCAACTACTGCTGCACTTCCCTTTCATCATAATGAGAATGGTACAGTAGGAGGAAAAATTTGCTTACCTGACACCCTTATTATATATCTGTAAACCAGTATCACTTAGATCCTGTGAATATATTTTATGCTACGTTTGTAACATAGTTTTGATATTTTGCTTTAAGGTACAGTTAATTTTTTTAATTGCTTTTAATGCATGCACCAAAAGGTGATACATACATGTAATGGCCTGGACTATTTTAGCTTTGATATTTTTTTTTCACAACTCCTAACAGAATAGCAATAATGTTAATGGTTATCTTATTTACTTGTTGCTTAGCAATCAGAACTTGTTTGACCTAGATGTCTTACTATTGCTCCTCCTGCTACAGACTGGGGCAAATTTTTAAATGAAGACAAAATAATCAGTAAAGTGCAGTTTAATTCTTTCTTTTCTGGATTGCCTATGAAGTCAAAGACCATTTGTGAACTTTTCTAAGTGTGCTTATTGAGTTCTCAGGATTCACATAGATCTAACTTTTAGTATAACATGTATTCTTGGAATGAAGTAATATGACACTGCAACTGAATTGGGAAGCAGAGCCCTTGTAAGCCATCACAATGATTAATAATACTATTCTCATGGGGTTAGATTTAGACTGTTTACATAATAAACTTGTTTGGTTTTCTCATTTGTGGCTGACCCGAAATTTCAGTAAGGTCTATCACATGTATTACACAGGTACAACTGATGTACTCTTCTTGAAATAACTGGCTTTTACCAGACTGATGCATTTTACATATGCAAAATCTGGAGAATTTACAGTCCTGAAAACCCCAAGCATCTGTCACCATGAACCTCTGAAGATTTGGGACTGCCTGTTGGTTTAATTTGTTAAGTAATCTGTCAGTCAGAGAGTCAATCAGTCAGTTACAATTTTTGGTTAGGAAGGCATGCTAAGCTAAGATCAACTCATTTCCAGGTGCATTGTGGGGGAAGGGAGGCTGGTAACGAGAAGTAAAATGGAGGAGCGGGAATACCAAAAAAGATTACAAAACATAGATATAAATACATAATTCAAGGCAAACAGAAAAAAAGGAAAATACAGCAGTAAGGAAATATAGCAATCAATCAAGCAACAATTCATGTAAGCAGAGATGGCATGAAACTAACAAAAATATACTGTATGCAATCACAATAGCTTAGCAGCCCAAAAGGTGAACCAATCAGGCACGGTGCAGTGGAAGTAACAAAAATCCAATAAATAGAGTGGTGCAATGCAAATAAACAAATATGAAAATGAAATACAGTAGTGTAGAAAAGTGGGTGCAATATGCTGGCTGGGTTACTTGTAGCACATGTGGTCCCATAGGTAGAATGGAAAATAGGGAGTCAAAGGATATAGACTGATTTAGAGGAGAGATGAGAGAGTAAAGCAGGTTATTTATAAGTACTGTTAGGTACAACAGCATAGATGACTGGTCAACTCCCTGTTAACTGGCCCTGAATACTTTACTATGTGATGCTGAATTAGTTGACTGTGAATTTGGGAATAAGAGGAGATTTAAGGGCCCACACACACAGTATGTGAACTCGCCAGACATCTGTTAGGCAATTTGGGCAGTCCTGTTTAAAAAAGTATTTCAGTTTTGGTTTAGATTGGGTGGCTCCACCCACACCATTTTTTTAATTTTAAGCAGGTGGTGTGTGGCAGAGTCCCCAACCTAAAATGATTTAAAAAGTCCCTACTCTCGACTGACTCTGGTGACCTATGTTGAGAACAAAATCTCGCACAATCTTAAATAAAATATTCTGGAGGGTCCTTAGTCCTTTATGTATGCCTGAATGTGTTGTGGTTATTTTATTTGCTTGTTTAATTTATTTGTTTATTTTATTGGTATAAATTGTACAACTCCTTGAGTCAAAGAGATAGAGTACTTTATAAATAAAATTACCTTACGTTAAACTTAACACCAATGGGATGAAGGGGATCTCAAGCTAGATGGGAGGTTGTCAGACAAATTAGGGAGTCTGTAGGATGATAGAAACATAGAAACATAGAAGGTGTCAGCAGATAAGGGCCTCTTGGACCACCTAGTCTGTGCTGTGATGCTATATGACCTTGTTTTTTTTTGCCATATGGATGACAAAGGATCATGGGTTAGAGTTCATCATGGAGTAGGAGGAAAGGGAAGCAATGGTAGAATTTTGAGGTATGTGCCATATGTTATATGTTTCCTCTTCAGGGATGGCCAGGCTGACTGATGGCAAATTGTACAGTGGTGGCCGTTCAGAGGAAATGAAGGGTGAAGTAGCAGAATTCACTGAAGAGGAAGTCCAGCCTGCCCAGGGTGGATTTGGGAGCAGAACTGTATGCAAAATTCTCCATAATCAAAGAATGGCAGGATCATTTTTGAGATGATACACTGCATATCTGTAGGGGGAATACAGGCCATGTTATAGTGGTGGGCACCAAGTTTAGGTGTAGCTTGGCACTGATAACACTGATATGAAGGGGCCATCAAGGTGCTGGTCTAGTCAAGCCCTGATCTATTCAGTGGTTGTAACATATTCTAGTTGCAGATTGTAACATGTGCTAGCTGGGAAACATCCTGTGATTTTAAGATGGGCTGCGAGGGGTGGACTGTTTGTAGCTGGTGCCAAAGGTCATAGTAAATGCTTTTTGGTGTTTAGAGTATTTGATTTGAGTGAAACCACTGCTGGATATTATCAAGATAACACTTCATCAGGGCGTGCAACTCTGGATGCATTATGGCAACTAACAAAAAAGCTTTATGCTGTCAACATGCATGTGAATGTGTGTGGTGGCATAGGCTGTGAGTAAGTAACTGAGGGACATGGAGAAAATGATTGGGCCAAAGGCAAATCTTTGGGGTATATCAGATGTGATCTTACAGTAGTGGTGGTGGGTGGGAGGGAGTCTGAGTTACCTATGTCAATCATTTGTTAATGGACCATTAGGTAGGAGAAAAAATGACACCTCCAAGAGCCCAGCACCTGGTAAGTTCCAGGAGATGATGTGCTAGTTTAGTGTGTCAAAACCTTTTGCTACTGTACAGTAGGTCAACAATGACTCAAGTGGTAAGTAGTCCTTGGTATCCACCCTCTTAAGGGTGTAGAAAGTAAGCCTTAGGAGGGAGGTGATAGTAAAACGATTCTCTCTGAAGCCAGACTAGAAGAGGCTCTGGAAAGAGAAAGCTGTAAGGAAGTAGGAGGTTGTGCAAAAAAAAACAAGTGAACTTGCAGGTTTGCATGGGCATGGCTGAAGGTAATGTGCTGGTAATTACTCGGCATGGAAGTATCACTACCCATATGAAGCAAGCATGGGGTACCATGCCTAAAAAAAAAAGAGAACAAATAGGGTAGCAACTGCAAGTGTAGCAATATGGAGGAGCACAGTGTTCAAGGCCCTCATCAGGACTGCTGCTTTTGCTAAAGTTGTGGATAAGAAGTGCTTTAAGTGTGATAGAGGAAGATACAGGTATGAAGTCAAACAAAGGAGGAAGAGGGTCAAGAATTAGAGTGAGGAATATGATCAAACAGGAGGACTTGTTCACCATTAGTAATGTAGGCACTGAAGATATAATAAGACAAAGAGTTCTATATTCAGCCACCCGGATGCAAAACTTAGGTCCATATTTTGTATGCATGCTGCATCTGTGCAGATGCATCCAGATGTATGCATCCTATTCACATATATCTGGATACTTCTGTGACATTTCCCACAGTTTACGGCACTTTTGGCTGCAACTGTGGGACTCGCATCCATTTTTCAGACACAACTGCAGACTTGCATCCCTAAAGCTAGACCATTTTATTTTATTTATTTTTAGTTATGTATTTATTTTGATGACTGGATAAGTGCACTGGCACCAAAGTGCCTTTTTCAGGCATGACCTGGGTACAGAAGTGTACACAACAAGACAGTGGAACAGGAACAAACGCAAAAGTATCATAATACACAATGAAGTGACGTGGTGCAAAAGTAAGGCATTCAGACAGCACATTAAGTCAGCACTGTTTCGTAAGTCACGCAAAGCAAGTACAGACATTAGACTCTTGGAAATGTTCTTTCAGCTTGGCAGTGAACATTTTAGGGGAAGGGAGAGCTCTGATAGTAAAAGGGATTGTGTTCCAGAATGACACTGCTCTGTATCTCAAACAGTTCTGGCCCATGCCTGTGCGATGAATGAAACTTTCAACAGACTGTTTGCAGAGGGCAAGAGATCGGGTTGTCCACGTATGTGAATAGCTTGGATAGGCATTGAGGATCATTTCCATGAAGAACTGTGTTCATGAAATTCATTATGGTTAACTGGGCTCTGGTTTGGGGTTGCAACCAACCAAGTTGTTCAAAGTTAGCATAGTGATAGGATTCTGGGTCCTGTGAGGATGCAGCTTTGACAACCTTGTGGGTTAGGACTCTTTTCTTTGCCCAGATTGTGAGGTGAGCAACATCTGTAATGATGGAGCCATACTCAGTCACGGGGAGTATGCAGCTTTAGGTGATTCGGACTTCAGTGTCAGATGCCAGGTACTTTTGAAATACAATAGAGTAGACCTAGTTTTTGATTAACAGCTCTTACAGTGTTGGTCATATGAGCATCAAATGTGAGGTGCAGATCAATGGTAACACCAAGGTATTTGAATCATTAACAGGTTCCAGTTTACCCCCACCTAAAGTTGAGATACTGAAGTCTTGAGAAAACCATGAGATAGTGAAGTCTAGGGAAAATTTTTCAACCTTTGGGGACAAGCTGAGTAACATTGTTTTTGTTTTAGGGACTTCAGGACCAATATCTTGTTTGAACCACTGTTGAAAGGAATGAAAGTTATGGCCAAGGGCATTGTGGATAGTGATGGTGTCTTTTCCCTGCACAAAGATAACTGTGTCATCTGGATAAAGAGGGTCTTAGCAGGATTGCAGATCTTGAGTAGGTCATTAATGAAAATAGTAAATAGCTCAGAGGAAGGGGTGGGGTGGGGTGGGGTGGTGGTGGTGGTACCCAGTGGCTACAGAGTGTCTGGAATTCAGGTGGTGAGGCGAAGGAGATGCCCTGGGGCAAAATGGGAACTGGAGAGGGGGTTGCCATGTTTAGTTCCCATACCCAAGGGTCCCACAATGGATGGTGGCCAGTTAGCGGGTTTGGCTGCCTCACCTTATCTTACTCGGGTTGTGTTATGCAATGCCAGGTCGAGAAATAAGACTGCCATAATGGCAGACTTGATATCCTCGGTTGACCTGGCCTGCATCATGGAGACCTGGTTGGATGAAAATGCAGCCCCCATTTGGAGGCGGCAATTCCGGCTGGGTATTCCGTGATACACAACCCGAGGGAGGATCGCAGGGGGGTGGCCATATGTTTTAAAACCAGCCTGAACTTCGCGGTGCTACCTGTAGGTCATATGTGATCATTTGAGAGTGTGGCCCCCCGAGGGGGTGTAGGGGCAGGTTTCAGGGTCCTTGTGCTTTATCGTCCCCCCGAAGTGTTTGGGGATTTTGTTGCTGAGGTTGAGGAGCTCATTGCCAGTCTGGTGCTGGAGTCTTCCAGGTGTTTAATTCTCGGGGACTTCAATGCCTGGGTTGATGCCGGGCCTTTGGGTGTTGGGAATGATCTTTTAGAAAGCATGGGGGCCCTGGACCTGTCACAAAAAGTAACAACAGCTATGCACTTGGGTGGCCACACATTGGATTTATTTTTTTCATTGGGTTTAGAAGTTAATGATCTCAGCATTGATCCTGTATTTTGGTCAGATCATAGCACCATGAGGGTCACGCTTGGTGGCACCTCCTAGATGGTCCTGCCCCTGTGGAGATTGTTCGGTACCGCCCATTAAGAGGAGTTTCCTCGACAGGACTATCAGCAGTTCTGGACCTATCAAGTGTTGAGGCGGCTTGTGTGATTGGAGTGGAGGAAACTGTGGTAACCTATAATGGGGCGGTTGCAGCAGCCTTCAATTCCATCGCACCCATTCGTGTCCATCCCCTTGTTTGTTCACCAGAGACCTCTCTGGTTTGTTGGGGATCTCCGCAGTTTAAAGACTAAGGGGTGGAGGTTAAAGAGATGCTGAAGGAGATCTGGCCTGCCAGAGGACAGGTTGGCCATGAGGTTGCATTATACCAACTATCAGGGGGCAATCTCTCATAAGCAGGCAGAATATCTGTCTAGAGAAATTACTGTGATGAGAAACAGACCAGCTCAGCTTTTCTGCACACTGGATAGGCTATTACATCCTGCCTGTCTCTGTGTTGGGGGAGCAGGTTCAAGCACTAGGTGTGAAGAGCTGTCTGTATTCTTTGCCGACAAGGTGTGCTCTATCAGGGATGAGGTCTCTTTGAGTATCTCTCAAAGAGGATGCATGGACCAACCTGGAAAGTGTCAAAACACTCCTTCTGCCTGGGATGAGTTTGAGCTGGTTGGGGTGGAGGAGGTGGTGAAAATAATCCTGAAGCTGAGGCCAACCCAGTGTGAACTGGACCCAGGTCCGACCCGACTGTTGGTTGGTTGTTTGGACGTGGTTGGGCCTGTGATTGCTGGGATTGTCTGGAGTTCCTTGAGAAGTGGGGTCTTCCCAGTGGCCTTGAATGAGGCCTTGGTAAGACCCCCTTTTGTAAAAACCCTCCCTGGACCCGGACTGCTTCAGGAATTACAGGCCGGTTTCAAACCTCCCATTTTTAGGGAAGGTTATTGAAAAAGTGGTGGCCATGCAGCTTGAGAGACATCTTGCCTCTTCCTCCACCTATGAGCCTTACCAGTCTGGGTATCGTGCAGGACATAGTACAGAGACCACCCTGGGGAGGGTGCTTAATGATCTCCTGGTAGCAAGGGACAGGAGGGACCGGACCATCTTGGTCCTCCTGGACCTCTCTGCAGCGTTTGACACCGTGGACCATGAGGTGTTGCTTGACCGCCTACGATATTGGTGTGGCCTGTCTGGTATTGTCATCAACTGGTTCAGATCATACCTGATAGGCAAAGTGCAGAGGATGATGACGGGGTTAGCCCCATCTATCCCGAAACCTCCGTGCTGTGGGGTACCACAAGGCTCGGTCTTGTCACCCTTGTTGTTCACGGTGTACATGCTGCCACTGGGGGACATTATCAGGTGGTACTGGCTGGGTTTTCACCTCTATGCAGATGACACCCAGCTGTATCTGTCCTGTGCACCCAATACCCAGGTGTCGGACTCTGTATTTAACAGCTGTCTCGATGAGATCCAGGCTTGGATGACTCAAAACTGGCTTAGGCTCAACCCAGACAAGACAGAGGTACTTGTTGTGGATCCAGTTCATTGGGGCGGAGGGCGCTGTGAGAGGTTACTCTCTGACCTTGTGTTGGAGGGTGTTCCCTTTACTCCTTCTAGTCAGGTGAAGGATTTGGGCGTGATCCTCGATGATGGTTTGACGCTTGATGCTCAGGTGTCGGCCATTGTCAGGAGTGGATTTTATCATCTAAGGAACATTGCCTGAATCTGAGCCCTGATCCCGCTGGAGGATCTGACCACACTTGTGCATGCTTTTGTTACTTCCAGGCTGGACTATTGTAATGCCTTGTACCTAGGGTTATCTGGGGGCAACCTCCAAAGGCTACAGCTGGTGCAGAATGTGGGGGCAAGATTACTGACCGGGGTGAGACGAAGTGATCATATCACCCCGGTCTTCCGCGGCTGCACTGGCTGCCAGTCAGGTAGGGCTCCTGACCTACAAATCCCTACACAAAAGGGGACCTGTCTATCTGCAAGATCTTCTTGTCCCCTACCGTCCACCCCGGGCACTCCATTCTGCTGGTGGGGGGGCCTCCTTGGAGTTCTCAGATAAAGCTGTGGCGTTCTGAAGATAGGGTGTTTTTGGTGGCTGCGCCCACTCTGTGGAACTCCCTGTCTGATTATTTAAAGGAGGCCCCATCGGTAGAAGCCTTTAAGAAAGCATTAAAAACTTATCTGTTTCAGCAGACTTTTAATGATTGATTGGTTTTACAGGGATAAATAGAATTTTAGTTTGTGTTTAAGCTGCTGCTTTTATATATTGTGTTATTGAATTGTTTGTGCCGTGCCAAGAGACTATGAAAATGGGCACTTTATAAATAAAATATCTATCTATCTATCTATCTATCTATCTATCTATCTATCTATCTATCTCAATGGGAGAAGGCCTAAAATGGATCCCTGGGGGACCCACAGAGATACTGTTTGCCCTGGACAAGACATTGCTAATTTTTGTCCAGCTGTGACCTGTCTTGCAGATAGTTGGAGAACCACATAGTGGCAAGGCCCCCCAGTCCCAGCTCACTCAGCTTCTGTATCAGCAAATCATGGTCCACCAAATCAAAGACCTAAGTCAGGTCCGCGAACATAGCACCAGTTACCAGGCCATTGTCCATAGCATGGTGTACTGCATCTGTGAAACTGACCAACACTGTGCATGTTCTGTGACCCTTCCTGAAGCAGTGTTGCTCCTCACAGAGTACTCTGCACTGGTCTAAGTAGGATGTTAGCTGATTATGTACTATCCTGTCCTGCACCTTAGCCAAAGCTGATAGTATAGAAATAAGTCAGTAGTTATCCAGAACAGTTTGCTTTCCCTTTTAGCACAATGGTACTACAGAGGCCAATTTCCAGATGTTAGGGATTTTTTGTGGACTCAAATGAAAGATTAAAACTTTTGAAAATGGGGAGAGCAGTTTGTGTGGCTGCCATTTTAAAGAGTTTGGGAATTAGGCCATCACAGCCAGATGATTTTTGCTGTCTAACTTTCCAGACGTATTTCTGCAGTTACATTCTGAAAATGGATGTAACACTTTAAAAATCGTTCCTCAGAGCACCTCAACACAAAATAAATGTGGTAAAGGTTACATGGAAAAGGGCATCTGCAACAAATCCACATTTCAAAGATATACAAAATCACACATACTCCAATAATGCATAGCTTCATGGGCTGGATATGCAAGTCTCAGAAAACAAATTTTAGACTGGTTCTGTTTTACATGGCATGGACAGATCTTAGGGCACATCCAGAGGCCTGTAGGGCATCAAGGATCTGTTGCACATCAGCCCCAAACAATCTGTATTCCCTGAAGGGGACATTCAGGATATATAACTGAATATCCTGGGTGAACCACAACACCCTAAGCCAGGAGGTGTAGGCAGATGTTGGCCACGGCTGCCCTGGCCGAAGTACTGAAGGCATTGTAGGCTGAGCAGAGGAGATGGAGACCAACATCAGCTCCTGACTGGAGGGACTGCAAGAGTTGCTGCTCCCTCTAGTCATCGGGAAGGGAAATGACCAATTCCTTGGCTTGGTCCAAATGAAGATTTAGGAACAGGACCAAATGGGCCATGTAGTTCAGGACCCTGATTACCAGGATGGCCAAGGAAAAGGTACTCTTGCCCAGTAAGTCCAATCTCTGGGATTCTTTGTCCGGGTGGAGTGAACTTAGATGTTTTGGTCATTTGGTGCAGTCATGGGCCATGTTAATGACCACCGAGTTGGCCTGAGCCTGTGCCTGCTCCATGAAGAATGACTTCCCCGCTGAGGCATGGTAAAGCTTGTCTGCCTTCCTGGGCATAGCAGGTACCAGGTTAGGGCAGTGCCAAGCTGCCATGGTGGTTTCCTCCAAGGGTTCAATCAGAGGAGGAACCACCAAGGGAGGAGCCTCGGGCAGACGTAGGTAGGTAGTTAACCGACGTCTGCTGTGATCTTGCTCCTCTGTGTCAAAACCGATCACTGCCTGCATTTGGTGGAGAACCCCCATGAAAGACAGATTGTCTGGAGGGGGGACCGCAGAATATATTTCAGGGTCTCCTTCTCATCTGAAGAGATCATGGAGGTAGAATGAGAAGGGGTAGGTCCCCCTTCCTAGTCTTCATTCCCATCCTCATCCTCAATGAGGGGTTGAAGGTCCGGGTGATATTAATCCCCTTCTCCTGAATGTGTAGAGGGAGTGTGGGGGGTCTGGCTGTGTGGAGACCGATGCAGGTCTGCTGGAAGTGTAGGTGCAGAGACCAGCATCGGGGGTTCCCTAGGGGTTCGGCCCTGTGGGGGAGCCAGGCAGGCCTACATGAAGTCCCATGGGGAAGAAAGTAGCAAGGGAAACTCCACTGTGGCTGGCATAGGGTAGCAAGGTAGTGTTGCTGAGGAGGGTCCAGTGAAGGCATTGGTGGAGGAGCCCCCAACCTGAGTACCCTATGGGATGGAGAAGTGGGCTGGGAAGCGACCTGGGACTATGCTGGAGAAGGCGACAGCTCCAGGGCTGGAGGGCTGATGTCATGGCAGTGGACAGCAGTCTGGTAGGCACAGAAGACCCCGGGGCCACTAAGCTAACAACAGTTGAAGACAGACTGGTAGAGGCTCTTGGCTGCGAGCCCACCAAAAATAAGGGCCTGGACAGCAGGGGCTGGGGGGGCCCTAGATGGAGCCTTGCCTCAAAGGACCTCCACCCACCAAAGTAAAGTTGGCTGGCGGCACTGCCAATGGTGGTCCTGAAGAAGACAGGGCATGCAAAGCAGACGTCTCCACCCCCAAAGAGGAGGATGGCCCACTGCAGACACTGAGTAATGCAGGTAACGCAGGAAGGAGGCGACTGGGGTTTGGTGCGGTCTTTATCCCTGTGCTTATGTTTACCCGAGGATTTTTCCTGGGATTTCGATGATTGAGAGCCCAAGGATGTGGCTGGGAGATCAAGGAACCCCTGGCCTGCAACTCCTTCTCCATGCTGGCGACCTTTTGCTGGAGCAGAACATTTTCCAAGGTCCACTGTTGGTGGTGGTGGGTGGCCTGGCTGAAGCCACAGCAGATGTAGCAGGCATTGATGTTGTGGTCTGGGCCTAGGCAGAGAACACAGGCTGAGTGGTCGTCTTTCTCTGGGAGTTGCTTTCCACAGGCACACTTAGTAGTACAGTCAGAAGATGAAGAAGGGTGAGAAGACATAAACGAACATGGAAAATCACAGATAACTGAGATAAGAAAACAAAACAAAAAAAACCTCAGAAATTATAGGAGGAATGGCGGTCGACTGAAACTGTGGTGTTCCAAAAGGGCCAACATGCATTGGTCGATAGTGGGAAAAGAACTGAAGGGGGGGTTACAAGGGCCTCCCAATCTTATAGCACGTGGTGACACTGGAGCTTGCAGGGATCGGCCGCCACCTGGTACACTGCTAGCTAGAAAAGTTTTCATGTGGTCGTAGTGTCTGGTGGCTATAGTTATATAGGTGTGGCCTGCTGCAAGAGATACCCCTGAAGTCAGATCATTCCATCTATTGAATTGTGGAAAGACAAATGACTGACAGGTGGAGAAGTATTACTTTTTACTAGTTATTTTAAACAAAAGAAAATACGCATTTTAATTAAATCCAGAAGCAAATGATTTGATACCTTTTAATGGACCAACATAGATGTAACAACAAGAACAAAGTGTTCTAGCTTTCGGACCAACCGGTCCTTCTTCAGAAGCTCATGGCAGTTGTTTAGAAAATACAATACTTATAACAGCTAGATAATGAAGAGAAAAACAGAAAAAATCCCCATTGGTTTAAAATATTCATTAAAAAAAAAAAAAAACAGAAGATGATGTCAGAGAAGTTTAACAGTACCATACTGCCTTCAGCCAGGAGGAACCCTGGGTCAAACGTGCTTGGTGGAACACACATACAAAGAATCCTACTGCATATAAATTTAATTGACATAAGATAACACTGCTGAAGCAGATAACTCCTAAATCAAGCTATGAGTGTCACAGTTAGTATAAGGATGTGATTACTGAAAGGCAACCCCACCCAGATTAAAGACAAACTAAGATTGTTATAGGGCTCATGAAGTTTCAAAGTCTGCATTATAGACAAGAATTTACCAGTAAGACTGTCTTAAAAACATCAGTGCACATTGTGTGATGTGTAAAACCTAGCTGGACCTGTCACCCAGCTGTACTCTCAAGCTAGATATAAGGTCCAAGAAATTTCAAAAACCTCAGGACTATATAAATGATAATTTAAATATAAATTGATAATATTAGTGTCAAACAAAAAACTCTAGTTGAGGAACCTCAAGGAATTAAGACCATGTAGCCTGATATGTACTGATGTCAATATACACTGAGAATGTAACAACTTGATGTACCACAAGTGTCTAAGGAATCTGAAAAAAAGATAAAAATGTAATTTCTCTCCTCCTCTTCATATAAACAATACACCCTAACCCACCCCACATCACCATAATGTGGGTGGGGGAAGATACATAGCTTTAAGGAGATGTTGTCGCACTCTCTCTCTCCACCCTCCCTTTTGTCTCTCTCTCTCTCTCCCCCTCTCTCTCTCCAACAGACACACACATACACACACACACACACACACACACTCTCCTAGTGAACCTATATTCACTTCAGTCACTGCAATTGTTCCCCAAAGGAATTCAACTTGTCATGAAATCCTGAGTAAAAGAGCTTATGTCTCCTGATAACTGCAGAGCAAAAATGTGACACTATTTAACCGTACTACTATCTGCATAGTAACATTTCCAAGAATACTGGATAGAACTACCATGAAATAAACCTGCCATCCTCCCCAGGATAAGGTAACTAGAAGTAAATATAAAGTATGTGTGTAAGACCAGAGGTCTAACTTACCTACATATCCACAAATTACTAAAATATTAGCCTATTGTAAAAAGATCTGTGCAGGACCCCCATACAAATGAGATCACGCACCCCAATATGTACAGAGTTACAAAAATTACATGTGATACTATATGATAACACTCCTGTATGTACAGTAGCAGGCTAGGTAATCTGAATATGATGCAATGGAATCAATCCCACCCCCAGGCAAAGATAAAAAGTAAGGATAAATTAATATTCATTATGTGTGTGAAGTAAGAATAGTAACACATTATAACTCCATATATCTAAATAGAGTCTTACCTCAATGTGACAGCAAGCCCCACATCTGTTATATCACATACCTCACAACACATACCCACACACATACATACACATACGCATCCACATCCCACACATGCTGAAGTCCTATAATATTGTCAGTCTGAAGAAAAAAACGTCTGTGGATGTTAGTTTCTGTAGTGTCCCATAAAACCAAGATCAACGTTCATCCCATCTGCTACCATATTGAGATGTAAAATAAGTTTAATCTCAAAAGCTCGGTTCTGTTGTGTGTTTTTGAGATTTCCTTTTAAGACCATTACTGACATATCTGAGATTGAGTGGTCAGGCTGGGAGAAGTGGTGCCCCACTAGTTTTTCAGTCTTCTTTTCTGTAATAGTATGTCTGTGTGAGTTCATCCTAGTGCGGAGCTGTTGGTGTGTCTCTCCAACATAACCTGTTTGTGGATGTCTCTTGCACTGAATGAAATAAACAACATGTTGTGACATGCATGTATAGCTCTCATGCACCTGGAATTGTCTGTTTTGTGATGTAACCACACAGTCCGAGGTAGAAATGAGCCCACAAGTCTTACAGGGGCATTGATTGCAGGGTCGTGTGCCATTGTGTGACATAGTATTCTGTTCAGTGAAAGTTTGCTCCTAATAATTAGGCTGGATAAATTTGGTGGTTGTTTAAAAGATAGTAGTGGGAGTTCCTTAAAAATACAATTAAGGGTTTCATCCTCACTAAATATTGGGTGGAGATCTTTAATAATCTTACGCAGATGTTCAAGGTCTGGTTGATATGTGACTACCAAGGGTATTCTGTCTGTAGCTGTCTTTTCTTTATATTGAAGTAGTTGTTGTCTTGGTACTTGTGTTGCCCGTTCTGTTATCCTGTCAATTTCTCTGGAAGAGTGTCCCTGCTCAATAAAGGTGTTTTTCAACATAGCCAAATGTGTATCTCTGTCATCCTCATTTGAACAAATACGGTGACATCGGAGTGCTTGACTGTATATGACAGATTTTTTTGTATGGTTTGGGTGATTACTTTTCTTATGCAGGTGTCTCTGTCTGTCTGTTGGCTTCCTGTAAATACATGTATATGAGGTTCCATCCTTAATGGTGACTGTAGTGTCCAGAAGAGTTAACCTTGGTGGTAAGAGTACTCAGGGTAAGCTTTTATGGTAGAGTGAAGATTATTAAGTTTGTGATGAAAATCTTTGAGTGCATCTGTGCCCTCCGTCCAGATGATAAACAAATCATCAATGTAACGGAAATAAGCTAGTGGTTTGTGGAGATACTGCCTTAAAAAATCCCTCCTTCAAGTCAGCCATAAAGAGGTTAGCATACTGTGGAGCCATTTTGGTGCCCATTGCTGTTCCCATAGTTTGAACATAATGTTTACCATTGAAGTTGAAGTTGTTATGTGTCAAAATGAATTCTGTAAGTTCCCCCACCACTCCAGGGTTAATGTTTTGTTCCGGTCCTTTCTCATGTATGTATTTCAGGCATGCTGCAATGCCATCTGTGTGTGGAATATTAGTGTAGAGGGATGTTACATCCATTGTCACTAAAATGGTATCAGGTGGTAAATCCTTATAACGTAGAAAGTACACGCAAAAAGTGCGTAGTGTCCTGGATATAACCGTCTCGTTCCATAACCAACGGTTTCATAATGGTCTCTACAAACCCTGAGATCCCCTCAGTCAAGGTACCATTACCAGAGACTATGGTTCTCCCTGGATTGCCAGGTTTATGTATTTTAGGTAGCATGTAGAATGTCCCTGGCCTGGGTTCATCAGGGATGAGGTGAGTTAGTTTCTCTCGGACATGGTCTGGAAAAGTTTTAATTAAGCCACATAGTTCATTTTTATATCTTGTAGTGGGGTCACTCTCTAGTTCTCTGTAGTATGTAAGATCTGTTAGCTGTCTATTAGCTTCATTAATATAATCCTCTCTGTTTAAAATCACCACTGCAGAGCCTTTATCAGCTTTTTTGATGACAATGTTGTGGTTTGATTTCAGTGTCCCTATAGCTCTCCGTTCCAGTGGAGGAAGGTTATAATGGGTCTGTTTTTGTCTAGTAAGGATCTGACCACTGACTTGTTGGCGGAAACAATTAATGTAATTGTCCAGTTTTTTGTTACACCCACTTGAGGGGGTAAATTCAGATTCCTTTTTTTTATCCATTACATTATTGCTGTTTGCACTGTCTTCACTACCAGTGATTTCTTCCCTGCCATGAAAGAATTCTTTAAGTCTCAATCTACAGAAGTATTCCTCCAGTTCACCACAAAACTGTATGTTATCCAGTGGTTTTGTTGGGCAGGAAGTGAGGCCCTTTGAAAGTACATTTAGTTCTCCAGTGACCGGAACAAAACAACCCTGGAGTGGTGGGGGAACTCACAGAATTCATTTTGACACATAACAACTTCAACTTCAATGGTAAACATTATGTTCAAACTATGGGAACAGCAATGGGCACCAAAATGGCTCCACAGTATGCTAACCTCTGTATGGCTGACTTGGAGGATGATTTTTTAAGGCAGTATCCCCACAAACCACTAGCTTATTTCCGTTACATTGATGATTTGTTTATCATCTGGATGGAGGGCACAGATGCACTCAAAGATTTTTTCACAAACTTAATAATCTCACCTACCATAAGCTTACCCTGGAGTACTCCTGCACCAAGGTTAACTTTCTGGACACCACAGTCCACCATTAAGGATGGAACCTTACATACATGTATTTACAGGAAGCCAGCAGACAGACAGAGATACCTGCACAAGAAAAGTAATCACCCAAACCATACAAAAAAAATCTGTCATATACAGTCAAGCATTCCGATGTCACCATATTTGTTCAAATGAGGATGACAGAGATACACATTTGGCTATGTTGAAAAACACCTTTATTGAGCAGGGACACTCTTCCAGGGAACTTGACAGGATAACAGAATGGGCCACACAAGTACCAAGACAACAACTACTTCAATATAAAGAAAAGACAGCTACAGACAGAATACCCTTGGTAGTCACATATCATCCAGACCTTGAACGTCTGCGTAAGATTATTAAATATCTCCACCCAATATTTAGTGAGGATGAAACCCTTAATTGTATTTTTAAGGAATTCCCACTACTATCTTTTAAACAACCACCAAATTTATCCAGCCTAATTATTAGGAGCAAACTTTCACCGGAACAGAATACCATGTCACATAATGTCACACGACCCTGCAATCAACGACCCTGTAAGACTTGTGGGCTCATTTCTACCTCGGACTGTGTGGTTACATCACAAAACAGACAATTCCAGGTGCATGGGAGTTATACATGCATGTCACAACATGTTGTTTATTTCATTCAGTGCAAGAGATGTCCACAAACAGGTTATGTTGGAGAGACACGCTAACAGCTCCGCACTAGGATGAACTCGCATAGACATACTATTACAGCAAAGAAGACTGAAAAACCAGTGGGGCACCACTTCTCCCAGCCTGACCACTCAGTCTCAGATATGTCAGTAATGGTCTTATAAGGAAATCTCAAAAACACACAACAGAGATGAGCTTTTGAGATTAAACTTATTTTACATCTCAATATGGTAGCAGATGGGATGAACGTTGATCTTGGTTTTATGGGACACTACAGAAACTAACATCCACAGACCTTTTCTTCTTCAGACTGACATATTATAGGACTTCAGCATGTGTGGATGTGGGTGTGTGTGTATGTATGTGTGTGGGTATGTGTTGTGAGGTGTGATATAACAGATGTGGGGCTTGTTGTCACATTGAGGTAAGTCTCTATTTAGATATATGGAGTTATAATGTGTTACCATTCTTACTTCACACACATAATGAATATTAATTCCTCCTTATTTTTTATCTTTGCCTGGGGGTGGGATTGATTCCATTGCACCATATTCAGATTGCCTAGCCTGCTACTGTACATACAGGAGTGTTATCATATACTGTCACATATAATTTTTGTAACTCTGTACATATTGGGGTGCATGATCTCATTTGCATGGGGGTCCTGCACAGATCTTTTTACAATAGGCTAATATTTTAGTAATTTGTGGATATGTAGGTATGTTAGACCTCTGGTCTTACACACATACTTCATATTTACTTCTAGTTACCTTATCCTGGGGAGGGTGGCAGGTTTATTTCATGGTAGTTCTATCCAGTATCCTTGGAAATGTTACTATGCAAATAGTAGTACGGTTAAATAGTGTCACATTTTTGCTCTGTACATATCAGGAGACATAAGCCCTTTTACTCAGGATTTCATGACAAGTTGAATTCCTTTGGGGAACAATTGCAGTGACTGAAGTGAATATAGGTTAACTAGGAGAGTGTGTGTGTGTGTGTGTGGGGGGGAGAGAGAGAGAGAGAGAAAAAGGGGAGAGAGAGACAACATCTCCTTAAAGCTATGTATCTCCCACACCCACATTATGGTGATGTGGGGTGGGTTAGGTGTATTGTTTATATGAAGAGGAGGAGAAATTACATTTTTATCTTTTTTTCAGATTCCTTAGACACTTGTGGTACATCAAGTTGTTACATTCTCAGTGTATATTGACATCAGTACATATCAGGCTACATGGTCTTAATTCCTTGAGGTTCCTCGACTTGAGTTTTTTGTTTGACACTAATATTATCAATTTATATTTAAATTATCATTTATATAGTCCTGAGGTTTTTGAAATTTCTTGGGCCTTATATCTAGCTTGAGAGTACAGCTGGGTGACAGGTCCAGCTAGGTTTTACACATCACACAGTGTGCACTGATGTTTTTAAGACAGCCTTACTGGTAAATTCTTGTCTATAATGCAGACATTGAAACTTCATGAGCCCTATAACAATCTTAGTTTGTCTTTAATCTGGGTGGGGGTTGCCTTTCAGTAATCACATCCTTATACTAACTGTGACACTCATAGTTTGATTTAGGAGTTATCTGCTTCAGCAGTGTTATCTTATGTCAATTAAATTTATATGCAGTAGGATTCTTTGTGTGTGTGTTCCACCAAGCATGTTTGACCCAGGGTTCCTCCTGGCTGAAGGCAGTATGGTACTGTTAAACTTCTCTGACATCATCTTCTGTTTTTTTTTTTAAATGAATATTTTAAACCAATGGGGAATTTTTTCTGTTTTTCTCTGCATTATCTAGCTGTTGTAAGTATTGTATTTTCTAAACAACTGCCATGAGCTTCTGAAGGACTGGTTGGTCCGAAAGCTAGAGCACTTTGTTCTTGTTGTTACATCTATGTTGGTCCATTAAAAGGTATCAAATCATTTGCTTCTGGATCTATTCTTACAAGGACCAATACGGCAACTACTAAATCTAGATTTCATTTTAATTAAACAATAGCATTTTTTGCTTTTTGGTTATCAGGTTATCCATTTTATAAGTGAAATAACACATTCCAGGTCATTGGTTGTCGCTTACACACCTGGATGTGCATTAACCCCTGTTATCCAGTGCCCTGTTGTGTCTTGTTGCTTACATAACCCACAAGTCAGGATATTCTGCTCAGCACCAGGGGCCTTAGTGCTGTCCTTTCTGCCATAGCCTTATCCCCACATTGGATATTTAGTAGCTTCCATCTAATCCCAAGGCCTTCTTAGTAGATGAAATAAGACTCCTTCCTACTACTGTGCTGTCCACAGAGCTAATATAAACTTCCATCATGTACAAAAGAAAATAAGCCCTCTACTGCCACTGAGAGGCCAACCTGATGCCAGAAATACAGTTTTCCTCTCATATTAGGTTCTCATACAACATAGGTACAACAGTGACTCATTTCTGGCAAAAACATCTCACACATACACACATACATGCCAAACGCTGGATACTAAGATGATGTCTATTGCTTTTATATGCTTTTTGTTTAATAATCTTTAGGATGCCATTTTAAACAACTCTAGTTACAGAAAGTTCCTTGCTTTCCAGTGCCATCTGCTGCATACAAATAAATAAATACTTGAAAAAAGGAAAAGAAACATTTGTGGCCTAATTCTCAGTCATAAGGGAGTGGCACTAAATTACTGCACTACAATTTAGTGCCAGTCCCTTGACTATGACCCTTCCCCCCAGCTTTACTCAAAAATATCACACAACTCTTCCACAACACACATCACAGTGCACTACAGTAGTACACAGAAGGAACACAGACACCATACAAACGACGTGTGCTGCCATTCATAAAGCTTGATGACTAATGGTGCAGCAGGAGTAGAACTGTACTCAGCAACCACTGACCTAGAATGCTTTCAATTAGGCAGTGAGGGTGTCAGAGCACTGCACCTGTTGCTCAAGGATGTTGGGATACTGAGTTTGGTGAAGGACTGATGCAGTAAACAGATGTGTGTGGGACCAGGGAATCTACTGTAATATTATGGATTGAGTTTGGCTGGGGTTTGGCTAGGGGCCTACTGGACTACCCAGGATGACAAGGAGGACACACACAAAGCACAGTTACTTTGGCCTACTGTACAAACACCTTCAGGTACAGGTTGGGCAGGTGACAGCTTTCAGTAATGCATGGGCTCATGAACGTTTGTTCATGGCACTGTGCAATATGAAGACATGCAAGAGCTCACATTCACTAAAAATACTACCAACAACTTAATCTGGTTCAATTTCAGTTGATTACTATCTGTAACCCTGCCCCCCCCCAACCCGGTCGCCCCTGAAAAAGGGAGACTTCTAGTCTCAGTGGGCCAACCGAGTCAACAAAATTCAATAAATAAATAAATAAATAAAGAGTTCATAGTGTGCAGCTGCTAACCCCATTTGCCCACACTAATAGCTGGATTATTTCATTTGTATGCCAGTGTTTGTGCCTGAGTGTCTCCCCATCCAGCACAAAGCTTCTTGCCTCAGTATAGCAATGTTATGGGTCAGCACAGCTGATGTGCTTTGTTCATCAGTTTATGGCCCATAGAACTGGAACTAAGCTACAGGGCCTTTTAGGTTTACAAGTTTCATTTTCTGTCCTTTTTTGTGTAAAACTGTCTTTGTGGAATGAATACATTCAAAATATATTGTCGGATTTCCTTAAAATTTAAAATGTTCTTTTATGTACATTAAGCCAGAAAGAGGAAACCCTTTGTGAAAAGTTTTACAACCTGAATAAGACACTTTAGGATATACTTCAAGTAACCAATAAGTCACACCAGTGTACGTGATTATGGAGAATAATTATACAGCTTGAGTGTGTCGTTAGGTATGAGGTGCTTGCGCTAAGTGCCTTTACCCAATAGCAAAGTGCAATTCTTCCCATTAATCACACACCCTTGAAGTGTCTTAACACACTTTTAAAATGCTGAAAAAAATGTTATGCTGAAAACCTGACCAGTAAAATGTGTTTTTATGCTTCAAAATAAGACAATTTTTCTTTTTAACAGTTGGGATCTAAAGTAGTCCCTCAAGAGAATGTTTTTAAATGAGAATCAAAATGCTTTTTCTCCACAACATTTTTATTTCCTTCATCATTACTTTATAAGCTCAGTTGCCAGTGATTTCAAATGTGTAGAAGGGTGAAGTTGTGTTTCCTTGTCATGACCAGGGTATCAGATAAAGAACCTCAGCGTGCAAGCACCGAGGCAATGGTTACTGCAAAGGGCACTGGCCAGGAAGCCAAGCTTCAAAGAAATACAGAATCACACATACACCCATAATGCAAAGCACCATGAGCTGTATATGCAAATCACCACAGTATATTAAGCTGGTTCAACTTTAAGCAGAAATGCATGGTACCAAAAGGTCTCTCACATAGTCTGCGAAGGGTGCATAGTTTGCAGGTGGATGTACTGATTCATTAACGCAGTGTTCATAATGGTGTTGGCACAGAGAAAACTAGTACAGTTGTATAATTATGGGCTAATAATTACATGGCTTTTTGGAGTTTTAGTAAATCAGATTGCTCGGATTCTTGTAAATTTTTCTCAATGTGTTATAAACTGGACCAATAACAGAGACTAGGGTGTGGAAGGCACCTGACTCCATCTTGTGCCTTGCAATGCACTTGATTTGGGTCTGGTATGATTACCCGACTTGCAGTCTCCCGTCTTATTTTATCGTGATCGTGTTTTGCCGACTACAGTAATCCCACCTGCACATTAGCCCGTTCTATTATCGGCCGTCACATATACACTAATTGTACTAGTAATGCTTTAGTTATCTGCATAGTTAGCAGCTTGCATAAGTTCCCAGAGCAAGCTTACTTCATGTCACAATGCCACAGTATGAGTAACAGCAATGCATAAAAAACAAGAACAAGCAGCACTATAAATAAAATAAAAAGCAATTAAAACTGCATGAATTAAGGTAAATCCTAGAACCAGTAAATTGTCATTAGTAATCTGGATCTCATACAGTTCAGGTTCCTCTGATTCCCCCAGCCACAAAGCTTTAGTTTTTGTTAGATTTATCTTAATCCCTGTAGCTGTTGACTGGGCTGTTACCTCCCTTACCACTCGTTTCCCTGCTTCCATGCTTCATCATCGTGTACCATCAACAATACAGCATCTGCATATGCATACGTTTTTAACAATCTTCTGCTCTGTATTGGTTTTAACCAGGGTTATTTCCTGTAAAGACTCAATACACCTAAGTACATTGCAATGCAAAAGTATGAGCAGATAAAATAATAAAATGCTTTGCAAACAGCAAGCATACTTCCAGCTGCAATAAAAAGCGTGAAATAATTTTCTACCTGTGCAAGCATACTTAATCACAGATGGACACTTTGGCAGCCCTGCAGCCTCTTTTTTGTTAAGGTGATCATCAGAAGTTTGATGGACAGGTGCTTTGACGACGTCAGGATTAATTACATACGGACATTTTTAAATTGGTAGTCTGTTTTCAGCCTCTTTTCAGCCACTTTGAAAGTAGCAAACAGTTTGATATCATGAGTGTTGAAGAGGCTATCATTTGTGCTGTTGTTCCGTCCAAGTGTGGGCATGACAAGTTGTCAGCTGATGGCTACTTATATGTGAAGGAAAGGAGCAGGGGGATTTGTTTTACTGGTGTTGCCAGCTACACAAATCTGCAGGTTGTCATGGATGTGCATCAACTACTCTTGTGGGTGGACAACACCATTTGCAAACCACTGCAGAGCACAACCATTTCCCTGATGCAAATGACAGTCACATAGCGATTTCCTTAGCATTGCTGAAATCTCGAGCACTGACAACTAATGACACTCCAGCACAGCTTATACAAAATGAACTGTCTAAAGTGTCTGAGGAGGTGCGGCATAACATGCCGAGCCGCCAGTGCCTGCAACAAGTTGTAAAGTGTGCCAGGAGAGAAAACATGCCAGTAGAGCCGCGAACATTGGCAGACGCATGCATTCAACCAGAATTACAAACTGTGAGTGGGAAGCAATTCTTATTGAAAGATCCTGCGTTTGGCACTGATCGAATTTTGCTGTCCAGCACAAAAAAAAATATTGAGAAATTAAGCTTTGCAGATTTGTGGCTCATGGATGGCACTTTAAAACAGTTCCCACTCTATTTAGGCAGCTTTATTCCATACATGCCCCTGTAGGTACTGCTGAGATGAGTCGCATTGTGCCACTGGCATATACCTTGATGTCTGCAAAGTCTACCAAGTGCTATCTAAAGCTGTTCCAGGACTTAAACGATACAGCAGATGAATTTGACTACAGCCTGCCTCCGAAATTCATTTTAACAGATTTCGAGTAGGCTGCAATCCACGCTACTAAAGTTGAATTCCCAGATGCAACAAACAAGGGTTGCTTGTTTCATCTGGGACAGATAGTGTGGAGGAAAATACAGAGCTGCAATCTAGCAGTAACTTATGGCAATGATCCAGAGTTTAGTTTATTGATGCGGCAACTAGTAGCACTTGCCTTCCTTCCACCAGATGATATCCCCACTGTGTACAGTGAAATAAAGTGTGAAATGCCTCCTGTTAGTTTGCATTCCTTGAATGGTATGAGGAGACATACTTGTTTGGCAGAGTACACAGGAGGATGAGAAATAACACGGTTATCAGAGCAGCCCCCCTATACCCACCGCAGTTTTGGTCAGTACATGAGCTTACAACGAACGGAATGCCCAGAACACAGAATAATGTTGAGGCATGGCACCAACGTCTGGGAACACTGATTGGAGGCTCACAAGTGGGGTTAACAAGATTTATCAATAAACTTAGGCATGAACGAGCAAATGGTAACGGACTCAACTATACAGAAAATTAATCGTGGACTGCTGAAATCACCCTTAAAAAAGAAATATGCAAAGCGGGAAGAGAAGATCAGCAACATTATGTCAGACCGACAAGCAAGATCTAGCAAAGAATATGTGTGAGGGATTGCGCACAATATGGTGCTGTAAGGAGTGTTGGAGTGTTTTTAATCATCTACAATAAAGTTTTGAGCTTAGCATTTTTAATATTCAACAATAAAAATTTGACCAGTGACATTTTAATCTACAATTTCGATACAATGACTACCGGTAAGTGCTTTCTGCTGCTAAATCAATTTATGCTGCTATTAGCGTGTCATGCTGTTACAGTTTCCATATGTGCTTCTGATGGGAAGCAGTTTCCAAATGTCAATGTTATGCTGCAAATCAATGTCCTGCTATGTCCTGCTCTACAGGCTGCAATGTTATGCTGCAAATCAACGTTAGTGCTCAATCTTGTTATGCAGCTAATCTATGTCAGTGATCAGTCATGTTATGCTGTTATGCTATGTCCTGCTAGGTCCGGCTATTGATCTCTACAGGTCACAATGTTATGCTGCAAATCAATGTTAGTGCATTGTACAAAACCCAATATATTTTGTTACCTAAAGGAAATCTTTAAGCAGTTTTTTATATATTTAACAGACTGTCACTGCCAGAACTATGTGTAGTAGAACTAAACTAGTTATGGCAAAAGTCTTTTTTACCAGGTTTTCCATACTGCTCTACTCCCAAAGCATAGTGCCATTTTTATGTTTGCTTGCGTGTGCAGCACAAAACAAAAATTTTGAGTAGAGTAGAATATTGCAGAGGTGTGGCAGTGTTTGGCCAATCTGGCAAATGCTTTCAGAGGCACGTCCCTCAGCCACCAATCAACAGGGAAGCTGCCAAAGATGGCAGTTTCAGAGCGAGTGCCGGACTTGAAAGAAATCTGCCGCTCCACTCACGGACAGTTTCATCATTGCAGTGGCAGATCTCTTTCCCCTACTTCCCGGCAACCAGGAACATTCCAGCCATGTGCATTACAGTGCACAATAATGCACATGGCTGGACTTATGAGGAACTCGTTTGCTCAGAGTTCCTTTCCCAGTGAAATAAAAAATGAGCCGTGTGGTTTTGCATAGTTGGCAGCTCCTGCCACCCACCACACACTCCTCCCAAAGTCAACATCGGGGTGCCCAATCCCAGTATCAGCATGTCCCCTTCAAGCTATCTTTTGCTGACAATGGGGTGCCCAATTCCCATGTCAGCATGCCCCCCCTCACTATTGTGGCACACTGGGAACCCACCCCAGTGTGCCAAAGTAAACATGTTTTTCTGACACTGGGATGCCCACTCCCAGTGTCAGATGCTCCCCCCATGCCCCCTTTTTTTCTCAGCTGACCTCAGGATGCCCAATCCCCAGGTCATCACTGATCCCCCCCAACTAGTCTGGCACACTGGTAGCCCACCCCAGTGTGCCGAAATCTATTTTTCATAAAATTACACCTGTTAAAGAAGAAAACCATCCCCCAATGTGTTTTTTTTTCACCTGTAAAAGAAAATGGTCCCTCATCATCCCGGCAGCCCTCCCCCATCCCGACCCACCCTCTGTGCACCCCACTTCCCCAACCCCTCACCCCATATGTACCTCCGGAGGTCTGCCACTGCAATCTTCTGTAGGCTGGGAACACATCTGCACTCTTCAAAAGCTGATCTCAAACTGAAGAAAATCACGGTAAGCCCTATAAAGGCAATTAATGGGGGGGATGGGTTCACTTAGGTTGATATCTCAGCCATTTTTGGGAGTTTTGGCACCAAATTTTCAACATGGGGTTCTTGGGACCCCACCTCATGACCACTGACACTGTCATATCATTTCTCAGTCCTGAAAGGTGATTTCGTGGTCGCTGTGCAAAATCAACTTTTGGGACTGTTTAATGAAACAACAGTGCCACTGTGCATGAGGTGGGGTCCCAAAAAGGATATGTTGCAAGTTTGGTGAAAAAAACATCAAAAAATTACTGCATTACGAACGTGTATGTGCAGTTTGTACACATGCTCATAATCTCACCAATTTTTTATATTTTCACTCCAAATTTCAAACATTGCCATTTTTTTCACACCTCCTCAAGAACAGTACAGCTGTCATTTTTTGCATCCTGCCTGAAATGTGTTTTTATACCTGTGGCTCAGAGTGGCGCAGTCACTGTGCGAAATAAACTTTTGGGACTAATTAATGAAATCACAGTGCCACTGTTCATGAGGTGAGGTCCCAGACAGGTCATGTTGAAAATTTGGTGAACAGATTCCAAAAAAATGACTGCATTATGAGCGTGCATTATGCAATTTCTAAGCATGCTCGTAACCTCGCCACTTTTTCATATTTTCACTCCAGATTTTCAACATTGCCATTTTTTCCTCACCTCTCATGAACAGTACAATGTCATTTTTCACATCCTGCCCAAAATGTATTTTCACAGCTGTTGCGCTGAATGGTGCATTTGCTGTGCGAAATCACCTTTCAGGATTGAGTAATAAAATGATAGTGCCACAGTTCATGAGGTGGGGTCCCAAAAAGCCCATGTTGAAAATCTGGAGTAAAAATGCCAACAAATTCTGGGGTGTTAGGGATTCCAACTGTAATGCCCCACCCTGCACAGACTGACAAGCACTGGGGGTGTGGTTTGGGATTGTCAGCTGTAATGCTCACACCATTCCACCCCCACACCCACCCTGCAGCCACTGACAGGCATCGAGGTGTGCCTTGGGGTCTTTGACTCTAACGTTCAACCCATTCTCCTCTACTGCAACCTTCTCAGCTTATTTCCTTATAGAATGGGGTGAGAGTAAAGGCCAAAGACCCCAAGGCACATTGTGAGACCTGTCCATGTTTGCAGGGTGGGGTGAGGTGGAATGGCATGAGCGTTATGGCCGACAACCCAAAGGCACACCTCAACAACTGCAAGTCTCTGCAGGGTGGCGGTGGGAGTTGGTGTTAGTCCAATACTTCACTGCCATTCCTATTAGACATCTCTCTAACTCATGCAGTACCAATGCCAATACCAGCAAGCAAACATTTGGCATTGACAAATGCTTGTTATATTTGATGCGCATGCACACCAAATGTTTTGTTACACTGAAAGGGAATTTCGGGGCTGTGTTACTGCTGAGCCCATTGCAGTTCAAAATAGTAAGGGCTTGGCAGTCTGGACCAATGACCATGCACTGTGGTCATGACACCACTGGCTGCATGCTGGGTACAAACTTTGTGTACTTCAAAGAACTGAATCACTTCAATCAGAGAGGGCCTCGATCCTTTGATTTGCATGAAGCCAGTCAGCAAGCAGCTGATCAGCTGTCAACACCAGGAGTTGACACTGTCAGCTTTTTAGTGAAATTTCTGGTCATGTGTGACCAGTTTGCCTGTAACAACATAATTAAACAACTAAATGTTGTGAATGCCTCAGTATTCGCAATAATTTGTTTTAAATGCCTTTTAAGCACTTTTTAGTATTTATATCTGGACAAGCGCAGTCCTCCAAACTATCTGTACTTAGGGAAAGGGCTGAATCCTAAACTCCTGCTTTGCTTGTTTTTGTTTTCTACAAGACGACATAAAATAAGTCTATATTCAGACAGAGTGTTTGATTCTGGACATAATGATGCACCTCTCAAGTGAAAACAAGCATTGGAAAGACATAAAAAGCATTTCTGAAAAACTCAGCAGAGATTCCAAGTGTACGCATTAGCACTCATCACTGATGTGCATGTTTGGGATCAAGGCTGAGTTTTTCAAATATGATTTTCATATCTTTCCAGTTTTCATTTTCACTTTAGAGATACATCTACATGTTCAGAATGGAACACTCTGTCAGGATATAGCCTTATTTCATATTACCTTGTAGAAAGCAAAAACAAGCAATGCATGAGTTTAGGATTCAGCCCTTTCCCGAGGTACAGATACTTCCATATCTGAAGTTTGACAGAACAGACACATCCCAAGGCAAATACCGAAAAGGCTTAAAAGTCATTTAAAATGAATTATTATACATACTGGGGCATTCACAACATTTAGTTGTCTAATTATGTTGCTATGGGTAAACTGGTCACACATGACCCGACATTTCACATAGAAACCCCATAGTAGCTGCAGAAAAAAAAACAGTGTTATAAAATGCATGACTGCAATAGGTCTACATTCTGTTTCCAAATTCAATTTTCTGACATCGGACTGTGCAGTTCACTTGTTAGCGACTGCACAATTTAATGGGCAGAGCTTTTATGAACTAGGTCCTGCACAAAGTATAAGAAATGTTAAGAATTCTAATCAGCACCATTTTAAAACAATGATTTCCTGCAGCTGTACCCAACCATTCTACAGTATGTTCTCAATGTGTTAGGAAGAGGAAGAGGAAAATGAGGTGGAGTAATAAGAAGAGCGGGAGGAAGGATGTGGGGTCAACAACAGCAGATCAACCGTTACTGACTGTAATTAATTTGTCAGATGTTGAACTTTCTGAGACTGAATTACAACTGCTGAGTGAGGGTTTAACCTTCATTCCTTCATATGGTATTATAGAATTTGATGCCTTTATTGATTTTAATATGTTCACTATTTCATGAAGGACTCATTTCCACAGATGAACGTTTTTATCTGACAGTACAATCCCCCCAAAAAACAGCATTCTTCACTTTACCCAAGGTGCATAAATGTCCCACTGCACCCCCAGGACGCTCAATAGTTTCAGGTATAGGGTGGGTGACTGAACCTATGTCTAAATATGTAGATAGTTTCCCAAGTACCCTTGTACCATTATCAAGAAGTTACTTAAGGGACACCAATAGTATATTAACATTATTGAAGGAAATGCAGATAGAATAAGAGTGATGGCTTGTAACATTAGATATAGACTCACTGTCTACCAATATACCCCATCGAGGGGAATCAAAGCTATTGAAGACAATTTACTTCAGCATACTACCCTATCACAGACACATATTGATATGCTGCGAAACATGACTGAAATGGTGCTTACAAATAACATTCTCAGGTTTTAAGAGTGTATTTCTAAACAAACAAGTGGCACTGCAATGGGGGCAACTCTGGTGCCCAGTCTAACCAATCTGTATTTAACAAAATGGGAGGATGATGTTGTCTATAATGTGGAAAAGAACCCAAATGTTGATAAACTGGATTTTTACAAGCGTTTAATTAACGACATCATATTGGTGCGGAAAGGCAGAAGGGAAGAACTATATAATTTTGTGGGATATTTGGAAAATTCAAATCCCAATTTGAGATTTAAAATGAGTGTGGATAAGAAACAAATTCATTTTTTAGACACCGCTATTATAAAACAGAATGATGGTTCAATTCTTACAGACCTATATAAAAAACCTATGGACAGGAACACTTTATTATTAGCTTCTAGCTGCCATCCTGTACACGTAGTAAACAAATCTCCCAAAAGGACAGTTTTGCAGAATAAAAAGAAACTGCAGCAATGATCAGCTCTATCAAATTAGAACCCATGAATTGACAGAGAGGCTGCTTGCCAGCCAGTATCCAGAATCTGATACATAGACAGCAAAGCAATCTGTGGACACAATACCTAGAGATAGGTTGCTACAAACAAAGGAGATACCACATTAACCAGGGGCTGGTTTCACTTTTGTTACTGCATATGGAGGAGGGAGTAGAGAACTGATAGCTATAGTCCAAAGAAATCTTGCTATACTGAGAGGTTTACAGCATTTGTCAACTCTTTTCTCTAAACCACTGAGAATTTCATATCGGAGAGGCAGGAATTTGAAAGATGCTTTAGTTCAAAGTTATCAAGCTAGTCCAAAAAAGAGAACTGGGAGACATAGGAGTGGTTCAGGCCCGTGTGGCTTTTGTAGTATATGCCACTTCATGCAAAAAATTGACACATTTATGAACCCCAGAACAGGTGAGCCAGAAAAAATCAAAAGTTATGTTGATTGTAACACTGAAGGAATGATTTATAGGCTGATGTGTACCTGTGGAGAGTTCTATCTAGGTAGAACAAAGAGGAAAATGAGGTTCAGAATGAATGAATATATTTTGGCAATAAAAAATGTCAATGATGAATATGCCATGGCCCATCATGCCACAATGTGCGGTAAGACTGGGATACACAAAGTCTCTGCTTGTGGCTTGGAGCACGTTCAAAACAATGAAGGGGGGGGGACACTGAAGCTGTCATAAAAGAAAAAGAAAAAGAAAAAGAGTGGATCTATAGGCTTGGGGCAATGAGAACCCCGGGCCTAAATGATAAGTTTCAATTTAAATCATTTTTGAAAAAGAAACAAAAATAAGGATGAGCTCGAAAGTTTGCTTTAATTATCCTTTATAATGACAGCTTTGATTTCATATTTCCCCCCTCTGTATATATGTTATTTCCTTTATGTTTTGTTTTTCTCCACCTCTCCATCTCTCTCTCTTTCTCTCTCTCTCCTCTTTATGCTTTATTTTTCTCCACCTCTCCATCTCCCTCTATCTCCCCCCACCTGTTACCCTCTTTCTTACATTAATGTAAGAAGAAAATGGTGTTATCTAAGGTAATTAGAATGTTTTTTTAAAAGCGTCTTTTGCAGAATTGAGAATTACTGATGTGTTATTTTGAGTACATTAAGAGAAGTAGATAGGTATGAAAATGCACCTAATTTCACTTCTGCAAATGTTTCTCTCTTAGGTCCATTGGAAAGTGAAGAAGAATTATGAATAAATGAAAACTGGATATAAAGTTCAAGATTTGGATAGAATAAAAATTATCAATGTTATTATATGGTGATGGTCACATAATCAGATATTTTAATTTGTTTTACTTAGTGATTGAAAAGGACACAGCGGTTATTGTATTAATTACCCGAATAATGAAGTGATTGGTTCTCATTTGTGATGTCACTGGTGTGAGAGTATGTATACCTTGTCTAATAATGTGTTCACTAGCTCTGAAGAAGCCCGAGTGGTCGAGTGAAACGTAAGCGTGCTTGTAACGGTGTGTTGCTCCTACAAGTAAAATGCTAAAGGAAATGCTGCTGGTGTGAATTTGCATCATTTGTTCTAACTGCTCATGCAAGGGTGTGCTGCTCTCCACTATTTACTATAAATGTTTTACAGTATATTTATTTATTTATTTATAAATTGGTGACCAGGAGCAGCATACTGAGCCAAGACACATTTCCAGGTATGACCCAGACAAGCTCAAAAAGGCCTGCTATTTTATATGTGTATTCAGTGCTCCAGTTAAGATTTTCCAGACTGAGTACCATACTCCTCATTTTAAAAGTTAAACTGGTGAGTAAGGAATACTTTTTCTATACCCATGATGCTGTAGCCTGATGATTAGGATCCTAATCCACATACCCTCCCTGCGGACTCTGCCCCCTAAACTGGCTGGAATTTTATTTATTTATTTATTTTCACTTTGGTAACTGGGTAGGTGCACTGGCAACAAGTGCCTTTTTCAGTCATGACCCGGGTGCAGTTGCACGGACATTTAAAGAAATACATACATTCCATGAGTAAAAGTTGCATAACTGAAACATACAGTCATTAAGTGCAAATTACATACTTGAAAAAACAGTGCAGGGACAGTGCAATTAATTGGTGGAGATACTACACTGAGCACAGATGCAGAGGATACTACACTGATTGAGTACATGAGCACATATGTAGAGAGTGTACAGGAGGTATTTACACAAAACAGTCACAGGCATTGAGTGTTAGGTAAAATTCTTTCAAATTCTTTGAAAAAGCAGAAACAGTTGGTGATTCTCTAATGGGGGGAGGTTATTTTATTCCAGAGTGAGGAGGTGCAATAGCTAAAGGAGTGCTGCCCAATATTTGTGCAAAACAAGGCAATTTGCAGGTTATTTTTCAAGGTTGATTGAGAGGAGGGCAAGTTGACAAACTTGAGCTGTTCAGCCAAATACAGTAAGTGGGGACATTTTTTATCATAGTTTTTTTAATAAATCTGGCAAGTGTCAGGTTGGATTTGAGCTCTGGTGAGAGCCAAATTAAAGTGTTTAGAGAAAGGTAGTGATACATCTTGCTATCACTACCTGATGCAAATCTGGCAATCTTTTGGCAAAGAGTGTGATTCTTATGTAGCATTGTTTTGTTAGCAGCATCGGTGACCAAGGAGCCATAGCCCAGTATAGGGGGCACATTTCCTGTGCTATTCTGTATCTGTTTTCAGGCATTAGATACTTACAGATTCTGTACAGAGAACCAACCCTTTGGTAAAGCAGGCTGGTGGTGTTTTGAACCGGGTACTGAAGGTAAGGATAGAGTCTAAGTGTACTCCAAGGTATTTAAAGCAGCTGAAGTTTTCCAAACAGATACCATTGTTTGCATTAATGCAAAACTTTGGGGTCATGTTTTTCAAATTGTAGTGAGAACCAAACAACATTGACTGGATTTTTGCTAGGTTCAGGACCAGTTTTTCTTGAATGAACCATTCCTGAATTTTTTTAAGCTGTTTCCCAATATGTGGTTGATTTCATTGATGCCTTTGCTGTGTGTGTGTGTGTGTGTGTGTGTAGAACTGTGTTGTCTATGAAGAGAAGAGTATGTGTGGGTTTGCAGACCATTGGCAGTTTGTTGATGAAAATAGAAAACAAATGAGGCCACAATATGGAGCCTTGAGGGACCCCACTGCAGATTACATTGGTAATTGAGACCACATTGCCTATTTTCACCATCTGTTTTCTGTAGTTCAGGTAACCTCTGAACCAAGCTAGAGCCAGGGATCTGAAGCCTAGTTCAAGTAGTTTGTTGGTAAATATGTCATGGTTGACCAGATCAAAGCCTTGGTTAGATCCATGAACACAGCGCCCATCACCAGGCCCTTGTCTGTTGCACGATAGATAGCATCTGTGAATCTGACCAGGGCTGTATCAGTACTGTGACACCTTCTTAACCCATGTTGTTCCCTGCAGATTAGGTTATGCTGGTTAAGATGGTCAGTCTGCTGTGTGTGCAGTTGAGCACTATTTTCTCTTGCAGTTTAGCTAAAGCTGACAATATAGAAATAGGGTGGTACTTTTCTAATATAATCTTTTTTCCCTTCTTGTGTAGCAGGACAACTAAAGCTGTTTTCCAGAGGTCAAGTACGGTGTTGGTCATGAAGGATAGGCTGAAGGTTTTGACTATGGGGGGGTCTATCTGGGGGGGCAGCAAGCTTGAGGAACTTTGGGATCAATCCATCTGATTCAGCTAGCTTATCTATTTTTAAGGAGGCAAGGGGTCTATTTTGTATATCTGACTTCCAGCATGGACAGGGCTTCCCTCCTTGCCCAAAAACATTCAACAGTCAGTGGCACAACATTATACACTGTATACACACAGACAGCAGTCTCAGCTCAGCCAATTACCCCTGCCTCCACCTACAAAAACATTCTGCAGGTACAGCGACACCCCCCACAACATTTTTTTTAATAAACAGTGAGAAGCCATAGCACCTCGCCCTTTCCTATTGCTCTCAGAATTAAGTGGAGTAGGGTATCCACCCCCATTATCACTTATTTCTCCCCATCCTCCAGGTGGAATGCCTTCCTGCCCTTCCATATAATATATATATATATATATATATATATATATATTTTTGTTTGTTTGTTTGTTTTAATGTAAGCAGTCTGGGGTGCCTACCCTGGTACCACTTCTCTTGACCCCTCTCCCCTCCAGGTCACCCACCCCCATTCCACAACAAGCCCAACACTGGTGTGCCCAATCTAAGTGTCAGAATGTATGTATCTGGGTGGGGGTGCTGTGGAGCATGTCTACCATATAGACACACCCTATAACTGCTCACTAGATCAGAGGCAATATCTGGATAAAGATCCCTATTTTTTGCAACTGGACTGATTTGCAGAGATGAAATTTGGCTTCTCCCCATTGAGTGACACAATTTGCTATAATTTTTGAGCTATGGGTCGCACAAGGAAAACTGGCTTGAGTAACTCTAAAGTACCACAGACTTCAGAGGTGCGGACTGTAGGAGCAGGAACAATTCCTGCCAGAGGAAAGCCGCCATTGAAATTGGTCCAGCTCTCCATGCATGCTATCGATTTGAAAGTTGAAACAATATTAAGCTGCATGAGAGAGCAGGACATAAAGATCAAGGTGGCTATGAAGTCCGCCACTGCTGCGGGAGTCTCATGCTCTTCAGGCTTTAACTGCCACCAACAAAAACAGCATCCAAAAATGTTCAACTAAAATATTGCTTGGAGGTCTTGGAGAATGCACATAGAGCTTCACATGTGCATATTTTGAGGCTCCCTGAAGGTGCTGAGGGTGACAACCTACAATTCTTTGGTTCCCAGGGGTATTACATTTACCTTTGGAGATTTCATTTTTCCTGAGAACCTACTGAATATCTTCATGATCTGCCGCAGTGCAGTCTGCACTACCTTCTGACAATACTGCTGGTCACTAATGGAGTGGGGTTCTGGGATGAAATTCTGAAGGCCTCTAGAGTGGCTGATCACCTTAATTACAATGGGGCTATGCTCCACATCTTCCTGGATCTTTCTTATGCAACAAGGGACCACAGGAAAAAAGTTTGATGGTGTCCAAGCTAAACTCCAAAGCCTGGGGGTAACTCATTCACTCCTCATGCCAGCCCACCTTCTTATCCTCCACAGAGGGCTTACTTATCAGTACAATGATCCAGTGGAAGCCGGTAAAGAAGGCAGAATCCATAGCCTGAGAGTTTGAGGCAAAGGCACCAGCTCAAGAGGATTCAGACAACAAAGAAACCTGAACTCTACTTTTGGAATTTGGTGTGGCTTTAGTGCTGTATCAGCCACAGGTGCCTGGAATATTTTATAAGTTTAGCTGCATTTCATTTTGGGATTAACACTCTTTAAAGTTAACAATAAATATTTTAGTGCTCGTTTATAGATCAATTTGCATATTTACTTGATTACTGCAGTTTATTGCAGGGATAAGCAACTTTCCAGTTTGCAAAGGACTGTGCACATGTTGTGTTAGCTCTCTGATTGGGGAGTAAATGTTGGGGTGCTACAAATGTTTAAAATCTTTATATATGCTTGATATAGGGTCATATCAACACAAGCTGTTGAGTTACAAGACTGTTGGGCTATCGAATTTTAGATTCTGACTGCCACATGTGTTGCAGGGTGCAGCTATCTGGATTGCCTATTTTAAACATGAACAATATTGAGCTACCCCCTTATCCAATTACTGTAATGTTCAGAGTGCTTTATACTTTGTACCTGAAGGAATTATGTGGCAATGTTGACATTTGTGTGCTATTGTTTATACATAACATAATAAAAAACAAATAAAAAGAATGAATGTATGTATCTGAAATAAAGAAAACCAACCCTCTACACATTTTTGTTAAACACCCCGTAAAAAGAAAACTGTCCATTGATGTCTGTTGCACCATTAGTTCTCCCCACCCAAACCTCCCATTCAGCACCCCCACCCCTCCAAGCCCTTACTTACCAACTGGGGATCCACTGCCATAATCCTCTCTGGACAACAAACATGTCTTCACTCTTCAAAGCCAGATAGCTAACTAAGGAAATCAGATATGTGGCTCAATGTATTTCAATGGGGTTTTGAACTTAGTGGGATAGCTTGGACATTTTTAAATATCTGTGCCCCAGATTTTCATGATGCCTTTTTTTGGGACCCCACTTCATGAGCAATGGCAGTGAAATTAGGCAACTCTTTCCTGAAAGGTGATTTTGCACAGGAGTTGAACATTTTCTCCATCCCTGTTCATGAGGTGAGGTCATAAGAAGGCTACGTTGAAAATTTGGATTAAAATATAAAAAACATCAAAGTTATGAGCCTACATTAAAATATGTGAACACAGGCTCACAACTTTAGTAATTTTCAATATTTTGACCCCATATTTTAAACATAGCCATTTCTTCACAGCACCTCATGAATGAGACATTACTGTCATTTTTCAAATCCTACACAAAATGTGTTTTTGTACCTGCGGCATGGAATGACATTTCGGTGGTGCAGAATGACGTTTTGGCAGGGATTTTAAAATTTTCACACACAAAGTTCATTAAGAGGGGTAATAAGAAAACTACTGAAAATGTGGTGTACAAATACAGTAAAATGACTAGGTTATGACTGAACATTGCACTATTTCTGTAGCACGACAACTTGGGAAAACCAAATACAGTGCGGTTAGAAACAGCACAGTGAAAACTGTGAAAGTCAAAACCACACATAGAGAATACAGTCAGAGAAGAAAAAATATGTAAGTTAAAACATTGTACTGGGAGTGGTGGTCCATAGTGGCATGGTACTGTAATAATAAACTACACTTAAAACTTCATGGCAGTATTCTCCATGAGTGGTTTTGACTTGCATGGTTTTCACCATGCTGTTTTTACTGCACTGTATTTTGTTTCACAGAGTTGCTGTGGAACTCACTATTTCAGCATTTACTCATAACTTTACTAATTTTCAATATTTTGACTCCAACATTCAATACAGCCATTTTTCCACACCACTTCATAAATGTGACATGTGCCATTTATAAAATCATGGATGAGATCTGTGTTTTTGCACCTATGGTGTGAAATTATATTTCAGCCAAAATATTATAAATGGTACATGTCATATGTATAAGGCGAATCCTAAAACAAATATCTTAAAAAAATTGGGGTCAAAATAATAAAAATAATTTAACAAGCATCAAACCTTCAGTATTGACAAATGCTTTTTCTTTAGTTTCTGTTGGTCTCTGCTGAAATCTCCCAGCATGCATCCCATGTGCCTCACCAGACCTACCCAGCATGTGACTACAGAGTAAAGCTTTAAAGACAGCTTGGCAGAGATGTCCAGTACTACAGTGCTATTAAGGGTATCGGGATTCAGCAGTAAAATCTTCACCAGCTTTCAAACTATCAGTTTAATTAGAACTGAAACGAATTTTAACAATAAACTGACACACACAGTAGTGCTCAATGCACTACCATACTCTTTCTAAACCACCACTTTGTATTCACATGTTGTGCAAGTCTGTTGAGGCACATACGTGTTGTAAAGTGCATACCTCTTGTGTTGTGCTGGAAAATTACAGAGCACCACAGAAAGTAACGAACTATGGTGCTGTGCTTTGGGGCATAGCACGGTATGGAAACCTGTTAAATAAAAGAATTTTACCATTACTAGATTACTGATGCAACTACAAATAGTTCTAGCTCATGTGGTGATGGTCAGGAAATTATAAAAAAAACTGCTGAAAGGTAAAGTTTCCTTTTAAATGACACTGCTTTCTCCCTTCCTCGTTTTGTCCCATTAAATTAACCACTTGAAAGAGTCTTAAACATACAATTTAGTTCTGTTTAAGAGAATCTAGTTTCTTAATGTAAAACAGTAATATGGTGCACAGTATTGGTACAACCAGCCTAAAACACAGGTCAACCATTTAGTTAAAATTGGTGCAATTAGGCATGTGAAAAATGCTGATAGTATGTCATACAAAAAATATAAAATTATCCTTTTTCAGAAGGTTTAACATCCTTATTAAATTCACTGTATAAGACATGTTTGACTCCCCAACATCAGTTTACAAATACTGTATGTGTGTGTGTGGGGGTAGGGTTGACAGTATCCCATTAATTGAAGTTTAATATGAACCTTTTTTTTTTGCAGTGGATAATACTTACAATATGCAAATACCAGAAATAGTAAAATAGAACAAATGATGTTTCAGATGTAAAAAATACACATTTGCTATTTAACAGTATCTCATACTACTGTTTAAGCATAATGGGCTGACTTCACAAAGCCTAGGCACCACATATACATCGCATGTAGGAATTGGTAAGCACCCTTTACACACATCAGGGCTGCTATTGACCCCCGAGCATGCACATAAGGGACTTGCATCCCCTTAGCATATACATCTCTATCAGACTGCAGGACTAATTGTGTGGACCAATGGGGAGGGTGGCTGGGATGGGACATGGTTATGTGCCATGCACTATGCTGGATCCATGGTGTGGAACACTGACAGGGAGCTCTGCCTATGCAGTGGGGTCCCTGGCATAAATTATACCTGCTCCCTCCCATTAGCTACAAGTACAAGCAGGCATGGTGCCTTCCACTTCACCTTTCTATTGTCTGACCATACCTCGAGGACCAGGGAGATGTTGGGGAACAAGGTTGGACTAGTAGGCCCCCATAGGGGATGTATCAGTCCTATGTGGACTGGCCTTATCCCACAATCCCCAATGCCATGCAGAATAGGGGATCTAGTCCATCTGATCAGATGGCCACTATCAAACATGGGGCTGCCCACACCATGCCTCCTGGCTCTCCAGTATTACTACAGGGTAAGCGGCAGCACCAGGAATGTGTAGCCCAGCATTGTGTATGGCACTTATCTACTGCACTGCTGGGTCCAGATGTTGAAAAAATGGGCAAGGGCAGCACAGCCATTTGTGCTTCATTTGCTTTGGTACTGCCTCCTGGCTGTGGGGATATTCAGATGGATAATGTTCATTGACAGAAGACATTATCCAACTGAATATTGATCCATGTCAGTGCAGCAGGTGAATTCACACTGCCCCAACATGCACCAGAGCTGCATACGGCCCATGGGGAATGGCACTACCTGAAACAGGATAGCACCAATTCCCCCATAGACTATACTCAGCATGAACATGTAAATGAGCTCAGTGTGCAAGGAAAAACAAAAGGGGCATGCCCATTATGGGCTCATGTGCATGGGGTACAGCAGCAGCTCCTTAGTCCCCATCCTGCTGCAGGTAGACACATCCCTGGTGATTTAATGCCCCCCCATCACCAAGTACAACTGTGTATGCAAATGCCCTGGTGGTCCATTGGTAATCTCACCCCTAATCACTTGTTTCCTTCTATGTTAAGTATGCCCTGGTGGTTCAGTGGTTCCCCATCCCATGATTGCCCAGTAAATAATTATTCTACATACTCTGGTGGTCTAGTGGTGACCCTACCCACCCCTGTTCACCCACTAAATCATTATTGTACATATCTTGGTGGCCTAGCAGTACCCGCACCCCTGATCACCCAGTAAATAATCTACATATGCTGCTGGTCTAGTGGTACCCCTCATCCCCGATCACCCAGGGAAGCATTATTCTATACATTCTGGTGGTCTAGTGGTACTCCCACTCCCCGATTGTCCAGTAAAGCATTACTGTACATATTCTGGTGGTTTGCTCATACTATACCTCCACACTCAATCACCCCATAAAACATTATTCTACATATTCTTGTGGTTTAGTGGCACCCCCCACCAGCCCACGTGCCCAGTACTCCAACACTACACCCCTCTCATCCCAAGTGGCAGGAGGCCTCAAAGGGTGTGCAGGTGTGAGGTGCCACTAGACCACTAGGTTATGTAGAATAATGATTTACTGGGTAATCAGGGGGGTTACTACTAGACCACCAGGATATGTAGAATAATGATTTACTGGGTGATCTGGGGGGTAGGAGCTACCACTAGACCACCAGGATATGTAGAATACTGATTTACTGTGTGATTGGGGAGCGAGGAGTATCACAAGACCACCAGAATACATAGAATAATGCTATACTGGGCAATGGGGGGTACTTCTAGAACACCAGGATATGTTGAATAATGCTTTACTGGGCTATGGGGGGGTTGGGAGTACTACTAGACCACCAGGATATGTTTGAATAATGCTTTTCTTGGTGATCGGTGTCAGATGTACCACTAGATCACCAGAATGTGTAGAATAATGCTTTACTGTGTGATTGGGGATGGGGGGCAGCTCGGTTTGGGCAAGTGGCAGCAGTACAGATGCTCTGCCTTTGGGGGATTGGTGTGCAGGTTTAGCACCAGGTTAAGATGTGGTTTTCCATGATGGCAAACAGCATCTCTTGGGGAGGCTGTTTACTGCCACGTCAAACCTTTGAAAATGCCATTGCACCAGTGTGCATAAGGGGACCCCTCATTTGCATACATGCAACAGTATTTGAGTGCCTGGGCACTGCTGATTTACGGAGGTGCTCCAAGGACATCTGAATATGGCCCCACCCAGAGCAGCAGCGAGAGCTATGTTTGCCCTGGCACTAACATTTCAATATTAGGCCCCTGGTGTGGTGATCCTTGTCCTCAGCCCAGGTTGTATACCTTGGGGAGTACCTGGGCCACCTATGTGTATCAAGCCCATTGATATCTTTGCTGTTAAAAAAATGCAGCAGGGCTGTCATATGTACCAGCTATTTATATAAAGCACTAATTATTGTTTTAGTGTTCCACATCACTTCCCATGGAAGAATACACACACACACACACACACACAGCACCGAGGTCTTGGAGAAATGACCACAACCATATGTTTATTAAATGTAATTTTCACAATTGGAGTGGCATACACAGCTGGTAGGTTTTTGTCAGTCACCTCAGCCCCCCCCCTTCCAGTGAAGAGCCATACCCATTGCGCAGGCCGAGGGAATGATGTACTCCTGAGCTGGAACCCAAGCCCCAGGATTGGGGAAATCATGTAGCCAGGTGGCTAGTGACCACCCCCAGCTGGTGTCACTGCACCAATCAGCAATCCCAAAGTGGTTTGACTGTGAGACTCATAACCAAAGTCCAGTTCTCACAGCACCACAGGTGTTTTGCTGACCAGGGAAGACATGCCCTATGAAAGAATTTGACTCATCTCCATTTTTCCCCTTGTACCATCAATCTGAGAGACTCCCAAGCCATGGGAAGTGGCAGAAATTCAGGAAGTTGGCTCCAGTGGTGGAACAGAATCCAGGACCAGTCCTGCCATTTCTCTGGAAGGCGGTGACCCTGAGACCTAGAACTGTATAGATAAGGTTAGTGCTCCACTGGTCAGAATAGTTTATCACCACAGTGTGCAACATTACCAAACATTACCAAACATTACCATACAGTCCAAGCATAAGAGAGGTAGCCAAACAGCTGGTCCATTCCTAAAGACCAAATGTGAAGCTATATTATGGAATGCAAATGGCAGGCCCTGACATGAGGTGTTGTGGCAATACCTGGTAGGCCTGTTGTGCTTTTCCTGAGTCTGGGGTATCATGGACACCATTCACTCTTATAACGTCTGGAAGGTCCTCAAAGGGTGGAGTAAGGGCCATCCCAAGTGATCAGATCCCCAGCATCCAATTATGCCTGTTATTCTGGAACAAGTGTGGGTGGCCCTTCCAGTGGTTTGCTGGTCTTCATATGATGCCACACTATTTAAGACTTTGTCTGCTTTGGCATTCTGTGGGGCATTATGGGTCTCTGAATTGGCTCAATCTGCATAAACTGGAGCCGCAGTGAGCCTGAAGGACTCAGACGTCATTTTGACCCCACAGAGGGACTTCGTTTGGCTGCACCAGAGTAGAACTAACCAGAAAGGTACCAGCCACTGGTGTGTCTGGTGAGCTCTGCTGGCCAACATGTCTGTGGTGCAATCTGTTTGTGTTGCTGCCTCTGTTCCACTGGGCATGGCTGTTGTCCAGGCTGTCCTCCCACAGCCACATGGGCCATTGCTTTGCAGTCATGAGGCATGTGTGCCATGCCCCCTGCCCTGTGTGTGTCCCAGTGCAGCTTATGTCCCAGTGCAGCCTGCGACAGCACATGTGCATCACGTTCCTGTCTACCAGGGCTGCCATCTGCTAGTGGTGTTGCTCAAGTCCACCATGGCCAGCACTGTGGTCCCTTTCACCAGTACTTCGACTGATCTATGTGGCACTGTGTGATACATGGGTTGCCTGCTACCAGGTTCATCCTCCTTGTGTTTGGCCCGTCCACTGGCACCATGCCCTATGCGCAGTGTGTGACTGTCCAATGGGTATCTGTAGCTTGACACATCTGTTGGCATGGCTGTCATGTCACAGTTGTGGACTGGTGCCTGTCACATGCTTATTGGGGTGGGGTTGTCTGTGCACCATACCCTGGTGCCCTTTGGTCCCTGCAGTCCGGGGTGTGCGCTGGGTGGGGGTCCTGTGCCCCTTGGCCTGTGCTGCCTTGCTTCTGTGTCCATTTTACCTGTTGCTCCTGCCCTGCTGCCAGAGTTTGTGCTCAGGTCTGTTCTGCGCATCCCTGGTTGCGCCGGTGCATCCCTGGTTGCACCATGGCACATCTTTGCCATATTCAGCTGCATTGTGCTGCTGATTTTTGGATGGCACATATTCTGAATATGGCTCCAGGTGTGCCCTGGTGCACTTGACTTGTGCTTCACCGCGGTTTTGCGCCAAGGACTGGTGCATTTCTGAATATCTGGCCCAGTGTATACAGGAAAGCACTGTTAAATGCATAAAATAAATGTTCTTCAGATTTATTCCTTTATCAGGATTTTTCTTTTATCAGATATCCATTTAAGAAAGTTTTCAAAAACTATTGCACTGGCAAAAATTAGTGTGCTATAGTAGGAGACAGTAGAGATCATTTTGCAGTGATAAATAAAAGGTGGATATGATATACTGTACAAATTTTTTTTTTCTGGATCTGATTATATTGAACTCATTCTTAATCAATATCACGTAGGATTGTACAGTATTTAGAACTAATGTCAAGTAATAAATACTTTATAGAGAGGATAAAATGATAATCCTTAAAAGGGACTGGTGAATAGGTTTACTTTACTAACATGTCTCCTGTTCTGTCTGTTTTTACTCAAAAAGGTGAAGGATGCTACTGCAAATTAAACAATAAGAGTATCTTGAGATAAGGCCAGTTACAATAATTGTATTACTTACTGTTTATTCCACAAGAAATGGTTTAACCAATGATTAAAAGTGAGTTACATACGGTAAATGCATACTGTAGCTAGCAAAAGACAGAAAAAAGAATATGAGTTTATTGAGACTGCCCTGATGTTCTAACAGTACATAGATTTACTCAGCGCTATCAGAGGACTGCCTGTTCCTATCTCCCTTTTGTTTCTAATTACCCCTTTAAAAACTGCCTCATTTGGTTTTGAACTACAGTATGGTTCTTGTCCCAGATTTCAATAATTGTACAGCATAAAAATAATGAATTAATATCTTCAACAGATCCATTATTGCTGGAGCACATCATTTGGTGACAATTAATCCCTGGGAACCTCCTTTCCCACATCACTGAAGGCATCAGCTGGAAACTGTACTGTAGCTCAAAAAACTATGTCTTTGTACCCCATTCAATATATGACCAAGACAAGAGTTCTGGACATGAACAGATTTCAATACTGGTTGATCTAATGGACACATTTCAGTGTCAGTAACTGTAGCCATATCCTGTTGCTTAATCAGCAACTGGAAATGTTTATATTGTTTAAAAGCAATTAATTGTCAGCCTACAGATTTACCAGATGTTTAACTTTTTAATAAGTAAGCAAACCCAGCCATTGTCCAAGTTCCCTTCGTGGGCTTCCAGTTAATACATTTAAGAATCTAGTCTGGGGCATTTTTTGTTACTATTTCAACCATATGAAACAGCTCTATAAAAGGCTAGGCTTTAACTGGATCTTGAACCAGTCTCAATGCTAAAGAGTGGCCTGGGGCATTAGGGGATGGAACATGAACCCTCCTTAAAAAGTAATTCTGTACTGCATTTAAACAATCAGTTTCCCATTGTCTCAAAAGTATTCACCATAGAGCAATTGTGATTGTACCTTAGTTGCGTATGAATGAGTTGAGCATGATATGACTTGCCTCCATATTTGTCACTAAAATTACATTGCTACAGCACTGCAAATTTGACCCACATTAGAGAAGACCTAAACAGGTTACAGTGGATATCCTGTTAGAGAATAACATTACCAAAGAAATGTGAAATATTTTCAAAAGTGAAATATTTAAAATATGTGACACATATAAAAAGGACTAAGAAATATAATAATAGGGGTATCAAAACTAGATGGTTCACCAACAGCTTAAAAAAGTTACTTAACAAAGAGAAGAAACTCTATGATACATACTCTAAAAACACAACCGATGAAAATTGGATAAAATGCAAGCAGGCACAAAAGGACTATAACCAAAAACTAAAGAAAAACAAACCGAAACTTGAAAAGAGTTTAGCAACAAACAAAAATAAGGACAATAAGAGAGCTTTTTATGCATACTTTAATTCTCAAAGAAACTCAAATAGTGGCCTATGTTCTATTACAGAGAGAAATCAGGTAATAAATGATCCGATGGAGATGGCTGAAATATTTAATAGTTTTTTAAATAAACCTTAAAATGGAAAGCTAGAAATCAACCATGAGGGTACATTAGAAATAATGGAAGGGGACATCAATAACAAAATCAACAAATTAAAAAACACTCATTCAGCAGGCCCTGATAATATATCTCTGAGATTATTAAATCTCCTCACACCCTATGTATCCAAGCCATTGCAAATGATATTCACTTCATCATTAGAGAAAAATGAAATTCCATCAGATTGGCTAACAGCCACTGTGATCCTGGTACACAAAAAGGGTAACAAGGCAGGCTACAAAAATTATAGGCCCTAAGTCTGACCTCGGTCCCTAGGAAGCTGCTTGAATCCATTGTAAAAGATATGACAGAAGTGCACCAAAAAATATGGCTGTCAGGACACAGAGCAACATGGCTTTACACAAAACAGGTCCTGTGCAACAAACTTATTGTGCTTTTATGAGGCAATATCAGAATCTTTGGATAGGGGAATGCCAGTTGATTGTATATAACTTGATTTTTTCAAGGGCTTTTGATACCATACCACATGGGGCAATAGTAAAGAAATTAATAAAGCTAAAAGTAAGCACTAGGATAGTTCAGTGGATTAAAAACTGACTCAGCAATAGAACCCAGAGAGCGTGCATAAGACGATATTGTTCTGACCCTAGGGAGGTCACTAGTGGGGTGCCACAGGGCTTGGTTTTGGGACCTTTGCTGTTTCTGATATTAATTGCAGACATGGGGAAGTATAACTCAAGCTGGATCAGTAAATATGTGGATGACTCAAAATTGGCAAGGGTGGTCAATACCAAAGAAGATATAACAGATCTACAGAATAGTTTAAATAATATCCTAACATGGACAAAAACATGGGGCTTGAGTTTCAATCAGGATAAGTGCTGTATCATTCATGTAGGTAACCAACAACATAATACTACATACATACAGGATGGATCCCCTCTTACAGAGTCAATAGAAGAAAAAGATCTGGGAATAATAATAAACCATAATCTAACAGGTTGGTCCCATTGCGAGGCGTAGATCTCAAAGGCAAAAAAGCTAATCTGGACTATTAAAAGAAACTTCAAGAGCAGAAGCATGAAAGTGATAATGCCATTGTACAGAATATACGTTAGGCCAATCCTGGACTATGGGAGCCCAGTGTGGAGCCCCATTTCCATAGGGGCTATAGACAAAATTGAAAGGGTACAGAGACAAGCCACTAAAATTATATATACAATGAAAACAACACCCAATCAAGACTGTCTTAGAGAACTAAATCTAATGCTCCTAGAGACTAGAAGAATAAGGGGTGATCTGCTACTATGCTACAATATAATACAAGACCATTACCTGTTTAGTGACTAAATCTGGAATTTAAAAATTATCAGAAAAGAACTAGGGGGCACCCATTGCAGTTAAGACTGAAACGTGTTTGATCTAATAGAAGAAAAGCTTGCTATACACAAAGAATAATTAGCCTATGGAATAATTTTCCCCCAGAAATCATAGCCAGCAAGGATATGAATGACTTCAAAAATAAATTAGACTCCTATATACTAGAAGGGAATATTATTTCCTATTATGGGTAATGGGACAGCAGCACACATGGGCCAACTGCCTCCTCAGCTCCTTATACCTCAGTATGAACCTTAGTAGTATAAAATGTAAAGATACTGCACCTTCTACTGACTGAGAAGCAGATGACTTTATTTTAGCAATATGAGACTCTCAAGCAGCCTTACAGTTAAAATGTATTCCTAGACATTGATAGTGATCCACAACTCCAACATTATTATTGTTGACTAACCAGTCTTACTGATGTTAATTTGTCAGTTATATTTGACTAGTTCTTGAAGCATGTTGAGACATATTTAAAGTAAAAAATGAACTATAATAGTATAAATACATAGTTACATAGTAGATCTTGATAGAAAAAAAAACATTGGTCCATCTAGTCTGCCCTAGTTACAAGTTTAGCTCCTGCATTTGTGCTGCAGATTCTGTCAGACCTGTGACCTTTCTTCACCCATTTCTGACTCCAAAAGGACCCTGTGTCTATCCCATGTGTGCTTGAATTTCCCCACAGTGTTTGCTGTTACCACTTCTACCAGTAGCTTGTTCCAGGCTTCTACTACCCTTTCCGTGCCGAAGTACTACCTCACATTTCCTCTGAGTCTCCCCCCTTCCAACCTCATATCATGTCCTCTTGTCCTTGTGCATCTCCTTTTCTGTAGAATGCTTTCCTCCTGTAACTTATTTATTCCCTTGAGGTATTTGAATGCCTCCATCATGTCTTCCCTCTCCCTTCTAAACTCCAGTGAGTACATATTTAATCCCTTGAGTCTCTTATCATAGCTTTTCTGACACATGCCCTGAACCATTTTGGTAGTCCTTCTCTGCACCACCTCCACCCGATCAAGGTCCTTCTTGAGATGGGGCCTCCAGAACTGTACACAGTACTCCAAGTGTGGTCTCACCAGTGATCTATACAGGGTCAATATTATCTCTCTTTCTACTTGTTGTACCACTCCCAATGCATCCCAGCATCATATTTGCTTTTCCTACTGCCTTTCCACACTGACTTACCACTTTGAGGTCATCCGTTATGATGACCCCAGGTCCCTTTCCTGCTTAGTTGTTGCCACCCCCTCTCCCCCCAGTTGGTACGTTGCCCTTGAGTTCTTGTGTTCTATATGCATCACTTTACACTTTTTATCATTAAATCCTAGCTGCCATACCCTTGACCATTCCTTAAGTCTTTTTAAGTCCATCCTCATTCTATCTACCCCCTCTGGTGTGTCTACCATCTTGCAGATCTTTGTGTCATCTGCAAACAGGCATACTTTCCTTTCCAGTACCTCTGTGATGTCACTAATGAAGACATTAGACAGTAATAGCCTCAAAACTGATCCTTGTAGCACCCCACTTGTCACTTCTCCTTCCCCTGAACTTACCTCATTTATGACTACCTGCTGGCTCCTGTTACACAGCCAATTTTGTACCTGTTTTACCACTTTTGTCCCCACCCTGAGACTGCTCAGCTTGTTTACTGGTCTTCTGTGTGGAATGGTGTTGAAGGCCTTCCAGAAATCCAGGTAGACTACATCCACTGCTCCCCCTTCCCGATCCACTACTCGTGTCACCCAATCGAAGAACATGATTAGGTTTGTTTGGTATGATCTCCCCCCTGTGAACTCATGCTGTCTTGGATCCTGCAACCCATTCATGGACAGGTACTCTGCCATCCTTTCTTTTAGTAATGTCTCCATAATCTTCCCCACCACTTATGTCAGGCTTACCAGTCTATAGCTCCCGGACTCCTCTATATTCCCACTTTTGTGAATTGGTACTACATTTTCCCTCCTCCAGTCCCTTGATACCGCCCCTGTTTCTAACGACTGATTGAACAGGGCTGTCAGGGGAGCAGATTCTGAAGATAATTCAGAGCAAATATCTCAACCTTTGATACAGCCCCACTAGTGCCCCGATATACAAATTAAGTATAACATTGTAGGGGCCATCATTCAGCCCTGCTTGACTCTAACACTGGTAGGAAAATGGTCACTAAACTACCCTCCCAAGACAGCTCTCTCCCTAGATTAATTATACTTATGTAAACCTATTAATACTGCCAATACTCTTTTTTTTTTTATTTAAAGTTTATTAGAAGTTTTCCATACATTAAGGGGACAGAACAGATGACATGACCATGTTATACAAGTTATCGGGTACATCCAGGAGACAGAACATATGACATGACCATGTTATACATGTTATTGGGTAGAACCAATACTCTTTTCCCAATAGCTTGTATTTTAGTTTTTTTTTGTTTTATAATTTTTGTCTAAATCACAAAGCTGGGCAGTTACCTGAGTCAAAGGCAATTTTAAAGCTCTGAGCATCCCAGAATACAAGTTTTCTTAAATGAGAACCAAAGTCAAAATTTTCAAAAAACTATGTTGTGCAGAGTGGTTTGATTTATAGGTATACTCCTAGAAAGGCCTTCCATTTATTTGCTGAAATTAGTTTTTTTTCTAAATTTGCTTGCTGGTTTTATGGCCCCTGGGAATCTCCATATTAGCATTTCTAATGGTCTTTCTTGTTCCAACAATGCCTCCTGTCCCATGTGACTGTGATGTGTCCAGGACCATTGATTCAGATAATAATAACTGCTTCAGCATCATTTTCTGTTAGGGCTCTAATATTCTGGCTTCAGCTAAATAACTAATCTAAACTTGCTGTTTTCTAGGTACTGTATCTGTCTCGGTCTAGTCAGCAGAGGTGAATGTTTTGTTTTTAAAGCCTTTCATTTTGTCAAACTACATGCAACCTTTAAGAATGGACCCTGACTGTCTGGCTAACTACAGGCCTGTCTCTAACCTACCTTTTGTGGGTAAGGTTATTGAGAAGGTGGTGGTGTCACAGCTGGAGAACCATTTGACCAGCCACAATGTTTATGATTCTCTCCAGTCCAAATTTAGGAAGAGACATAGTACTGAGGCAGCCCTTGTCCAGGTACTAAATGACCTCCTAATAGCGAGAGATCGAAAGACCCATTCCATCTTGGTCCTTCTAGATCTCTCTGCGGCACTTGACACCGTGGACCATGGTGTGCTGTTGGAGCACCTGCAGTTCATCCATGGACTTTCGGGGATGGTCCTCAGATGGTTTCGATCATTCCTCGAGGGTAGGACTCAGATGGTGGTATCTGTTTTTTTCCTCAGCTCCATTCTCCCTATCCTGTGGGATGCCACAGGACTCCATCTTGGCACCCATGATGTTTGCAGTGTATATGCTGCCATTAGGAGTGATTATTAGGTGGTACGGCTTGAGTTTTCACTGCTATGCAGATGATACTCAGCTGTACATGTCCTTTGTGCCTGGACAGGATGAGGCTGTCTCAGTCTATAATAGCCGTCTGGCCGAGATCCAGGACTGGATGAATGTGAGCTGGCTGTGGTTAAACCCAGAGAAAACTAAGGTGTTGGTTGTGGACTCAGGTCATCGAGAGGCGGGTGTGTTGGTGAGACTGCCTTCCGGTCTATGGCTTGCAGCTGTCCAGCTAATTACCTCAGACCAGGTGCAGAACCTGGGCATTATGTTTGATGACCATCTGACCCTAAAATTTCAGGTGCTGGTGGTTGTCAAAACCTCTTTTTATCATCTGAGGAATATCACCTGGGTAAAGCACCTGGTTCCTCCTGATGATCTTCCAACTTTGGTCCACGCCTTCGTTACTTCCCACCTTGACTACTGCAATGCCCTTTACCTTGGGCTACCGGGGGTTAATATCCACTGCTTGCAGCTGGTGCAGAATGCAGCAGTCAGGCTTTTGACTGGTACCTCTAGGACCACTCATATAATGCCTGTGCTCCGCGGACTGCACTGGCTTCCAATACAGTGGTGGATCACCTTCAGGGTTGGTTTGCTGACCTATAAGGCCCTACATAATCAGGGACCCAGTTATCTGCAAGATCTCCTTCACCCCAACTGCCCCCCCTGATACACCGACGAGGGATTGCTAGAGATTCCTAGGGTTCGTTGACAAACATCTGGAGCTAGGTCATTTCATTTTATGGCCCCGATCCTGTGGAATTCTCGACCTTGTTGGGTGTGAGACTGCCTGACCATCCAAAGTTTTAAAACCGCCCTGAAAATGTATCTTTTTAGCCTGGCATTTTTGGATTTTTATGTTTGCTTGCACGCATGTGCAAGAAACATAGTGCCATCATCCAAGTTTTCGGAGATGTGTCACCCCCTCTTCCAATTCAGTCAGTGTGTTGGCAGGTGCAGCCCCAGTCCACCAATGCATGCTGGAGCTGTCTATGACAGCTCCAAAATGCAATGGCATACAGTTGAAAGGGGGAGCTACGCTTCAGGCTGCAGCGATCAGATATCACCTGCTCATGCAGCTCCCCTACACACACACACACACACACATGCGCCGCATACTCGCTATGCCGCCCCCACACTGTAACGCGCCGACGGGATGCCCAACTCCCCGCCGGCTCCACACCCCCCAAAGATCCAGGTGCCACTCTGGGAGCCCACCCCAGCGTGACAAAATGATGTGTACGGCCGACGGGGTGCCCAATCCCCATCGGCTCCACTGTCTCTCCCCACCCCCATGCTGTCACCAATGGGGTGCCCAATCCTCATCGACTTCACTATCTCTCCCCGAGTACAGGGTGCCACTGGGAGCTCACCCAGCGTGGTAACAGATGCCATGGCCGATGGGGGTGCCCAATCCCTGTCGGCTCCACGCCCCCAGCCATCCTTCTGCCATGCTGGGAGCCCACCCCAGCATGGCAAATGTCCCGCCATCCTCATAAAAAAACACATGAAAATCAAAAATGGTCCATCGTTGTGTCTGCCCCACCCACGCCCACCCACTGCGCACCCTGCCTCCCCACACCCCCCTCACCCCATACTTACCTCCGGACTCCGGCGCGACAATCTTCTGTGGACTGGGAACACGTCTGCACTCTTCAAAGCCGACCATGAACTGAGGAAATGCCGGTAAGCTGTATAATGGGATAGATAGGGTTTTTTCAACTTTATTGCATATCTCAGGCATTTTTTGGAATTTTTGCACCAAATTTTCAACATGGGTTTTTTGGGACCCCTCCTCAAATGTTCTTGCACTGTCATGGCGTTACTCGGGCCCGAAGGGTGATTTTGCAGCCACTGCGTGAAATCACCTTTCCAGAATGATTAATGAAACGACACTGCCAGTGTTCATAAGGTGGGCTCCCAAAAAGGCTATTTTGAAAATTTGGTGAAAAAATTCCTAAAATGACTGCTTCTGACGTGTGCATTGCGCAGTTCCTATACTTGGCGACGTCACGAATTTTCAATATTTTCACTCCAGATTTTCAACATTGCCATTTTACCACACCTTCTTATGAATAGTACAACTGTCATTTTTCACATCTCACCCAAAATGTGTTTCGCCATGTAGCGCACAATGGCTCAGTCGGTGTGTGAAATCAATGTACGGGACACATTAAGAAAATCACACTGACACTGTTCATGAGCAGAGGTCTTAAAATGGCTATGTTAAAAATTTGGTGAAAAAATTCCTAAAAATGACTGTTTTACGAGCGTGTGTTGCGCAGTTCCTATGCACGCTCGTAAGTTTGCGAAATTTCAATATTTTCACTCCAGATTTCATAGGCAGATGGTTGTACAGGCCTTCACTGCAGGTAACTCAAGGGGCCAAAGAGGAGTTGTGATTTTAATTTTTAGTGGAACAAGTTTTCAATTATTACAGAGTGTAGAGGATCCCCAAGGTCAATAACTTTTGGTGCATGGCACGCTGTGCCACTCTGAAGTTATTTTGGGATGTATATATGGTCCAAATACAGACTCCCTGGAGTTTTTCACAGAATTATTGACCTAATTGGCCCAGTTCGCCCACCTACCAATTATCTTGGCTGGGGACTAGAACCTCATATTAAACCCAACCCTGGATAAGACAAGTTGAGTATCATCTGGGTTGTCCCCTGCTCAAAGATCCCTCCATGAGCTGATGGATATATAAGTGGTCTTTGTGACTCCTGGAGGGTCCTTAATTCCTCTGAATGGGCATATACTTTTTCTTCCCCAGTCCACAAGTCCCTCTATCATTTAGACTACTTCTTAGTTAGCAGGAATCTTCTGTCTGCTGTCTGAGATGGAGGGATCTTAACCAGAATGATATCAGACCACTCACACACCTGGTTGACATGCAACATGTCCCCCACAATACTTCAGGATAGAATTTGTAAACTCAATAACCAGCTTTTCCAAGAAGACTTGGTGGTCTCTGGTCTCAAAACTTTTATCACCCAATATATGAAATATAATGAAAGTTCTATATCCAGATTATGGGAGGCTATGGTGTTCTCTCAAGTTTGCCCTTCGTGAGGAACTTATCCATCAGGCTTCCAAGTAGAAGAAACAGTGTGAGGCTTCCCTTCATCTTATCCTTGACTGCATTGAAGCACTTGAGGGTAATATCTCCTTGAATGCCTCAGAGAGGGACCAGGAACACTTGCTAGCTTTGAGAGACCAATATGCAGAAAGTCTGAGGGAACAGGCCGAATATGCTATACTAAAAACTCATTCAACTTATATTGACCAAGGTGACAAAGCCAGGCATCTCCTTGCCCTCAGACTATGGAACCAAGAGGCCTCCCCATTTAGTGCTCTCTATTACATCCCAGCTTGATAACTCTCTGAAAACTGCACCCAAGGAGCTAGTTAACAAATTTGCCCTATACTACCAGTAGCTGTACAATACTCCTGTCAACTCTCCTCCTATACCCAAATTCTGGGAGTACCTGTCCCATATCCAACTCCCTCACCTGACCCAAGACCAGCAAAATGTTCTGATGGGTCCTATATCTTCCCAAGAAATCCATGCAGCCATCAGTTCTCTCCCTTCAGATAAATCCCCAGGTCCAAATGGCTTTTCTCCTAATTTCTATAATTTTCATTTTCATTTTTATTTTTAATACTTGTAAATCCAAATGACCAAACTGCCCATTTTCATTGGAGACAAGTTTAAAACTAAAAAACACACAAAAAATTAACAAACAAACATAATACAAACAAAACATTCAATCAATAAAATACAATACATAAAAATACACCATGTTTCCAAAGATAGCCACTGTTTTAACCGTGTCTTAAAACCCTGACAGGAGTTATTATTAACAACTTCTGAAGATTTCATGTGAACCTGAAAAGAACTATTCTGAATAATCTCTAACGGAATTCTATTAAAAAAACTAGGTGCTCTAAATAATAAGGATCTCTGCCCAAAAGTAGTCTTAAAAAATGGTTTTTAAAATTTATAATTGTGCTGGGACCTAGTAAACAATGCATTAACTAATCTAGGAAACATTAAAGAAATAGAATAAGGAAAAAAATTACATTTAACTTTAAATAAGAAAATGCCATCTTATAAAGTACTCGATTTTCAAAAGATAAGGAAGATGATTGATTGTACAGATCAGAGCAATGGGTTTGAAAGGGCAAATTTAGCCAAAAACCTCAGAGCTGACTGGTAAATTACTTTAAGAGGACTCAAAACATTACTACATGGGGACGTATAAATCAGTATGCCACAATCGAGTATGGAGAACAGAAAGCTATGAACTAAGAGCTTTCTGGATTCCAAAGTTAAAAAAGATTTTACTTGATACAGCATACCCAACCTCTGATGAAGGATTTTCCTAGGATTCTGAATGTGAGGTTCAAAAGAAAAATGTGTGTCCAACGTAATACCTAAGTATTTAAAAACAGATACATTTTCAATTATGTTTCCTGTACTATCAGAAATTGGAAGCAAATCAATTAGTACATTTTTCTTCTTAGAAAACACCATTACTTTGGTTTTCTGGGAATTCAAAACCAGGTGACTTAAGGATAACCACTCCTGTAGGAAATTCAAATCAGTTTGAAGATAGGAAAGGGCGACATTGGGTCTGGGATCTGAACAAAAAAGAACAGTGTCATCTGCGTAAAGAATCATTTTAGTTTTTGTACATATATCAGATGCGGAATTCATAAATAAGGAAAAAATAAGTGGTCCCAGAATTGAAACCTGGGGCACACCACAAACTAAGGGAAGAGAATGGGATAAAGATGAACCAATAATAGTTCTAAATGATCTTTCAGAAAAAAGGTTTTGATACCACATATTTACTTCATCAGAAAAATGAAGACCTTGAAGCACACCGGGAGGAAGATCAAATTCAACCAAATCAAAAGACTTGGTGAGGTTCACGAACAGTGCCACACATGAAAGTCCACTATCAAGTGCTCCATGGACACTGCCCTTGAACCCCACCAAGGCTGTTTCAGTGTTATATCCTGGCTTAAAGCCATGTTGGTTCTCTGATAACAAAGAATACCTCCCAAGAAAATCCAAGGTTTGGTCCATGACAATCCTTTCCAGAATGTTTGAAATATGTGATAAAAGGGAAATAGGACGATAATTAGTAACTAAAGAAGGATTTCCATTCTTTAGGATGGGTTTTATAACTGATCGTTTCCAGCTACTCGGAAAAACATTATGATATAAGGAAATGTTAAAGATATGAATGAATGGATAAACAAAACAATCAATACCCATTCTAATTATCCTAACATCAACACCATCCGGGTCCTGAAAAGGTTTTGGATTATTTTTCAAAAAGTATTTTTTTACTGAGAAAGGGGAAAAAGACTTAAAATAAAACTTTGGATTAGTGTCATTATGAATATCATTATTATCAGATACATCATCCAGATCTATGGGAGCTCTATAAGGGCCTAAGTTCCCAAAATGACTATTGAAAATATTAGATACCCTAAGATGCTCAGTTATACTTTGTCCATTATGATGAAGAATAGGAACGGAATCTACTTTACCCTGTCCCAAAATTTTATTTAAGGAACTCCAAGTCTTTTTAGAATTGGCCCTAGAATTCCTTTGTTCATTTAAACAATAAGTGACCCTAGCTTTCCTAATTTCAGATTTACACTTATTTCTAAGTGTCTTATACTCTTGAAGAGCAATCAGGGTTCTAGAAAGAGTATAAGATTTCCAACACTTGTCATATTTTCTCATTCAGTGAATGAGGTCCCTTGTAACCCATTCTTGTTTGGATGATCTAATTCTTATTTTCTTTAAGGGAGAGATTATATTTGCAATTGCATGATAAGCTATGCAAAAAAATTCCCACATTTCATCAATATTAGAGCTAATTACCAAAGGGGACCAGTCAATTTTATTATATAAATCTTGGATTCCCTTGGGGGTAAACTTAGACAAATTTTGACATTCAACATATCTGGGAGGACTTTTTAACAATGTTATGGACCACTCACATTTGACAGGACAATGGTCACTCACACTGAGCTCACTCCTATACTTCACAAGTTGTTTATTTCCTTTTGTGAGGTATCTCAGATCTCTTTTGGTAGAGGCATTAATAGTAGTTATACCCAAACCAAGTAAATCCCCAGATAAGGTTATCAATTACCAACCTATATCTCTCATGAATTATGATATTAAGCTCTTTGCCAGAATATTGGCTAACAGAATCATGCAGATTTGGGATGGATTAATGGAGCCAGAACAAGCTGGCTTTATGAAGGGTCAATCATCAGTCGACCACCTAAGAAAATGATCGCATACCTTTTCTGCCTCCAGGGAAGCCAATTAACCTATGGTCTTGGTTTCTCTGGACACAGAAAAGGCTTTGATAGAGTGAACTGGGCATTTTTAGTTGCTGTTCTGGAAAAATCTGGTTTCCCCAGGATATTTATTAAGTGGGTACAAGCTTTATATTCCTGTCCCAGTGCAAAGATTTATTGTAACTGAGTACTGTCTGGGAAGATTGAACTACAGTCCAGTACTCACCAAGGTTGCCCACTTTCCCCTCTTTTATTTAACCTGTATTTGGAACCCCTACTTTCCCTTCTTAGAACCTCTCCTTCCGTAAGCAGGATTCCTATTGCCTCATTAGACCTCAGATTCTTTGCATATGCAGATGACATACTGCTACACCTCTAAAATCCTGCAGCATCAATTAAGGCAGCCCTTAAGATTATCAGACATTTTGGCAAGTATTCCAATTACAAACTCAATCTGCACAAAACAGCAATAATGCCTTTAAACCCCTTGGTCGTCAGTTCTGACTTTGTTCACTTGGGACTGAAATGGGCCATCAAGCTTAAATATCTAGGCATCACTCTCACACAATCCTGGGTATTAATGAAAAAACGGAAGCTGGATGAGCTGGTTAATATAATCCATCAGGATTTACAAAGATGGGCTTCTCTCCCCTTGTTTATACAAGGTAGAGTTAATATTATCAAAATTAATGTTCTTCCCTGATTATTTTATCCCCTATACATGTTGAATATCTTGCTCCCCCTTAGTTGGTTCAAGAAAATACAGTACATGGTATTATTTTGTCCTTTCTATGGAAAGGTAAAACCCCACATATGGCTTGCAACCGCCTTGGGCTCCCTAAAGACATGGGAGGGCTTAAACTGCCCAATTTCCTTGCATACCATTTTACAAGTCACATAGCAAAATATGCTAAATGGCCTAGAGTAGAAATCTCACCAAACAATGTTCAGTACACCCCTCTATGGCTTCAAATTGAGAGGACTTTGATTGAAGAAGCTGGAATTTCACTAGATAGCTTGTATTTAATGTTGCCTAAGTGCCTGCCAGAACACTTTGGAATTTGATCATTTTTACATCTCTGAGGGTGCATACACAACTCTGTAAAGTGTTGCATTACCCCAACACATTGGATGTTTCCCAAATGATTTGCAGCAATCCAAACTTTACAGTGGGGGGCCACATGTTGAAGCGCTACATCTTCTTTAGCAGGGAAGACAGTCCTTGACCTTCTTTCCAATGGGCGTATTCCTCAGAGCCACGAACTGATGACATGATTCAATATGCCAGTCCAGTCCATCTTTAAAATCTCCTGATCCACCACTTGTTGATTGTATGGTTTGGCTTGACATCATGGACTAATAATCAGAGAGATCTTCTCCAATTGTTCCAAATGCTGGCCTGGCAGTCCCACTCAGTCTCCCAATTGAATAATGTCCTACTTAATAAACTCTTCCCTGAGATGACAGGTCATTCCAGATACTGGTCCCTCTCTTTCCCAGATTCTACCTTTGACTGGAAACATGTTTGGTGAGACCTTTATTACCTATTATCTAATGACAGGCTCCGCCTTATCCAATTTTATATTTTAAATGACATCCATTACACTCCTGCCCAATTGGCTAAAATGGGGAAACTCTCTTCTCCCCTATACACCAGGTGTGGGCAGGCAGATGGGACTCTTAGGCATATTTTTGGGGATTGCCTGAAGGTGTCCCCTCTTTGGGAGAAGAGTAAACAGAAACTGGACCCACTTTTGGGGTTGGAGGAATTCTTTCTCCCAGAAATATGTTTTGGTAGGTGACTACTCCAGGGTGCACGCCAAAGAATGGAGATACTGGCTGGCTTTGATTTCCCTATCAGTTAAAAAAGTGATTTTATGCCATTGGAAAGACCAGACTGAAATTTCACATTCTGAAGGGCTCAATGAGTTACTGCATAACTTGAGGATTGAAAAAAATGATAGCTAGCCTTCATAGTCGCCTGCCAGTACATAGAAAGAAATGGGAAAAACTGCACACATTAGTCTTGGTACCCCCTTCTACCTACAGAGTGACAGGAGTTTTCTAGTTCCTTTTTTTCGGTTGTTGGTCGATATCTTCTTTACTTTCACAGCCTAACCTACGAAGATTTCCTGGAATCTAATACAGCTAATTTTGGACATACAAGAACAGAAAGGACTACAGTCTTGCTGCATTGTACCTCTGGGGACTGAGAGAGGGGGGAAGGGTGGGTGGTTACTATAGAGATCTTTATGTTGTTAGTGTTGTGAGTTGTAGTTTGTATGTCTGTATGCTTTGTGTATTATGAAACTCTAATAAAGTTTATTCAATTTCAAAAAATAAGATTCTGACAGCTGTTCACCAAGCAATCCACCAAACTGAATAACCTAAAAATATCTTATGGCTTCTTTTGTCTGATACTGACCAAGCTCTTTTTGGGTTAGCACTGTTCATATCCCTCTCTCCAAAAATGTACAGGGGACTGGGCCTTATCCTAACTACACTTTTCTTCTGTACATGACCAGGCTCTATCTGGGCCTCTACTGTTATTGTCTTTCTTATTGAATGTAACATTGACCAGGCTCTTCTCGAGCCAGACTATATATCCTATATATATTGTAACCATAACTGATGTGGAACCTTTGGAAAAGAGCACTTGTGCACAAAGGTGTTTTTCCAAAAATCTAATAAATAAGCAGGCACTTATCTGTAGAGTACAGCTCATAGCCTGCAAGCAATCATCTTCTCAGTGTTTTTCTTCTTGCCATCAAATTATAGGAATATGACTTTTTTTTTAAATGCTTGTTTTAACTTTTCATGATAAAAATCAGGGTTTATGTTCTTTTGAAATTATACAACTCCCATCTCTCACAATAAACTATAGGATGAGTCTCCTCCTCTGCACACACACATAGAGCTTCATAATTAGAGTGCAGTACATACACAGGTTCTATTAGAACAAACTGTGTGGAATGCAGAGGTCCGGTAGTGGAACACTATCAGAATGGAATTCCACTTCCAAACTTCATTTAAGAATTTTTTGAACAGTTTTGCACAATTCCAAAAGTAGTTCCCATTGTAACTATTCAAGCTGCATGTTCTGTTACTACTTGAGATTTTGATTTTGGAATTATGCAATTGTAAAGCACTGGAAAGGTGTTCTGCAGTTCTACTTTTACTATTCTACAGCACTTTTTAATGACATATGGGCCTGATTCTAGAAGGGTGGTGTAAGTTGCCGCCAAACGTAACTTGTACCACTCGCAACCGTGACATTGATCCTGCGCCTTATTCTAGAAGGGGCAGGGTCACCGCAGCTAAGTCCTGTGACTTGCGACATGTGGCCAGGTACGCCGAACAGAGGGCACACCTGGTGAGCATGTTGCAAGCTGCAACGCAACGCTTGCAAGTGCCTCGCATGCCCAGCTGCGCCACAACAGGGTGGCCTGAAGGGCTGCCCACCCCATGCCCCTAAACCTACATTAACTGCCCTGCAGGGCTGCCACATCAACTGCCCCAAATCCCTCAGGTATTTATCACCCAGGGTGCCCACACCAACTGCCCTCCAAATCCTTGTGAGTTTGCTGCCCGTCAGGGACTTCTCACACTTCCAGCCCCTGAATCCCCTGATGTAACATGCCCCGCAGGGTGGCACTGTCATCCCCTCACCCATTCCCTGACCTCCAAATTGACGGCTGCAAAAGTGGCAAATACCTTGCCCTGGTAGTCTAGCGCCCCTACCCAGCTGTGCTAAATTAATTTCTTAGCGAGTCTTTTCATTATGCACTCATACTGAACTCAGTCGGTGGCTGGCCATGGTGGTGAGAGGTGGGCTGTGTCAGTCTCTGGCTGGGGATCAGTGAGGGGTGCTGGGTGGGCTGGCATGACTGGGTGGGGGGCACTAGACTACCAGGGCAGGGTATTTGCCACTTTTGCAGCCACTGACTCGGGGTTGGGGCACGGGTGGGAGGATGACAGCCCTGCCCTGTGGGGCATGTTACATCGGGGGATTCCGGGGGGCTTGGGGTGTGGGAAGCCCTGCGGGGCATTACATGCACAAGGATTCAGGGGCAGTTGGTGTGGGCAGCACTGTGGGGCACTTACCGAATGGGGGCATGTACAGTAGGGGGATGGGGTGGGATCATGGCCCTGAGTCTAGAACTGTTTGTGTGGTTCCCATTGGGACAACAACGGAGGCAGTCTGGGCATGGGGGGGCACATAGACCAGGTTCTACAGAGCCCTCAGAGGATGTATGTAAGTTACACGAGCTAAATGCAGGTGTAACTTACAATGCCGGTTCTCCTCCAGGGGTTCTTGTAGAATCGTAACATTGGGGTCTTTGTTGCTGCCCTTCTGGAATGGGGTGCAACTGCTGCCATAAACCCCTAATGCCATGTCGCAGGGGGGTCATGGTGCAACTGCCGGAGTACCTGATGTTCGGCACAAGTGGCCTGTGACATGTCACAGGCTACTTTGTAGAATCGCACAAGTCGCAGCTGCTGGGGTAAGTTGCTACTTGCACCATTATACTTGATGCAACTGCTGTTATGCCAGGTGTAACTTTTCTAGAATTGGGGCCATAATCTCCAGCTGCCAGAACAGAAGTCCATGATTTTGAAAGGTCGGGGACTGTATTCTGTGGTTTGGAAATGGAGGTTTATGTAATTAGTAGAATATTTGTTAATGTGCATGTTCTGATTCCATGGTTTAATTTTACTTTTAAGAGTGTAGAGGTTGAAGAGTTTTCAGTTGTTTTTGTTTGTTTTGTTTATAAGTTTGTGTCTAGTCAGTTGCAACTAGTGTGATGGCTTCTTCAAAGGGCAGTATCCAAAAGTCTCCAGCTTCATACTTACACCAGTGGAAACCAGCATCCTGGTGACAGAGGTCTCTAAATATGCTGACCAACTGTTTTGAGACAAAAGGTTTCCATTCCAAGAAAAGGAAAAAATATGGGAAGAAACATGCCCTGTCATGGGTGGTGGTGGACAGAAAGGCCCAAACAGTGATGCAGGTCAAGGTGGGAGAACTCTCCTATATTATCCAATTGAGAAAGATGACAGATGTAAAGGACTTATTGTACAGTTGTGCATGAGGTGGATAAGCTGAGTTCCTGTGGGTTCCTGTCCTGTTTATCCCCTGCTCATCCTCCTCCCCACCCTGACCATCACCAACAGTCTAAGACTAATGCATGCATCCCTTTGATGCTGCTGCCACAGGAGAAGATGCTTTGTCTTCAACTTGCTATGCTGTCCAGGAGTCCCAGGTGTCCCCAGACTCACTACAGCCAGTCAAATTTGGCATATTGTGACAGACTCAGCATTTCTGCTGGAGGTATAGAAATCCCATACTGAAGATTTTTTAAATGATTAGGGTCCCCACTTAGCTGTTGTCTGTCCAGGGGGGGGCACTGATTGGACCTGATCCTCTACACGTACCACCCTCAAGCATACCCCATGCTACTACTTTTCTTCATTGTCTCCTGATATGCACCAACAGCGGACAGAATTATTTATTTTGTTGCAGCACTGAGAGTACACTAAAAATATTTCTCAGACTCACCAGACTACAATAAATTAACTTTCAATACCCAGAGATTATTAGGAGCAGCTTATTTCTCATGTGCTAGCTATTTCTGGAATGTATACAGAGAGCTGGTTCATAATAGAACCACTAAACAAATATAGCCAATAGCAAGCACAAAAAAAATCAAACATAAAGACTGCAAAAATAATAAGAAAATTAGCTACACTAAAGACTTTTCACAGTCTTACGTTCTGTGTTTTCTCTGAATGACATCTGTACTTTTGTTTGTGCAGGCTTAGACCTGCACCCCCCCCACCACCACCACCACCACCACACTACAGCAGCTATAGCCAATTAGATCAGACTAACCAGCACAAAATAGAGCAATTAAAAAACACTGAAGATTGCTCTGGCATTCTAACTATAAGCCTGTAGTAACATTTTGCAGGAATGAGTAAATTTAGAGCAAGATTTGGGGTCAGCATACTTCAACAAAACTGCAGCAGCTCAGCTGAAGAGATCCTTTTCTCTAGAAGGCCTCATGAGTTCTACAAGACTGCAATGCCATAAGGGGTCACATGGTGTGGATATTCTGTCTGAAAGGTGCCCATATGGTGTTACTTCTATCCATGGAATCATTTTCAGCAAAAATATCTGTTCTATGCATAACTGATGCTTCCATGGAAAGAAAACTATTTCACAATAAAACAGTAGAATGCCACTGGCTCAGTGGTGTGGAGGGCTAAAATGCTGGATGCTTCACCATCTGCCAGACTGGCAACCTGGGTTAGGGAATGGATGCAGGATGCTCAGGGGCCAGCCTAGGAGGAAGGATTGAGTGTCCCAATGACAGCTCTCCTCCCTTGGTGGGAAGTATGTGCATCCAAGTAGGTGGTTGCCACCTAGAGGATCTGGAAGGCAGTGCAGTGGAATGCCAGGGAAGGTGTCATGCCTACTTGTTGCTGAGGGGCATCTCTGTGGAGGTGGAGTTTGTACAACTGGTCATTGCATATGCTGCAGGCCCAGGGAGAAAAAACAGAGGAAAACCCCTGACCATGGCAAGATGAAAGTCTCATCCCCTACAGTCAGTGTGGTCTCAGTGTTGATGATGTAGTGGGAGGAACAGAACTAACTTCTTTTTTAGCCTCTAGACAGAGTGCTACTCTACACATCACCCCAGTACTGTCAGGTGGAAAATATTCTAATTAGCAAACAGAAAGAAAAGTACTTCAGACATAAGAAGTGACAGCAGACTACATCTGAAAGTTACTATTAATTCCAGGCAGTACACTAGTTCTTTAAAAAAACAGAAAAAAAAACAGTAGAATGCCATTTCATGATTTACGCTACAGAATTAATGCCATTGGCAGAATTCAGGTACAGCTAAAAACAGACAACTGGCCATCAATGCATCATAATGGACCTTAGGTATGTGGGTAAGGGGCGTCAGAAGCAAGTGGGTGTATTTCTGATGATTCCATGTAATTTTCAGATGTTAGTAACATAGCACCTTTCACGGAAAAAAATGCATAACTGTGGAATGTTGTAATGCCATTCTCTGGTGGAATTCTGCCATTTTGTTTCCAATGAAGTTCTGCAGAATTAGCATTTTTCAGAATTCCACATAATCCCATTCCACTGAATTTGAAAATTCCAGACAGCACCACTATATAAGCAATAAGACATGTCAGGGTGTGTATTATGGTGACATAATCACATTCCTCAGGTGTGTTGCTAGACACAAGGTGCAACCAAATGCACCTGAGAAGTGAGATTATATAACCATAATGGCACAGCCTGGAGTGTCATATTGAGCTTATAAAATAGTACTTAAATATTTGATTTAAAAGAATCAACATACGAATAAATTATTTTAAAAATATAAACATTGAACCTTTCACCAAAATATATTTCTATTTTAACTTTGAAGACAAAAAATAGTCCATATTCTGGGGGGGAGGTAGCTAAAAAGAATAAAAGTCAATAAGAAGCATGCATGATACACTTTTTCATAAGAAAACAAAATTGTTATCTTATTTGGGTTTTAATACAGGTACAGTATTTTAATGGAAATGTGTTCAAAACATTTGAACTTGTTAGGTTAGGGATTTCACATGAAAACACCCATGTATGATTCAAATGTACGTGTTTTTATGAACTTTAGGAATGTTTTTAAGCAGTTTGTGGCTGCCTCTGCCTATGTAATTGTTTTCCTGCTTTTTTTTCTCTTTGTGTATATAGTATTATTGCCTACTTTCTTATTTATTTTTGTTTACCACATAAGGTACACTACATAAGTCAATGCATATTTTCAGGTATGGCCTGGGAGTATACATCAAGTAAAAAAACACAAGAAGAATACATGATACAGTTAGCATCCATCGTTGAACTAGAAGCGACTCAAAAGCAAAAACGTACAATCAAAAGTTACAAAAACTAATATCATTTATCCAGTTTTCTTTTTCTCTGTCTTTCCCTACAGTCAACATATAGAATGTTTACCATTCCACTGCCACAATGTTATGCTCCCAACACACACACACACACACACACACACACACACACACAACACACACCTCATGTGGAACCACAGCCTCAATTTTATCTCTGTCAGGGTAAGCAGCAGAAATTTCCCTTATATGCTGGTGAAGAGAGGAGGAGGATTTTTTCATTATCAGCAATGACACATTAATAATGAAAACTATAAATAATACTTAATGGCCCAGATATTCAAAAGGGTTGCGCATGGCACAACAGTGTTGCACTATGCGCAACCCACTGATGCACCCCGGCACGATATTCAAATGGGAATTGTGCCTGGCACAAATCCCGATGCACCAGAGCGCATCAGTAATGTATGCAGTGCAAGTGGGGGGGCATGCCCATGCATACTCTGCACATTCTGATATTCAGTCCGGGATGTGCTGAGTCCATGCATGCGCAACCCCTACTTGCGCCGCACACAGTTGATCCGATCACGGGCATTTGTAAAATAAAACTACATCCAATATCCCTGGAGGTCCAGCAGACCCCCTCCCCACCGCCCACTAAGCCCCACGCCCGCTCCCCAGGTCAGCGGTGGGCAGCACCACCGCCTGCCGCCCGCCACCTGCCGACCGACACTACAGGTGATTCATGCTGCTGTCTCAGCGTGAGCTACCGGGCGTGAAGCCCCTGTCTCATACATATTCCAGATATGTGAATGGATCCATTCACATATCTGAATGTGTAGTATGGTAGGGGCTGCACAATCATTGGCTCACACTGTAGACCAATGGGCACAGCCCCACTTGGGGGGTCAGTCGCTGGGCGGCGGGGCAGCAGGTGGGTGGGGTGTTGCCGCCCGCCACTGACCAGGGAGGTGGGGCGGCGGGGATCAGTGGGCAGGTGGGGAGGGGGGTCCGCTGGACCACCATGGATATTGAATGTAGTTTTATTATACAGATGCCTGCAATCGGGCTGACAGCGGTCCACTGGACCACCAGGGATGGTGGAATTTATTTATTTACACCTAAGCCCACGATCGGGCTGCGAGTTGTCCACTGGACCACCAGGGATATAAGTATTTATTTAATTTTATAAATGCCCATGATCGGGCTGACAGCGGTCCACTGGACCACCAGGGATATAGGACTTTATTTAATTTACAAATGCCCGGGCTGACAGCGGTCCATTGGACCACCAGTATATTGGATTTATTTTATTTACTGTATACTCAAGCCCATGATCAGGCTGACAGTGGCCCACTGGACCACCAGGGATGTAGGTGTTATTTTATTTAACAAATGCCTATGATCGGGCTGACAGCGGTCCACTGGACCACCAGGGATATAGGTGTTATTTTATTTGACAAATGCCCGCGATAGGACTGACAGTGGTCCATTGGACCACCAGGGATATTGGATTCATTTTATTAATACTCAAGCCTGCGATCAGGCTGTGGGGCATATTGCCATGCTGTGCAGGGTGCGTTGGTCCCCGACGGCTGCTGCCTGGCAGGGTGCCAGGTGAAAGTCGCCGGGGATCAGCACACCTGCATGCAAATGGGGCCAAAATGACATGCAAATGGCCCCATTTGTGCCTTGCATGCATTATGGTCCCATTTGCATGGGTACTTTCAAACATCACGGTTGTTCGCATAGCGCAATGGAACTTGTGATAGTGCATCCTCCTGCTCCACTCTGGCCACTTGCACTGGCGCAATGCCACTGCGCCATGCACACTGTGGGTGGCCAGGGTGTGATATTCAATGCTGCTGTGCAATGGCGCAGCTCCATTGAATATCGCCCAGTCAATGCCCCTACGCAGCCAAGTTGCACTGCGCCCAGGCTTGCGCCACAACCTGGCACAGTTTGAATATATGGGCCAATGTCTATTAGTTGCCTATGTGTGCAAGGAGAGTGGGATGATCAGAAAAAAAATTTCTTATGTGTGTAAGAAGAGTGTGATTATCAGAAAAACAACATTCTATATATTTTTTTAATTTGTGGTAGTTTTATTTTAGGGCCTAGTTGAAGGTTTTTAGTATGTAAAGGTAGCAGCTTCTGTATGTTTGTGAGGGAAGGTCAGTTCTGGCTGTAGGGGGATTGATTTGTTCATTATGTGATGTGGTTACTAACAAATCCAATCAGGTTTAGGACCAAGATGACTGTGCATTTTGTTGAAATAAGACATGATCACATGACTGGATTTATCCTGTTAAATTATTTTGATTGTTAGACCCATTTTATAATAACAAATGTTTCAGCAAAAGAAAAATTATTATAGATGGTTATGCTTTTAAACTATGTGAACTGTGTTACTTTATACTTGCTATCTACTCATTAATCAATTTCACAAATTGCCAACTTATTGCTTAATCGTCCTGCTTATGGTAAGTATAACTTCCGGGAACACTTGCATAGCATTTAATACATTCATCCTGTAGCTCCATTAAAAACTACAATTGGCTTTTCTTCTTTAAGCAATTCATCTGACCAGTCAAATCTCCCCAACCCCAAATCTATACAGTAATTTTAAAATATAAATAAAATGAACATCATGCAGATTCATTGAGCTACAGTTATTGAGCATCCACTCAGCCATTCTTCAAGTAAATACAACTCATTTTGGGTCATCCTGCTGCTGCTGTCTCCAGATGATATAGATAAATGAATACCGCCCACCCTTTTTTGAAAAGCCACTTTACAAATACAGGATTGGGATGATATTAGCATATTTTGTAAAATGCATCAACCTCATAGACACATAGAATTTGTTGGCAGATAAGGATCACTTGGCCCATCCAGTCTGCCCATTTCTTCCTATCTACACTACTACATCAGACCATGCCATATCTACAGCTCTTCCTCCCTCCTGCCTTCCTTTCCACTATGATTATTTTGTGCTTATACCATGCATTCTTTAATCCCTCCAGTTGTGTCCCTTCATGAAGTCCTGTACCTGTATTTGGTACAGGAGGTACAAGCACTTTTCTCAGTTTGCACTACAGCATTCAAATGGGGTATATCTAGTACCTTTATTGGGTTTTATTAGTAAACCCTGGGGTTAGTAGGGGAGTTATATATGGAAACAACTAACAGTGTTTGAAAAATCTTTCCTTTTAGTGCTGGCTGCCTCAATGTGACACAGGATATAAATCTCCCCTTCCTCTCTACACTGGTCCCTGTCTCACTCCATTAACTGGCTGCAGTGCCTCAATTCAAGTTTCGCAGCAGATACCTTCTCATTGTCAACAAATAGGCTTTTTTTGCAAAATGTGTTATTACTACTGTACTTAATTCAAATGAATGCAGAGTTGGTTTCAAGTCTGGTAAATAATCAGATTAAGATAACTATAACATAACATTTGTTCCAAGAGGGATGTTAAAATTAACTGTTATTAATTAAAGGAGCAATCATGGACCTCCAAGCCTCATAGCTCCTTTAACTTCTTAGTATGAATCATAGGAAGGTTAATGCTTTATGGTGCAGTAAATGCTAAAGAGAGAAACAAAATGTGAGATACACTGTACAATAAATATTGCAGATCTGAATAATTTCCACAGTGCAAAACAAGGGGTAGAGAATGCTGGGTTATTGAACTGGAAGCATAATTTTAAAAAAAGTGTATTTGACTTTCGTGAAACATTAAGGACTACAAGAAACAATGGGTGTTTTTTAAGGTCCCACTCCTCACAGGTGGAATAAACTGCATAGTTCTAAACAAGCTGTGTTGGATTTGATTTTTAATTACCAACAGTTAAAGCCCAGTGGCCTCAGCTTTCACTATAGTCTTCTACACAAATGATGTCACTCAGTTGTGGAACTGATTGCTAATTAAAACTTGAATGCTGGGTGGGGGAAGGATAGCATCAACAAGGGAACAAAAATGGAAAAAAATTAAATTGGTTCAAAATAATAGATAAAGCAGTACAGTAGAAACACTAAACAAATAATGTACATGTCTAAATTTTAAATTACATAAAGAAAGAGAGAACCAGATTGGTATTCCCCTCTAATGATTTTTGTTTGCATTTACTACTTTACAGTACTTGGAATGTAGCACAAAGCATTTGTGATATCATTACATACTTTGGTTACATATTTCCATTTTGGTAGACATACAGTCTATATATGTTTGCTGAAGACATGTCTATGTTTATTTATTTACTTAAAATATTTGGTCAGGAGGACACATTAAGCTGAAAACACCTTGTTTCTAGAATAGATGTGCTCTGGTCAAATGTATGTACAGTACATCAAAAATGGTCACATCGCACTTGATAAGATGTCTCTTCAAACCTGATTGGCTAAGACCCATTCAGCACTACCATGATATCTCCAGTCCTGATAACACCACATCTTTAAAAAATGTCCTAGTAAACCTGTTTGTTGCTTACCTGTAACTATTTTGATAACAGCAATAATACGCTGTAGAATGTGTTGTCATTTGAGAGAATACTATTTCTTGGATGTTTGAAAGCATCTCATTTATGCCTCATGCATCAAAACACATCCAAGGTGTGGCATTATCTCAGTATAACACACTCACTGCTCCTTATTATTGCTGAATCATAAATCCCTTATGTGATTTGAGACAATCAGCATCAAAGCAGGACCACTCACTCTGCATAAAGTTGTCATCTTGTCGGCAATGTTAAAAGGAAACATTTTGTTTCAGAGGAGTGGGGTGAGGAGCATTGCATTAGTTTTTGTGATCAAAATAGACAAAAATGTATTATAAATCAGTCTAGCTAACTCAGATGATTTATAATAAGCTTATATGTGCCCGGAGAGATGTGTGTAATTATATGAGTGTCATCTCCCACAGTGTGGACAGACAAAATCCCTTAGTGTCATTTTGTTGTCATCTTCCCTTAAAAATATAAGATTACACTCTCACATAAGAGACATTTCTAAAAGCACACATAAACTTGTATATTCTCTCTGTGAAGAATACTTCATCTACAAAAATATAATTTATTTAGTACTGTAGACTTTATACTGACATTCTATTAGTGTGTGTGTGTGTGTGTGTGTGTGTGTGTGTGTGTGTGTGTGTGACTGCTACAGGGCATGCAATAAGATAGACCTTACCACATGCCACAGGTAGGGTGTGTAGCATGTGGGGCAGTCATAAACTTTCAACAACCTGGGAAGTGTGATAAGATCCAGTGGATCATTATGCTTATACAACAACTCATTTAGGTAGAAAAATGTCTAAAGAAGCTGGTTTATAAGTTTAAAAGACAACTGTTCATTTGATTGATAACTAGCAGTGCAGAAAGACAAATCTTCCTGCACCACAATGTGGTTCAGCCAATCATGTCCTTTCTTTTATTACCGCAGTTTTACAAATATGTCTTCTCATACAGTATGTGTGTAAACCAGCCTACCAGTGCAGCCAGCAGGCATGAAGACAATACAGGCTTCAAGGTAAGCCTGGGAAAATTGTGGTGTTCCAAGGGAATTACTGGGACCCTTGGTAATAGTGAATGTGGGAAATCCCTATAAATTAGTACATGTTAAAACAGTATACAGGGTATTGAATAGCTGGTATTGCCTAGCAAAAGGCCATGCAAAACAGGAAGTAATTATTACAATTTCAGAAATGTTCAGCAGTGGACTGATATATGTATATGTGTGTGTGTGTGTGTGTGTGTGTGTATATATATATATATATATACACACATATAACTATATATATATATATATGTATGTATACATTCTGCTAATCAAACTTGCTAAGTGCTATACATTGTTAGGGCTGATTAGCACTTTTAGGAGCAAAAGGCTAATCAGTTTTTCAACTTATTTAACACCCTGGTATACCTGTTGGTCCCTGCTTATGAAAGGGGCCCTGGAGTCACATTAAATTGCAATGTTCAGTGATAGTATGTATATATTTACATAACAAAAGTGGTGTTATTTACCTCTGATAAAAAGCATAAGGCCTAAAACACTTTATTAAGTGAAGACTGTATGTCATAATGGCATACTTAACAAATGGGAGAATAGCTTTCTCGATGTTTATTGGCATCACGGTAGCATTCTAAGGTAAATATATAAACTCAAGAAAAACAGTAAAATTGTCATATAAGACCTTATACAGCTAAAACGGTGTTGTATAGTATAGATCGTAGGCATATGGATTGGCTAGCAGTGCAACGGTTATACTTCATCTTCATTGACTGAAGAAAGTAGCTTCGAAACACTGGCACACTTATGACTTTGCCACTCGTGAATATGTATTGGTCATATTATTACATGTAGAGGTAAATGTGACATGCAGCCATAACATATATCTGCCTGTCTGTCCATCTCTCTGAAGCTTATGTTTTTTATTTGTTTTCAGAACAGCCACGGCGTCTCATATGCTCTGAATTCAGTGGTGGGTAACCACTGACATATTGGGCACATTCTAAGAGTAAAGAAAGCAATAAAGTATTCTATGAAAAGAAAAAAAAAGCAGAGTATCAAGAAAATGAGATCTACTCTACGGTAACCCAAAATAAGAAGTAACCACATACTGTATGTACTGTAGCTGAGCCCACTAGCTGCACTGGGAGACTCAAATCCCTGCAGACGTCGAGTTATTATTTATTAGACTGTGCTACCGGCCCTGGATAGCGTTTCTTTTGGCAGCAGTACATATGTGTCACCTAAAGTACAGTACAGACATTTCACTTATGAAGCTTTTATTGGAAGACAGTGCTCCAAGAAGCCGAGAACATATGCAGATATGTTAAACCATGCTGCCAGTGAGAAATATTTTTGACTGCGTCTTCATAAACATACAACAGGAAGATGCCGCCAGCTAAAGGCTGTACCTTACTGTGAGTTTCTGGCGACTGCTATATTGTGCTACAGTTTAATTGCTAGTATCAAAATAAATATGCAGTACAAGTACATACACAGAACACAGCACTTTGCACACTGTACTCTATGAGTATAAACATACAGTAAGTGACTTCATTAGAAACGGTATGGTCCCACTCCCGATTTATCTATTATACTGTGTAACCACAAACCATATCTGCTTTTGCTAACGTGCTATTAACGCTCCAATGCTTGTGCTGTCCTACGTCCCTCAGAACTAGAAAGCAATCTATAAGTACTGTAAATGGGACCTGAGCAGTAGACCGTGCAGCTCAGAGATCTTCTGAAATGCACTGTCGGCCAGCTTGCTGTCTTGTTCTCTAGAGTTTTTACCAACGTGTACCTACAATTATCATGGGAAACATCTCTTCGCAAAGCCGTGGTGTGTGTGTGTGTGTGTGTGTGCGCACATAATCATCATTTTCTGCATCATATGATTTCTGGTTTGGAGCCTCAGCTCAGGTGCTCGTACTGTTGCACCCCCCTCTCAACCCCCGCTGCAGCAGTAGACTACTGAGTAAGAGCTGGGATGCTCTGCTCTGCTCAGCTACAGACCCTCGCTCCTGCAGTCCTCAAGTCTTGCACCGGGTTATTCTCCGTTTATTGGCTTGTGCAGTAGTGATATAGATGAACCCTCGTTCTTTGCTAGCTGAAGTTTATTTGCAGACTGCTGAGACAGCCTTTCCATTCATTAAACATGTACTGTATCCCCTTCAGGGATAGTACCTCTAAGACGAAGACAAAGCAGTCATGGCAGCAAAAAGCTCCCGACTTCACATAGTGGGCATGCTAAAACCCTTTCTTTTCTCCTTATCAGAGTTTGAATTATTGAAAAGCTACAGTAAGCTAAATGTGAGTGTACCCCGGGGAGGGTGAATGAATGCAGAGCCCCAGCGAAGAACACACTCTAATCATCATACTGTACCTTTGGATTTCAAAGCTGCAGCCTTTCCTCAGCAGGAGGGCTCTTTTCCGCATGATTGAAGATTGCTCCTTGCTAAAGTAGGGGTTGACATCCGAATTCATGATCCCTCCACAGAACTACAGCGCCTTCCCGTTCAAACGACGCCGGTGTAGTGAAAGAATAACCTACAGAAACGACCGCCAGCAGATGTCACTTAAAACTGTAAAAAAAAGATTAACGTATTGTAAGCCCCTGCTCCTAAAAATTAAAGCTCATTCATTCTGTCAGTTTCGATTTCTGCCCCTGCTTTAGAAGAACTGCGTGGTCTTTTGGTGACCTGAGATCCACAGACTGTGCTTGTGGTGAGCTCCGCGTTCCAAAAAGTCCTGCTCCTGTATGCTGGTAGCGGTAGCTGGAGGTGCAGAGCTCACTTGTTCATAAAGGGGGGAGACGAACCACCCCTCCGAAGCTGGCCAGAGCGCTCGCTGGGTCTTAGTGCCAGGTAGGTCTCACTACACCACGCCACTTCATAACCTCTTACACATCAAGAGAACCCTAAGTAGAAAACCCGGGCTGGTTGAGACAGGATGATCTTTTGTTTGTAAGGGGAATGTCATCTGCACAACTGAAGAAACTACGCCACAGTTTTTTAGTACACAAAGAAGCACGTGTGTGTCGGTGGGTGGGGTGGGGGGAAACACTATTTCAAATTGTATGCTGGAAGATGGGTCAAGCCACATATATTGTGAGGGTACATCCCAGCACCCTTCCAAAAGATGAAAACATGGCACATTTGGCACAATAAGTTGTCACTTTTGCTAGTGGCAAAATACTACAGCATTTACCTAAGTTGTAATCATTAGCACTAGTATTGATCTTGCATCTGATGGCGACATTTTGAGTGTCTACTACAGACGCTGTTAGTCATTAGTTTTATAGTATATGCATCAGTCCAAAGGGTACTTTACAACAGTCAAAATGTCCACAGTAGTCGCATGGTGAATTATTTAAAATAAACGTAAGTAATGTTCAAATACGGTAAGCAACATGTATTTTTTTTTAAAGATTGGCGTTTTTTATTCAAAAAGTGTTTAGAATGCAAAGATCTACACAAACACATAGAGAAACAAAGCCTTCCAGGACACTGCAGAGCGTGATAAGTAGGGACATGAATGCAGGGAATGAAATTCTGCCTCAGTCCCATGGGAAAGGGAAGATGCTGTGTATGTGTGTGGGGTGGGGGGGGGGCTGAACATACCTCTCAACCTTTTGACACTGAAATAAGGGACAAGGGAATTCAAAATTGGAGACACTGTGTGACACTGATCCTCATAATGGACACATCTTTAAACATGCAGCTACAAGCTCGGAACACCGTGGAAATCATTGCCTTTTCCTTTGCAAAGTTGATTTTTGATTTAACATGTAAGAATATTTAGAATGTCTGGTTTAAATTTACAGCATGCCCTCTGTGCAAGCAGCACATTTTCTATGAGGGACCGGAAAGATGAGGGACAGAGCAGTTTTGAGGGGCTATTTATTTATTTATTTGTAAAATCAGTTTACAACCTTTGAGCCAGAGACTCGTTTCCAAAGGTACATCGTCACATAAAGACATACATTGGGTTTTTGGTTACATAGCGTAGGTTTGCAAAACAATAGGCGTTCAACAGAGGTGCCACGTCACATTGTGGTCAGACAAATACATTTGGGTTATAGGGTACATGTAAGTTGAGAACAGGTTAACACAAGTTGGTATCAATAGTGAGCAATCTAGTAGGTAAACACTGAAACAGCTGGTACTGGCCAGGTTAAACATAAGCATGGTGTACAGGGAAGTGGTGGTGGGGATGGCTAGGTGGAGAGCCGCCCGGAGGGCGTTGTCAAGAGAAGTAGAGGTGGAGGCAGCTTTCAGAGACAGGAGCAGTTACGAGTGTTGATGATGTGGTTTCGAAGGGTGGTTTTGAACTTAGAGATGGTGGTGGCATTGGAGATGGGGGCAGGGAGAGAGTTAAACCAGGTTGGGGCTCTATAGCAGAAGGACCTCTGGCCACGGCTGGTTCTTGATCTGGGGACCATTAGAGTGGTCTTGTTGGAAGACCGTGTTGCAATAGTGGGAGGGCTCTGGTGGATGGATGCCGTTACCCCAGGAGGGGAGAGCCCGAGTAGGGTTTTTTTTGTGAGGAGACAGGTTTGGTATTGGAGCCGTTAATCCAGGGTAAGCAATTTGGCCTCAACATACAGCTGACAGGTGTGAGTGAGCCTGGGGGCACCAGTAATCAATCTGCAGGCTTTGTTCAGGGTTAAGTGAATTTTTTTGAATGCAGTGGTGTCGGCAGCATCATACACTGGTAGGCCATAGTCTACAAGGGACAGAACGGATGATGTAACAGCGAGCCGAGAGCATTAGGGGAAGGCAGGTTCTATGAGAAGAGAATGCCCAGCCATATGTTAGTGGCGGATGTTAGGGCGTATGTGGTTGTGAAATGTGAGGGCTGAGTCGGTAACCCCAAGGTATTTGTAGGAGCAGACTTGTTCCAGTGGCTGATTGGTACTTGGAAGGATATAGAGTGGGTGGTTGCTAGCTTTGTTTTGGGGTGGGAAAAGAGCATAGCTTTGGTCTTTTAAGATTGATGACAGTCTGCGCCTCCTAAACCAGGCTTCGCACTGTTGAAAGACTGCTGTAGGGTGTCCTGGAGGGAGATGGGATTATGTGGTGGCAAAAGGACGCGCTATCTGCATTAATAGTAGAATTTTGCCAGGGCAAGCACTGGGCAGGTGTTCAGATAGAGCAAGAAGAGAAGGGGCCCAGGATGGAGCCTTGGGGACCCCAGAGTGAATGGGACGGGTATCGGAGAGTGTGCTATTGATTTTTACACACTGCGATCGAAAGGCCAAGATAGCTTGTGCACCATGCTAAGGGGCCAGCCGAGAGACCAGTGTGGCAGAGTGCATTCAGCAGAAGTGGATGGGAGATGGTGTCAAGGCCTTTGAGAGGTCTATGAACACTGCACCAGCTAGGGAGCTGGTATCAGGAGGAGTGTAGTTGGAGAATTCAATTAGGGCAGTGCTGGTACTGTGACCAGCATGGAAGCCATGTTGCTCTGGGCATAGAATGTTATGCTTAGCCAGATAATCAGTGATTTGAATGGCCACCACTTTCTCCAGGGCTTTAGAGATGGGGGGAGGATGGAGATTGGCCGTAGTTGTTGGCCGATGACCTGTCGCCTTTGTGAATTGGTGTGATAATGGCTGCCTTCACGCTCAGGGAAATTGTCCCAGGCAAAGTGACTGGTTAATTAGGCTGGTGAGTGGGGCAAGAACTCATCTAGCACCAGCCTGAGGATACTGGGGTCCAGTGAGTCATTGCCGGGACTGTTGCCATTCAAAGCTTTGACTAGGATGGGTCTGGCTTCCCGGGTGGAAATCTTGCGCAGGTGGAAGCTGGAGCGCTGGAGGATAGGGGGAGGTTGGTTGGGGGGAGGATCAAAGAAATTACTAGGGAGGACTGAGCTAAGGTCAGTAAAAGCGGTGTTGAACCAGTTAGCTATGGTGGCAGGCTCGGTGGTGGTGGTAGTGCCATTTCTAGTGAGCTAGGATGGGGCAGGGGAGCAAGCTTTTCCGTTAAGTTGCTTAATATTATCCCAGAAAGTCCGGGCCGAGCCCCAGTAGGAGGTAAGGGAGGCCTGGTAATGGTCAGCCTTGGCTTTCCTGATGGCCCATGAGCACTTATTCCGGGCTGCATTGTAAGCCTGCCTATCAAACAGACTTCCACCCATTTCAGCAAGTGCCAGAGGTTATCCCATTCCTTAGTAATTGTAGAAGGGCTGGGCTAACCCAGGGTGCATTCTGTTTTTTGGACCGGATTTTGGTGAGGGGCGCAAAGAGATCACAGGCCATGTTGAAGGTGTGAGTGAAGAAGGTGAGGGCAGTGTCAATGTCAGTAGCATGATGAATGGGGGATCAGTTTATCTGGGTGAGGAATACTTTAAGTTTTTTCAGCCCACCAGGGTGGAGGCGCCTGCGGAGGGTGGTCTGGGATTTGGGTTTGGGATTGGAGACAGCCCAATGAAATAGGATAGGAGAGTGGTCACTTAGGGAGTCTGGGAGGACCTGGATGTTTTGGATTTTATGGGGTCGGTTAGTTATAATAACATCCAGAAGGGTGCTGGTACCTCTCTTATGGTTTATTCTTGTGGCTGAGTGACGAGTTGCGTCAGGTCTTGGGCGGCAAATGAGTCTCTGATCACAGATGAGGAGGTACTGAGCCAATTTACATTAAGGTCCCCAACTAGGATTTGCTCTGCTTTATGGTGGAGGGTTGCCAGGTAGTCCGTTAAAGATACCAGGGCCGGGTGCTGGTTCTTTGGAGGAACGTAAGCTGTGGTGAGATAGAGAGGGCTCCTAGAGGGGTCCAGGGTGAGTTTGAGGGTAGAGCCTGGGCCCCATTTACAAGGGGCAGGGGTGGGAGGCGTGTCCAAGTATTGTGTCCCTAGTGTAGATTGCACAGCCACCCCCTCGCTTTGCTCTGACTCGGTCCTCCCGGATAAGGTATAGCCTGGGAGGGAAACAAATGAGTCAGGGGTGGATTTGGACAGCCATGTTTCAACCAGGGCTATGATGTCTGGTTGATGAGCCAAGGCCCAGCACTGTAGGTGTCAAATGTCTTCAGCAGGCTGCATATGTTCATGGAGGCTACTTGAAGACCAATGGGCTGGGTGGGAGGGGGCAGGGCCTGGGTTGGGATGTATGTTCCCTGTTAGGAGTAGAAGGAGGAGAAGTGCTCTGGTCAGAGGGTGCCAGATGGAGAGTTTACACCGGGAGTGATAGGATGAGGAAGGGGGTTTAGTAGAACAGGGGGTGGGTAGTGCAGCACAGGCAGAGAAGGCTTGTGTGATCAGAGGTGCAAGGGAGCTGGGGGGGAGGAAAGGTAATGTCTGGATGGGGTGAGGTGGAGAGGAGCATATGGGGTGTGTGGAGGAGGAGGGAGGGGGAGGAGCAGTGGTAGAGGAGGAGGGGAAGACAGGAGGGTAGGTAGGAACACTGGAATAGAGAGGCTGAGGGTTAATAGGGACAATAGGGTTGGTGGAAGGCAAAAGAAGGAGGAGGAGGAGAAGAGAGAGGCTGGCGAGCAGGGGGTGCACATGCATAGTTGGTAAGGGTGGGGGAGCTGAAGTGAAGAACGAATGGGGTACTAGGATGATAGAGGGGAGATAGTAGTGAAAGGTCACTTCTAAGCCTAGTTGCTGCTATGGTGTTGTGGCAGGGTTGGTGCCTGAAATGCATAGGGTAGTAGGTGAAAGTCTTGACCAGGGTAGTAGGGAGGAGCCCAGCCAGTGGCTGTAGCAGCAAGGAGTTGGGTTCAAGGTCTGCTGATGCACTCAGATAACACTTTATCAGTGTCTGAGGGTTAGAGCGTTTTTAGAGTTTTGAAATCCTGCAGTAATAATAGACAGGTGTGCTAGCTGAGTGGTGGGACTGCTGACTTTGGAAGTGAGGGTGCAGCGTTCAAAGCCTGCAAAAGCAGCAAGAGAAAAGTGGTAAACTTATATTTTGGCAGGTGGGGGGGGGGTAAGAGATTAAAAGGCTTAGAAAGTAGGAATAAAATAGGTAGGCAATGTGGTCCAGAGGCAGAGCTGCTGACTCTGACTACAAGGGTACTGGGTTTGAGCACAGCTCAGGGACAGAGGGTAGACAGTTTTTTTAATTCAGAGAAGGAGGGAGGAAGGGTTAAGAGTTTGAAAGTAGAGATGGATGTTGGTCTGGTTCATCGGCTTAGTGGTTAGTCAGTAAACTGTGGACAAAAAGGTACCAGGATTGATGCTGGCAGGTGCTTAGTGGTAGGCTGATGGGAGGAGTGAGGAGAGTAGGTGGTAGAATGATTCAAAAGGAACTGCAGTGATCTTTAGTGGATCAGCTTTCAAGCAGTGGCTAGGAGGAGTAGAGAGTTGAAAGAGGAGCTAGAGTGGAGAGTGCAGTGACCCCTAGTATTAGGTGTGTATAAGCTGCAAATGGGAATGTGGACACTTAGTAAAAAGGAGGCAGGTCATGTGATGTAACATGTGACCTGCTAGCAGCAATAAATTAAGCGCCGACCCTGGGTGGGAGGGTGGTTGGGGCAGGCAGGTAGGAAGTGCCTCACAACAGTCAGGCTGTAGTGCAGGACACTTTGCCTCTTACAGGCTCTGGCAATCCCTGAATTCAGTCTCCGCTGCTGGGCTGAGTTCAGCAGCGGACATCCAGCCTAATCAGGGACAGTTGAATGTTATGTACATGAAGGGTAAATTTAAATGAAAACCTATTTTTTTAGGAAAATAAATCAACAGATGCATTGATGTGCACTGAATCAGTCATGAACTGGGTAAGGAAAAATCTCTTCTGATCTGGTTTTGGATTAGTTCAAATCTGAACTGTAATAGATTATAAACTGTTATAATTGCTGCCGTCAATTTCTATTAATTCCAAACCACTTTTAATCAGGCAGTGTGAAGGTAACCTGTGTAAAATTAATATGTTAATGCATGCTGATTATATAAAAACATGTTCAAAGGAGTAGGCAGCTCAGAACTGGGGCTGACCACATTGGAAGGTGTATATTCTTTTCAAACTGAATTGTTTGTTCCTAGGTGAAACATGCAAACTCTTGCCCAACTCCCTTCCCTAGAGATTTCATTTCCTGTACCACAGATGGTGGATTCCTCAGTGACAATTCATTGCCACTGCTGAGTATTTATTTACTGAAATTGTTTTACCTGGTAAACAAAAAGAGATACTAAGGAAATCTTATTTACAGATGGGATGGAGAGTAAAGTACAGGAATAGTTCACTGGCAGATATTTTTACAGTATTTCACAACAGATGCAATACAACTAATGCATATCTATATATAATGTATGGTAGAACGTTGTTATAGGTAGAAATCTACCTTTTTATAACAAAGTTTTACCATCGATGTGACGTCACCACGTTGTTAACCCATCGATGGTATGTCACATCAATGGGTTAACAACTGGGAACAGTCTGCACATGCCCACTACAGAAATCTATGACCTTTCTGAAATGGCCGTGACGGTCAGCATGACCTGAAATTAGCAGTGGTGAGGGATCTAACAGCAGTTGTAAGGTTCCTGCTGTATTTTTTTAATTAGTTATGTGAACCATATACTATAAAATATAATGTAATTTCCGCTATCGGCAACCAGCTGGTTTAACCATCTTGAGGTTGCCATGGCTATATAAACTTCTCGAGCTTAGCCCTCAAGGTTTACAAGGTCGCCATGGCAACCTCTCGATGGTTAACCAAGCTGGCTGTCGATAGCAACCCATACATTATCTTCTATATATTCCTAGCAAAAAAACAGTGTTAATGCGACATTTAGGGTTCAGGCTAAAGTAAAAAAAAAAGTAGGGAAATGTGGTTTTAGAGTTTCCAACTCAAAAAACTCACCCCCACCCGAAAAACAAATCGGGGTGCAGTCTTCCTTGGGCTTGTCAACCCTAAAGCTTACCCCATTCTATACACTCCAGAAAGATACACACCTAATGGGAAACCCTAAAACCATATTTCCCTACTTTTTTGCTTTAGCCTGAACCCTAAATGTTGCATTAACACATTTCTTTTTGCAAAGGATTTTCTTACTTTTTGAGATAGTATAATTATATATTTATTTGCCTGTGGGGAGGGCCTTGCATGCCCATCCATCCAGAGATGCATATATATATGTGGGGCCCTGTGCTTCCATTTGTAGGACAATAGCAACCAAATTGTCAGCATAGCCTTATTTCCTTATGTCATGTACCTGGTACAGATGATTTTCAAATCACTGCCAAAATGGAGAACTTTTTTTTGTTTTAAAAGAAAAATGGAAAACAAGATGGTGGCAAATGAAAAAGATTGGTCCCAAATAAAAAAGGATTATTTTTTGTACAGACCAAATTCTTTTTTTTTGTTCTGAACAGCTATCCAAAAGACTGTACTGCGCAAGCTCAGAAACTAAAATTTTAAAATTGAATAACTTTGGAATGGGTTAATATTTTTTTCACCAAACAAGCAAAAGCCACCTCTGTGGGCCAAGCCTTTTCTACCTTGAAAATTACACACCAAAATTCCAAACCATCTGGACACAAGGTGATGATAAAAAAACAGCAAATGTATGTTTTTTTGCTAGCCATATCTCAGAATCCATGCATACAACTGGAACAAGACTTGCCACATCAACAGATATATGCCACTGGACTAGGCATGCACAATTTTGTGCAAAACCATTGAATGGTTACAAAGATAATAAGGTTCAAAATTTGAGGTTTAACATAGAAATCCCACCTCAACCCTAAATATAGTGGCACTACCCCATAATTATGTGCTCAGATGTCTGCATCAGGTCCCAGATTGTCACCTTGGGTACAGATAGTTGGTAACCAGCTGGATACTAGATGATACTATCTAGTAGTCAGATACAATTGGTATAAAATGCCGTCTGATTTCTGAGAAAATTAATGGTATCATATGGTGTCCAATCCCATCTGATACTTTCTGAGAAACACTAGCAGAAGTAAACATTTGGAGTGATCCATTCTGTGTCAGTGTAGAAAGAGTTTTTATTTAGTTTCTGTTGACCGGGTGGGTGCACTAGACAAAAGCATTTCTATTTTCAGACACGACCCAGGAGGGATACAGACAAAGTGAACATGAAATTATAATGATACAAAAACATCAACATGGTATGCAAAGATAGTAGGGAAACATGTAACAGTTGAGCAGTACAGGGAATATAAGAAAGCAATCAAATAAGTGCTGAAATATCATGAGACATTACAGATCATTCCAAAAATACAGAGAATCAGGTAGCACAGTGCAGTGAAGCAGAATCAAAGATTCATACTTACAAATATGGCAACATTGTAATTTATGGTCAGAAGGGACTCTTAAGTGCATCAGGTCATAAATGCAGCAACTGCACCTGCATCCACAGGTGTAGAGCTCTGTTGTCTGGATATAACTGAACTGTGCATATCTGGAACATTTTTGGAGACTGGGCCTTGTCTCTAACTTCTTCATGCTGACACTCGCATGCCTGCTATGATGTCACAGGCTAATGAACTGTATACTAAAGACGTGGTCTCCTTGCTTTATGATTATCATGGCATCTCAGGCACACACTGTGACATGGGCAGCCAGTTCTGAGTGCTGTATCTTTTTTTATTAAATATAAAATATGTAGGGAAGTGACTGCCAGGAAGAACTTACTGTCTGGCTGAAATGGCACATCAAACCCCCCCCCCCCCAGGCATAAGTTCAAAGGACAGGACGTAGGTCAAACTACAGAGATCTGAGGTGCAATTAGCTTGTTAAATTTGCTTTGAAGCACCAGAAATAAAATATCCATTCATGACGTCCTCAGGGAAATCCTTTGATTTGCACTAGGTGCCATGAAAGAAGGAGAATATGCATGTTTTGGGTGTCTCCCAAGATAGCCAGTAAATACATCAAAGAGTCTTTTGATGTCTATGTGAAGCAGGCCCAGACTAAATTAGAAAGTCCAATATGCATTTGCTTAGGGTATTCAGTGGATTACATCAAAGAGACTTTTGATGTCTGGGTAAAGCAGATCACAGACCGGTTTGGACCAGTCATAAAGAGAGGCGATTCATTATGTCACCTATTATTTTTTTGAAATATCTTAGTAGGACATTCTGTGTTATAAAATATAACTTTTAATACACCAAGGTGGATTTAGGTGACCCTAGAGAGAAGGCTGGCTGAAGACTGCTTTAAATATACTGAGCAGACCTTACAGAGGTGATTTTTATTTATATGACTGAGAAAAGAGGAACAACAAAGCACTGAAAGATTAAGAAGTAAGGAGACCTTAGACAAGACTAGTCTGAGTGTATGTATTGTAGGAATTTGTACTTTTAAACCTATTTTGTTTTAAGGCTCTATGTGTTGGGATATCTTGTTCTATATTTTACTGTGTTCCTATTTTATCTATTTTAAAGTAAATATATATATTTTAAAAACAGAAACTGCCTGATGTGCCTTGAAACTTCGTTTTATATAAGTGAAGCTTAGAATGGTTATAGTTGACACTGTGCATGTGCTTATTGTGATACCAAACTGGGAAACAGATAAACTGTAAGTCTTGCATAGAGTTCTAAGGGTTCATTTTGAAATACCTGGTTAGGTGCTCATAGGAAAAGATATCTGGCCCCCCAAAGACAGACTTATCTGAGCCTGATAATTGGGTGTGCTAACAAGAGGTTATCAGTTTGAATCCCGCCAGAACTTGGGACAAAGGTGACTCGAACCCACAAAACAGACAAGAGGGTTACCTTGTTCTGTTCACTGTTCACAATTCCATGCTCAGAGGTTGGCACTTTAGGAGTAGAGGGCCTGACCTGCTGAGTGGATTTGTGACACACACCATTAAAACAGATACAGTGTTTTCTTAGCTTCTTGTAATTACCTTTATAGGTACATAAAACCAACAAAAATAAGCACTAGCCAAAATGTGTCATGAAACTAAGGGAATCTCTTATTTTATGCCTACTGTTGTCTCTGTTTTTTTGGGGGTGTGGGGCTATAGATGAAACTAAAAGGTTGCCAATGGAATGCCTTTGTAAATTAACTTTTTTAACTACGAAGAAGTACACTGTTTTATCAGTACTACGGGCCAATGAATGGTGAATTTTCACACTGGCCTAATAAGAGGATGTACAGTAGGCAGCACATCACATATACTGAGACCCAACAATGAAAGCTGCAGTATGAGAGGGAAACCAGGCAACATTCAGACAGTAAAATGCATTAACAGGTAATAAAAACTTGATTTATTTAATGCAAAATGACACAACACCTGAGGATTGGAAAGAAGTCTGGGTCTTTCATGCACATTCCCAGTTTATAAGCAGGAATGAAAACATATGCTTCATAAACATGTACTAATTAATTGCCTCACCCATTGCCTAGGGTACCCTGTGATTCCCTTGGTAAGTAGAAATCTGTACAGGTTTTGTACTGAAGGACTGTATTGTCTTCAAGTCCACTGTCTCCACTGTTCCACTGGTAGGCTGTTCCATATGTTTGCCACCCTCTGAGAGAAGGGCCTCCTAACATGACCCCCAAATAACCACATCTGAGCTTCTGGGCATGTCCACACATCCTGCTGGAGGATACCAGATGAAACATCTCCCTCTAGTATATCTTGCCTCTACCCTTGAGTATGCAGAAAACTGAGACCAAGTCCTCCAAAAGACTCTTTTTCCTCCAAGGCAAGCATTCTCCCTCAGAGAGGCAGTAGAACATAGTGGTTAAGAGTATTGAATTGCAAATCTGGAGAATTGGGTTTGAATCCCACAGTCACCACTTGCATACTGTGTGACCATGAACAAGTCACTTAACTTCCATGTGCTTTCAGGATGCACCTGGAAACAAGCCTCAGCTTAATGTTTTTCTCCTGGCCCAAACTGCAAAATAAAAAAATAAAATTGTAAGTTCTAGCAGACTCTCCTCAATATTCTTGCCACCCAAACTATGATCATTTTGGTGGCCTTGTGTTGCACCTTCTCAACCGTCCCAATGCTCTTTTTGTAGTGAAGAACCCTGAAATGAACACAATACTCCAGGCAGGTTTTGACTGAGACATTGTGAAGTGGCAGGATTATTTTCCTTGCCTTACTAGTCACCCATTAAAATGATGGGAGCCTCACATTGCACAGGTTCTACCTCTGTTTTTTTCTCCCCAAGTGTAGGATCTTGCATTTAGCTATATTGTATCAAAAGCTAGGAGTTTGACTAATTTGCTGGCATGTGCAGGTCCTTCTGAAGTTTCTTTCCATCTTCTATCACCCTGACTAGCCAGGTGCCATCACCTAACTTAACAATCCTGCTTGAGACGCCAGCTTCCAGATTGTTAATGAACATGTTGTGCAGCAGTAGTCCCAAAGATTTCTGAAGGATCATTCTTAGAACCCCTCTCCATGCTGAGTAATAGGAATTCACCTTGTGTATGCTTTGTATATACCATGCTGATGTACATTGCCTGGACACTTGTCATGTGCCACAATGTCAAATACCTTGCAGATGTCCAGAATACTATATTTATGGCCCTGGCCTTGTCCAGCTCCCTGTTCAACTCCTTAAACAAGGTGATCAGGTTGGTTTGGAATGATCTGCTCCTCATAAATCCATTATTAGTGTGGGCAAGAACCTTGACTTCAAGCAAGTGTTCCATTATTCTGTCCTTGAGTATAACTTTTAGGACTGTGTGCAGCCTTGAGGTCAGGCTGACCAGCCTGTAGTTTCCAGGGTTTAACCTTGCTCCCTTCTAAAGATGGGACCCACACTGGCCACTGCCCAGTGTCCTCTGGCACCATGCTTGTCTGATTGAACTCATGAAAGATTACTGCAAGCAACTCTGCCATGATCTCTTGGCTTTGCTACTAATCTGTGGTGTATTCCATCTCTTTCCTTCAGACATACCAATCTTGATTTTCACCTGGCAGTCAGCTACTAGTACAGATATAACATCTGCAGATTACAGAATCATTACTTCTAATGCCATGGGCCTTCCTAATGAGCACCATCCTCCAGGTGCCTTTTGGTAAACACCAAAGCAAAGTTTTCATTTTGTACCAAAGCCATCATCTCTAGCTCTTTCACAAGTTCCTTACCCTGTTCTCCCATTTTCTGGGGCCCAGTTCCCTCTTTCACCCCCCCCCCATTTATTGTCAAGAATATAGTGTAGGTGTTGTCTGCAGCTCCTACTGCTATCTTGGCTTCCATCCCTACTTCGCTTTTTCAGTTCTAGTCTTGAAGTTCTCAGGGTTGCTCTGTACTCATCTCTGGCCTGGAGGCAACTCTTCTTTTTCCAGTGATCATAAACTATTTATTTTAGGATCAGTTGTCATAGGTCTTTGTTGAGCCAGGGGGCCCTACTAAGCACTTTTTTGCTTCATTGCATAGAGGGATGTAGATCTCTGCAGTTGTTTTAGCACCCTCTTCAATGAATCGTACATGCCTTCTACATTACCAGCCTCATAAAACTGTTCCAGAACCTAGAACACCAGGTTTGTCATCTTCTGAAAGTCTACCTTTTAGAAAAGCCAGCTACAGTTGGCAGAGGCCTGACTAATCTCCCATGTTACATGGGAAACGTTTATCAGTTTGTGGTCAGTGCCTCACACCAGTTCCTTTAAGATAAATAATAGAGATGATTCCATCACCACTGCTGAGTGCAAGATGAATGTGTGTACTGCAGTCACTAGGGAGCATGACTAGAGGTTGGTGGGGGGCAAATTCAGGGGAAATTTGGTAATGTTCTTCTTCACTGAGAGGGTACTGGAACCATGGAACAGACTGCTGGCAGAAGTAGCAGGGGCAGCCCCTCTTAACAGGTTTAAACACTGTTGGGACAGGACAAGGCACTCACAGTCAGCAAGGAGGACAGCAAGTGTTTGAGGGGAGGGGAGGTAGGGTTATAGCCCTCCTGAATTGTAGGTCAGTGGAGTGAGGTAGTATAGTAAAGGCAGACTCGATGAATTTTTCTTGTCTCCTTCTGCCATCAGATTCTCTGCTTTATGTTTCCATGTTTCAAACCTAGTCTCCTGTTGGACATGCTGCTCTAGGAAGTGATTCTTGAATGTTTACAGGAACTCTGTTTCAGTCCTGCCATTAACCATCTTGTGACCCCAGTCTATGGCAGGGAGAAGGAGGTCCTCCCCCTTCCCAGATTAGCATTGTATCTCATTAGACTGCTCTCCTAATTTTTTTCTGACCAGCTGGGCATCATGCTGCACTGAACTGTTTTGGAACCCGTATCACCCCCCCCAGCATGACATATTTGCCCCATTTTCCCTAACGCAGTCCAGGTGGGCTCTGTGACACTGTTTACTTCTCTGATGTCCACATTCACAGTCACTCCATAGTGACTTCCACTCACTCCTTTCCTGTCATGTTTTATCTTATAAATAGTCTGTTTCCATCGATCCTGATGTCCCAGTTATTTTTTCCCACCATTTCTCTGTGAGTGCCATTGAGTCTTTTCCCCTCTCTGTGTTTGTCACCTGGTTGCCCTGGCTGACCTCTATTTGTACTGGTCCCCTTGATTCCATCACCTCACTTTCCTAGGACTTACCTTCTCCACTGGCTTTCTACCATAGGACCTGACTGGAGGTGCCTAGTCATTGGTGCAGGGCATGTGAGTGACCAGACCATCACTACACTGCAGTCAGAGGGTTTTCCTCTATTTTCTTTCTCTTGGGCCCCATTGTGCATGCCCTACATCCATAGAGACACCCCTGGTGTCTGGGCATGCCCACCCCCTCCACTGCTGTCCCATGGTGCTGCTACCTAGATTCCTCTAGGTGGTAGTCATGCCACAGAACAAAAGTCCCCCTTGAGGAGTAAAGCTCTCCTATGTACACTAATTCCTCACTCTCCCAGCCAACCACAAAGTGACTCCAGTCCATTTCTCAACCTGGGTCAACAGTACAGCTGGTGGTGAGGCAGTAAATGTCCCAGACAGCCACACCACTGGACCATCCTTTCCCACTGGGCCTTAACTTTCAAAGTGCATGAAGACCTGAAGCTCATCCATGTTCCTGGCTGAGCTCCTCATATTGACTAATATGCAAGTTAGGATGGTTAGCCCACCATGCTTTCTTGCTCTGAACCCTTGTTCCTGTCCTGGCACTCCCTGTTCTAATGTTCTTTTCACTGCATTTCCCTACATCTGTCTGTCTCCTGTCCTTAGTGATCCACTGCAGCAGCCCCCTCCCACATTGTTTTCTAATTTTGAATCCTCCTGATTGTCCTGTCCATCCTCTTGTTAAGCAACCCCACTCCCTACTGGCGCAGGTGCAACCATTTCTAGACATAAAGGTATCCCTTGCCTTTGAAAGCCCTGCCGGTAGTCAGAAAAAAAAAAAAACTCTCCCTTACACCAAACTCTTAGCCATGTGTTAGCCTGTCTAATGGTCTGCTGCTGCTCTTTACTGGTTCCCACGGGTGAAAAGATCCCAGAAAAAGTTTCCCTAATACCTTTCCCTTTTGACAATGCATGCTACCTCTCTTCTCCACTTGGATCCATCCATGAATTATTCAAATGTTTTTATTTTGAAAGCAGCCATATATGTGGCTCCCCTTGATAGCTGGTTTCATTCCCTGCTTTTGATTGGTCTCTTGCATCACCTGCCTAAAATGGCTACTTCAACTGTATCCAGTTTTTCAACACAAGCATTTGAGTAAGCCTATGTCCGTAAACCTATGTTCTTAACTATTGATTCTAGAGTTAGAGAAGTACTGCAAAATGTCAATTATTTAAATGTTTTTGTTTGAAAGCAGTCATGTACAGTATGCAGTTCTTGACCCTTAATCTCATTGCCTGTATTTGGCTGTTCTCTTTTATCACTTAACCAGAACAGTAATGTCTAGGAGCGCAGTCAAAACATGCTACCTTACAGAGTGAGGTCTCTGTGTTAACATGTAATGGAATGCTGGCAGTGTTTAAATATCTTCCAGCTTGGGGCTGCTACATAGCCTACTGCTGGTGTGTTCAGAATGGCTGCTCACAAGCCAAGATTTATAGTTGTTTCTATTAACCAGGCATTTAGTTTCATATGTTTCACAGTTACTAAGAAACAATAAAGCAATAAAGAATAACAAAGTGGAAGTTTATCAAATAAGGACTAGCAAATGCAGTGAAACTAACTCAAGACAGTTCAATTCTGCTTAGATTACAAGACTGACCTTGAAGAACCAGGTTTGAATGTACCAACACAACTTACTCAGCATGTGACATGTGACTTTTGAGCAAGTCACTTAACCCTCCTGCACTTATTCTCATTCATATATTTCACTGTATTTAATCTTTATATATATATATATATATATATATATATATATATATATATTCCTGCCCTGGCCAACCCCAGATCTGCCCTCTTTAGGGACTAGCTATGAATCAACACCATCCTCCACAACCTGTTGCTTTTGCTACTGTGTTCCATTGGACCCCCTCCCATGGCAGGGCTTCAGGGAAGGTTGTTCTCCCCCAGATGAGACCAGGTTCTTGTAGCAGGCTGGTCACTGACTATGTGGTATGGGGCTTGAGTGTAATGGCACCATCATTCAGATGGAAGGGTATGTTTTGTGACATGGTTTTTCTCCAAGCCTTCCTACACCCTCCACCCACTAGAGAGCACCAAAAGCTTAGCACTGGCCTTGGATGCCTCAGTGAGATCTCTGGGGGAGCAAGTTCCATGGCACTCCCCAGGAGTTGCTGCAGTGCCGCATAAAGGTTTCTCTATCCCCTTGCTGGAAAGCACTGCCAGCGAAAGCTCCTTGTCCCAGTCTTGGCTGCCTACTTGCATGCCTTGAACCCACTCTGAAACCCAGATGATCAGCACAGCAGTGCAAAGTGCAGCTGTTGGGCCCAAGGGCATCCCTTAATGCCCCTGTTCTTTTCTTAACCTCTCTCAGCCTCACATGGCTAAGCCCATTTCCTCTCTTCAAGCCATGCCCACCCTTCACCGGGAGGGGAGAGCTGTCATCAGACATTCAATCCTCTCCCTGCTCTGCCGACCCCCGGTGGCCTGTGGTCATTCCCGAACACGGGTGACCAATGTGGCACAAGGTATGGCGTCCAGCGCCTCAACCCTCAGCACCACCAGGCCGGCCTCAGTAGCAAACTTCTTAATAAATAAAATGAATTCTTTCCATCCTGAAGAGATCCTTATTACTACAAAAACAACTCCTACTTTGTTTTTAATTAAAAATGATGGGGTGTTTCATTAATTCAATTAAAGCACATTAGGTAGGAAATTTAGGGCAGACTAGGTGGGCTACATGGTCCTTATCTGCTGACAACTTCTATGTTTCTATTGCCGAAGCATGCACTAAATATTCAGGGCAGGATTCACAAAAGAGATGTGCATGGTGCATCTAAGATGTGCCGGCACATCTCACAGATGTGCACTGGTGTGATTCACACAGGGCAGGGATGCCCGGGTGCATCCCGGATATACCGCACCACCAAGGATGCACTGGAGACTGAAAATAATGATATGCGGTGCATCTGGAGGGGGGCGTGTAGCTGCATACATGGCGCATCCCCATTCACAAAGCAAAATGAATGTGCAAACATAGCACATACAAAGCATATCCACCCATATGCGCACTAAGGAGATAAGTATAAAAGAAGTAGGCTTAAGTGCAAGCCCTCAGCAAGCAGCCAGCAGGATAGCAGCAGCAGCAGCATCTCCAGCAACCGCACCGAAGAGGCTGCCCAAATGGATGGTGCATCATTCCTGATGGTGGGCATGGTAATGGAGACGAAGAGATGGGCAAACCAACAACATGACAGCGGAAGGCACCATAGGCGGCCTGCCCCACGGTGGTATCATGCCGGAGTAACATTCAAACAACTGACAGACATGGAAACAGTTGACTGATACCACCTGAACAGGACAATTCTAAAGCAGCTCTGTGATCTGTGCCATGATGACATGCAGGCACCCACCAGAATGGGTCATGCCATATCTGTGGAGACCAAGGTGACAACAGAAATGTGTCTGCTCACTACAGGCACTTTCTAAAGGCCAGCTGGAGACACCACTGGCATATCCCAGCCATCCACATCCTGGATCCTCACACAATTCCTCACTGCACTGCTCCCACATGCTTCAGATCTCATTCAATTCCCAAGCACACAGGCAGAGTGGATAGAAGCTATGCAGCAATTCCACAGGGTGGCATGCATGCCAGGTATCATAGGGGCCATTGACTGCACCCCTGTGGCAATACGTGCACCACCTGGCAATGAGGCGATGCCTTACATGAACCGCAAGGGGTTCTACTCCATAAACTGCCAGGTGGTGTGTGATGCAACAGGGTACATCAGCTACACACCCTGGGAGTACACATGATGCCTTCATATGGCATCAATCAGCTCTGTGCCACCATTTTGAGACTGGGGATATCCCCAGCAGCCACCTAGTGGGTGAGTGGGGCATGAATAGATGCCCACAAACAGCACACTGTTGTGCAACATATGTCAGGAGGTAGCACATGGGTGTGGGGGCAGTAACAGGGACTGTGCAAGGGCACATGCCCATGTGGGACAGTGGAGGTGGGCACGCCAAAGGGACAGTACACGTAAAAAGGGGGACAATGCAGGTGCACAATGCAGCATGGGAGGTGAGGTGATGTGGAACAGCAGGCATCTGTGGCAGGGCAGAATGCTCCACATGCACCCAGGCATGACCAACCACAGGGCAATGGTGCAGGACAGATAAGGGGCAGCCAGGACAATGCAGTTGATGGTGAGAGCACGAATGCATCATCCCACCGTGATGTTAAAGGATTGCATCAGGAGGTGGGCCACAGGTACAGCGGTGGACAGGCAGTAGCTGCATCAGTGTGCAGTGATGGAGGCGGGGTCTGTGGTACACAATGCACATGCATGCGGGGCTCTAACAGACTGCTTTGTCCCCCCACAGGTGATGCAGTGTATCCCCTCCAACCCTGATTCCTCACCACCTACCGCCATCCCAGCACAGAGACAGGGGAGTGGTATAATGAGGCATGCATCGCTACATGCACCATCATTGAGTGAGTCTTTGGCATGCTGAAGATGCACTTCAGTGCATGGATAGGTCTGGTGGTGCCCTACAATACAGCCCAGAGAAGGCCTGTGGCATATGCCTGGCCTGTTGTATGCTGCACAACATGGCCATTGACCGTGGAATAGCTGTCCAGGCTGAGGAGGGCAACAGTTCCAGGGAGGAGATGGAGGATGATGATGATGTGGAGCAGGGGTACCATGGGGGAGGTGGGCAGCCATCCTTGGGATGCAGGGACCTATGCCTGGTTGCCAGGTCCTGGCAGCACAGGGACACCATAGTGGAGGAGCATTTTATGGACCAAAGGTGAGTATCACAGGTGGGCAACATATGGCAGTCCCACACACCCACACACACCACACACACACACCACAGTTGAGGGTCGGGAATGACACACACTTGCACAGATGACCACCATACAGTGGGTGCACAGTGCACCCATGAGGGGTGATAGCAATGCACAGACACACATACACAGCAGACCAGACATGGACAGGGGGGACACGGTGTCTGTGTTGGGTATGGCATGGATCAGTGTACATCCAGCAGCACACATGAACAGCAGACACAGGGCCACACTCATCATGCCCATGCCATGCAGCACAAAGCCAGTGACCCTGGCCATGCACAGTGCACCACACAGGTGTCCCACACGGGCATTGTACCTGGGCAGGCGTGTTCCACATCATGCTTCCCCAGGCACTGTCAGCCTGGTGTGTGGGCCTCAATGGGTGCAGGTTACAGAGGCCATGGCAGCAGTCCATCCAAGCATCAGCGGGAGCCACCATGGCTACATGGGTGGCCACGCCTTTGTCTGGTGGTTGATGAGTCAGCATACTGGCCACAGGGGGGGTGTCCACCACCCTTGGTGAGGTACTGAAGCAAGACTGTGACTGAGTGCTCACCAGTGTGTTACCCCCAAGACCCAGGTTGGATCCAGGGGTGTCAGGGATGGCTAGGCATGGTGACAGCATCAGTAGCAATGGGTTCATCTGATGCTGTGACCTGGGGGTGCATGAGACACTCCTGGGGGTGCAGCTGGTACCCCACTGTCCATGTGGTGCACTGTTAGCACTCACCGCCTCGAAAGCAAGTGCCATCCATTCCAGTGCGGTGGTCATGCCCACCTGCAGTAGGTGAAGCTCTGCCAGGATCTGGGCATGCCACGCAGCTGACAACTCATGCTCCATGACCAGTTGCATCCAAATGCCCCTCAGCTCTGCCCTGAGGGATTACTGCCACTCGACGGTGTCCCACAGGAGGCGTGTGTAGCCCTCAATCTTGTTGGCAGGGGATGCAATGGGGGGGGCGGTGCTGATGAGTAGGTGGGGTTCCAGCTCACTGTATAGGTGGAGACTGGGGACGGGCAACCACTGCATGCCCAGGGACACCCACATCATGATCCCCTACCGCCTGGTTTTGCTCCACAGCACCCTGCTGAACAGTGTTGGTAGTCCCTGGCCAACAAGCAGCACCAGAAACATGGCCCCCAACAACCGTCACCATGGGCGGTTGTGTTGGCCCTGTGGGTGTGCATGGTGCCACAGGACCACTAATGCTGCATGGTGCCACCTGTGCGTGCACATGTGCCTCAACTGGGATGATGTCATCTGTGCCCCCCCCAAATCTGTGTGGTGTCAACATCACTGTCATCATATGCCCCCTCCGCTCTGGATGCCAGCACCAGCAGGTCATCTGCAATGTCGACCCTGTCCTTGGGGTCCTCGTCAGCAAGACCCAGTAGGTTGAGCAGCCATGTGCTACCATGGCCACCAGCTGTGGCACCAGCTGTGGAGGGGTTTGATGGTCCTGCACCATCCACCACCGCATCTGGGGCTGTGGTGGTGTTGGACATAGCCAGCTGTGGTACGGTGTGATGGTCTGACCTCCTTTCCTGCCAGGTCATTGGGGAGTCCCCGGACCCTGCAGCACCCTTGAGGTATGACAGAGCTGAAAAAGAGAAGGGAAACATGGTTAGTGACATGTATCAATGGTGTGTACAGACAGGTATGAACAGGGAGCCACGCATGTGTGCCATATGTGTGCCTGACATGCCACACAGGTGAGTGCCACCCATAGGGGACACTGCCATGACCATGCACCAGTGTAGGCAGACATGCACTGTGGCCAGTTCAGCTGCTCAGGGACATGTGTGGGATCGCACACCACTGAGTGGTGTCCCACCCATGCCTACCACCTGTGGGTACAACATCCCAAGCAGCCATCCCACATCCTCCCCATGGCAGCGCCCCCCCAGGTGCTGCACAGGGGCAGCATAATGTGTGCCAGCAGCACACTGTGGATAGACAGGGATGAATGTTGACTTGTGCAATGCACACCAACACATGGGCATGTAGAGGGCCAAGGTGGGGCAAGTGAAGGCAACCATGACATGCACACACAGACCTGCACAGTTATTGAAACATGAATACTCACAGTGCTGTGATGGACTGCCACCAGTCTGGAAGCTGCCACCCTAAACACCAATCACCGTGGTCTAACCCATGCTGGCTGCCAGGCTCTCCTTATTCGGGACGAGGTGCACCGTTGTCTACAGCCCTCCCCCTGTCACCCCCGGAGAAGCCCTGATGGTGGCCATCTTATCCTTGGCCCTCCACTTCTCATTGTGAAAGTGCTTGCCGCACTCCTTTGGGGTCTGGTTGTATATGCCATGGGCATTCATGTGCCGGGCAACCTCCTCCCAGACATTGTCCCTGCCCTAGCGGCTGCCACCTCTGCCAGATAGGAAGCTCTGCCTCAGGAAGTAGGCCTCCAGTAGTGCCATGTCCTCATCTGATGTAAAGTTAGGACGTCTCTGTCCTGCAGCGTCATCCTGATTGGACATTGTGGGTCCTGTGGGTGGAAATATGCAGGCATCAGCACAGTTCAGGCAATTGTGGATGTGTGCCAGCAACATGGTGGGAAGCAGCACAGTCACAGCCCCACTGGATGCACTCAAAACCCCACTGTCAGATGATGCTGACAAGCTGTACATGGTAGAATGTAACAGACCTACCTTCATGGTTGCAATACCAGTCGGTCACCTGTGGAATGGGGAGGTGCATTCAGGAGCATTTATGGCTAAGCGCATGCAAATTAGGTTAGGAGCAACTGTAATGAGATGCAAAGCAGGTGAGATGCCCCTGAATTTGGCAATGAGCTGATCTGAGAGTATTGTCTGTAAATTGCATAATTGCCCCCAGCTCTTCTCAATCAGCAATGCACAACTGGGGTATTAGGCGCATCCCCTACGGCGCATTCCTGCACATGTGCAGTCGCATTGTGGGCATTTTATGACTGCAGTGCAAGTCGCATTGTGCATCCCTAGGCATGCGCAATGCATTGTCAGTAGCATCCAATGCATAGTGCATCTTGTTCGGTGTTGGCAGCAGCACGATTGCTGTCAGTGGTGCATGTCAGTCGATATGCGCTATTGGATCTGTGTTGCATATTTTGTGTTGTGTGGGCATGACACATCAGTGTGATGTTGTGTTAATGTGCCACTGCAGATCATGGTGCATGCATGGTACTATGCACCATCCACAGTGCACTGTGAGTGGCAAAGTCTGCCATTAACAATATGGCAGTTCTGCGCGAGCCGCGCATGCGCAACCTGGGTATGACCCCGACCCTGGTCTCCCACCCATACTGTGAGCACTACACATGCACGGTGATGCGCACTTGGCAGCAATCACGCATTGCCACGCTACAACCCTGTAATGCGCAGACCAGTGCTCGACGGCCTATCGTGCATATGGCACAAATAGGCCATAGCTCTCCTGCAGCTTGTAGTGTGCACACCTGCCACCAGAGCACTGTGAATAAAAATGCCACATGCCCATTCAGCTGGACCCAGAGCCATGAACCGTGGGAAGGTTGAGCTGGCCAACCTGGTGGCACTGGTCATGCCACTTGAGTGGCAGCTGTTCGGAACACAGGACTTGCACGAGCCACGCTCTACTGTGTGGGCAAAAGTGGCAGAGTGTCTGGTGCGCAGGACTGGTGTGTTGCACATGAGGGAGCAGTGCAGGCACTGCTATGGTGACCTGAAGCTGAGGGACCCTGACCGGCTTCATAGCCTTCGGGACCAGGCATGCAGGGGTGCGATGCCACGCCCAGGTATGTCACAACAACTTACATCCACTCGAGCAGCCAAATAATCAGTTCTGGGAGGGTGCAGTATGCACTGGCACACACACACACACACACATGTGTGGCATACCTGGTGATGCTTGTGTAGTGCAACCATGCACACTGTGCTTTGACATGTGCACCATGGTGGACAACAGAGGGGTTACATTGGCACTGTGGCAGGTGCATTGCGGTTTCGACAGCGGCATGGCACACATCCATCTGCACACTGTCATAGTGGGCACAATCTGGGGTGGTGTCTGCAACTATCCGCTGCCCAGGATGCTGTTACATTGGGTCACTGAGGGGGTTGAGTCCATCACTGTGCATGCTGGCACCAGTGATGTTGCTGTGGGTCACTGGGTGGGGTGGGGGGTTTGTACATACCTACTGTCACCTCATGGTGCTCTTTGCTTGTGTTTCCATTGCAGGATTGCCAGACAGGTAGAGAGCCGTGGTGCTGGTGGAGGCCAGGGACGCTAGGGCCAGTGGAGGAGGCTGAGGGTCTGGCCTTGAGGTGTAGGTGAGGGTACTGCATGTGCATCCGCTGTGTGTCCATCGGGGGGTGGGGGGACTGTCCACAATGGGCCATTGCCTGCCACATGTGCATGTCCGTGTGCTGCATATTGCACGTACACATGGGGTGTTGCCTTTGGTGGCTTGTGCTAGGGCTGCTGTGTATATGGCTCCTGTGTGTCTTTCCACCCTATCTGTGTCTGCTCAGGGCCATGTGCACACTGTGGTGCTCCATTGGTGGTTGGACGGGGCCTGGACAGTTGTGCAGCCTGTTGGCATCTGCACATGATGTATGGGACATGACTGCGTGCTCCTCTGTGCATCACTCTGCATGCACATGGGGGGCCTTGTGCTGTCTCAGTACCATTGCATAGTCACTGTGTGGCTCTGTGTGCCAGCCTGTTGCCTGTTGCTGGTGTGTGGTGTGCATGGCAGGCTGTTAGCCATTGCCGTGGGAGCTTCCTCCATCACACTCACATGGTGGTCAGAGGATGAGGAGGGAAATGGTGTGGACCATGGCACTGAGTTCTTGTTGTCTGTGTCCCCACTGTAGGTCCACGGAGTGTGCATCATGCTGTGTTGGGAGGAGGAGAGGGTGGATTTCGATCAGGCCAGCAGAGATTGAGCTACAGAAGGCACTATGGAGGACCATGGGGCTACTCTTCCATAGGCAGGGGCAGTTATTGCAGGCAATAAACCTGCCTGTGCATGCACTTTGGCAAGGAGGCAGACAAGGTGGATGCAGGGGATGTGCCCCATCATGAACAGTAGGTCACTGTGCCTATTGTATATATCCCCCTTGTTCACTGTCCCCTACCCTCCATGACCATTCCCTATCCTTGCATTCTTCCCCTGCCCCCCCCCCACAAACTGACACTTTACTGAGTTCCCTGTTTATTGTTCCTTTGTTAGGTCCCACACACCCCTATCCCTGTTATTGCTTGTTTATTCTGCTGTCCATGTTCATAGGAATCATAGGAATTTATGGAGCCTAAAGACTTGCATCCATTTGCTCGCCATATAATTAAATACTATAATGTATGGTAGAACGCTGTTATGTATAAAATTCTATACAAGCTGAAAAGTTGTTATGCTGCAGTAGCTTGTTGTTATGCTGCACCACGGATGTAGCTACTGCAGCATAACAGATTAGAATGTTTTCACAAAAGCTCGCGGTGCGTCGCGGTGCGAGCTGCTCACACTTCAAATCTAAACAGTAAAACGAGTGTTTTTAAAAGCATACACACACATTAAAATAATTAATTACCTTGCAGGTGGGCATCAGAAAAGCTGTAATGAGGACACCAACTAATTCTAACGTAAGTACATGAACTCCCGTGACCCCTGCCCTAACAAAATTACTTCCTTTGAACTTTGACTCCAACGGTCCCTCTCATTTGCTTCTAGCAGGTGACGTCTTCAGCTCCAGAGGTCATGGCAGCACATCGGACCATCTGCACCGCAATAGACTAATTTAAATATAAAATGTCTAAGTAAAAAAAAAAAAAGTAAAAATACTGCATTGTTTCAATTGTCACTAGCGATGTCGATTCTTGCTGTGCACACCAAACGTAAATTAACATTTTATTAACAAACTGTACCGACTGATTGTTTCTCTCTACAGGGTACAGGGTAACTGCACATGTAACGAGATTTCAAACTTGAAATACATAAGATAGGTGACCATACACTATAAAAGACAATGTATGGTCCTCTATCCGTAACAAGTTTGAAAACTCTTCTCAAGGTCGTCATGGTGACTAAACCTCTCGAGCTTCGCTCTCGAGGTTCCAAACGTCACCATGACGACCTCTTGAAGAGTTTACAAACTTGTTACGGATAGAGGACCATACATTATCCTCTATATTATAGAATTTATCCAAACTGTGTTGTGCCACTAGCCACTACCTCAGTGGGTAATCTGTTCCAATTATACGCTATCCTTTGGTTAAACCAATTTCTTGATCTCAAAAGCCTTGATTCTCTAGATTTTAACTGTAATTGGTGCAATCTAGTATTATATACTTTATTTGTTGCTTCTAAGCCCAAATTTTCCCGTAAATCATTATTTGTCCATGCTCTGTGCACTAGACACATATCACCTCTTTTCCTCCTGTACTCCAGAATGAACAGATTCAAGTTATTTAACCTTTCTTGGTATGATTTACCTAACACCTCTTGTGGCCCTCTTCTGGATCCTCTCTAACATGGCTATATCTCCCTTGTTATAGGGAGACCAAACTTAAGCTCCATACTCCAATACAAGCCTCACCAAATGAATGTAAAGAGGCATACTAATCTCCTTACTTCTTGCACTAATATGCCTAAAAATGCAATTTAAGATACTATTCTCCTTCTGACATATCCATCTACAATGTGCTGTGAATTTCATGTTCTGAGACACAATGATTCCCAAATCTCTCTCCTCAGATGTAGATCTTAATAATTTCTTATCTAACAGATACTTCTGCTCATGGTTTTTTTCCCCAGATGCATAACAGTGCATTTATCGACATTCAGTGATAGTCTAGCCTTGTTTGTCCATTTGGATACATGATCTAATGCTGTCTGTAGATTAGAATTTGTGGACTTTATATCAGTTATAGCCCCAACCTACAATTATCTGCAAATCTGCATAACCAAACATCCTTTTTATCATATTGCAATGTTGATATATATAAATTGAAGAGGCACGGTCCCAACACTGAACCCTGGGGGACCCCACTCATCACTTCCATCCATGCAGAATATGAACCCTTAATACTAACTCTCTGATTTCTGCTTATCAGCCAACCTTGTACCCAACATGTTATAGGATATGGGATGCCTACATTCTTCATGGCTAACATTCTTCAGTAAATTATTTGATATTGTTGATAGTGTCTGTGGTCATTCATGTTATCTTGTGCTGGTGCCCTGTTGTGCTTCCTTGATTCCACAGTACCTGTGTTCTCATTTGCACATGTGCCCCTGTGTTAATGCACATCCATGCACCATGTCCACCATCTATGCACGCTACAGTGTGTGCCCTCCATGTTGCGTATGGCCTGTTGGGTGGCCTTCTTGTGTGCTGGCTTGCACAATTCCCCTGTTCTGTGTGTGGTATGTGATGTTTTGTCTTGGTGGTCCTTTATTGCTGTGATGCTCTTCTTGCAGTCCACAGTGCCTGTGGGCATGTTCCTCCTGTGTGGCAATGGCCTTCGGCCTGTGTGTCATTGTGCCTGTCCCACTGGGTGCGCCTGTGTTGCAGCTCCCATGTCCACCCTGCTGAGTTCCTGTGCACTGGGACATGCATGGCTGCCTCTGCCATGTTGGCTGGTGCACCTCTGCTGCTGTGCCACACCTTGATGATCACCCCTGTGCATGGCAACTGCACCTGTTTGTCCACTGTGTTGGGTGTGTTTCTGTGGTGCTTCCAGGTGTCACCATGTGTGCTCTGTTTGTGCACCTTGTCTTCTTTGGTGGGCCACTCTCTGGCCCTTTGGCCCTGTGCCAAGTCCCTGCTGAGCTGTTCACCAGCAACTTTTACACCACTGCAGTCTTTCCCTGTTGCTCCTGTGTCCCTTGCTGACTTGGTCATGATTCATTGTTTTGTGGTCCAAGATGCTCCTGTGCATCCTAGTTTTGCCGGGGTAACTCAGGTTGCACCATGGCGCTTCTGTTGTATTCACAGTGGGGATGTGCAAGGTGCATCTTGCAAAGCATCCTTTTGTGAATACCACTGTTTGGGCACAGTGCATCTCATTTGCCCCAGCGCATCTCAGATGCGCCAGGCGCAACTGCTTTGTGAATCTTGCCCTCAGTTTATGATTGCGTTCAGTTATCCATGAGATAAAAGACCAAAACGCTACCACTATAGAAAAAATGCTGAATTTGTGCTTGCAGCAAGCCACGAGGTTTGTAATACCTACTGTATCTTACTCCAGAAGAAGGCAGGACCCAAAATATTGTGAATTTTCATTTTCATGGAGTCATGTGGTCACCAGCTACTATCTGGATATATGTGTGTTACACTTGCTCAGTGAGCATTTGTTTCATGTTTTTCTTTCAAAATTTAGATAAAAAAACTGCTTGCTTTATACTATGTAAAGGCAGGGACTTACCATTCCCTATTTTTTTGACATACTTGTAAGTATGCCATGTTTTCCTTTTTGCACCAAACATTTGGCTGGCAGTAGTCTCCTAATCATGCCTACCATCAGTCTCCCCTCCATTGGTAGCAGAGCTTAATCCTTCTCTGCTTTTTCCCTCTCAGGTCTTCACAATAAACTGCAGGCTGTCCTTTCTCACATTCTGCTCACATCCCACTTTGAAAAACACTTCTTAAAAGTGTACTATAGTCAAAATTGACAAAAAACATATGTTGTGCAGAGTCTTTTGATTTGTATATTTAGTCCTGCTGTGCCCTTCCTTTGTTTGCGATTCATTTTTTTCTTAGTTTTCCTACAAGTTTAATGGTCTCTGGGGATTTCCATATTATCATGGTTTATTGCTGTTTTTTTTCCTGTGATCCTTCCTGTCCCGTGTGACAGTGATGCATTCAGGACCATAGATTAAGCAAGTACTGGTTTACAGTCAATTTTACAGCAGTACCGCTGTGATATTAAGCCACTTTCCTTATCCAGTGGGCACCGAAGGCCACATTTACATCTTAACAATCACTTGAGGTCTAAATGAGTCGACATTCTGTAAGAAAACAGCTAGAGTCTTTACCAATTATAGAATTGATGACCTGGGAAAGGGGGGATTTTGTGTTTTTCATGGCTGGATGTAGTTTGATGAAATTAAAAGCTTTAAATGCAGGGCTGGCCCTCTGGCACAGGGGTTGGATCTCTGCCTGTGGTGCCGACACCCTGGTGTTCAAATATGGACTAGGGACATCAGAGGGCCAGCTGGGGGAGGAAAGATTGAGCTTCCTACAGACTGCTCTCCTCCTCCTCCTGGGGGAGGGGTGTGTGTGACTGGTGCATGATTAACCCTTGGCAGAGGCCAGGTGGAATACAGCTGCTGATGCCTGTTTTAGTTGGGAGGTGTGTCAGGCATTCAGCGTGTCACCTTGACATCATTGAATGACACACCTCCTGGGTAGAAAAACTGTGAAAAATCAGAGGTTCCACCTCCACAGGGTTATGTCCACCCCACATAGTGGACCTTGCAATGTCGCCTGGGCTTCTGCTCCCATACTACTTATTTGTGTCTATCGGGGGAATGCACTTCCCCCTCAATGGCCCTGTCCCTGGGGGTAAGCTGGGAGTGTTTGGGGATAGGGTCTGTCCTGCAGCAAGAGTGCAAGGTGGAACATGCAGGTGACTGATGGCTGGTGGACGTGGAGCCAACCAAAAAAAAGGCTTTGAATGCAAAACATTTACTCCTGCTGGCTAGACCTAGACAAACATATATTAAACACAAATATTGAATTAGAGTTATTTAGTTGAGGCCAGAATATCAAGCTTATATCTTCAGATTACTGCTGCAGTACTCCCGCTAAAGTGGTCTTGTACGCATCACTGTCAAATGACAAAGAAGGCATTTTAGGACAAAGAAGAGCAATTAGCAATTTAACTTGTTTAACAGGGAGATCCCCAAGGCCATAAAACTAGTGGGCACATTTAGAAAAACTCCTAATATCAGCACTAGGAAGGACACACCAGGACTAAACACACAAATCAAAACACTGAGCACAACATATGTTTTTTGCAAATTTTGATTGTAGTACTCCTTTAATGTGGCCTTAAACACATGCAATGCCCTCTGTAATCAATGTAATCTATTTAGACAATGTGCGTACAGTACAGTGGAGTCCACCAGGATACAACGCAGTGTCTCAGGTTACTGCATGACAAAAGGGATTAACTGCCATTGAAATTGCCTTGTTTCCTGCAGTAACTGTGCTGCAGATTGCTGTTGTATTGTGTTACATCTTGAGAAGGTACACTGTATTTCCCACTCAGGCGCAATCTAATTTGTCCTGTTTATTTCCCTTGACTTGTTAGCATTTGGGGATAACCTATGTGAAAGATGCTATACAAAATCCTTAGAGATATAATTAAGAACACCTGGGTTTGATAACTTGGAACCCAAAATTCTCAAAATTGTGGCCTCCATTATCACCACTTCCTTCAAACATCTTATCAATAAATCTCTTCTCCTGGGTACTGCCCTGAAAAATGGAATGTTGCACTGGTGATTCCTATCCACAAATGTGGGCAGAAAGAAATTAAGACTACAGACCCATCTCACGTCTCTGCACACTTGTCAAAATTCAGGAGAGGCTGTTGTATGGCCAAATCCAGGCCTACCTGGTGTACAGTTACTCCCTCATTAGTATCCAGCATGTTTTTTGCAAAAACCACGGCACTGACACTGCACTGGTCTGTGTGACCTCAGACATCCTCATTTCCATGGAGTACAGCATGGCAATGGGTGCAGTTTTTGTTGACCATACCAAGGTGTTTGACTTGGTCAATCACGACTTACTGCTGATTAAACTAAAGTTAATATGGCTAATAGATGGCATTTCCTGCCTCTGGCTCTACAACTACCTGACCAACCAGAAACAAGTGTTAAGTGCTAAGGTGGTACATTAGATCTTAGGATAATAATAGATGGTATACCACAAGGCTCTATTCTTGGTCCCCTCCTATTTTCCCTATTTATTAATGACATGCCTATAATTGCAGAAGGACTATTTTGCAACTCTATGCAGACAATGCTCTTGTGTATAGATCTTCTGCAGACATCGGCTGGTTAAACAACCTGAAAAGAGACTTCTAACAACCAGAAAATTGGTTCCTGATGAACTTGTCCTTAACATTGAAAAAAAAACAAAGCCATGCTCTTTGAACACAGGAGGCTAAGCACTGATTGATAACACAGACTCAAGCTGTCCACCACTGGCAGCACTCATCTTCAAGTGGTGGGGTCACTCAAATCCCTTGGGGTTGTGCTTGACCAAGTTGTGCCTTTTTGACCACATGTGGATGCTGCAGTCAGAACACTGCACCAGAAACTTGGATGCCTGTGCAGGCTTTTCTCTATCTTTCTAGGGAAGCACACCTTGCCTTTCCAAGCAGCACCCCAATGCCAGTACTCTTTTATGGAGCCCCTGTCCTACAGTCCATTCAAGACTCCAAATTAAGCAAGCTAAAAACCTCTATAATAGAGCTGAACACTTTGCAGCTGGTGCCAAATCCAGTGACCATCACTCCAGAGTATTTGCGGCTCTTGGTTGGTCCTCATCTGATGTAAGACTACAATATCCAATGTAATACCTAGCCTTCAAACTTGCTAAATTCTGTACTCCCCTTAGCCTTATGAGAATACTTCAGCATAAGCAGCACGTTAGGCTCTTGCAATCCACTGCTAGCCCATTATTTGAAATCTCTAGGGTACGGTCACCATCTGGTAGGGGGTCCTTTTCATTCATTGCCCCATCTCTATGGAACTCACTTCCCTGTGAGACTCTAAACTGCCCCACTCTTGCACAGTTCAAAAAAAAGCTCAAAAGATACACACTTGGCATGAACCACTGCAAGTACAAATGGTGACTTGTTGCATCTTTGGCTCAGGAATCTCTCAGGTATCAGCCAGGCCAACTACCATCATCCTGATGGATCCTATACATCTCCAATTATCTTCTTCCACCATGAACAATACATTGCTGTAACTGTGATCCTGAAACTTGTTACTGAAGGCATATTTCATTATGCTCGGATTGTAACTACTCTGATGTACCTTGTATGTATGATTACTCCACTGCTATTTATCTTCTTATGATGGTTATTGTCTATTATCTCTGCTATGTAAATATTGTGAATATTTCAATTAATGCATATAACTAATTCAGTGTCACTTCTGAAAAAGGGATGTGCATGTCTCAGTGGGCCTGCCCCAGTTATCAAAATTAAAATAAATAACTAACTAAATAAATAAAACAAAAACTTGTTGTCCTGATGTGTAACATTTTTTTAACTAATGTCCTATTACTAATTTTCTCAAAGGGTGACCTGTCTGCTGATACAGTGGCAGCACTACTGCTTGTGGTGCTGATGACCCAGGTTAAGGAACAAGTCTGAAATGTTGGAGGTCTGGCCAGGTGGAGGAGGTTTGGTAGCCCGTCAATACGACAACTGTGGAATGGCGACCCATGAAAAGGATGATGGAACAACAGCACTGACACTTCTGGGTGACCGGCGGTTCTCCTCATCCCTGAGGTATGGCCCCCCCGAGTTGGTATCTTAAATAAAGGTGGTTGTGGAGGGCAAAGCCCCCCACAAGAGGGGGGTTCAGGGGCAAAGTCCCACACAAAAAAAATACTTTGTTCCCTGTCATCGCGCTGCGGCGGGATTTGCACCCTCTTCATGGGTCAGCATTCTGCAGTCACCATTATGACATGGAACCAGGAGGTTTGAGCATCTGGTGGACAGCTCACCTTGTCTGAGGTTGGAAGGTACAGGGACCTAGCAATAGGGTGCCTACTGGTGACAGTTGGGAGACAATGAGCCTGGGGACCTAGCATGTGTAGGGACTGGTGAAACACAGTGGATGTTGGTGCATCACACACAGGAGCATGCTTGATGCTTCATGACATCATTTCATGTCTACTACCTCCAGTAGCAACAGGAAAAATGGAAATATCACTGGCTGGGCAGGTGATGCAACTTCTAGCCAGCATGCCCACTGCCAGACACTGCCAACCTGGACCTTGCGATCCCCTGGTCGTCAGTTCTACCTGCTTGGGAACTCCATTATGCAAAAGGGAGTCACCGTGGAGCTGAAGGTGTCCCCATAGAGGGATGCAAGCCAAGGGGGCCCACCAGGCAGGTGAGTCATGAGTGATCTAGAAGACCAAGATTCCAGGTTAGGAAGGATCTCAGCAGGGTGGGATCAGGTGCTAGGGATAGGTGAAGGAGGCCCCAGCCAGCGGAGGGGCAGATAAAGAAAGTGACAAAAAAATGTCTCAAAGGGTTGACCCTGCCCAACAAACTGACATTACAATGCATAGTTTCACCAACACTGATATTTAGTTCATCTTCAGATAAAAACAATGTTTGTTAGTTTGCTTGTCTAGCTTTTATAGAAATGGCATGTTATATGAAATGGGCAACCTACTTTCTTTGAGGCTCAGGAAAAAAAATGATTATGTGAGCTCATTTCACTAACATGGAAAAAGTGACAAGGTGACCTGTTTTTCTAAAACTAAAAGCCACATAAAAATTCAAGACAGAACAAACTAAAATGTGGGTTTCTAGAAAGAATCAACCCCTCATTTGTTTTAACCTGCCATTTGTGGCCATGAGGTAGTTGTCTCCCTTGCAAGAGATAAGAGTTTTCGGATTACAGATGAAAATCTGTTTTGTGGTAAAGCAACTCTCATTTATATGTATAATTAAAAATGAAACTTATTTCTTCTCATTTGCATGGGCTAATTAAGGCTTTGTGCTCTCAACACTGTGAATAATTAAGCTTCCTAGTTACTGTATACATCTTACAAGTGTGACTATGTTGCCATACTGGTATTAGTTTTCCTAAAGCTATATCACAAAAGATTGTTTTGACTGAAAGATTGGCACTTCTGCTCATTCATTGATCATGACATATTGTAGTCCCTTCCCCACGTGCCATTAAAGGCTTCATTTTCATTGGTGATTGTAAGATACCTGTGTGGTGATCTTATCCAATTGAGTGCTGAACACGAAGATCACTTATCTCAGTTGCACACCCAGTGTCGGTTCAGGCAGGTGGACTGGCAAGACAACGCTGTGGTTCAAATGGGTTGGGTGGATGGAGACACCCAGTAAGGAGAGACAGGAGACAATCTATAAGTTTGATGCCTGAAGGGCTTTATTCATACCACAGGGAAAGGTAGACATGGTCACTAGGGAAGAGGGGAACCAAAACACATAAGAACTGCAAGTAATACTCTATACCAACTCTAAGAGGTGTACCTCGGCCTAAGGCTGCTGTCTATTGTACTCTATGCTAAACTATCTCTAACTGGTCTAATGAACACATTCAAACATCTATTACTCTATAATGAGATGAGACAATCACTGCAGTGAACAATGGGGACCAGTGCAAATCCTGAAGAACCAGGTGGCATAACCACCTCTAAGAGTTCTTAAGATTAAAGGAAGTCCAAACTTTTCCTGCTGTCTTCGTGTGCACAGCTGAGGAATGGAGTAGCAATGGGGTAAAAAAGGAAAATGGGGTTCCTGCTTGGTGCCAAGCTACACCAGTACTAAAACCTAGGAGAGGCTGGAGGGTGTAGGAGATATTTTTAAACAGCCCCTTATTCTTTAGCCAACCCACTCTCCAAGGTTGCCAGAATACTGTAACATGACAGAACCGAACTCTGCTGAACTCTTCTCCTGCACAAACCCCTCAACCAGGGCTGCCAAGGATGAAGGAACCAAGACTTGGGATAGAATCCACTTGAAAGGATTGCCAAGGATAAAGATCTGCTGCAGTTTTCCCAGCACAAACCATTGACCAGGGCTACCAAGGATGAAGGGACAAAGACTGGTTGAAGTTCCCAAGCACAAACCCTTGACCAGGGCTGCCAAGGATGATGGTATACAGACTTGGTGTGGAATCCACTTGCAAAGATTGCCAAAGATGAAGGTATGTTGAAGCTTCTTTGCCGAAGGATCCAAAGGAGGATCACCAGGATCAGGCTGAAACCCAGAAGACAACATGGTGCAAGCAGGGTGAAACAAGCAGAAAGAGTAGGATGCAGGGGGAGAATCAGAACCCGATACTGTTCAGAACCAGAAAAACAACAAGCCGGTGGACGAGGACACACACTGGCCACATCGGACTCGACTTTCGGCGAACAACAGGAGTGACGGACGAGGCTTCTTCCAGGGTGTTCCACTTCCATGCTGACTGAACCACAAGGAAACTAGGAACCAGTGGCTGTGACTCACACCAGGTTACATCGACTTTGAGCAGCAGCGGATGATAGGGAAGGGTGCTGCCGGGAAGTTCTTAGCTGACTGAAGACTGTTTCAGTGAAGAATCAGGTGTGAACAACCCCACCAGGGGTGTTGCGGAAGAAGATTGAGGCCATGCATTTTGCACTAAGAACACTGGTAGTTCCACTTAGCGTTACACCACAGTGTTCAGTGGTTGCTGGGGCAATTTTTCATTGCTGGGGCAATTTTACTGGAGCAGGGGCAAATTGCTGAAATCCAGGGTAATTGTTTGAGGCAGGGGTAATTTGCCTGGAGCAGGAGCAAATTGCTGAAATCTGGGGCAATTGTTCATTGCAGGGACAAATTGCTGAAATCTGGGGCAATTGTTCATTACAGGGGCAAATAACCACAATCCTAGTATAATACAGTCTTAGTACTTTGCAATCCACACAACATTCCAGATGCTAAGCAATACACAGTTCATCAGCTGACAGTCATTAAATGGCAGTGTGTGTTAAGTACCTCTTTTCTGACCCTCCATGCTTGTGGATCCCTTCTGCACCAGGATCTGGCTACCCCCTGGAAGTTTTTTTTGGTGAGTGAACGCCCTTTCTACTCTGGGTTTTTCCCCCTATTTAGCCTTGTAACACTGCCCCCCCTTATCACCAAGGGCCTACTGTTGTCTGCTGTTGCCCCTTTCCAACTCTGGGCTTGGCATTGCCCTTCCCTTATCACTAAGGGCCCATCTTGTCACAGGACCTATCATTGCCCCTACAGGTCTGGGCCAAATGCTGCCCCTCTTATGACCTGGGGCCTGGCATCACCCCTTTAACTTGCACTCAGACTTGCTCTCACTGGGCCCCTCTTGGACTATGGGGCCTAACACTGCCCCTTTTAAACCCCTCAGGGCTTGCCTCTTTAAATCTCATTGGCTCTGTCTAATGCCTTAGTGCCAGTCACCTCTTCTTTTCCCACCTTAGCACTGCCCCTCCATAAATATTTAGCAGCGCTCCCCTTCTGGCCTTAAGCCTGGCCCCTCCCTGTGGGCATCCCTAGTTCAATTCTCTCAATATCAGCTCTAGACCAACCCCCTCCCAGCCATCTCCTCAGGTGCCCTTGTGGCACAATCTACCAAATAAAAAAAACTTTTAGTTTAATGAGGCAGACATCACTCTTGTCCTGTGCTGTTGCCGACTCACCGCCCTGGCCCAGGGTGAAGGAAACTACTGCAGGAGGCAGGAAGAACTGCAGGCAGACGGAGGGCTTCAGGCAAGGAGGCAGACAACAGGGGACCTTGCGGGTCCTTGCGACGGTCGACGGCTTTCGTCGCGACGTGGTGAGAAAAAAACAACAACAGGGCTCTTGACTTCAGGCACCCAGTGCCAGAGGGCCATCAGGACACTGTCCATGTCTTCATTGATCAAAGGAGAGGCATCCAAGGAGTCATCAGGACTGCTTCCACAGGCCAGGTAAGCTGAGTCCCCAATGCCCTCCTGTGCTCTCTTCCACTCCACAGCCAGCCCAAAATTGTCTCAAAAAACCCCCAGCTACCTCTTTCAAAAACTGCTCGGAGTTCCTATTCTAGAACCCTGAGCTAGTGCCTTTCAACTGACTGGGGCACCAAGTGCAGGCTAAGGACAGCAGCCCTGTGCATGGGTGCCCATTGTCCCAGCTGCCTACTGTTTGCTCCGGGGAGGGGATGATTTGAACAGAGCAGCAGCAGCAGTGGAGGGAAGGGAAAAACAAACCCCTAATTTTTTTTATTTAAAAGTGGCCCCGCCAGGCAATTCTGGGGAGAGAGAACACACACAGGGGCCCCTACATACAGCCCCTTACACCCACACAGACCCCTACTCTCCTTTCTGTGGTGCCCCATACTTTGGGGCATTACACCTGCTAGTGGTGACAGACTATGATGTGTTTCCTGCTGGAGCTGAGCACATGTCTCAACTCAGTAGTGACAACTGAATGTTTCCATTCAGTGGTATCAGTGGCATATGTCAGTGTGGTGGCATCAGTTGCATGTGCCGGCTGTGTGGAGTCCATGTCATGCCAGGTCACCAGTGCCAATAGGATGTTTTAGTTCTGTAAGTAAGTAAGAAAAGTAAAACTTTATTTTTAAAGCACTTTTCAAAGCCAAAGCGCTGTTCAAACATATTAAAACATGCAATTAGATTAGATGAACAATCATATTTAAAATCCTTCAGGATAAGCTTTAAAAAACAAATATGCTTTAAGCTCCAATTTAAAACTCGAGACAGTCAGGCATTCTCTTATCCGACGAGGTAGAAAATTCCAGAGGGAGGGGGCAGCATAAGAGAATGCACGTGCCCCAGATGTCTTTAACCGGACCCTGGGAATCTCTAGCAATCCCTCGTCAGCAGATCAGAATGAGTGGGAGAGGCAGTAGGGAGTAAGATCTTGCAAGTACTGGGGTCCCTGTTCATGTAGGGCTTTATGGGTCAGCAACCCGACCTTGAAGGTGATCAGCCACTGAACTGGCAGCCAGTGCAGTCCACGCAGTACAGGCATAATATGACTAGACTTAGATGTACCAGTCAAAAGCCTGACTGCCGTGTTCTGCACTAGCTGCAAGTGGCAGATATCAATCCCAGGCATCCCTAGGTAGAAGCCATTGCAGTAATCAAAGTGGGAGGTGATGAAGGCATGGACCAATGTAGGAAGGCTGGCCTGAGGAATCAGGTGTTTCACCTAGGTGATATTCCTAAGATGGTAAAAGGATGATCTGACAGCGGCAGACACCTGAGATTTCAGGGTCAGACCATTGTCAATAATAATGCCCAGGGTACGCACCTGATCTGAGGTCAAGAGCTGGACACCATCAAGCCATAAGCCAGATAGAAGCCCCACCCTAGGACCAGCCTCAAGGCAACCAGGGTCAACAACCAACACCTCAGTCTTATCCGGGTTCAACTTCAACCAACTAGTGCTCATCCAATCTCTGATCTCGGCTAGACAGCTGTTAAGCACGGAGATCGCATCATCCTGCCTGAGAATAAAGGACAGATACAGTTGGGTATCACCTGCATAGCAGTGAAAACCCACACTGTATCACCTAATGATCTCTCCTAATGGCAGCATATAGACTGCGAACAACATGGGTGCCAAAATGGAGCCCTGTGGCACCCCACAGGACAAGGAGAAGGTGTCAGAGGAATAAATTCCAGTGACAACTCCCTGTGTCCTGCCTATAAGAAAAGATCGAAACCAATGTAGAACTGTCCCAGACAGTCCACAAAAAAGCCACAGCCACTCCAAAAGCACACCATGGTCCACAGTATCAAATGCTGCAGAGAGATCACGAAGGACTAGAATAGTACAAACCTTTCTATCTCTCACAATTAGGAGATCATTTAAAACCCGGACAACAGCGGTCTCAGTGCTATGTCTTTTCCTAAACCCAGATTGGAGAGCATCACAGACACTGTGATTTATAAGGTGGTCATCCAGCTGCAGAGCAACCACCTTTTCAATAACCTTACCCACAAAGGGCAGGTTAGAGTCAGGTCTATAGTTAGCTAAGCAGTCTGGGTCCAAGGAGGGTTTTTTAAGGAGTGGTCGGACGACCACCTCCTTGAGGGGATCAGGAAAGACCCCCTGCTCCAAGGACTTCCAGACAATTTCAGCAAGGATCGGGCAGATAACATCTACACACCCCACTAATAGTGATGTAGAGCCCGGATCCAAACTACAGGTGATTGGTCGTACAGTCTGGATAATCCTCACAATGTCCATGAACTCTGGCTTGCTAACCAGGCTAACCAGCACTCATCACCTCTCACTTATCTCCACAATCCCTTGAAGAGAGAGCTGCGCCAATACTCGATCTAATGTTGGCAATCTTATCTGCAAAGAACCGAGCAAGCTCATCACACTTTATTTTTGAAAAATCTCTTCCAGGCTGCAGACAGACTGGATTGCAAAGTCTGTCTACAGTCCAGAAGAGTTGGGCTGGTCGGTTCCGTGCAGCAGCAATCTCCCTGGATAGGAATTCTGCCTTCTTACGGGTGACTGCTGATTGATCGGCCACATAGTCGTCCATCAATCTAAGCCTGTCAGTATCAAGACCGGATTTCCACCGAGCACTCTCTAGCTTTCGCCCTTCTCTCTTCATCTCCTTCAAGGACCCATCAAACCAAGGGGTCCTTGGGTGCAAAGTGAGTGGGAGAACACAGACAGGAGCAATTAAGTACAGGGCATCACCCACCACCTTGCTGTAGGAAAATACAAGATCCCCTGGACTCATGCACTCACTTGAAAAATCCAATAGGTCCAGCACTGCCGATAGACCTTCTGGGGTAACCCCCTCAAAGGGCAATACTGGACCATCTCCATAGGGGCAGGCCTAATTGGGGGTGCCCCAAAGCTGAATCTTATGGTGTGATGGTCTGACCAACCATTTGGTTCCACCCCCAATCCCGTGATCTCCATCCCCAGGAGACACACAAGATCTAATGAGTGACCCCCTATATGGGTAGCAGAGGTAATCACCTGTGTAAGGCCCAACATGGTCGTGAGTTGGAAGAAGTTGTTTCCAAACTGTGAAAGTTCATTATTGATCCAAGCATTGAAGTTACCCAGAATTAACCATCTGGGCAACTCCAGTGCCATGTCGATAATGAAATCCGCAAACTCCTTCAGGAATTCTCCACCATCCCCAGGTGGATGGTAGATAAGGAGAATCCTGAACCCTACACCTGCTCCCAGGATGCACTCAAAAGATCGAGTGTAACCCACTGGCACATCCACAAGACCCAGCTCCATTTAAAAAAAAATGTCCACAACCCCGTCCCTATGATCCAAACTCGGGTGGTGTATCACCGAGAATCCAGCTGGAGCAGCAGATGCCAAAGTAGGGCTTGCATTTTCATCCAGCCAGGTCTTGGTGATGCATGCCAGGTCAGATGTTGCAACAAGATCTGCTATAATAGCGGTCTTGTTCCTAATTGACCTGGCATTACATAACACCAACCGGGTTAGTTGGGTTTCCAAGGAGGATCCCAGGACCTGCCCACAGTCTGTGGAGCCCTTGGGTATGGGAATCAGGCAGGGAACACCCCTATCCTGACCCCATTTCACCCCAGGGCATCTTCTAGTCCCCACTACCTCTATCTGACCACCCTTCTCCATCCTCCCACTGTGCCCAGACCATATACCTCTCACTCACCTTCTCACTATCCCCAACACCCGACGTCTCATATAAACTTCAGCTGATAATTATGGACAGTGAAAGGGGTGTATATCATGGAGCACAGTGGGAGAATACTGCCTGACCATCTTAACACCCTCCCAGCACATCTTAATCAAAATAATTAAAATAAATAAACCCACAGCTGTAAATCACACTAACACACTATAGTTATCACCACATATACACACCCACCTCCAACGAGGCACATTTCACACAAATCACATATCACAACACCATCCAACTCACTAATAACAGAAAATAAATGACTAGGTGACCAAAGTAGTAGACCAGGGAGGGGCTGTGGACGTGGCCTACCTAGACTTTAGCAAGGCACTTGACACATTCCCACACAAAAGATTAATAGTCAAATTAACCAGCCTGGGAGTGGGTCCCAGGGTTGTAGCCTGGGTAAAACATTGGCTGGACAACAGGACACAAAAGGTAATTGTAAATAGAGTCCACTCTGAAGAAAGAGGGGTTACTAGTGGGGTACCGCAGGGTTCAGTACTGGGTCCAGTCCTTTTTAATGTCTTTATAAGTGACATTGCAGAGGGACTGGAAGGAAAAGTATGCCTCTTTGCAGATGACACAAAGAACTGCAACAGGGTTGATACACAAGGAGGCGTGGAAAGGATGAGAAGGGACTTGGCAAGGTTGACGGAATAGTCAGATGTATGGCAGCTAGGATTCAATGCAAAGAAGTGCAAAATAATGCACCTGGGAAACAAGAACCCAGGGGAAGATTACACAATTGGGGGGAGGTAGTAATAACAAGAAAAAAGGAATGGGACCTGGGGGTAATCATATCAGATGACCTTAAGGTTAGCACGCAATGTGAGAAGGCAGTAGGGAGGGCTGGGGGTATACTGGGATGCATAGGGAGAGGCATCACCAGCAGAAAACAGGAAGTTGTTATCCCTCTGTACAGACAGTTGGTGAGACCCATCTGGAGTACTGCATCCAGTTCTGGAGACCCCATCTCCATAAGGACATAGGATAGAGGCAGTCCAGAGAGGGCAACTAAAATGGTGCAGGGTCTGCAAGAGAAGCCATATGAGGAGAGACTAAAGGAGCTTAATATGTATACCCTTGAGGAAAGAAGGAGAGGGGGACATGATAGAAACGTTTAAGTACCTCAGTGGAATCAACAAAGTCCAAGAGGGTAGCATCTTTCAGAAAAAGAGACGTGCAAGAACAAGGGGACACAATTTAAAGAAAGAGGGGGGGCAGTTCAGGGGCAATGTGAGGAAGTATTTTTTTTCACAGAGAGGGTAGTAGATGCATGTAACAACCTTCTTGAGGAGGTTGTGGGGTCTAAAACTGTGGGAGAATTCAAGAATGCATGGGACAGACATAAGGCAATTCTTGTGGGGGTTAGGAAGAAATAGGCTGTTGGTTAACTAGGATCTGTAGCATATCCTGTAGGTAGGGAAATGGACAGACTAGGTGGGCCAAGCGGTCCTTATCTGCCATCAAAGTCTATATTTCTCTGTTTCTAGATAAGAATCTAACTAAAATAAATAAGCACATTGTTTCAAATACAGTCCAATTTAAGTTCTATAAGTTTCAGACCATTTCAATCCATAGCAATCCATACCAATCAATGCAATTTGATAGTACTCAAGTTCAATGCAGTATCAGAAGTCTCAGTCTAAGTCCAACTTTTGTTTTGTTAAAAGGGGCCAGGGGCTCTCTCACGTCTCCTGGCCAAACCAAAACTCACTCTTGGACTATGCTGTCACCAAGAGGCCAAACAAGAGTACAGGGAGATTATGAGGTAGTCCAGAAGTAGACGACATTCTCCGGGGCTAAAAGTCGGACAAATTATGAAGTAGTCCAAAAAATAAACAGCGTTTTCGGATGCTAAGTCTTTAAGGTCATAAATACAAATTCCAAAGCCAGGAGCACTGTGAATTCTATTTCATAGTATAGGGGAAATAATCACTTCTCTAGGAGGTCACTGGCCCCAGTCGAGTCCGCAGCAACGGCCCATGGCATAGAATCAGCTCACCAGTGGATCCCCCGGTGAACCTAGGAGACACCAGTTACTTGGACCCATTCTTCAGCAGGTCTGAAACCGTCATCACCCACCCCAAACCCGGCCAACGGCAGCAGCCACCCTAGGTGACTCCCCCTAAGATTCTCACATCAAAACACACTCCTTAATATAAGTTTCAATACAGAAAATTAGAAACGTATCAAGCAGTCAAAACAGGCTCCCCTCTCTGCTTCAAATAAAGAGATCTCACCACACTGGGATCAATGAAAGTTAATAGTCAGCTTCTCCTTTCAGATACTCAGCAGTTTCATCCACATCAATCCAGAACTCTAAAATGTAGTCCGGTCCTCGGAACTTCAAAACAATTTTTAATCTGGAATAACACTAGCCACTGTACAATCAATCATACACCATGGACCCCATGAAGAAGGTTTCCCCTAGAAGCAGAGTAACGGTCATAGTCCAGTCTTCAAAACTTCAGTTTCTTAATCCAGAGTAACGCTAGCTACTGCAGTCTCAAATCGCAGTCCAGGAGCACCACAAAGAAAGTTTCCCCTAAAAGCAGGGACCCGGTCATTAATACAATCTGGGGGACGCTACACACTGTTCGTCAACTGTGGTCTTAATCCGATTGAGGGGATTCCCAGAATAGGACTATCAATGGGGCTGCTAAATCAATAAATTAACAAACAAAATTAAAACGAGTTAAACAAACACTAATAAAACATTAGACGGTGCTGGAAGACGCTAAAAGTGCTAAAACATCAAAGGGCTCAAACAAAACAAATAAACGAGCAGGCAAACACAGTTCAAACAATACCACAACACAGCAGCTAGCCCAACGCGTAGCCATCTTCCATCAATCAAATACTCTTAACACAGCCGCACAAGACTCAATGGGAGGAGAAGAGACTATGGTTCTGTAGTTACAGTGGCATATATCAGCTCAGTGGTGTCAGTGTCATGTGTCAGCTTTGACATATCATTGGCATTTATCAGCTCAGTGGCATATGTACGATCAGAGGTGTCAGTGCCATTCATTAGGCCAGTGGTGTAGCATGTATCAGCTTTGTTTTGTGTGTGTGTGTGTGTGTGTGTGTGTGTGTGTGTGTGTGTGTGTGTTCTGTGATGCTAGCAGCCTGTGTCAATTTTGTGGTGTTGGTGGTATGTCTGCTCATTAGTGTCAACTGCACGTGTTAGCTTACGTGACAGCAGAATATGCCAGCTACATGGTGTCAGTGGCACGTGTAAGAGCCTTGGTGTTTAGTGACTATGCTCAGTTGTGTCACTGGCATATGTCACCGTGGTGGTGTCAGTGGCATTTGTCAACTCAAGAGGGATGTTTCAAGTTAGGGGCACGTGTAACTTTGGTGGTCCTAGTGGAATGGTCATGTTAGTGGTATTAGTGGCAAATATATGCTTAGTGGTGTCAATGGCATATGTCAGCTAAGTGGTGTCAGTGGCATTTGTTTGCTTAGTGGTATCAGTGTCATGTGTCAACTCAGTGTTCAGTGACATGTATCATCTCAGTGTGTCAGAGCCATGTGCCATGTTATTGGTGTCAGTAGCGAGTGAATGCTCAGTGGTGTTACTGGCATTTGTAAGTTCCATAGTATCAGAGGTGTATGTCAGTTTACTGATGGCAGTCACATATATGGTGCTGTCATTATAATGTGTACACTCAGTGGTGTCAGAGGAACGTGTAGCTCAGTGGTGTCAGTGGCATGTGTCAGCTCCATGGTGACAGTGGAATGTATCAGCTCAGTGATGTCAATGGCATGTGTATGCTCAGTGGTGGTAGTGAGATGCATCAGATCAGTGGTGTCGAAGCCATGTGTCAGGTTGTTGGCATCCGCGGCATCTATCAGCTCAGCAGCATCAGTGGAAAGCATTAGCTCAGTTCTGACAGCACTGTATATCAGCTGAGGGGTGTTAGTGGAATTTTTCAGGTCAGTGGTGTCAGCGGCAACTGTTAGTTCAGCAACATTAGTGGCATTTCTCATCTCAAGGGTGTAAGGAAAGGCTTTTATATCACCCGGCAGTAGTTGAACCAAGGTCTCATCGGCAGTCTTTCCAGCTGCTTTGCTTGTTCGATCACTACATCAGCAACCAGAAGTATTTAAGGTAGTCTGTGGACATCCTATGCTATCTTTTGATTTGGGATTTTATGTTTTGTTTTTGTACTCATTTATTTATTGTGTACTGTCCTAATATGTATGGCTTATGAAAATGTAACGAACGGTTACCAACACTACAGAAAGAAATAATTTTTGCTCACTGTGAATTGACTCTTGTATTTTTTATATTCCTCTGTTTCAGACTTCTACTGGAAAAAACCCTTTTGGAGTCCGAGCAGCCTGTTCATGGAACACAATCCCCAAATCAGTCAGACTCTCCCCACATTCTATGATTCTATGGTCAGAAATGGAGTGAAGTTTTTTTTAATTTCCATTCAAAACCAAGATCAGAAGAGAAGAGTCACTTCAACATGGGGGAGCCTTACCATGTTTGACATGACATAAATTATACCACAGCACTATACGAAAAAATGTAGAAGAAAAATGCTACTGGCTTACAAAAGTTGTGCACATGAGAACTGTTCTATTCTTATTTTCTTGGAAATTAAACCTTAATATTTGGTTTATTTGCACAGTCTTTAATGCGTATCATATTTATTGCAACTTTCAGGAAACAAGTAAAAATATCTTACCTCACTGATGTAACATCTGGATAAGATGTTGCTTTTTAATTGCAGACATTTATTGTTTTTTTTATTGTACTTTACGTCTATGAATTTTACAAATGGCACTATAAAACACTTACTTTTTATTATATTGATGTAGCCGAGACTCATTGAACAAGCAATAAAACTTAAAAGCCAAGTAACCTAAAACAACAGGCACAGTATATCCCAAGCATTGTCAGTACACAAAGAATACTTTGTGCATATGCTGGCTGTGCTTGTTTATATCCCGGGTACATACAGTAATTTATACTGGGTGGGTTAGGGAATCCCATACATTTCAAAGTAAAGCACATTCGCAGTGCCAAATTCCTATTTTAACAGACACACACATTGTGGGAAAGCCTATGATTCATTCAATGTCTCAAGAGTAACTGATGCCTCAAGGAAACTGAGAAACATCATACAGTACAGTATATATATATATATGTATATATATTATGGTAGCACACTAGTGCTACCATAGTTAGGGTTGAGAAGCCATTTACATGTTAAACCCAAAATGTTGCACCTTAATAACTTTGCAACTGTTTGACAGATGTGCCTGAAATTTGGAATACATGATTAAGATCCATACGCCTTGGGATCTGCAAAGTTTCATACTGGTCGGATACACAGCTGCAGAATTATTAAGCGTGTTCTGTACGTGCGTTTACACTTTTTCTGGAATTCTACAGTCGTGCCTACAGGTCACACGGTTTGCATGACCGACCTGAAATCTTCAGGGAACATGCGGCTGGGGTCCCCGATGTGCCTTTTGAAGATTTTGTAAAAAAATATTAAACAGTTCAAAAGTTTTTCAAAAAACAAGTTCCCATTATAAGTCAATGGGAAAAGTTAACAAAAAGTTCAACACTTTCGCAAATGCATCTTTACTGTCGCAAATGTCACTTTTACTGTTGCAAATCTGCCATTTTGTTTTCAGTTAGTGATCAGAAAAATGCTTGGCATTTAAAATTGAGACCCTCTAGCAACCTAATTCTTTGTGTATTCACCTAGTCGGGCCCTGAGGATGTTAGCCATGTCTTTATTTTGGGGTAAAACACCCCAGAAATATGTTTTTCAGATTTCTGGAAAAAGTACTTTCGCAAAGTAGTGTCGCACTCATGAAAGTGTAAAATTTTTGTGAAAGCTTTCGCAAATCACGACACTACTTTGCGACACTATGCCCAAAATAACAGTAATTCTTTGGCATCCCGCTGCAAAAGAACGGTTTGGAGTTTTGGGCTGAAATTTGGAGGGAACGCAGCCGACATCTCAAAGATGTGCCTTTCAATGTTTTGTTGAAAAAATATTACACAGCGGCAAAGTTACAGTACTCCAAAGTTGAAGCTTTTTCCCATAGGATAACATTACGTCATACGACGCATTGCAGAAATCGTTTGGCTCCCTGCTGCAAAATAACGGTTTAGTCTTTTGGGATGAAATTTGCAGGGAACACAGCCAACATCCCACAAATGTGCCTTTCAGTGGTTTGGTGAAAAATATTACAGGGAGGCAAAGTTATGGCACTCCAAACTTCTGTTTTTTTCCCATAGGATAACATTACGGCATCCACCGCGCCTCTCAGGGCCCGTAACTCGAAAACGGTGCGAGATACGGACTTTTTGTCAAAAAAGTTATTAGCCCCATCATGGGGGCTAAGTACAAAACTAGTCAGCAAACTGATAATTCATATGACTTTTACATTTATTTCTATGTCGTACGGTTACTGAGATATAAGCAATTTACTATTACAAGTCCTCATTTTTGTGTTCTGAAAGTCATTATTTTGCATACATTCTTTGTACTCACTGTCTTTCTCTATACAGCTTTTGGGGAAAACCAGCCTGTGTCCTTACATTACTGTTACCATTACCATTTCCGCTTGCAGTTCCGTACCTGTTTCACTTACCGTTCACGTTTACACCACCATGTGTGTTACCCTTTGCTTTTTCATTTGCAGTTGCGTTTGCATTGTTTTTAACATTTGTGTCTACAGTACTGTTTCTTTTTCTGTTTCGCTTTGCGTCACCATGCGCATTATGTTTGCGTTTGCGGGCACAATGTTACTATGTGATAAGACATCACGTGGCGGGAGCGCGGGGCCCAAAGGACCCAGCGCTCCCACCGCCACATTACATTCACTATTTCTCATTATCATTCTCAAAAAGAAGGGAAATCAGAGGCAAAAAACTCTGTTTAATGCATCAGTTAGGGTTGTTCCACAGTGACAAAAGCGAGGAAATTCGGTGTTGGGGTTGAGCTCTAACTCCGAATTCATCCCCCCCAGCACCACACACACACAGGCACACACACACACATGCAAGTATGGGGGAGGACCAAGGCAACACCACCAATGACAGACAACCAGCAGCAGGTGACAGAAATAACAAACAATTGTCTAAATGTACTACAAGACATCCCCACCCACCTGACCAGGTACTGCATGCTCAGTGGAGATCAACAGCAAAACTGAGGCCATGTACACCAAATGTGCACATCCCTGATTGCAGCTGCACACAATGTACCACACTTAATAGTTGCATGGCCTTACCTACTGATGCCCCACACCACACCACAACTGGTACTGTGCTGTTAGTCAATATAAATGCTGAAGGTGCATGATCACAGTTGTACAAAGGTTTTAACACTAGTGAGTATACATTAATTAAGAGAACTACATAAATTAACTACAAGTCACAGCCATGCTCAAGATAAAAGTAGTGTTGCATTTAGTATGCGATTTACATAGTAGTATATTTACTGCAACTGTTTACTCAAGATAGAGAGGCTGATGTAAACGTATGGAAAAGCATTGCCTGTTCAACACTGTGAAATTCGTACTGCCAGTATCAGATTCATTCTTACTGATGAAGGTGTACTGCTGATGTACATACATATACCTTCAGTGTGTTTGAATACTAAAGATGCAGTAAGTATTCTTTGTAAGAAACAGTGTAATTGTGTGGATCAGGCCAAGCAACTTCTAAATATCATAGCACTACTGAGCCAACAATGATGTAGCTGTATCGGAGATGTCTATAGGATAGATTTTCCTGTAGGCTCTTGCTGAGTATGTTGTACCTGATAAAGACAATGTCATTGCATCTGTGATGACTAACTTATTGAAACAGTGATACATTTACTGTTGTTGCAATGAGTGATCTATGCCACTTATGGACACAGCCTAATTTTTTTAACAGTTGTTTCATACTCAGGCTGTATGCCTAGTGTTTGGGTTTGACACAATTCTTTCACTGATGCTATCAAAGTGATAACTATGTTAATTGTGCTACAACAGGAATCAAGTAGGTATAGTGTAGATATAAATAGAATATCTTTTAGTATTGATTTAACTCACAATGGGATAAGTGTACTAGGATGGCAGGGATTATTCTCTATCACTGACTCTGTCAGTTATAATCACACTAAGGTTTCAATGACTGTAATGATCAAGTTACACTGTTCATCTTCATGAGTTCTTATTCGCAGCCATTGTCCAGTAACTAGACAGTGGATGATGTAACTGGGTGGAACACTGTGTTGCAAAGCTCCTGCAGTGCCTAGCAGAGGGAGAGTATCTACACATGAAGGTAATTAAGCAATAAGGCATGACCAACGGTTATGTTAAATGGTCTGTTAATCACCCTCCAGCTTTTTTTTTCATGTACTACCTTACTGTCCCACAAGTTAAATATACATGTTTCAGATTCTACTAACTGTCATTGCTTACTTAACAGCCTTTTTTCTAAGTTAAATTATATTTAACAAATGTGTAACTCTCTTCGTATATGTAAAGCAACTGTTCAAAAAAAACACATTAAAGTTTGTTTGCATCTTACTTACCTAGTCTGTCCTCGTACTTGGGAAATCTATATTCTTCTCAACATGCACCCCTCTTCACCGATTGCAAAAAAATAAAAGCCATCGTACAAAAACCCCATAAGAACATAAAAATCAGACTTCCACGCCAAATGACCAAAAACAGTAAAAAGGAAACACACCCCGATGCCACAAATCATTTCTCATACCTTCAAAAATCATCGCCACATATAAAATCCATTTCTCCAACATGAATACTCCCTCCCATCGATAGGCCAAGCACACCGCTACTGCCTTCCACCTGCCCCGATTTCAGCACCGCTACTTCGGCTTCCTTCCATGCTGCAGCCACTACTACAAGATGCGACCTCTGTAAACATCCTTCCCGTTCGACAACGATTCCCAAACTGACAAAAAATTCCTCCTCTACAGATGTCCCCGCCCCTCAACCAATCCCAATGCAACTCCACACTCTGAACTCCACCCCTTAACCAATCACCACAAAGCAAAACCACGCCCACAACCAAATCTTATCCAATAAAAACCTACAAAACCAAACCCATTCAAACAAATAACCGAAGCACCAAAAACTGATACTGCCATTTCACTGCAACAGCAAGTAGTCCAAACCCCACGACAAAATAATACAAATCCTTATAAAAATACAAACACCCACGTCACCCCATTGTATAAATCGAATATGCGTAGTGTGACAGTGTGATAATGGATTTATCTAGTGTAGTTGACAGTGACCTCTCGTAACCACCACTCATGGCTACACCACTTGTGAGGTTACTTAAGGTCACTGTCAACTACACTAGATAAATCCATTATCACACTGTCACCCTAAGCATATCCCTTATATATATATATATTACAAAAAACTTTGTTACTGCATCACTTAGGGTTGAAGTGATACAAGTATGGAAATGAGGCATTAGGGTTGAGCACCTAACCCCTCCACCCAACCTCCCCATCCTCCACACACCAACAGGAATCAACATGTGCCATGGGGTCATTAGGCCCAACTCTCACCCCATTCCATGTGTAAACAGGCTGATATGGTACAATATAGGAGAAATGGGTGAGTGTTAGGCCAAACAACCCCATGGCACACCCCAGTGCCTGTTGGTGTGTGGAGGATGGGGGGCTGGGTGGTAGGGTGGGGGGTTAGGGGCTCAACCCTAATGCCTCATTTCCATACTTTTGTTGCTTCAACCCTGATACATATGTGTGTGTATATATATATATATATATATATGTTAGAGGCAAAAAACTCTGTTTAATGCATCAGTTAGGGTTGTTCCACAGTGACAAAAGCGAGGAAATTCGATGTTAGGGTTGAAACCCCCTTTGCACCCCTCTAGCCCACCCCCCCAACTGGAATCGGGGTGTGCATTGGGGTCATCGGTCCTAACTGTCACCCCATTCTCCTATTCCTCAGCTTCTTTCCACATGTGATGGGATGACACTTAGGGCCAATGACCCCATTGCCCGATTCCATTATATATATATATATATATATATATATATATATATATATATAAAAAACACATGCCCACACAATGCAAAGCATCATGGGCTGCATATGCAAATCACCACAGAATGTTATGCTAGTCCAACTTTAAGCAGAATTGCATGGTGCCAAAAGGCCTCACACATAGTTTGCAAAGGGTGCTAACAGAAGACATAGACACGTGTTTCATTCCTACCAGGACTCATCAGTATGCCTTGTCTGTTTGACACCCCAGTGGAATGGCCCAGTTACCCTTAAGACAGTGTGTCTTGGATATGTTGTGGTGAATCCATTAAAATAAAAAACTATTTAAAAGACAAAGAACCTCTGTGCGCAAACACTGAGGCAAGGGTTACCCCAAAGGGCATTTGGCTGGGAAGCCAAGTTTCAAGAAAATACAAAATCACACATGCCCACACAATGCAAAGCATCATGGGCTGCATATGCAAATTAAAATAAAAAAATATTTAAAAGACAAAGAACCTCTGTGCGCAAACACTGAGGCAAGGGTCACCCCAAAGGGCATTTGGCTGGGAAGCCAAGTTTCAAGAAAACACAAAGTCACACATGCCCACACAATGCAATGCATCATGGGCTGCATATGCAAATCACCACAGAATGTTATACTGGTCCAACTTTAAGCAGAATTGCATGGTGCTGAAAGGCCTCGCACACAGTTTGCAAAGGGTGCTAACAGAAGACATAGACATGTGTTTCATCCTACCAGGACTATATATATATATATATATATGTATATATATAGTCATTGCAAAAAAATCTCATTAATGCATCAGTTACGGTTGAAGCAACAAAAGTAGGGAACTGAGATGTTAGGGTTGAGCCCCAACCCCCACCCTACCACCCCAGCTCCCCTCCTCCATACCCCAACAGGCATCGGGGTGTGCCATGGGGTTGTTAGGGCCCAACTTTCACCCCATTCCATGTGTAAAGAGGCTGACATGGTACAGCATAGGAGAATGGGGTAAGAGTTAGGCCTAATGACCCCATGGCACACTCTGATGCCTGTTGGTGTGTGGAGGATCTGGGGTGGACTGGTAGGATGAGGGGTTTAGGGGCTCAACTCAAACACCTAATTTTCCTACTTTTGTCACTTCAAATCTAATTGATACATTAACAAAGTTTTTTTGCAATGAATTTCCTTACTTTTTGAGAAAGTGTAATGTAACTGGTAAGTGGTACGTGTTGGTGAGAGCTCAGGCCCTCTGGGCCCCGTGCTGCCACCAAGCTGCCCATTTGTACATAACGATAAAGATATGCATCTGTGGGAGTGCATGCCTTCCAGGCCCTGTGCTCCAACTTACACATAATAACGGAGCCATACAGTAGCCTTATAGGGCTGAAAAGGAACCCTTGTAACACTAATTTGCCAATTTCTCAGTAACCGTACAAGCTATAAAAAAATTCCACTACAGTTATAATCATGACTTTGAAACTTCCATGCATGCTTAGTCCAGCTTTGGGTAGCAAAAAATCCATATCTCACATTGTTTCTGAGATACGGGCACCGAAAGTTGCTATGGGAGCCACAATGTTATCCTATGGGAAAAATGTTAACTTCGTGATGGCATGTCTATGAAACTGATTAACTTTTTTACACCTGAACAGCATAGTTCACATCTCTGGAACACCCCTTTTATACCCTGCAAATTTCAAGCCAAAAAAACCAAACTATATATTTACAGTGTACTGGCAAAGTTTCTAAATTCCTAGTTCTTGAGGTGGCAAAATCCCCATTTGCGAGGTCAGTCCTTAGTTGTGAGCTGTCAAAATCGTCATTTGCGAGAAAGCCTTGATCATCAGATTTTGGCCATCTGGTCTGGAAGTCACTCAAGGATTTTGTCAGCTCATGAAAGGGGATTGGCTCATTAAATGGGATTTTGACAGCTCATGAGGGGGAATTTTGTGACCTCATGAACAAGGAGTTAAAAAAACCAATCCCCTTTCACGAGCTGTCAAAATCCCCTTTCGCGAGTTGATCCTCTTTCGCGAGGTGTCAAAATCCCCTTTCATGAACCAATCCTTGTTTGTGAGAAGGGCCATCTGGTTGAGAAATGACGATCAAGGATGTTGTCAGCTCACAAAAGGGGATCAGCTCATAAAAGGGGATTTTGTCAGCTCATGAAAGGAGATTCAAACACCCAAACCCCTTTTGTGAGCTAACAAATTACCCTTTTGTGAGCTGATCCCCTTTTGTGAGCTGACAAAATCTCCTTTTGCAAGCCAATCCTTGTTTGTGAGATTGGGCCCTCTGGTCCCTAAGTTGCGATCAAGGATTTTGTTACCTCACGAAAGGGGATTCTGTTACCTCTTGAACGAGGATTGGAAGCGAGTCACAAATGAAGAATTTCAAAGTTTAAAATGGTCATTATTTGGCCCAAATGAAGGAAACCAAAGGCATGGGTTTGTAGAGGGTGTCACCCTGAACAAAATCCATGCTTCATTTGAAAAAGAAGCCATCCAAGGGGCAAGCTATAATATTTTGTTTGGGGGAAAAAATTAAAACAAGATGGCGGCTCGCTAAAGGTCACTTTTTCCTCATGAATAGGGATTTTAGAAATCCCCTTTTATGAGGTAACAAAATCCTTGATCATGAGCCCAATTCCCTTTTGCAAAACATACGCATAAATCTTAGACCGACCTGAGCATGCTCAGAACCCAAAAATACAAAATTAAATAACTTTGGAACAGATTAATATGCTTTCACCAAACCAACACTAGATTGTTCTTTGACCAAACCCCTTTCTACCCTGAATATTTCAGACCAACATGCCAAATGGTGTGGCCACAGCATGTTGGGCAAAAATCAGCAAAAAAGTGCCAAAATAAAAAGCAAAAAGTGTAATTTTTGGCACTTCACAGCACGAAAGCCACAAGTCTGATCAAAATACAACTTGGCAGATCAAGACGAATATGATATGACTGTACATTCCAAATTTCATGCAAATCTGTTGAACAGTTATAAAGTTATTAAGGTACAAAATTTGGGGTTTAACATTAAACTGCCTACTCAACCCTAACTATACTGGCACGGCCACACCAGTATAATATATATTTAAACTTATATTTCATATATTTTTCTGTTCTGATCATTTGCTTATTCTATATTACAAGGGGTATCTACATGAAAATGAAAGGTCTAATTCACAGAATTAATTTGTTTCTGCTGCTTCTCTCTCTCTAAAGTCACATACTGATCTGCTACATTACAACCATTGCCACATCAGGCATAGATGAGAAGTATCAAATGAATCCTGAGAGTGAAAAATCTATTCTGTTTTGTTTCACATTGTCACCAAGATGAGTCACAACTGCTGTGTAATTATGTAATAAAGCTTGACATACATATACATTCAAGCAGTGACATCATTACAGAACCCTGCCTCTCTCAGTGTTCAATTGCCAGTTAGAAAGCAAGTTCTCAAATGTTAGCCAAGGATAAAGCTGCAGTTGCACTTGGATTCTTCATCAGTGAATTTCTTTGACACTGTTATTCTTTGTTTTTGTTGTTGTTAGGAAGACATTGAAAATGTGCTTTGCTCAATTGATCTTTTCCTACCCATGAACATATTTTACGATATATTTTTTTCCTCTCTAGTAACTCCACAACAGGGAAATTTCTAGAAAAATTGTAAGAGTGGAAAATTTTTTGTCTACAAATGCCCTTAATAATAAAGAATGGGGCAGAGATACAGAAAATATACAGAATGCAAGCTAAATTGTGATACAATATGTTTTTCATAACTTTCCCTGAAGGTTTAAAAGTGTTGTATCTTCGGTCTTCTCAGTGGATTTATCATACTATTAAAGGCTGAAGAAACTGAATATACTGTACTAAGCAGACTATTACATTTGAATTCTTCATGTGGCTTGGTTTGGTACCTTAGATCACATTTTATCTAGCTTGACATGGAGATGGATTCTGATGTCTTCAGGCAAAAGTTACCAGTTACTAGGAAATTGTTGCTTGATAGGAACCACCACTAAAGGTATGTGTCCTGAGTTCTCTAAAAGTAGAAGACTTCTATCATAAGATAGTGCTCGCTGTTTCCTTGAGCTGACTGGTAAAAATCAATAGTTATATAAATGTATTCATGTGAAATTTAGTTAAAACCTGTGGCTATTTGAAAGAAAAGTTCTACATGGTGTTTTGTTCAGTCTGATCAGCTTAATTACTGATCCCAAATTGTGAGGAGAATGGGATATATCAGAGAACAGTATGCAAAGGATGCCCGCTGTTTCCTTTAATATTTGCACTGGCTATTGAGCCAATGGCAAATGCACTTAGACTATTCCCTGACATTCAAGATCCAATGATAAAAGGCCAGGAACAATGTATAAGTTTATACGTGGATGATATGTTGATTTTTGTAAAAGGTCTAAATAAAGCATCCCCTTACATTCTTGAATTAATAACCCAGTTTAGCAACATTTCTGGGTATAAAGTTAATTGGCTAAAGATGGAAATTTTAGAGTCTACTTGTCACACGAATCACTTTCCCCACCTCCACAATTTAATTTAAAAAAGTTTCACAAATCACATATCTAGGAGTTAAACTAGATAATAAGCTTCAGTATCTTCATGAATTAAACTTTGATCAATTGATGGAGCAGGTTAAGGATCAAATTGAAATATTGGGAAACCCTTCCATATACCTTGATGGGCAGAGTTAATGTAATCAAAATGTCCACCCATCCAAAATTTATGTTTTTATTTCAGGTATTGCCTATAATTATTCTGGATTTTTTTTTAAGGAGCTGGAAGTTTTGATCAAAAAATTTTTCTGGAAAGGGAAGCGGCAGAGATTAAAATCTGAAAAATTAATGTATCCTGTTACCAAAGGGGGACTAGCATATCCACACTTTAGATTACATTATTTTGCAGCTAACTTGGTCATTTTGTCTACCTGTTTTAAAGAAGATCAAAAAGATGATTCTTTTATTATTGAGTCAGCTCAGACCCCCTATTATAACATTAAACATGCTTTCTATACTACTCCTAGGAAGGCTGGGTTAAAACTGGCATTTACCACAAGAGCTACTTTATATATTTGGAATAAAGTACTTGGGCACAAGTGGTATTTAAATACTTTCTCAGAGCATGCGCCCATTTTTCTTAATACCAGTTTTGTACCACCATTAAACAACCATATGTTTAGATTGTGGTATAATAAAGGGTTTAGGAAAATTGGACAATGTATAGAAAATAATGAGGTGATGGAATTCGATACCTTAAGTAAAAAATGTGGTATACCCAACTCTCAATTTTACTGCTACCTGCTTTTGCATAGCTTTATTAATAAAAATCTGTGCAAACAGAATGGCAGGTTAAAGGAATTAGAAAATGTATTTAGCCAGTCATTACATTTGAAATTGATTTCTAAAATTTATGGAAACCTTATTCCCTTTTTTACTGGAAACACTTATTCTTATGCATTAAACGCTAAATGGGAGGAGAAGCTTAATGAAGTTATCCCATTGCAGGACTGGGAAAAAGCAATGAATATTAAAAAATGGGGGTTAAAATCTATTAGAATGCAGTAGATATTATTTAATATCTTACACTGAACCTATTATGCTCCTAATTTTTTAAATAAGATTAATTTTAGTATTTCTACATCATGTCCCAGATGTTAGACTGGTAATGCAACATTGGAGCATATGTTCATCCAATGTTCTAAGTTAGACGAATGGTGGGAAACAATTTTGACATTTATTTCACAAGCTATTCATGTATCACTGGTTAAAAACCCTATATGGATGTCATTGAGAATTGGGTATGCATATAATACTCTATCTTTTTGCAAACAAATTTTGGTAAATGTTAGTTTGACACAAGCTTTCAAACAGATACTTCTAAGATGAAAGGATGCAGAGATCACGTGATGAACCTGGCGTGAGAGGACATCTTCTGTGCTGCTCCTAGGCCCTGCTATTTTCTGTTAAGTTTTAATTTTGCTCAGGGGTCTTTTCCTGGTTTTGGTTACCTCGTCCCGGTTGGGGGAAGTGCTGCTGATCAAACATCGACATCCAAAGCTGATTGCGGGTGCGTGGATAAGCGGCTATTGAAACTTTACTCTCCCACTTGTGGCGCCTATACCAGGCAAGCTGCTGCATTGAAATGGAGCTGGATGTGGTGGAGCCCTTGGCTGCGAGAACCCCCCAGCGGTGAAAAGACCAAAACCCTCATCACCCGTACCAGATGAACAGGCAAGCTATACTGATCCAGAAGGAGGGTCCGATACAAAGGCAGATGATGTTACCGAGATTAAGCAACTGTTACAAGGTTTTGTGATGGATTTTGCCTCTATTAAACCAGCGCTACACTCCCTGGCCAAAAGAGTGGGGGATGTAGAAGTTCAGGTTTCTTCTCAGGAACGGAAAGTTACTACAATGGATCAAGAGTTAATTACTATCTGTAAACAAGTTAAGAAACTTGAAGACAGAATGGAAGACCAGGAATCTCGAGGCAGAAGGAATAATCTCACTTTGGCAGGACTTTCAGAAAAGATAGAAGGCCCTGATTGTGTAACATTTGTGCAGGATATGTTGCTCAAGTTGTTTGGCCCTACGTCATATGGGGAGGCTTACAACTAAGAGAGGGCACACAGGGCTCTGTGGGAAATGCCCCCACTGGGTGCTAGACCTCGAGTTTTGATTATGAGAGTTTTAAATTACAAAGAAAAATCTCATGTGCTTAATCGTGCCCGACAACTCAAGGCTTTACATTGGAATGGCGCATCACTATGGCTTTTTCAGGATCAAACTCCATCGGTGAGAGAGAAGCAAAAAGAATATGCTGACATTAAGAAAAGACTCTATCTTGCTGGCATTAAGTTTTGCTTGCAGTACCCTGCAACTTTAGTGGTCCGATTGCAAATTGGTGAGAAGAGATTCCCGACCACGAGTGACGCTATAGTGGGCCTCAGAGCGGAGCTTCTTGATTTGTTTAAGCCACTTACCTGAATCATTGACACTGCGGAGAGGACTGGCACAAATTGTTGAAAGGGACTTGAAGGGCAGCAGCAATATACACTGCAAGATGAAAACATAAATGTGTATTATTTCTTTATCGCTCTCCCCCCCTTTTTTTGGTGTGGTTTCTGTCTTCCTCTTTCCCTTCCTCTCTCTTTCTGTTCTGTTTGTTTTATGATGTTGGTTGATAAATGTTTATTCCTAGGGTTCATAGGATCCTTCTGGTTTGAGTTAGGAAAATGGAGGTTTTCCTAGAGAGTTGGGTTCTACGGGTCACATCTGTTCTGTTTATAGATGTTGTAGAGATCATTGGACACTTAGATTTAGGACTCTAGTTTCATTATGGGGGCTGTAGTTGCGAATGGTAGATTATGGGAGGGGATTAGAGAGGGCAGGGTGTATGTGCCCTGAGGGTGGTGATGCCTCATAAAGGAATATTCATTCTGGCTGAATCATATTGACTGGAACTTTGAACCTAGCAGGGGATGGATATATGCGTTGGTACTGGTGGAGAGGTTATATCTCCTCACATAGGGGGTGATACCGTAATGGTTCTGGGGGCTGGGAAGGGATTTGCCATGAGGTTTGGTAATTCCTTCTGACTGCATAGTGTGGTTTTTATTGGATATGAGGGACCCGTCGTTCCCCAGGGCATAATTTGTAGGGGAAGGAGGGGGTTGGGCATCAGTTTTCTGTAGAAACAGCCCAAAGGGACTATGGTGGTTGCTCTGACTATGTTTTTATACAGACTGGGATACAATGTGGCTGCATTCTCAGCTCATCTGCCTTCAGTGGGGTTTATTAAACTAGTGAATGAGGGAGATTTTTGGTGGGGTAGCATGAATAATCTGAATAAGGGAAGACAGATAATTGAGGGTGTTATGGGGGCTTAGGGACTGGGTGAGTAACCTTTGTTAGGATTTTAAGAGAGGGGGCTTATACTAGAAAGAGGTATGATATAGGGGATAGGTCCCTGAGAATGGAGGAATTATGATGAGGGCTTGAGGGGAGCAAAGAAAAGGGCTCGTCCATGAATCGTTGTTTCAAGGGAGGTCAATCTAGGATTGCCGGGAGGATGATCCAGGGATCAGGAGATATTGGGGGATGGTTTTAGGGGAGCAGGTATTGAGAGAGAGTCCAATTGGTGTCAGGGCAGGATGCAGACTATGATAGTGCAAGGTATGAAGGTGGCAAACAAAATTCTTATTATATGTGCTAAAGACAAGTGTTAAAATGATGTCATGGAATGTAAAAGGACTCAGGGGTAGACGTAAAAGAATGGTAATTTTAAGGCACTTAAGACAGATGGGGGCTCATATAGCTGCACTGCAGGAGACCCATCTATTGACAGAGGAGCTGAGCTTCCTTAAGAGGCTGTGGGTAGGCCAGGTTTATGGAGTAGGTAAGGAAAAGGCCTCGGGGGAGTAGTGATTTTAATAGGGAGAACCTGCCTGTATCACATAACACAGCTAATTACAAGGGAGGATAGTAGAGGGATTTGTATCTTGGGTACTATCGGGGGTAAAGAGATTACAGTCACTTTTATTTATGGTCCAACCCCTTCCAGGCCGGGTTTCTTTGCTTCTTTGGAGTTGGATATTATGGAATTCTCTCCACACTCCCTCATTTTGGCAGGTGATTGGAATATATGTTTAAATAACAGGGAGGATAGGATACCACCGTCTGGAGGGTCTCTGTCCAGGGCACAGAAAGCTATGATTAGATTTTTGGATGTCACTGCTTTGGTAGACCCACTCTGGACTCACTCTAAAGGGGGCAACAACATGACCTTTTTTTCTGCAGCACCAAGACTCAATCCAGAATTTACTTCTTTTGGTTAATAGGGTGGCACTTTGTGAGGTCAAGGAGGTGACAACCCGGTGTAGAATTTTTTTGGATCATTCCCTAGTTCAACTAACATGGGAGCCTATTGCTGCCCCTTCAAGCCATATAGATGGCTGTTAAATAATATGCTTCTGGCTGAGACTTCAGTCTGGAGCAAATTAGAGGATGCCCTACTTGAGATCATACATAATCAGTTGCCCACACTCCAAAATACAAAATTAGCATGGCCAACCTGCAAAGTGCTATATGCAGGGGAAGCCTAAGGCTTCTCAGCATGGAAAAACAGAATGAGATGAGCAAAGGAGGAGTTTATCTTGGGAGCCCTTGAATCTCTGACTCCTCTGGAGGGGTCCTCCCCAGACATGGATATGGAACTTCAAAGCCTGAGAAGAGAAATGTCTGCTATCACATATGATAAGGTAGAATTCTGGCTGGAAAAGATACAAGCTAAATATTTATTACAGGGTAATGTACCAAGCCACCTTCTCGATGCTAGAGTCAGGCAGTGGGAGGCCACAAGGACAGTTATGTCCCTTAAGTATGCAGGGCAGTGCTTAATGGATTCCCAGAAAATGGTGGATGCGTTTGCCTCTTACTACAAGGACATTTTACTGAGCAGAACACCTGGCTGATGAGCTGGCAATTAGATCCTTCCTAGAGGGAATACCACTACCAGGTTTGGATGCTGCACAGGTTAGTGAGTTGACGGCTCCTATAAGAGAATCCAAGATAATTGATGTGATTCAATCTCTCCAATCGGGAAAAACTCTGGGGCCAGAATGCCTATCAGTTAAGTTTTACCAGACACATCTCCATTCTATACTCCCCCTGCTGAAGGAATTTTTTGACCATGTAATGCGGGGTGGATCACCTGCCTCTCTACCAGGCATATATTTCCCTGATTCTTAAACCAGAAAAGCCTAAGGAGCTGCCTGGTAGTTATAGGCCCATAGCCTTGATGAATCAAGACATCAAGATTCTTATGAGGATCATAGCTAATAGAATATTGAATATTGCTCCAAATTTAATTAGTAGTGAGCAGGTAGGATTTATGCCTGGTAGGAGGGTGCAGGATGCCCTTAGAAAGCTCCATCACATACTTGGGCAGGCATCGGATTCCCAACTTCCCCTAGCTTTGATATCTCTGGACGCTGAGAAAGCCTTTGATAGGGTCTCCCACCTGTTTTTATTTGCCACAATGGAGAAGATGGGTTTCTCTGAGGGCTTTCTCAGAGGTATTAAAAATCTATATGCAGCTCCCATGGCCAGAGTGTTATGTAACGGGTATATTTCTCAGGAGATACGCCTAGAGATTGGGACCAGACAAGGATGCTCTCTTTCACCAATATTGTTTAATATTTATCTGGAACCTCTGTTGTGGGCAACCAACAATGATGCTAATGTTAAGGGGATCATCATAGCGGGCAGGGCCTTAAAATTTTCAGTCTTTGCAGACGATATCTTGTTACATTTGCAAGAACCAGCCTTAAGTTTTAAGAGGGCGGCTGAAATTATTGGGCAATTTTTTAAGGTTTCGAATTATGAGTTAAATTTGAGCAAGACGTAAATTCTCCCTTTGACACCACATGTCAGTAGAGCAGTGTTTGAATCACTACAGGTGCATTGGGCACCGGATAGGATAAAATACTTGGGGATGTGGATCACAGCTCATATGGAGGATGGGGCTGCAATAAACATGGATTTGATTTTCTCTGCAATTAAGGGGGACACATTTAGATGGAATAAGCTTCCTTTGAACTTTGCAGCTGAATTGGGGTTAGTCAAAATGAATCTTTTGCCTAGGTTATTATATGTAATACATTTAGCACCTTATCATATTCCTAAATTATGGTTTGTAAAAATTATGAAACTGTTATCGGAGTTTTTGTGGAACTCTAGGCCTCCTAGAAGAAAACATAGCATCCTGTGCTTACCGCTTAATATGGGGGGATCAAGCTACCTGATCTTCAGCTATATTATGTGGCAGAACAAATGGGTTATATGAGTTGATGGGTTGGGAATTTAGTGGAAGGGACATATACTCCAATATGGCTACAAATAGAGAGGAAACTATTACGGGATTCAGGCCTCTCTCCAGAGGTGTTTCTCTTTGCTAGCCCAGAGAAATACCGTAAAAGCATATCTCTGAATCCAATCGTTAAATCGGCATTGGCCTGGTGGTTATTTCTTACTCCTACCCAGAGAAGGGATCAAATGAGGTCTCAAGATAAGCCTTTGCTGGGCAACCCTAATTTCTTGACTGGGGGTAAGGTTATTACCCAGCGTTGGGCAGCTCAGCTCCTGGGCCTGCAGGTAAGGGATGTTATAAAGGATAAAAGGGTGGTTCTTCCGGGTAAGTGTGAGTCAATGCACTTTTTCAAAAGGTTTCAGCTTAATAACATGCAGGAAGGGGTCTGGAAAAGGTTTGGAGGCCCACCAGGAAATGTGTTTACAAGGGATAATCTAAAGGAAGTGGATCCTACTTGTCATTCTTTATCCAAAATTTATAAAGTGCTACTGAATTATGTTAGTCCAAACTCTCCCATTAACATTCCATATTGGGATAGAACATTGGCCCCTCAGAGGCCTGCTTGGGACAATATATGGAGGAATCATAAATATATATATCTGTCCCCAAGTATAAGACTATGCAATTTTTTATTGTTTCCAATATGTACTTTACCCAGTGAAATGATGTGATCGACACCTTCGACAGACAGACCTGTGTTTTAGATGTGGAGTGGGTTCTGGCAATATTCTACATGTGATGTGGGAATGCAGTAAGTTCGCACCTCTTTGGGTTGAAATCAAACAGCAGATGGACCCTCTGTTGGACTACTCAGAATTTATATTGCCCGAAATATGTATCTTGGGAGATATGGTCGCAGATACAAGGGACTATTCCCAAATATAATTTATCTTTGATGTCTGCGATAGTTAAATTCACTGTACTGAGACATTGGAAGGATGATTATATCTATACTTATAAGCAATGGGTGAGAGATCTTATTGGCGCCTTGGGAAGAATACAGAGACATGCTTATAAAGAGGGAAGGAAAAGGTTATATAAAAAAAGATGGTAGGCTCTGGAGGCAATTTATACACTGAAAGTTACCAATATTCAAACACAGGCCTGTCTGTCGGGTTGGGATCTGCAAGAGATTATTACTTAAGAGAAATGTATAACTTGAGTTAAATTTTTTCTGTTTTGAGTGAATATAATACAATATTCATAAATGCTATGGAGTTGCACTGGTACTAGTGAATTGGTATCAAGATAGGGTGTTGGTCTGCTTAGTCTTAGAGTGAGGGTGGACTCTCTCTCTTTCCAGGGGACACAGTCTGGGGTTACCTCCAGTGAGTAATGTTGCCTAGGTCATGGCCTAGATTTCTTAGTCTTTGAGGGAATCGAGGCTTGGTTTTAGGGGTTATGCCCCGGGGGATTGGAAAAGTTTTGGACATGATTATTCTTAGATTGGGCTGTCATAAGTTTTGCTAAAATATTGGAGACTAAACCAATCAGTTGTTGATATATATAGTTGGGGCTGTACATAGTTGTCACAATCAATTTTGGGATTGTGAATCCGGGCTGAATCCGGGACATTCGAGTGTATGGTTACTAATTTGAAACTCTTCAATAAAGATGTCTTTAAAAAAAAAAGATGAAAGGATCCAGATCCACCTCACTTCAGGAACTAGTTAAATTCTATTACCAATATCCATGCAGTGGAACGGATACATTATATTTCACTTGAACAAATGTATAGATATGAGCAACTATTTATGATTAAGTTTGAGGCCATGAGTAACTCAGGGGAGTAATTGATAGAAAGCAACTGTTCTTGCTACAATTGGTGAACAAGGGTCTTTAAAAGCAGTGGATGAGGCCTTGGTAAAATCATATTAAGCAGGTACAATTAGGTATGTGAAATATTAAAAGATCATATAAAAGTTGTTTTATTGGATCGGTAAAATGAAAACATTAATTTTGCACAATCTGTTATAGTAGGATGTTTTGAATATTTATCTGTATCATGAAATTTGTATAGTTTCAAAACAAGAAGAATATGGCACAATGTTTTATAATGAAATGTAATATATAAAGGAATCAGAAATAAAAAAAAAATAAAAAAATCAGAGAACAGTATGCAAAGTTATATTGTCAAAGACGTGAACCTGCTTTTCTTCATACTTCCTTTCTATTCAGAGTATGTAGATTTTTGCTCTGTCTCACCAAATATCCTCAAGTGACTGTGGGTTATTATATAAATGTGAGGGCCCATACAAAACCTTTTGAAGTAGCTGTGACATTGAATTTACTTAATTTATGTAAAGTAAGACGATTTCGTATTTCACTGACGGTCACTTTATATAGCATGCTCTTTATTGCTTCAGTGGTAGTGGGTAACAACATTTTGACTGATGTATGTGTCATGTATATAATTAATAATCAATGAGAAGGAAATAAAAAATAGTACTCACTGAGGTGTTAACAGATTTTTAGTGGTTACTTTACTGTTCCCTAATTTTTAATAATTTATTAAACTTTTTATAATGTAAACAATTCAACTTCCTGCCAAATTCACAAAATAACTGCTGAAAAAAAGCACTTTTTGTGGGATTCTAAATTATAGGCAGCAAATATCTGATCTGAATGTATGCCAGATAATCAACAAACTGGATGTTCACCAAAAGTGGGGCATTTATATTGCTCATGAATTGTTCACTTGGGCAGGTTTATTTCTACCACAGTTCCAGTTTATATTCTAAAAGCAGAGGAATCCAATGCTTTATAGTAATCTTTTCAAAGTTCAAAAGATTTCAAACTGACATCAGTAAATAAGTGAGACTGAAGAGGTTTCTTATGTTAGAGATAGCTCTTCTGTAGTTAAATTGAAAATGTTTAGGTGGGGCAACTCTCACATCTAGATTTCTAGGTAGTAGAACTGTCATTTCTAGATGGTGAAACATTCCTGCAGTATTCAAGGGAGAAAAATATAGAGGGGTGTAAGCACTCTTACACAATTTTGTTAAGAGGTTTTGGATCTGAGTTCCTGTGGGTCTCTGCCCAATTGATCCAGTGCAGCTCTTTTAATTTATGTCCATGCATTCTGGAGAATAGATCACCTTAGAAGATAATCATAATATGATTAGTCAGTACATACTATCCAGTATTCACCAGGCAGAAAATGACTGGTTCTTACAAATAACCCTATAGAATGCTAACCCGCTGTCCCATATTCTATCTTAGAATAGAGTGCCGGCCCGCCGGTGCAGTGATTGGATTTATGCTTGCCACACCGGCAAACCAGGTTCAGGAATAAGCCCAGATAATTAGAGGGCTGGCTAGGGAGAGAAGGATAGAGCATCCCTAGGACTGCTCTTCTTCTCCGGGGGGGTGGGGGACCTCTGCACTCAGTGCAGGAGTGGAGACACCTAGCAGAAGCTAGGTGCATCACCCTGAGCACCAACGTATGGTCAAGGGGCACTGGGGTGGGACAGATGTAGGCGTCATTGCACTTCTCCGCCCCAGTCTATAGGGACAAAAAAATCCCTCCTCATCAGACATCTCTATATCTCTATGATGCCCTGCCCCCGGGCTTCAATTAGCTACCTGGCTGAGGGCTCTCCCAACCAGTTACAAGAACATGACACCGATACCTGCTGCAGTGTCATGCCCCATGTCTGGGGGACTAGCCAGGAGTGACCAGGAGAGCAAGTGGATCAACAGCCAGTGAAAGCCTCGGGGGCACCATGACATTGGCAGTGCTCTGATGTACGGCAGGAGGACAAAAAGTGAGGTGAATATAAAAAAATTAAAGAATAGCATGAAGTCTCCATTTTCTAAACCTATTAGATTATAGGTGATAATGTAGATTTGCTTAGTATAATGTATGCATGATGAAATTGGTATGCAGGTTGTAGCTGAATAGGCTGAATGGATTGTTTTTAATGTAAGGATGGTTTAAAATATAAGATGTGTACATATGAATATTTGTGCAAAGTAGGTTTTGGTGTGCACTCTCACTTTGACCCACTAAATTGACTACCACCCTTTCAAGGTATCCTAGAATACAAGAACCTGCTAGAGGACAGTACCAACGTTAGAGGCACCGCAAGGATGAATTTCCTAGTGACTAAAGGTACCCAAGGGAGGAAGGCCCATGGATTCCATAAGAAAGAGTGAGGAGCTACCAAAGGAGAAGGTGAGTATGGTAGAGTGAGAAAATACTTGAGCATACATGGTTAAGTACTGCTTCGTGAGGAACATGGTGGAACTTTCCTGCTGCCCCACAGAACCCCAGGAAAAGACCTTCTAATGCACTAGACCATCAAGTGAACATGTAGATCATCTAAAGATAACATATGAAAGAAAGAACTGGTTCATAAGTTGTATCATAGTTGGATAGATGAAATAGAATGCTTGCAATGTAAGGATAGTTTGAAACATAAGAAACATAAGGTTTGTACATTTATTTATTTTTATTTATTTATTTCATTTTGGTAACTGGGTAGGTCAACTGAGACCAGAGGTCCCTATTTCAGGGTGACCCAAGATTAATTACAGATAAAAATGACAAGTACATAGGGAAATACACAATACAACATAGCTAACAAGGTGAGCAAGTACATATCAAACACAGGTTAATTAGTAATAAATAGGACAACAACTAGGTTACAGTAGAGGGTTTGTGCACAGTGAGCAAGGGAATGAGGTACATTGTCATGAATAACAATCATAGGTCTTTAACAAGGTGAACAACAACCCTATTAAGCTCAGATCACTTAGACAGAAAATCGCTTAGACAGAAAATAAACAAAACAACAACTAGGTTACCGTGGGGTTTGTCATTCATTGTCATGAGCAAAAGTACTTAAGTCAACTAAAATAAGGAATGATCAGTGGTAGCAGGAGCAAAGTCAGCTTTCTAGCAATTAAGTCTTTGGCCCTTTTCTGAAGCAGGAGTGAGTGTTGGAGTATTCCAGAGAGAAGGAGCCAGGAAGAAGAAGAACCTCTTCCCCATTGAAGTACGGATCCTAGGCATCTCAAGAAATGTTCTGTTAGAGGTACTAAGCAGCCTTCTTAAGGGTTTGGAGTGATAAGGCCAGCCAGAATAGATGTGGTATGTGTGAATGCTTGTGCAATGTAGTTTTTGGCATACACTGTCTCTCTCGCAATCACTGTCCTGATAAATGGACTACCATCCTTTAGAGGTATCATAAAGAAACAGGAACCCTTTTGAATAGGGTTCCACCTCTAGAAGTGCCAGTGAGACAAGGTCCCCTGTAACAAAAGTGCCTTAGAAAACAAAGTCGAAAAATGACAATGAATGGCCAGGCAAGACATCTCATAAGGAGAGAAGACAGGTAGCCATGAATGATACATGAATAAGGCTGCAGCCAGTGAGGAAGAGCAAGCATAGCAAGCAATTAGACAGGAGGACTAGGAAGGCAGAAGGAGCACACACAGCCAGTATGGGAAACAAAAGATGAAAGAGTACTCAAGAAGGCAACCACAGAATGTGGAGCAGTCATCTTGCCAAGAGGGCAGGAGAATCATGGCTGTCTGGCTACGGCATGATGCCTGAGTAGAAAGTTGCCAGGTATGATAGTATAGATGTATAGGGTGTAGCCTTGTTTGAGTAGAAGGTAGGAGTCACTGTGGGTCAGAGACAAGTCATCTTTACTGAGGCAAGAGAACTGAATCATAGAAACATAGAATATGACAGCAGATAAGGATTGCTTGGCCCACCTAGTCTGCCCATTCGTGCACCTAAATAAGCTTCAGATCCTAAATGATCTGCAGCTTACCTTTTTTTTCCTACCACTATGGTTGCCTTCTGTGTATCCCATGCATTCTTGACTTCACCTATTGTTTTTGCCCCATGCCCTCGGCAGGGAGACTGTTCCATGAATCCACCACCCTTTCTGTGAAAAAAATACTTCCTCAAGTTTCCCCTCTGCCCTCCCTCCACAGCCTCATGCTGTGACCCCTTGTTCTTGGGCTTCCCTTTTTCTGAAAGATGTTTCCCTCCTGGACCACATTTATCCCCTTGAGGTATTTGAATGTCTCTATCACATCGCCCCTCTTCCTCCTTTCCTCAAGGGTATACATATTGAGGTCCTTCCATCTTTCCTCATATGTTTTCTGGTGCATTCCTTTTACCATTTTTGTTGCCCTTCTCTGTACCACTTCCATTCTGTCTACAGTATGTCCTTCTGGAGATGTGGTCTCCAGAACTGAACACAGTATTCCAGATGTGGCCTTACCAATTGTCTGTATAGTGGCATCACCACCTCCTGTTTTCTACTGGTGATGCCTCTCCCTATGCACCCCAGCATCTCTCTGGCTCTCCCCACTGCCTTCTCACATTGTTTGGCTACTTTCAGGTCATCTGTTATAATTACCCTCAGGTCTTCTTTGAGTTTTGTTGTTGTTAGTATCCCCCCATCTTGTATTCTTCTCCAGGATTCCTGTGTCCCAAGTTCATGACTTTGTACTTTTTTGTATTAAATTTAAGCTGTCATGCTCTTGACCACTCCCCCAACTTGCTTTGGTCTCTTTTCATTTTTTCTACCCCATCTGGAGTGTCCACCCTGTTGCATTTCTTGGTGTAATCTGCAAACAGTCTTACATTCCCTTCCCCTCCAGCCCCTCTGCAATGTCTCTAATGAAGACATTGAAGAGGTCCAGCTCCAGCACTGAGCCCTATGCACCCCACTGGTCACCCCCATCCTGGGATTGAACTCTGTTAACAACCACCCTCCGTGTCCTTCTGCTCAGCCAATTTCTGACCCATGTTACTACCTTGGTGCCCACTCCCAGACTGCCCAACTTGTTTAATAGCCTCCTGTGTGGGACAGTGTCAAATTCCTTGCTAAAATCTAGGTAGGCCATGTCCACAGACTCCCCCCAATCAACCACCCTGGTTACTTAAAGAACGCATGTGCCCCAGATGTCTTTAACCAAACTCTGGGAATCTCTAGCAATCCCTCATCGGCAGATCAGAGTGAGTGGGAGGGGCAGTAGGGAGTGAGATCTTGCAAGTACTGGGGTCCCTGATCATGTAGGGCTTTATAGGTCAACAACCCGAGCTTGAAGGTGATCCGCCACCGAACTGGCAGCCAGTGCAGTCCATGCAGTAGAGGCATAATATGAATAGACCTAGATGTACCAATCAGAAGCCTGACTGACACATTCTGCACGAGCTGCAAGTGGCGGATATCAAAACCAGGCAGCTCTAGGTAGATGGCATTGCAGTAATCAAAGCGGGAGGTGATGAAGGCATGGACCAATGTAAGAGGGTCAGCCTGAGGAACCAGGTGTTTCACCTAGGTGATATTCCTAAGATGGTAAAAGGATAATTTGACAACGGCAGGCACCTGAGAGTTCAGGGTCAGACCATCGTCAATAATAGTGCCCATGTTACGCACCTGGTCTGAGGTCAAGAGCTGGACACCATCAAGCCATCAGCCAGACAGAAGCCCACCCTAGGACCAGCCTCAAGGCAACCAGGGTCCACAACCAACACCTCAGTCTTATCCGGGTTCAACTTCAGCCAACCAGTGCTCATCCAATCTCTGATCTCAGCTAGACAGCTGTTAAGCACGGAGATCGCATCATCCTGCCCAAGAATAAAGGACAAATACAGTTGGATATCATCTGCATAGCAGTGAAAACCCACACTGTATCACCTAATGATCTCTCCTAATGGCAGCATATAGACTGCGAACAACATGGGTGCTAAAATGGAGCCCTGCAGCACCCCACAGGACAAGGAGAAGGTGTCAGAGAAATAAATTCCAGTGACAACTCTCTGTGTCCTGCCTATAAGAAAAGATCGAAACCAATGTAGAACTGTCCCAGACAGTCCACAAAACAGCCACAGCCACTCCAAAAGCACACAATGGTCTTCAGTATCAAATGCTGCAGAGAGATCAAGAAGGACTAGAATAGTACAAGCCTTTTTATCTCTCGCAATTAGGAGAGCATTTAAAACCCAGACAACAGTAGTCTCAGAGCTATGTCTTTTCCTAAACTCAGATTGGAGAGCATCATAGACACTGTGATTTATAAGATGGTCATCCAGCTGCAGAGCAACCACCTTTTCAATAACCTTACCTACAAAGGGCAGGTTAGAGACAGGTCAATAGTTAGCTAAGCAGTCTGGGTTCAGGGAGGGTTTTTAAGGAGTGGTCAGATGACCACCTCCTTGAGGGGATCAGGAAAGACCCCCTACTCCAAGGACTTCCAGACAATTTCAGCAAGGATCGGGCAGATAACATCTACACACCCCACTAATAGTGGTGTAGAGCCCAGATCCAAACTACAGCTGGTTGGTCATACAGTCTGGACAATCCTCACAATGTCCATGAACTCTGGCTTGCTAACCAGGCTAACCACTTGTCACCTCTCACTGATCTCCACAATCCCTTGAAGAGAGAGCTAGGCCGATACCCGATCTAATGTTGGCAATCTTATCTGCGAAGAACCGAGCAAGCTCTTCACACTTTATTTGTGAAAAATCTCTTCCGGGCTGCAGACAGACTGGATTGCACAGTCTGTCTACAGTCCGGAAGAGTTGGGCTGGTGAGTTCCGGGCAGCAGCAATCTCCCCGGACAGGAATTCTGCCTTCTTATGGGTGACTGCTGATTGATAGGCCACATAGTCATCCATCAATCTAAGCCTGTCTGCATCAAGACCGGATTTCCACCAAGCCCTCTCTAACCTTCGCCCCACTCTCTTCAGCTCCTTCTAGGACCTATCAAATCAAAGGGTCCTTGGGTGCAAAGTAAGTGGGCGAACATGGACAGGAGCAATTAAGTCCAGGGCATCACCCACCACCTTATTGTAGGCAAGGACAAGATCCCCTGGACTCATGCACTCACTTGAAAAATCTGATAGATCCAGCACCGCCAATAGACCTTCTGGGGTAACCCCCTCAAAGGGCGATACTAGACCATCTCCATAGGGGCAGGCCTAATTGGGGGTGCTCTGAAGCTGAATCTTATGGTGTAATGGTCTGACCAACTGTTTGGTTCCACCCCCAATCCCGTGATCTCCATCCCCAGGAGACACACAAGATCTAATGAGTAACCCCCTATATGGGTAGCAGAGGTAACCACCTGTGTAAGGCCCAACATAGTCATGAGTTTGAGGAAGTTGTTTCCAAACTGTGAAAGTTCATCATCGATCCAAGCATTGAAGTTACCCAGAATTAACCATCTGGGTGACTCCAACGCCATGTCGATAATGAAATCTGCAAACTCCTTCATGAATTCTCCACCATCCCCAGGTGGATGGTAGATGAGGAGAATCCTGAACCCTACACCTGCTCCCAGGATACACTCAAAAGACTGAATGTAACCCACTGGCACATCCACAAGGCCCAGCTCTGTTTTAAAAAAAATGGCCACACCCCCACCCCTATGATCCAACCTCGGGCAGTGTATCACCGAGAACCCAGCTGGAGCAGCAGATGCCAAAGTAGGGCTTGCATTTTCATCCAGCCAGGTCTCGGTGATGCATGCCTGGTCAGATGTTGCAACAAGATCTGCTATAATAGCAGGCTTGCTCCTAATTGACCTGGCATTACATAACACTGCCCAGGTTGGTTGGGTTTCCAAGGAGGATCCCAGGACCTGCCCACAGTCTGTGGAGCCCTTGAGTATGGGAATCAGGCAGGGAACACCCCTATCCTGACCCCATTTCACCCCAGGGCATCTTCTAGTCCCCACTACCTCTATCTGACCACCCTTCTCCATCCTCCCACTGTGCCCAGACCATATACTTCTCACTCGACTCCTCACTATCCCCAACACTCGACGTCTCATATAAACTTCAGCTGATAATTATGGACAGTGAAAGGGGCGTATATTACGGAGCACAGTGGGAGACTAATGCCTGACCATCTTAACACCCTCCCAGCACATCTTTATCAAAATAATTAAAATAAATAAACCCACAGCTGTAGATCACACTAATACACTATAGTTATTATCACCACATATACACACCCACCTCCAACGAGGCACGTCTCACACAAATCACATATCACAACATCAACCAACTCACTAATAACAGAAAATAAATAAGAATCTAACTAAAATAAATAAGCAAATTGTTTCAAATACAGTCCAATTTAAGTCCTATACATTTCAGACCATTTCAATCCATAGCAATCCATACCAATCAATGCAATTCGATAGTACTCAAGTTCAATGCAGTATCGGAAGTCTCAGTCTAAATCCAACTTTTGTTTTGTTAAAGGGGGCCAGGGGCTCTCTCACTTCTCCTGGCCAAACCAAAACTCACTCTTGGACTACGCTGTCACCAAGAGACCAAAAGAGAGTACAGGGAGATTATGAGGTAGTCCAGAAATAGACGACATTCTCCTAAAAGTCGGACAAATTATGAAGTAGCCCAAAAAATAAACAGCGTTCTCTGATACTAAGAGTCTTTAAGGTCATAAATACAAATTCCAAAGCCAGGAGCACTGTGAATTCTATTTCATAGTATAGGGGAAATAATCACCTCTCTAGGAGGTCACTGCCCCCAGTCGAGTCTGCAGCAACGGCCCACGGCATAGAATCCGCTCACCAGCGGATCCCCAGGTGAAACTAGGAGACACCAGTTACTTGGACCCATTCTTCAACAGGTCTGAAACTGGTGTCGCCCACCCCGAACCCAGCCAATGGCAGCAGCCACCCCAGGTGACTCCCCCTAAGATTCTCACATCAAAACACACTCCTTAATATAAGTTTCAGTACAGAAAATTAGAAACATATCAAGGAGTCAAAACAGGCTCCTCTCTCTGCTTCAAATAAAAAGATCTCACCACACCAGGATCAATGAAAGTTAACAGTCAGCTTCTCCTTTCAGATACTCAGCAGTTTTATCCACATCAATCCAGAACACTAAAATGTAGTCCAGTCCTTGGAACTTCAAAACAATTTTTAATCAGGGATAACACTAGCCACTGCAGAATCAATCATACACCATGGACCCCATGAAGAAGGTTTCCTCTAGAAGCAGAGTAATGGTCGTAGTCCAGTCTTCAAAACTTCAGTTTCTTAATCCAGAGTAACGCTAGCTACTGCATGATCAAATCGCAGTCCAGGAGCACCACAAAGAAAGTTTCCCCTAAAAGCAGGGACCCGGTCATTAATACAGTCTGGGGGACGCTACACACTGTTTGTAAACTGTGGTTTTAATCCAATTGAGGGGATTCCCAGAATAGAACTATCAATGGGGCTGCTAAACCAATAAATTAACAAACAAAATTAAAATGAGTTAAACGAATACTAATAAAACATTAGACGGTGCTGGAAGACGCTAAAAATGCTAAAACATCAAAGAGCTCAAACAAAACAAATAAATGAGCAGGCAAACACAGTTCAAACAATACCATGACACAGCAGCTAGCCCAACGAGGCAGCCATCTTCCATCAATCAAAGACTCTTACACTGCCACACAAGACTCAATGGGAGGAGAAGAGACTATGGTTCTGTAGTTACAGTGGCATATTTCAGCTCAGTGGTGTCAGTGTCATGTGTCAGCTCTGACACATCATTGGCATTTATCAGCTCAGTGGCATATGTAAGATCAGAGGTGTCAGTGCCATTCATTAGGCCAGTGGTGTAGCATGTATTAACTTTGTTTGTGTGTGTGTGTGTGTGTGTGTGTGTGTGTGTGTGTGTGTGTGTGTGTGTGTGTTCAGTGATGCTAGTAGCATGTGTCAATTTTGTGGTGTTGGTGGCATCTCTGGTCATTAGTGTCAACTGCACCTGTTAGCTTACATGTGACAACAGAATATGCCAGCTACATGGTGTCAGTGGCATGTGTAAGTGTCTTGGTGTTTAGTGACTATGCTCAGTTGTGTCACTGGTGGTGTCAGTGGCATTTGTCAACTCAAGAGGGATGTGTCAAGTTAGGGGCATGTGTAACTTTAGCGGTCCCAGTGGAATGGTCATGTTAGTGGTATTAGTGGCAAATATATGCTCAGTGGTGTCAATGGCATATGTCAGCTAAGTGGTGTCAGTGACATTTGTTTGCTTAGTGGTATCAGTGGCATGTGTCAACTCAGTGTTCAGTGGCATGTATCATCTCAGTGTGTCAGAGCCATGGGCCATGTTATTGGTGTCAGTAGCGAGTGAATGCTCAGTGGTGTTACTGACATTTGTCAGTTCCATAGTATCAGAGGTATATGTCAGTTTACTGATGCCAGTCGCATATATGGTGCTGTCATTATAATGTGTACACTCAGTGGTGTCAGAGGAACGTGTAGCTCAGTGGTGTCAGTGGCATGTGTCAGCTCCGTGGTGACAGTAGAATATATCGGCTCAGTGATGTCAATGGCATGTGTACGCTCAGTGGTGGCAGTGGGATGCATCAGATCAGTGGTGTTGAAGCCATGTGTCAGGTTGTTGGCATCCGCGGCATCTATCAGCTCAGCAGCATCAGTGGAAAGCATTAGCTCAGTTCTGACAGCACTGTGAATCAGCTGAGTGGTATTAGTGGAATTTTTCAGGTCAGTGGTGTCAGTGGCAACTGTTAGTTCAGCAACATTAATGGCATTTCTCATCTCAAGAGTGTAAGGAAAGGCTTTTATATCACCCAGTTGTAGTTGAACCTAGATCTCATCTGCAGTCATTCCAGCTGCTTTGCTTGTTCAGTAACTACATCAGCAACCAGAAGTATTTAAGGTAGTCTGTGGACATCCTATCCTAGCTTTTGATTTGGGATTTTATGTTTTGTTTTTGTACTCATTTATTTATTGTGTACTGTTCTAATATGTATGGCTTATGAAAATGTAACTAACGGTTACCAGCACTACAGAAAGAAATAATTTTTGCTCACTGTGAATTGAATCTAGTATTTTTTATATTCCCCTGTTTCTGACTTCTACTGGAAAAAAACCCTTTTGGATTCCGAGCAGCCTGTTCATGGAACACAATCCCCAAATCAATCAGACTCTCCCCACATTCTATGATTCTATGGTCAGAAATGGAGGTGAAGTTTTTTTAATTTCCATTCAAAACTGAGGTCAGAAGAGAAGAGTCACTTTAACATTGGGAGGCCTTACCCTGTTTTGATATGACATAAATTATACCACAGCACTATAGGAAAAAATGTAGAAGAAAAATGCTACTGGCTTACAAAAGTTGTGCACATGAGCACTGTTTTATTCTTATTTTCTTGGAAATTAAACCTTAATATTTGGTTTACTTGCACAGTCTTTAATGCGTATCATATTTATTGCAACTTTCAGGAAACAAGTAAAAGTATCTCTACCTCTTTGATGTAGCATCTGGATAAGATGTTTCTTTTTAATTGCAGACATTTATTGTTTTTTTTATTGTACTTTACGTCTATGAATTTCACAAATGGCACTATAAAACACTTACTTTTTATTATATTGATGTAGCTGAGACTCATTGAACAAGCAATAAAACTTAAAAGCCAAGTAACCTAAAACAACAGGCACAGTATATCACAAGTATTGTCAGTACACAAAGAATACTTTGTGCATATGCTGGCTGTACTTGTTTATATCCCTGGTACATACAGTAATTTATACTGGGTGGGTTAGGGAATCCCATACATTTCAAAGTAAAGCACATTCGCAGTGCCAAATTTCTATTTTAACAGACACACAAATTGTGGGAAAGCCTATGATTCATCCAATGTCTCAAGAGTAACTGATGCCTCAAGGAAACTGAGAAACATCAAATAATACAGTATATATATATACACACATACATATATATATATATATGGGCCAGATATTCAAAAGGGTTGTGCCATGCGCAATAGGGTTGTACCTGCGCAAGTCCAAAAGTGCGCTAATCTGCGATATTCAGCAGGAGGCAGTTGCACCACGAAAACATGCTGAGCAACAGCGCAATGCAAATGACGGCATGCGCCAACCAAAGGGGGTGGATCCATGCACAAGAGCGCAATGCGATATCCAGAAAGACTTGCGAATGCGCAACAGTGAACAGCCGAGTTTGGCCCAGCGGAAATGAACCAAAATAAAAGGCTCAAGAAAGAGGCGCAAAAAGCTACAGGATGCCAAGTGGGGAAGAGAGAGAGAGAGAAAAGAGACAGTGACAGGCCAGGGCAGGCAAGGGAAGCAGTGTGGGCCATAGGCTGCAGAGGCCAGCGGGGTGCCGGTGCAGTGGAAGTAGCAGTCAGGACAGCGGGGTAACAGAGCAACATCAGCCAGGGGTCACAAGCCAGGAGATGGACAGTGGCAGCTTCCACATGGAAGCTGTAATGAGGAGAGAATGCAAGGTGTAGGGGGACATGGCGTGGATGGGCCCGGAGTTACACCCCAACAGGCATTACCGTGCCCGCATCTGCTTTGAGCTGTACACAGATGTAGAGATCGTGGGCCGGTACCGCCTGAACAGGGCAATACTGAGGCGGCTCTGTGAGCTGTGCAGTGATGTGATGCAGGCACCCTCATGACGGAGTCATGCTCTGTCAGTGGAGACCAAGGTGACAGCCTGCATGTGCCTGCTCACCACGGGCACCTTTCAGAGGCCAACAGGGGACACCACAGGCATCACACAGTTGGCCACATCACGCATCCTCACCCAATTCCTCAGCGCACTGCTGCCACATGCTGCGGAGCACATCCATTTCCCCAGCACCGCGGCAGAGTGTACAGCAAACATGCAGGCATTCCACAGGGTAGCACGTATGCCTGGCATGCTAGGGACCATAGACTGCACCCATGTGGCCATTCGCACGCCACCTGGCCCCGATGGGGCCGCATATAGGAATAGAAAGGGCTTCTCCAGTGTCAACTGCCAGGTGGTGTGTGATGCCACTGGGCGTATAATCAATGTCTGTGCCACACACCCTGGCGGAGCACATGATGCCTTCATATGGCATCAGTCTGCACTGTGCCATCGATTCGAGAGTGGGGACATCCCCACAGGCCATCTAGTGGGTGAGTACGCATGTAGGAAATGCAAACTCGGGGCAAGAGTGGGAATGCCACAGGTGCCATGGTAGTGGCACACAGGGATATGGGCAATATGGACCTGAACATGATACTGATCTCCACTATCTCCACACAGGTGACAGCGGATACCCACTCCATCCCTGGCTGCTCACACCATACCGGTGCCCCATGACCCCATCGCAGCAACGTTATAATGAGGCACATGCCGCCACACGCAACATCATTGAGCGGGTGTTTGGGATGCTCAAGGCACACTTCCGATGCCTAGACACCTCCGGCGGTGCCCTACAGTACAGCCCCTCAAAGGCCTGTGGGATATTCCTGGCCTGTTGTATCCTGCACAACATGGCCAATGACTGTGGGATAGCCGTACAGGTTGAAGAGGGGGACAGCGATGAGGATGCCAGTGGCGCCGGTGTTGATGGTGATGAGCAGCTCCCCCTTGGACGGCGGGACCCCCGACTGATCCGGCAGGCCCAGATGCACCGGGACACCATCACGGAGGAGCATTATGCACAACACAGGTAAGTCAAGGGGCCATGTGCAAACAACACTGTCCTGGTGCAACCCACAGTCACACAGAGTAACACACCAGGGGTGCATGACGGCAAGGGGGGTGGAAGGGACTAGGCATACAAACACACCATCAGGGAGGGGTGAACAGTCATATGGACACACACACACACACACACACAAACACACCAGGCACAAAGCATACATGGGCAGGTGCACAGCAGAGCAGGAACAGACATGGCAAACACACAGATCCACAGACCACCCCCACCACCTGTACTGTCCAAGCACATGTGTCAGATGCTGGGCACCCTTGCACCTTGGTGTACAGTACAATGCAGGCATGATCATGCACACGCACCTGTGGACAGCAGTCAGGATGGAGTGCAGGTGGTCCGTATGTCGGCGTGATGGGCAGGGCACCCACCAGTGCACTGCCCACCATGATGCACAGTGCACACAGGGCAGCACCAGACAGGGCCCACACTGGGAGACAGGTCAATCATGTTGCACCATTCCACAGCCACCGCGGATGCGTGGGCAGCCCCGCCGTGACCCAACAGCACTGGCAGGCTGAGAAGGGGCTACATGGGGTGGCACCGATGGACCACCAGGGGTCCCGCTGCATGATCGCGACCTTGTCCGCAGTGGGATCTGTAGGATGCCAAACATACCTGCACCAGGGGTGCTTGGGATGCCCACAGCAGAACCCGATGTCAACAGGCTTGGTGTCACATGACGCCGGGAACGGGGAGCGGAGAGCGTACTGTGTGGGGTGCGTGGTACAGGAGCACCTGCTTGTGTGCCCAATGCAGCCACAACAGCGACCAATGCCTGGGTCTGCCTGTCAATGGTGGCGGTCACATCCATCCGCATATGGACCATCTCTGCACGGTCCAGAGCACAGTCCCTGCTGTGCCGCTCCACAGCAGCACACAGTGCCTCCACAGATGTTGCAACCTGCCTTTGCTGCTGTACTGATTCCCACAGCAGGCGGGTGTGCTCTTCAGATGGGTACTCTGCCACAACGGCATCCTGTCCCCCAGGGTGTGGAAGGTCCTGATGCTCAACACCCCTTGAGGGTGGGCGCTGTTCACCAGGACCAGGAATGGGTGTATCAAAGGGTGGCGGGCATGTGCCACCGCTGGACACTGTACCCCCAGACCTGGTGGGTGACTGCTGCTGCCCCTCCAACCGCTGTGCCCCAGGGACCACTCGTTCCACTGCTGTGGCCGCAACAGTGCCAGACACCTGCACAGCCACCGGTGCTGCCCCACTGGTGCTGACAGGCACAGCCTGGGACTGTGCTGACATGCTGGCACACACGTTGGAACCAGCTAGGCCCAGGGGCACGTGCTGGCCTGCTGTGTGTCCATCATGGGACACACACATGTCACTGCCCATTGCAGTCCTTGCATCATCAATGGTGCAGGTACGTGCTACAGCCACAGTCACAGCGTGCTTGCATGCCAGACTGCTGAGACACAGGCTGTGCACCCCCCACACCCGACTCACCAACACCAGAGTTGGCAGCCCAGCGTGCATGCTGGTGCAGTGCATGCTGGCTGGTGACAGAGGTGGATGGACCCTCCTCCATGTCCAGCAGGTCTTCCTCACTGCCTGGACCCACCACCACCGTCCCCTGAAGATGAACAGGATCTGTAACAGAAAGAGAGGACATGTGAGTGCATGTGAACAACCTTCCCCCCCAACACCACCACCATGTCATACCGTGCAGTGATGGGCTTCCACCTGTCTGGAATCCACCTCCTGGTATGCCCTCAATAGCACTCCGCTGCATTGATGCAGTCAGTCGGTCATCAGCCGGGGTCAGCTCCACCACCGCTGGCTGGCCCCCGCCAGTGCCAGCACATGCTGCCCTGAGGGCTGCCACCTTCTCCTTCACCCCTCTGTGGTCTGTCCCCATCTTCTTTTTGCATTCCTGCACGGAGCGCTGGTGGCTTCCATGCAGGTTCACTGCCTGAGCTACCCCCTCCCATGCAGCCGCACAGGCCTGATGGGTGCCCCACCGTCCTCTCAGTAGTGACTCCTCCTCTAGGTAGGCCTGGAAGAGGGCCTCTGTCTCTGCCGTGGTGAAGTTGGGCCTTCTCCTCCTTCGCCCACCATCCTCACCCTCACCTTGGCTCTGCTCGGTCATGGCGATCTGTATGGGTGGAAGTGGACACCTGTCACTGTGCAGTCTACAGCATTATCCCATGCCCATTGTCCAGAACATCCCACAGCATGCAACCCACCTCTCACCTGCAGTAACCGAATCTGGCCAGCGCAGCCCAATGTCACACATTTATAGCGCAATGCATGAAATTAAGAGTGGAGCAGCAGTAATGAGATGCAAATCATGCCACTGTGCCTTTGAATGGCTGATCAGATGATTTGCATGTGTCGGCTGAATCTCCAGCGCCCGTTGGCGCTTTGCATGTCTGAGGTTGAGCCGGCTGAGCCAATGGCGCAGATCGTGACTGTGTGGTACACTGCATTGCGCATGCCCAGGTAGCTTACGCAGGTGTCTGCCACGCTGATGACGTGCTGTGCGTGATCGGCAATTCAGGCCATGGCCACCATTGTGCCAGTGGCGCTACAGCACTGGGCACCTTATGGTGCTGTGGCACTACTGCGCAATAGTCCACTGTGGCATTGGCATGCAGGTGGTCGGTCGCGCAGGATGCGTAGACATTAAATGGCACTGTGCATGGCCTTGCATCATAGACCCCTGACCTGGTGTCCGACCTTTGCCCCCTAGCGCTGTTTGGCTGCCATGTGTACGGCTCTATTGCACTGTTTGGTGACAGCACTATGTGAACTGATGGCACTGTACGAACAGCGTGATTGGAACCTATAGTGGTCTATAGCACAACATTTACACGTGGGGTTGCCGTGCTGCAGGGCGCCATATTGCCTGCTGTACAACTCGAACTATGGCACGCAGGAGAGCACCCCAATGGAGCCCAGTGGAGGTGGCCAACCTGGTGGCCCTGGTTGAGCCCCACTATGGGGCGCTGTATGGGCAGGAGCCCCTCACCATGGCTCACACCCAGGTTTGGCTGCAGGTGGCCACTGACCTGGTGAGGGTCACAGGGTGGTGCCGGTCTGCAGAGCAGTGCCGGCACAGATTCAGTGACCTCTGCAGGAGGGAGCCAGATGTGCTGCAACGCCTATGGTCACGTGCCAGGAGGGGCATTGTGCCTAGGCCAGGTGGGTGTAACATCTATGCACCTGTATTCTTCATAGGGGTGTGACTGTGTTTTGGTGGCTGTGCATGGGGGATGGCTCTACCATGGTTGGCTGTGTCAGTGTGTGCAGGTGTGAGATGCATGGGTCTGGCTGTGTGGGCAGGCACACTCACTAGGGCAGGGGGCAGTCTGCTTTGGAGTCACACTGATGTTTTTCTCAACATTTGTCACCCACAGGCCTGGCAGAGAGGATGCAGGCACGGGCTGAGGAGGGCTGTGGCAGGGTCCAGGTGGCGGACGGAGGTGATGTGAGGGGTGGGCCACAGCAGCAGCAGCAGCAGCCACAGCTGCTTGCTGAGTGTGAGTATCATTACATCATGGATGCTATTGCATGCTGGAGGGGGTGGGCATGACCACCAGCCATGGACAACACAACCATGCATGACACAGGCGACAGTCATCACTGTTCAGTGTCACTGCATGTCTGTGTGTGCATCACTGGTGGTCCATGCATGCACTGGGCACATGGCTGTGGAACTGGCATCCCACCACATTGCCACTTCACTTGACAGCCTTGTTTGTGCTGTGATGGACATGGGCAGTGTGTGTGCAGTGGTGCACATAGCTGGTGCTGCCTGGTTGGGCATGTAATGTGCATGGTCACTGTGGGTGGGTGCATACCATCACAGGTGCAGGACACTGGGCTATATGCCTTGCAGGATGGGTGGTGTTCAGGGTTGTGGACAGTCACAGCCATTGACTGTGTTCCCTTTTCCTAGGCCTCAGCGTCCTACACAGGATTGAGCATGCCCTCCACCAGCTGACCAGGGTGTCCGTTGAGAACCATAGCATTCTCCAGGACATTCAGCGCCGTGGGCTCCGGCGACAGCACAGCCAACCAAGACAGCACCAGGCAGCAGAAGACCAGCCTGCTAGGTGTTAGACAGGCTTACCCTTCCCACTTCACCCATCCCTCCCACCCTGCCTTCCCTCTCCCAGTTGTTCACCCCTACCCCTTGCCCACCCCTACCTTGTACCCCTACCCCCCCGGTCTTGTAAATATCTGTAAATAGTTTTGTTATTGTTCTTGTTGTTCTACTTTCTCTTTTTGCAATATATATATATATTTTGTTATGAATACTGTGGTGGTCTCTGATTTGCAGCTGTCTATGGTTGCTCAGTTGCAGTGGTGTGCATGCCATCTGGGGTGGTATGGTCCTGGGTATGTGTGTGTGTGTGTGTGTCTGTGTGTGTGTGTGCATGGGGAGGTGTCTCCGGTGTGGCAGTGACTTTCTGTCGGTCTTGCCATCTGCTGCCACCCACTGCTGGGTGCACAGGGTGGGTCTGGCTTGTATGGTTCTATGCTACACGAGGTTGACGTGTGCCGGGAGGATGCATGGTGTTTACTGCAGTGACAGTCACTGCACATGGGTGGTGTCTTGGGGTCATGGTGCAGGGTGTGCTGTGCAGACGGGGGGCTGATGTGCACTGTGGTTGTCAACCCCCTGTGTGTGGCAGTCTCAGCCTGACAGTGGTTGTGCTGGGGCGTCATGGCCCTGCTGTGCTTTGTTGGCTTATCCCCATGGGCCAGTGGATCATCCGTCCCTCCCCCAGTGATGCTGTGCTTGGGGAGTGCGGGTGTCTTGTTGGTTCTGCAGTGTGTTCCTGTGCCCATGTGTGGCATGGCTGGCAGTGGGCCCCAGCCTGCCTCCCTGGTTGTGCAGTTCCATTGCTCTGCTGGGGTTGGGGGGGTCTGCTTGCACTATGGCACCTCTGGACTGCTCAGCTGGGCTAGCCTTGTTGCGCTATGGCGCAACCTTTCTGCTCAGCTTCCCCTTCCTGGTTGCGTTATGGCGCAGTTTGTGCGATATTCAGATGTTGGCTGCTTGCGCAATTTGTTTTGCTCCGTGTTTGAATATCACGTCTGTTGCGCATATGCGAAATTGAATTGTGCTTGCTCCTGCTGTTGCGCACATTTTGGGAGCAGTTTGAATATCTGGGCCATATATGTATACACATATACATAGGCATCAGTTAGGGTTGAAGCAACAAAAGTATGGAAATGAGGCATTAGGGTTGAGCCCCTAACCCCCCCACCTAGCCCCCTATCCTCCACACACCAACAGGCACTGGGGTGTGCCATGGGGTTGTTTGGCCTAATAGTCACCCATTTCTCCTATATTGTACTATATCAGCCTGTTTACACATGGAATGGGGTGACAGTTGGGCCTAATGATCCCATGGCACACCCTGATGCCTGTTGGTGTGTGGAGGATGGGGGGTTGGGTGGAGGGGTTAGGGGCTCATTCCTAATGCCTCATTTCCATACTTTTATCACTTCAACCATAACTGATGCATTAACAATGGTTTTTGCAATATGTATATATATATGGCAAAAAATCTCATTAATGTATCAGTTAGAGTTGAAGCGATAAAAGTAGGTAACTGAGATGTTAGGGTTGAGCCCCTAACCCCCACCCTACCACCCCAGCTCCCCTCCTCCATACTCCAACAGGCATCAGGGTGTGCCATGGGGTTGTTAGGCCCAACTTTCACCCCATTCCATGTGTAAAGAGGCTGACATGGCACAGCATAGGAGAATGGGGTAAGAGTTAGGCCTAATGACCCCATGGCACCCTCTGATGTCTGTTGGTGTGTGGAGGATTGGGGGGGTGGACTGGTAGGATGAGGGGTTTAGGGACTCAACTCTAACACCTAATTTTCCTACTTTTGCCACTTCAAACCTAATTGATACATTAACAAAGTTTTTTTGCAATGAATTTCCATACTTTTTGAGAAAGTGTAATGTAACTGGTAAGTGGTATGTGTTGGTGGGAGCTCAGGCCCTCTGGACCCCGTGCTGCCACCAAGCTACCCATTTGTGCATAACGATAACGATATGCATATGTGGTAGTGCATGCCCTCCAGGCCCTGTGCTCCCACTTACATATAATAACGGAGCCACACAGTAGCCTTATAGGGTTGAAAAGGAACCTTTGTAACACTAATTTGCCAATATCTCAGTGACCGTACAAGCTATACAAAAATTCCAGTACAGTTGTAATCATGACTTTGAAACTTCCACACATGCTTAGTTCAGCTTTGGGTAGCAACAAATCCATATCTCACACCGTTTCTGAGATACGGGCACCGAAAGTTGTTGTGGGAGCCACAATATTATCCTATTGGGAAAATGTCAAATTTGTGATGGCATGTCTATGGAACTGATTAACTTTTTTACACCTAAACAGCATAGTTCACATCTCTGGAACACCCCCTTTATACCCGGCAAATTTCAAGCCAAAAGACCAAACCGTTTAGTTACAGTGTACTCGCAAAGTTTCTAAATTCCTAGTTCGTGAGGTGGCAAAATCCCCATTTGTGAGGTCAGTCCTCATTTGTGAGCTGTCAAAATCGCCATTTGCGCGAAAGCCTTGATCATCAGATTTTGGCCATCTGGTCTGGAAGTTGCTCATAGATATCGTCAGCTTGCAAAAGGGGATTGGCTCGCGAAATGGGATTTTGACAGCTCATGAATGGGGATTTTGTGACCTCATGAACAAGGAGTTAAAAAACCAATCCCCTTTTGCGAGCTGTCAAAATCCCCTTTCGTGAGTTGATCCTCTTTCGCGAGTGTCAAAATCCCTTTGTGAACCAATCCTTGTTCGTGAGAAGGGCCATCTAGTTGAGAAATGAAGATCAAGATTATGTCAGTCACAGGATCAGCTCATAAAGAGGTATTGGCTGCTCATGAAAGGAGATTCAAACACCCAAACCCTTTGTGAGCTAACAAATTACCCTTTGTGATCTGATCCCCTTTGTGAGCTGACAAAATCTCCTTTGCAAGCCAATCCTTGTTTGTGAGATAGGGCCCTCTGGTCCCTAATTTGCGATCAAGGATTTTGTTACCTCGCGAAAGGGGATTTTGTTACCACTTGAACGAGGATCGGAAGCGAGTTACAAATGAAGAATTTCAAAGTTTAAAATGGTCATTATTTGGCCCAAATGAAGGAAACCAAAGGCATGGGTTTGTAGAGGGTGTCACCCTGGACAAAACCCATGCTTCATTTGAAAAAGAAGTCATCCATGGGGCAAGGTATAACATTTTGTTTGGGGGGAAAAATTAAAACAAGATGGCAGCTCACTAAAGGGGCCTTTTACCTCATGAACAGGGATTTTATAAATCCCCTTTTGTGAGGTGACAAAATCCTTGATCATGAGCCCAATCCCCTTTTGCAAAACATACACATAAATCTTAGACTGACCTGAGCATGCTCAGAACCCAAACATTCAAAATTAAATAACTTTGGAACAGATTAATATGCTTTCACCAAACTGACACTAGATCATTCTTTGACCAAACCCCTTTCTACCCTGGAAATTTCAGACCAATATACCAAATGGTGTGGCCGCAGCGTGATGGGCAAAAATCGGCAAAAAAGTGCAAAAAAAAAAGCAGAAAGTGTAATTTTTGGCACTTCACTGCACTAAAACCACAAGTCTGATCAAAACACAACTTGGTAAATCAAGACATCTATCATATGAGACTGCACATTCCAAATTTCATGCAAATCTGTTGAACAGTTACAAAGTTATTAAGGTACAAAATTTGGGGTTTAACATTAAACTGCCTACTCAACTCTAACTATACTAGCGTGACCACACCAGTATAACATACATTTAAACTTATATTTCATATATTTTTCTGAACTGATCATTTGCTCATTCTATATTACAAGGGGTATCTATATGAAAATGAAATGTCTAATTCACAGAATTAATTTGTTTCTGCTGCTTCCCTCCCTCTAAAGTCACATTCTGATCTGCTACATTACAACCATTGCCACATCAGGCATAGATGAGAAGTAACAAATGAATCCCGAGAGTGAAAAATCTATTCTGTTTTGTTTCACATTGTCACCAAGATGAGTCATAACTGTTGTGTAATTATGTAACAAAGCTTGACGTACATATACATGCAAGCAGTCACATAATTACAGAATCCTGCCTCTCTCAGTGTTCAATTGCCAGTTAGAAAGCAAGTTCTCAAATGTTAGCCAAGGGAGAAGCTGCAGCTGCACTTGGATTCTTCATCAGTGAATTTCTTTGACACTGTTATTTTTTGTTTTTTTGTTGTTAGAAAGACATTAAAAATGTGCTTTGCTCAATTGATCTTTTCCTACCCGTAAACATATTTTACTATATTTTTTGTTTCCTCTCTAGTAACTCCACAACAGGGAAATTTCTAGAAAAATTGTAAACGTGGAAAATCTTTTGTCTACGAATGCCCTTAATAATAAAGAATGGGCCAGGGATACAGAAACCATACAGAATGCAAGCTAAATTGTGATACAATCTGTTTTTCAAAACTTTCCCTGAAGGTTTGAAAGTATTGTATCTTCTGTCCTCTCAGTGAATTTATCATACTATTAAAGGCTGAAGAAACTGAATATACTGTACTAAGCAGATTATTACATTTGAATTCTTCATGTGGCTTGGTTTGGTACCTTAGATCACATTTTATCTAGCTTGACATGGAGATGGATTCTGATGTCTTCAGGCAAAAGTTACCAGTTACTAGGAAATTGTTGCTTGATAGGAACCACCACTAAAGGTATGTGTCCTGAGTTCTCTAAAAGTAGAAGACTTCTGTCATAAGATAGAGCTCACTGTTTCCTTGAGCTGACTGGTAAAAATCCATAGTTATATAAATGTATTCATGTGAAATTTAGTTAAACCCTGTGGCTATTTGAAAGAAAAGTTCTACATGGTGTTTTGTTCAGTCTGATCAGCTTAATTACTGATCCCAAATTGTAAGGAGAATGGGATATATCAGAGAACAGTATGCAAAGGATGCCCGCTGTCTCCTTTAATATTTGCACTGGCTATTGAGCCAATGGCAAATACACTTAGACTATCCCCTGACATTCAAGGTCCAATGATAAAAGGAAAGGAACAATGCATAAGTTTATACGCGGATGATATGTTGATTTTTGTAAAAGATCTAAATAAAGCTTTCCCATACATTTTTGAATTAATAACCCAGTTTAGCAACATTTCTGGGTATAAAGTTAATTGGCTAAAGATGGAAATTTTAGAGTTTACTTGTCACACCAATCACTTTCCCCGCCTCCACAATTTAATTTAAAAAAGTTTCACAAATCACATATCTAGGAGTTAAACTAGATAATAAGCTTCAGTATCTTCATGAATTAAACTTTGATCCATTGATGAAGGAGGTTAAGGATCAATTGAAACATTGGGAAACCCTTCCATATACCTTGATGGGCAGAGTTAATGTAATCAAAATGTCCACCCTTCCAAAATTTATGTTTTTATTTCAGGTATTGCTTATAATTATTCCGGAAAGTTTTTTTAAGGGGCCGGAGGTTTTGATCAAAAAATGTTTGTGGAAAGGGAAGAGGCAGAGATTAAAATCTGAAAAATTAATGTATCCTGTTACCAAAAGGGGACTAGCATACCCACACTTTAGATTATATTATTTTGCAGCTAACTTGGTCATTTTGTCTAACTGGTTTATAGAAGACCAAAAAGATGAATCTTTTATTATTGAGTCAGCTCAGACCCCCTATTATAACATTAAACATGCTTTATATACTACTCCTAGGAAGGCTGGGTTAAAACTAACATTTATCACAAGAGCTGCTTTATATATTTGGAATAAAGCACTTGGGCACAAGTGGTATTTAAATACTTTCTCAGAGCATGCGCCCATTTTTCTTAATACCAGTTTTGTACCACCATTAAACAACCATATATTTAGATTGTGGTATAATAAAGGGTTTAGGAAAATTGGACAATGTATAGAAAATAATGAGGTGATGGAATTCGATACCTTAAGTAAAAAATGTGGTATACCCAACTCTCAATTTTACTGCTACCTGCTTTTGCATAGCTTTATTAATAAAAATCTGAGCAAACAGAATGACAGGTTAAAGGAATTAGAAAATGTATTTAGCCAATCATTACATTTGAAATTGATTTCTAAAATTTATGGAAACCTTCTTCCCTCTTTCACTGGAAACACCAATTCTTATGCATTAAAAGCTAAGTGGGAGGAGAAGCTTAATGAAGTTATCTCATTGCAGGACTGGGAAAAAGCAATGAATATTAAAAAATTGGGGTTAAAATCTATTAGAATGCAGCAGATATTATTTAATATCTTACACCGAACCTATTATGCCCTTTATTTTTTAAATAAGATTAATTCTAGTATGTCTTCATCATGTCCCAGATGTAAGACTGGTAATGCAACATTGGAGCATATGTTCATCCAATGTTTTAAGTTAGACGAATGGTGGGAAACAACTTTGACATTTATTTCACAAGCTATTCATGTATCACTGGTTAAAAACCCTATATGGATGTTATTGAGAATTGGGTATCCATATAATACTCTATCTTTTTACAAACAAATTTTGGTAAATGTTAGTTTGACACAAGCTTTCAAACAGATACTTTTAAGATGAAAGGATCCAGAGATCACATGATGAGCCTGGCATGAGTGGACATCTTCTGTGTTGCTCCTAGCCCCTGCTATTTTCTATTAAGCTTTTAATTTTACTCAGGGGCCTTTTCCTGGTTTTGGTTACCTCGTCCCATTTGGGGAAGTGCTGCTGATCAAACATCGACATCCAAAGCTGATTGCGGGTGTGTGGATAAGTGGCTATTGAAACTTTACTGTCCCACTTGTGGCACCTATACCAGGCCGAGATGCTGTATCGGAATGGAGCCAGACGTGGTGGAGCCCTTGGCTGTGAGAACCCTGGTGATGAAAAGACCGAAACCCTTATCACACATACCGGATGAACAGGCAAGCTATACGGATCCGGAAGGAGGGTCTGATACAAAGGCGGATGATATTACCGAGATTAAGCAACTATTACAAGGTTTGGTGATGGATTTTGCCTCTATTAAACTGGCACTACACACCCTGGCCCAAAGAATAGGAGAAGTAGAAGTTCGGGTTTCTTCTCAGGAACGGAAAGTTACTACAATGGATCAAGAGTTAATTACAATCCGTAAACAAGTTAAGAAACTTGAAGACAGAATGGAAGACCAGGAATCTTGAAGCAGAAAGAATAATCTCATTTTGGCAGGACTTCCAGAAAAGATAGAAGGCCCTGATTCTGTAACATTCGTGCAGGATATGTTGCTCAAGTTGCTTGGCCCGACGCCGTATGGGGAGGCTTACAACTGAGAGAGGGCACACAGGGCTCTGCGGGAAATGCCCCCACCAAGTGCTAGACCTCGGGTTTTGCTTATGAAATTTTTAAATTACAAAGAAAAATCTCATGTGCTTAATCATGCCTGACAACTCAAGGCTTTGCATTGGAACGGCGCATCACTATGGCTTTTTCAGGATCAATCCCCATTGGTGAGAGAGAAGCAAAAAGAATATGCTGACATTAAGAAAAGACTCTATCTTGCTGGCATTAAGTTTTGCTTGCAGTACCCTGCAACTTTAGTGGTCCAATTGCAAACTGGTGAGAAGAGATTCCCGTTCACAAACGACGCTATAGTGGGCCTCAGAGCGGAGCTTCCTGATTTGTTTAAGCCACAGACCTGAATCATTGAGACTGCGGAGAGGACTGGCACAAATTGCTGAAAGAGACTTGAAGGGTGGCAGCGATATGCAGGGCAAGATGAACAGATAAATGTGTGTTGTTTCTTTATCCCTCTTCACTCCCCCTTTTTTTTTTTGCATGGTTTCTGTCTTCCTCTTTCCCTTCCTCTCTCTTTCTGTTCTGTTTGTTTTATGAAGTTGGTTGATAAATGTTTATTCCTAGGGTTAATAGGATCCTTCTGGTCTGAGTTAGGAAAATGGAGGTTTTCCTAGGGAGTTGGGTTCTACGGGTCATATCTGTTCCATTTATAGATGTTGTAGAGATCATTGGACACAGATTTAGGACCCTAGTTTCATTATGGGGGCCATAGTTGTGAATGGTAGATGATGGGGGGTTAGAGAGGGCAGGGTGTATGTGCAGTGAGAGTGGTGATGCCTCAGAAAGGAACATTCATTCCGGCCGAATCATATTGACTGGGACTTTAAACCTAGCAGGGGATGGATATATGCGTTGGTACTGGGTGAGGGGTTATATCTCCTCACATAGGGGGCGATACTGTAATGGTCCTAGGAGGCTGGGAAGGGATTTGCCATGAGGTTTGGTAACTCCCTCTGACTGCATAGTGGGGGTTTTATTGGATATGAGGGACCCATTGTTCTCCAGGGCATATTTTGTAGGGGAAGGAGGGGGTTGGGCATCAGTTTTCTGGAAAAAAGGCCCAAAGGGTGGTTGCTCTGACTATGTTTTTATACAGACTGGGATAAAATGTGGCTGTATTCTCAGCTCATCTACCTTCAGTGGGGTTTATTAAACTAGTGAATGAGGGAGATTTTTGGTGGGGTAGCATGAATAATCTGAATAAGGGAAGAAAGGTAATTGATGGTGTTATAGGGGGATTAGGGACCGGGTGAGTAACCTTTGTTAGGATTTTAAGAGAGGGGGCTTATACTAGAAAGAGAGATATGATATAGGGGATAGGTCCCTGAGAATGGAGGAATTATGATGAGGGCTGGAGGGGAGCATAGAAAAGGGTTTGTCCATGAATTGTTTCAGGGGAGGTCGATCTAGGATTGCAGGGAAGATGATCCAGGGATTGGGGGATATGAGTGGGTGGAGGGGTTTAGTGGAGCTGGTATTGAGAGAGAGTCCAATAGGTGTCAGGGTAGGATGTAGACTATGATAGTGCAAGGTATGATGGTGTGGAACAAAATTGTTATTATGTGCACTAATGACAAGTGTTAAAATTATCTCATGGAATGTAAGAGGACTCAGGGGTAGATGTAAAAGAATGGTAATTTTAAAGCACTTAAGACAGATGGGGGCTCATATAGCTGCACTGCAGGAGACCCATCTATTGACAGAGGAGCTGAGCTTCCGTAAGAGGCTGTGGGTAGGTCAGGTTTATGGGGTAGGTAAGGAAAAGGCCACAGGAGGAGTGGTGATTTTAATAGGGAGAACCTGCCTGTATCACATAAAGCAGGTAATTACAAGGGAGGATAGTAGAGGGATTTATATCACGGGTACTATCGGTGGTAAAGAGATTACAGTCATTTCTATTTATGGTCCAACCCCTTCCAAGCTGGATTTCTTTGATTCATTGGAGTTGGATATTATGGAATTCTCTCCACACTCCCTCATTTTGGCAGGTGATTGGAATATATGTTTAAATAACAGGGAGGATAGGATACCACCGCCCGGAGGGTCACTGTCCAGGGCACCGAAAGCTATGATTAGATTTTGGAGGTCACTGCTTTGGTAGACCCACTCCAGACTCACTCTAAAGGGGGGCAACAACATGACCTTTTTTTTCTGCAGCACATAAGACTCAATCCAGAATTTACTTCTTTTTGGTTAATAGGGTGGCATTTTGCGAGGTCAAGGAGGTGACAACCCAGTGTAGAATTTTTTTTGATCATTCCCCAGTTCAACTAACATGAGAGCCTATTGCTGCCCCCCACAAGCCATATAGATGGCTGTTAAATAATATGCTTCTGGCTGAGACTTCAGTCCGGAGCAAATTAGAGGATGCCCTACTTGAGATCATACATAATCAGTTGCCCACACTCCAAAATACAAAATTAGCATGGCCAACCTGCAAAGTGCTATATGCAGTGGAAGCCCAAGGCTTCTCAGCATGGAATAACAGAATGATGTGAGCAAAGGAGGAGTTTATCTTGGGAGCCCTTGAATCTCTGACTCCTCTGGAGGGGTCCTCCCCAGACATAGATATGGAACTTCAAAGCCTGAGAAGAGAAATGTCTGCTATCACTTATGGTAAGGTAGAATTCTGGCTGGAAAAGATACAAGCTAAATATTTATTACAGGGTGATGTACCGGGCTGCCTCCTCGCTGCTAGAGTCAGGGAGTGGGAGGCCACGAGGACGGTTACGTCCATTAAGTATGCAGGGCAGTGCTTAATGGATCCCCAGAAAATGGCGGATGCATTTGCCTCTTACTACAAGGACATTTATCGAGCAGAACACTTGGCTGATGAGCTGGCAATTAGATCCTTACTAGAGGGAATATCACTACCAGTTTTGGATGCTGCACAGGTTAGTGAGTTGGCTGCTCCAATAAGAGATTCTGAGATAATTGATGTGATTCAATCTCTCCCATCGGGCAAAAACTCTGGGCCAGATGGCCTATCGGCTAAGTTTACCAGACACATCTCCATTCTATACTCCCCCTGCTGAAGGAATTTTTTGACTATGTAATGTGGGATGGGGTGGATCACCCACCTCTCTACCAGGCATAAATTTCCCTGATTCTTAAACCAGACAAGCCTAAGGAGCTGCCTGGTAGTTATAGGCCCATAGCCTTGATGAATCAAGACATCAAGATTCTTACAAGTGTCATAGCTAATAGAATATTGAATATTGCCCCAAATTTAATTAGTAGTGAGCAGGTAGGATTTATGCCTGGTAGGGGGGCGCAGGATGCCCTTAGGAAGCTCCATGACGTACTTGGGCAGGCAACGGATTCCCAACTTCCCCTAGCTTTGATATCTCTGGACACTGAGAAGGCCTTTGATAGGGTCTCCCACCCATTTTTATTTGCCACAATGGAGAAGATGGGTTTCCCCGAGAGCCTTCTCAGAGGCATTAAAAATCTATATGCAGCTCCCATGGCCAGAGTGTTATGTAATGGGTATATTTCACAGGAGATTTGCCTAGAGAATGGGACCAGATAAGGATGCCCTCTTTCGCCAATATTGTTTAATACTTATCTGGAACCTCTGTTGTGGGCAACCAACAATGATGCTAGCATTAAGGGGATCATCATAGTGGGCAGGGCCTTAAAATTTTCAGTCTTTGCAGACAATATTTTGTTACATTTGCAAGAACAGGCCTTAAGTTTTAAGAGGGCAGTTGAAATTATTGGGAAATTTTCTAAAGTTTCGAATTATGAGTTAAATTTGAGCAAGACGCAAATTCTCCCTTTGACACCGCATGTCAGAAGAGCAGAGTTTGAACCACTACAGATACATTGGGCACTGGATAGGATAAAATATTTGGGGATAAGGATCACGGCTCATATAGAGGATGGGGCAGCAATAAACATGGATCTGATTTTCTCTGCGATTAAGGGAGACACATTTAGATGGAATAAGCTTCCTTTGAACTTTGCAGCTGGATTGGGGTTAGTCAAAATGAATCGTTTGCCTAGGTTATTGTATGCAATACAATTAGGCCCTTATCATATTCCCAAATTATGGTTTGTAAAAAATAGGAAACTGTTATCAGAGTTTTTGTGGAACTCTAGGCCTCCTAGAAGAAAACATAACATCCTGTGCTTACCATTTAATATGGGGGGGATCAAGCTGCCTGATCTTCAGCTATATTATGTGGCAGGACAAATGGGCTATATGATTCAATGTGTTGGGAATTTGGTGGAAGGGTCATATACTCCAATATGGCTACAAATAGAGAGGCAACTATTACGGGATTCAGGCCTCTCTCTAGAGGCGTTTCTCTTTGCTAGCCCAGAGAAATACCTTAAAAGCATATCTCTGAATCCAGTCGTTAAATCAGCATTGGTCTGGTGGTTATTTCTTACTCCTACCCAGAGAAGGGATCAAATGAGGTCTCAAGATCAGCCTTTGCTGGGCAACCCTAATTTCTTAATTGGGGGTAAGTTTATTACCCAGCGTTGGGCAGCTCAGTTCCTGGGCCTGCAGGTAAGGATGTTATAAAGGATAATAGGGCGGTTCTTCTGGGTAAGTGTGATTCAATGCACTTTTTCCAAAGGTTTCAGCTTAATAAAATGCTGGAAGGGGTCTGGAAAAGGTTTGGGGGCCCATGCAGAAATGTGTTTACAAGGGATAATCTAAAGGAAGTGGATCCTACTTCTCATTCTTTATCCAAAATTTATAAAGTGCTGCTGAATTATGTTAGTCCAAACTCTCCCATTAGCATTCCATATTGGGATAGAACATTGGCCCCTCAGAGAACTGCTTGGGACAGTATATGAAGGAGTCATAAATATATATCTATCCCCAAGTATAAGACTATGCAATTTTTTATTGTTTCCAATATGTACTTTATCCCTGTGAAGCTATGTGATCAACACCTTTGACAGACAGACCTGTGTTTTAAATGTGGAGTGGGTTATGGCGATATTCTACATGTGATGTGGGAATGCAGTAAGATCGCACCTCTTTGGGTTGAAATCAAACAGCAGATGGACCCTCTGTTGGACTACTCAGAATTTATATTGCCTGAAATATGTATCTTTGGTGATATGTCGCAGATACAAGGGACTATTCCCAAATATCATTTATCTTTGATGTCTGCAATAGTTAAATCCACTGTATTGAGGCGTTGGAAGGATGATTATGTCTATACTTATGAGTAATGGGTGAGAGATCTTATTGGCGCCTTGGCCAGAATGCAGATACATGCTTATAAAGATGGAAGGAAAAGGTTATGTAAAAAAGATGGTCAGCTCTGGAGGCAATTTATACACTGAAAGTTACCAATATTTGAACACAGACCTGTCTGTCGGGTTGGGATCAGCAAGAGATTATTACTTAAGAGAAATGTATAACTTGAGTTAAATTTTTTCTGTTTTGAGTGAATGTAATACAATATTCATAAATGCTATGGGGTTGTACTGGTACTAGTGAATTGGTATCAAGATATGGTGTTGGTCTGCTTATTCTTAGGGTGAGGGTGGAGTCTCTCTCTTTCCAGGGGACACAGACTGGGGTTACCTCCGGCGAGTAATGTTGCCTAGGTCGTGGCCTAGATTTCTTAGTCTTTGAGGGAATCAGTGCTTGGTTTTAGGGGTTATGCCCCTTGGGGATTGGAAATGGTTTGGACATGATTACTCTTAGATTGGGCTATCATAGGTTTTGTTAAAATATTGGAGACTGATCCCATCAGCTGTGGATATATATAGTTGGGGCTGTACATAGTTGTCACAATCAATTTTGGGATTGTGAATCCCAGCTGCATCCAGGACATTTAAGTGTATGTTTAATAATTTGAAACTCTTCAATAAAGATGTCTTTAAAAAAAAAATGAAAGGATCCAGATCCACATCACTTCAGGAACTAGTTAAATTCTATTACCAATATCCATGCAGTGGAAGGGATACATTATATTTCACTTAAAAAAATGTATAGATATGAGCAAATATGGCAACCATTTAAGATTAAGTTCGAGGCCATGAGTAACTCTGGGGAGTAACTGATAGGAGGGCAACTGTTATTGCTACAATAGATGAACAAGGGTCTTTAAAAGCAGTGGATGAGGCCTTGGTAAAATTATATTATGCAGGTACAATTAGGTATGTGAAATATTAAAAGATGATGGTATAAAAGTTGTTTCATTGGATCGGTAAAAGGAAAACATTAATTTTGCACAATCTGTTATAGTAGGATGTTTTGAATATTTACAGTATCTGTATCATGTAATTTGTATAGTTTCAAATTAAAAAGAATATGGCACAATGTTTTGTAATGAAATGTAATATATGAAGGAATCAGAAATAAAAAAATAAAAAAAATCAGAGAACAGTATGCAAATTTATATTGTCAAAGATGTGAACCTGCTTTTCTTCACACTTCCTTTCTATTTGGAGTATGTAGATTTTTGCTCTGTCTCACCAAATATCCTCAAGTGACTATGGGTTATTATATAAATGTGAGGGCCCATACATAACCTTTTGAAGTAGCTGTGACATTGAATTTACTTATTTTGTGTAAAGTAAGAAGATTTCGTACTTCATTGAAGGTCAGTTTATGTAGCATGCTCTTTATTGCTTCAATGATAGTGGGTAACAACATTTTGACTGATGTATGTGTTGTGTATATAATTAATAATCAATGAGAAGGAAATAAAAAACAGTACTCACTGAGGTGTTAACAGATTTTAAGTGGTTACTTTACTGTTCCCTAATTTTTAATAATTTATTAAACTTTTTATAATGTAAATAATTTAACTTCCTGTCAAATTCACAAAATAACTGCTGAAAAAAGCACTTTTTGAGGGATTCCAAATTATAGGCAGCAAATATCTGATCTGAATGTATGCCAGATAATCAACAAACTGGATGTTCACCAAAAGTGGGGCATTTATATTGCTCATGAATTGTTCACTTGGTCAGGTTTATTTCTACCCACAGTTCCAGTTTATATTCTAAAAGCGGGTGAACCCAGTGTTTTATAATGATTTTTTCAAAGTTCAAAGTGACATCAGTACTTATGTAATACTGAAGAGGTTTCTTATGTTAGAGATAGCTCTTCTGTAGTTAAATTGAAAATGTTTAGGTGGGGCAACTCTCACATCTAGATTTCTAAGTAGTAGAACTGTCATTTCTAGGTGGTGAAACATTCCTGCAGTATTCAAGGGAAAAAAATATAGAGGGGTGTAAGCACTCTTACACAATTTTGTTAAGAGGTTTTGGACCTGAGTTCCTGTGGGCCTCTGCCCAATTGATCCAGTGCAGCTCTTTTAATTTATGTCCATGCATTCCGGAGACTAGATCACCTAAGAAGATAATCATTATATGATTAGTCAGTACATACTATCCAGTATTCACCAGGCAGAAAATGACTGACTCTTATAAATAACCCTATAGAATGCTAACCCACTGTCCCATATTCTATCTTAGAATAGCGTGCTGGCCCGCCAGTGCAGCAATTGGATTTCTGCTTGCAACACTGGCGAACCAGGTTCAGGAATGATCCCGGGTCATTAGAGAGCTGGCTGGGGGGAGAAGGATCGAGCATCCCTAGGACTGCTCTTCTTCTCCAGGGGGGTGAGGGGCCTCTGCACTCGGTGCAGGAGTGACACCTAGCCGAAGCTAGATGCATCACCCTGAGCACCAATGCATAGTCAAGGGGCACTGGGGCAGGACAGATGCAGGCGTCATTGCACTTCTCCTCCCCAGTCTATAGGGACAAAAAAATCCCTCCTCACCAGACATCTTTATATCTCTATGATGCCCTGCCCCTGGGCTTCAATCAGCTGTCTGGCTGAGGGCTCTCCCAACCAGTTACAAGAACACAACACCAATACCTGCTGCAGTGTCATGCCCCACCTCTGGGGGACAAGCCAGGAGTGACCAGGAGAGCGAGGGGATCAACAGGCAGTGAAAGCTTCGGGGGCACTATGACATGGGCAGTGCTCTGACGTACGGCAGGAGGACAAAAAGTGAGGTGAATATTAAAAAAAAAGAATAGCATGAAGTCCCATTTTCTAAACCTATTAGATTATAGGTGATTATGTAGATTTGCTTAGTATAATGTATGCATGATGAAATTGGTATGCAGGTTGTAGCTGGATAGGCTGAATGGATTGTTTTTTAATATAAGGATTGTTTAAAATATAAGATTTGTACATATGAATATTTGTGCAAAGTAGGTTTTGGTGTGCACTCTCACTTTGACCCACTAAATTGACTACCACCCTTTCAAGGTGTCCTAGAATACAGGAATCTGCTAGAGGACAGTACCAACGTTAGAGCTGCCACAAGGATGAATTTCCTAGTGACTAAAGATACCCAAGGGATGAAGGCCTATTGATTCCATAAGGAAGAGTGAGGAGCTACCAAAGGAGAAGGTGAGTATGGTAGAGTGAGGAAATACTTGAGCATACATGGTTAAGTACTGCTTCATGAGGAACATGGTGGAACTTTCCTGCTGCCCCACAGGAGCCCAGGAAAAAGATCTTCTAATGCACTAGACCATCAGGTGAACATGTAGATCATCTAAAGATAACATATGAAAGAAAGAACTGGTTCAGAATTTGTATCATAGTTGGAGATATGAAATAGAATGCGTGCAATGTAAGGATGGTTTGAAACATAAGAAACATAAGGTTTGTACATTTATTTATTTTTATTTATTTATTTCATTTTGGTAACTGGGTAGGTCAACTGAGACCAGAGGTCCCTTTTTCAGGGTGATGCAAGATTAATTACAGATAAAAATGACAAGTACATAGGGAAATACACAATACAACATAGCTAACAAGGTGAGCAAGTACATATCAAACACAGGTTAATTAGTAATAAATAGGACAACAACTAGGTTACAGTAGAGGGTTTATGCACAGTGAGCAAGGGAATGAGGTACATTGTCATGAATAATAATCATAGGTCTTTTACAAGGTGAACAACAACCTTATTAAGCTTAGATCGCTTAGACAGAAAATCGCGTAGACAGAAAATAAACAAAACAACAACTAGGTTACCGTAGGGTTTGCCAGTCTTTGTGATGAGCAAAAGTACTTAAGTCAACTAAAATAAGGAATGATCAGTGGTAGCAGGAGCAAAGTCGGCTTTCTAGCAATTAAGTCTTTAGCCCTTTTCTGAAGCAGGAGTGAGTGTTGGAGTATTCCAGAGAGAAGGAGCCAGGAAGATGAAGGACCTCTTCCCCATTGAAGTACGGATCCTAGGCATCTCAAGAAATGTTCTATTAGAGGTACTAAGTAGCCTTCTTAAGGGTTTGGAGTGATAAGGCCAGCCAGAATAGGTGGGGTATGTGTGAATGCTTGTGCAATGTAGTTTTTGGCATACACTGTCTCTTGCAATCACTGTCCTGATAAAGGGACTACAACCCTTTTGAGGTATCATAAAGAAGCAGGAACCCTTTTGAATCGGGTTCCACCTCTAGAAGTGCCAGTGAGACAAGGTCCCCTGTAACAAAAGTGCCTTAGAAAACAAAGTCGAAAAATGACAATGAATGGCCAGGCAAGACATCTCATAAGGAGAGAAGATAGGTAGCCATGAGTGATACATGAATAAGGCTGCAGCCAGTGAGGAAGAGCAAGCATAGCAAGCAATTAGACAGGAGGACTAGGAAGGCAGAAGGTGCACAAGCGGCCAATATGGGAGACAAAAGATGAAAGAGTACTCAAGGAGGCAACCATAGAATGTGGAGCAGTCATCTTGCCAAGAGGGCAGGAGAATCATGGCTGTCTGTCTACGGCATGATGCCTGAGTAGAAAGTTACCAGGTATGATAGTATAGATGTATAGGGTGTAGCCTTGTTTGAGTAGAAGGTAGGAGTCACCGTGGGTCAGAGACAAGTCATCTTTACTGAGGCAAGAGAACTGAATCATAGAAACATAGAATATGACAGCAGATAAAGATTGCTTGGCCCACCTAGTCTGCCCATTCCTGTACCTAAATAAGCTTCAGATCCTAAATGATCTGCAGCTTACCTTTTCGTTCCTACCACTATGGTTGCCTTCTGTGCATCCCATGCATTCTTGAATTCACCTATTGTTTTTGCCCCATGCCCTCTGCAGGGAGACTGTTCCATGAATCCACCACCCTTTCTTTGAAAAAAATACTTCCTCAAGTTTCCCCTCTGCCCTCCCTCCACAGCCTCATGCTGTGACCCCTTGTTCTTGGACTTCCCTTTTTCTGAAAGATGTTCCCTCCTGGACCGTATTTATCCCCTTGAGGTATTTGAATGTCCCTATCATATTGGCCCTCTTCCTCCTTTCCTCAAGGGTATACATATTGAGGTTCTTCCATCTTTCTTCATATGTTTTCTGGTGCATTCCTTTTACCATTTCCGTTGCCCTTCTCTGTACCACTTCCATTCTGTCTACAGTATGTCATTCTGGAGATGTGGTTTCCAGAACTGAACACAGTATTCCAGATGTGGCCTTACCAATTGTCTGTATAGTGGCATCACCACCTCCTGTTTTCTACTGGTAATGCCTCTCCCTATGCACCCCAGCATCTCTCTGGCTCTCCCCACTGCCTTCTCACATTGTTTGGCTACTTTCAGGTCATCTGTTATAATTACCCCCAGGTCTTCTTCGAGTTTTGTTGTTGTTAGTATCTCCCCCCATCTTGTATTCTTCTCCAGGATTCCTGTGTCCCAAGTGCATGACTTTGCACTTTTTTGTATTAAATTTAAGTTGTCATGCTCTTGACCACTCCCCCAACTTGCTTTGGTCTCTTTTCATTTTTTCTACCCCATCTGGAGTGTCCACCCTGTTGCATTTCTTGGTGTAATCTGCAAACAGTCTTACATTCCCTTCCCCTCCAGCCCCTCTGTAATGTCTCTAATGAAGACATTGAAGAGGATCAGCTCCAGCTCTGAGCCCTATGCACCCTACTGGTCACCCCCCTGTCCTGGGATTGAACTCTGTTAACAACCACCCTCTGTGTCCTTCTGCTCAGCTAATTTCTGACCCATGTTACTACCTTGGTGCCCACTCCTGGACTGCCCAACTTGTTTAATAGCCTCCTGTGTGGGACAGTGTCAAATGCCTTGCTAAAATCTAGGTAGGCCATGTGCACAGATCCCCCCCCGATCAACCACCCTGGTTACATAGTCAAAGAAATCTATCAGATTTGTTTGGCAACACCTACCAGCTGTGAATCCATGTTGCCTTGGGTCCTGTGCCCACTGGCCTCAAGATATGCTACAATCCTTTCTTTTAGCAGTGATTCCATTATTTTCCCCACCACCAAGGTCAAACTGACTGGCCTGTAATTCCCAGTGTCCACCTTGCTACAACTTTTTTGCAGTGGCACCACATTTGCCCTCCTCCAGTCCTTTTTAACCACTCCTTCCTCCATTGATTTGTTGAAAAGGGCTGTCAATGGTGCCACTATTACCTTTCTGAGTTCTTTTAGTATTCTGGGATGCATCCCATCTGGACCCATTGCCTTGTCAGGTTTTAGTTTCGAGAGTTCTTTTAGGATTCTCTCCTCCGTGAATGGATTGGTATCCACCTCTCCTCCATGTGTTTTTCTACCATCTAATTGTGATCCCTCACCTTTCCCTTATTTTGTAAATACTGAGAAGAAGTATGTGTTCAGAAGCTGTGCAGTTGTACCAGGAGTAGGGCATAGCCTTATGAGAAAGTATAGTACAAAGGAGTATGGTAGTGTAAAGATTCAGTATCATCATCCTACCCTTATCTCCTGGTGAACAATTACCTACCTAACTATTATGACTTTCAGCATGGAGTAGAGAAAAATCCTCAGGTGGGGGATCCTCAGAACATCCAAGACCTAGGTCTCCTTCCCTCTAAGTTTAGAGGTACAGTATATTAAACGCTGTATCACTGAACCCATGATGCTGCTGCACAAGTGACAGCTGTCCATTTCATTGTGGCCCAGGAAATACTGTACCTTAAGGCTTATGGATGTAAGAAAAAAGAAGCAGAAGCTAAGCTCTTGAAGTAGAAGGTGCAGTGCAGTGCAGTATGAGCTGAGAAGTAAATGTACTTGCCCTTGAGGTGCGGGAAGAAAAAACATGAATGGTGTTCATGCTGGGGAGTAACTGACTGATACCTTCATAATTTTTTGCTCATTATCAATCACTGTCATTCCTACTTGTAATCCACAGATAAGTTTCCATTTATCTTACAGTTTCTTTGTATGCCAATGCCACAGTGACAGTTTTATAGAGAAGTACATTACAGCTGCAAGTCACTGTTGCAGCTGTAATGTACCCATGGAACTCTGGCACTACTTTCTCTGGGGTTTGCCCCCCCTTCCCAAATTAACTCTGACATGGAGTTGATAATCTTTAGTTACAAGGTGTGCAGGGGCAGAGACCCCTGCATGGGGGGTTGGGGGGTGAAGCCCCACAAAAAAAATAGACAGTTTCCCTATGGATTTATGCTGACAGCAACTTGTAGTCAACATAAATCCATTGCTGTAGTGTGCATTAAAAAAAAGTTGTCAACGCCGTGTCATGGACCCCGGTTTCTTTAGATTGTTACATACTGTATGTTGACTGCAGTATGTTCCCCATCCATTAGTAAGCCATTCTTAGATTGTCGTTATGGTGTCAAATTAGACTGATATGACTGACTAAAAGAGGGTGGCCCCATATCTGGTGAGAGAAAAATGTCCATGTGTTGATGCATTTGTTCAGACGTCTCATGAGAAAGTGCACAACTCCACCCTCTGCCTCCTTTAGTGCATTTATGATGCAGGTTTTGACTGCCTGCAAATTCTCAGAAGTACACTGCAAATAACTGTACACCTAAATAATAGGTCATAAATATGACTGTGCTCTGAGTCTTAATGGAGTTGCAGCTGGTACAACATGCCAATTAAATAGGTTTCTTGGCATTGGTGCTAGTGCCTGGGGGCCTTGTGGCAGTGGAAGACAGTTGGAGGGCATTTGTGGAATGGATAGTAGTTTGTAGCTTGCTGTAACAGTAAATTGCACTGGAAGAGAAGGTAGTGAAAGGGGTTACCCACTTCTCTGATGATATACTACTAATGATAATACTTCTACACTAATGGTGTAGCATAGAATAATGAAAAATACAGCAGCAGTAGTGGGGGTTAAATGCTATCAAATAGGGAAAAGACGGAATTTTGTCCTGCTTTTCCAGCCAGGAAAGGAGAGGAGACTGATGAAGACATCTACATTTAATATGTGTGTAATGCAGTGGGCATATTCTTTCAACCTTTTTGTCATTATCCATGTCACTGAATGACCCATTATCATGTTAGAATCATTGTCTGTCACTATTTTTTATACTCATAATTCTTTTACAAGTATATAGTCATACCATAGTTTCTCTAGGCTGTTACTTACAGTAAATTAAGCACAGTGTGTTCGCCATCCATGACAATGGCACTAAGTATGTCATCCCCCTGTACTGTCCTGTTAGTGTCAGCTTAGACTGTTAAGACTGAAAGGAAGTGACTCAGTTTGCAGTTTGCAGTTTGCAGTGAAAGGCAAATGCGTTTATGTTGGTGCCTTTGTCCAAATGTCTGATGTAAAGAGTGCAGCCCGCTCCATGCTTTCATTAGTATATTTTTAATGTGGGATTTGACTGCCTGGTAAATGCTCGGACCTACTCTGCAGGCAAATGTCCCCTGCCACATATTGTACTGTCTGTATATATCTATGTGTGTGTATATTTATCTGTCTATCCATCTATCCATCTATCTATCTATCTATCTATCTATCTATCTATCTATCTATCTATCTATCTATCTATCTATCTAATAGGGGTGTGGTAGTGCCCCATAGTTAAGGTTGAATAGGATGTTTAATGTTAAACCCCTGACTATGCACCTTAATAACTTGAATAGGCTAACAGTTTACATGCACAGTTAGTGTGGCAGCGTCAAGACACAAAATATTTTGTGCCACCATCTTTTGAGGTTTCTGAGATCTGGAACACTCATTTTTAGAAAAATGAAGATTCCCCCCCCCCCATTGATTAACATGGGCTTCTTTTTTTTTTTGCTATGTTGCATGGCCTAGATGGAATGGAATTTATTCACAAAACTCAGAGTAGAAGTGATTTGTACTGAGGTTGTGCCTTTCAAAGGTTTCATGAAAAAAATATTAAACAGTTCCAGAGTTCTAAGGATTTCAGGTTTGGATTTGGCTAACCTTCTGATACAAACAGTTAAAAAATACTGGTTGTGACAGCTTATTTTCATGACTTACTTGTGAGAAATGATTTACTTGTCATGAGAAAAAAAAAATGATTGAGACAGACACCATCTCAGTTCATTATTTTTTAAACTAAAAAACACTGAAAATACCTAAAAATGATGTATTTTCAAAAAATAAACACCTGGACCTTGGTAAATGGGACCTGTTTAGCTTTATTCTGATGTTAGTTTTTGATAATATATCTGAAAGTTATGTTTCGGGCACCCAAAATTCCTGGATGCCCAGCTTAGTGAGAGGAGCTTTTAACCCATATTCTCAGTATGAGAACAATGGGTCTTTCTTGAATTGTGAAGTTCAGTTGGTGCAGTGAGCCAGTGATCCCCTCCTCTGTCTGTCTTCTATCCATTTATCTATCTATCTATCTATCTATCTATCTATCTATCTATCTATCTATCTATCTATCTATTGCCACTTATTCCATCCCTACCCAGCTCAGCCAGCTTTCCCTCATGTTGCCCTGAAATGCTATTTCCAAAGCAGGCTGGGGTGCCCAATCCTGCTACCACTTGCCAACTCCCCTCCCCTCCTAGCCCCCATTGAATATGTGGCGACACTGGAGTGCCCACCTCCAGAGCTGCCATGGAGTTTAGACAACACTTGGGTTCCAAATTCCTAGTGTCAGTTCCAGTTCTGATTTATTTTGTTAAACTAAAAAAAGAAAACCATCCCTCAATGTCTTTATTTTAGTTCTAGTTCATAATGGCGATCGCCATTTGGGTGAGCGTACATTGCCGGAAATGAATTATGGCGATATACACTCATGACAAACTACAAGGCGGAGACCAGAGTAACGTGTATGTGGGGGGCTTTGCCCCCCACACCCCACTACTCAAGTATTCTCAACTACAGGGGGGTGCCACTCCCAGACCTGAACCCTGCACACCCCGACCAACCACCCTCCCACCAGCCGCCAACCAGCAGCGCAGAGCTGCCTGCCACCTCCCTCCCATATACCTCCCTCCTCCCTTCCTCTCCCTGCATGTGTGTGCATGTACACACATGTACTCCTCCACCCTACCTCACCCACCGGGTATCTGATTGCTACCCTGCCAGGTAGCCTTGAACACTGGCACTGTAATTGAGTCGCCATTTTTGTAAGTGCTCAATTATGGTCATTGTATTCACTGGATACCCTTTATTTAATTCTACCCTGAAACAAAGAAAATGGTCCCCTACTGATCTGAGCACCCAGACCCCCATCCACCCCACCCTGACCCCCAACTCATCACTCATCACTCAACACCCCACAACCCCACCAACCCTCATTTACTGGAACATGTCCCACAATGTAGAGTCACTGTCCAATTGAAGACATATCTTGGATCAATAGCTGCAATATGAGAAAATAAGATACGTCCACATTAATGTATTTCAATGGGGTTTGAACTTGTATTCATAACTTTATCATTTTTTAATATGTTTACACCAAATTTTTGACATGGCTGTTGTGGGACCCCATCTCATGAACAAGGGTGGTGGAATGTTTCAAATCTGGCCCAAAAGGCATTTTCATGGCCACTGTGTGACATCACTTTTCGGGCAGGATTTGAAAATTTTCACGTATTGGGTTCATGAGTTTGGGTCATAAGAAGGCAATGTTGAAAATTTGGAGCCAAAATATTTAAAAAAAAAACATGATGTTATGAGTGTACTTTGAAATTTTTCTTTGCTTGCTGATAACTTTGGTCATTTTCAATATTGTGGGCCAAAATTTTCAACATTGCCATTTTTTCACACCACCTCAGTGAACATGACAACTGTCATTTTTCAAATCCTGGCCAGAATGTGTTTTCGTACCCATGATGCAAAATGACATTTAGATGGAGATTTGGAAATTTTTACCTACCTGGTTCATGAGGTGGAATTGCAAGAAGACTACAGTATATTGAAATTTTGGTACAAAAATATGGTAAAATAACCAGGTTATGAGTGAACGTTGAACTATTTCAATGTTCACTCATAACCTCACTAATTTCCAATATTTTGACTCCAAACTTTCAACATAGCTACTTTTTCACACCATCTCAGAAACGTGAAAGGTGTCACTTTTCAGATGCTGGCCAAAATGTGTTTTCGCACTTGTGCTGCTAATTGACATTTCGGCCAGTATTCTACTGTATTAATTCCACATGTCATGCTTATAATGGAGACTCATAAAATAACTATCTTTAAAATTTGAGGTCAAAATTGAAATAAAAATGATTAAGAAACATTTTGTATAATGCCAGCCTTTACCCCAGCAGGTAGTGCTTTGTGTTCCCATGTTGGTGAGCTGAGTTTGGGGTGACCTATGTGAGCAAGCTAAATGGGATAAAGCTGGAAAGATGGCACTGTCATGTGGCATCGCCCCCAGCATGGAAGGAGAAGGTGCAGGGTTGCCCACATGGGCCAAAGTACCATATAGTGAAGATAAATCTTCTCTTGGCAGAGGGCCCTGCACCTCTCTACCAATGGCTGCCAAAGAATCCAGTGCATTGGCAGACAGATGGACTCTGCCATGCATGTCTGTATCTGTAGCCACATAGAAGCACAGGGCACAAAGGGCCCTGTGCTTCTGCAGCTCACCAGACAGCCCTACAAATCCTTGACATCTGTTGCCACACAGAAGTGAAGGGCCTGGAAGGGTCCTGCACTTATATAGCAGATGGACTCATTCCTTTACCATTAGCATGTGTTAATGCAGGTCCCTTCAGGATCTATGTGAATGAGGATATGAGTTCACGATCTCAAAAAGAAAGTAAATTCTTCACCCAAAAACTATATTAATGCATCAGTTAGTGTCCAACTTAATGTCACAAAAGTAGGGAAATGTGACGTTAGGGTATCCAACCCTAATTTCCCACCCCCAAGCAGCAAAAGGAAAAAAAACAGGATTTGAGGTCTCTGAAGTATTGGCAAACCAGTGATGAGGTCTTCCTTGGGGTTGTCAACCCCAATGCCCACCCCTTCCCCCAGACTGTAGCCTCCTGTCTGAAGCACAAGGTACAGCTCCAAGCCAGTGCCTCATAGTGATACAATCTTCAAAGGCAGAGAAGTACACCTCACCACATGTTGCCAACAGAATCTGTTGTACAGTAGCTTTCTTCATGCACAGCCCTGCAGGCATTGTGTGAAGAAAAGAGATCATGACTGACCTTGTTTGCTCAATGGAGGGGGAGGGCATTAGGACTGATAACCCCAGGAAGACCACACTACTGATTGGCCAGGACTCCAGAGACCCCAAACCCTTGATGTTTTTTCCTTTTGCTACTTGGGGGGGGGACATAGAGGAGGGGAGTTTGGATTTGAAACCCTAACACCACATTTCCTTACTTTTGTGGCATTAAATTGAACTCTAAGTGGTGAGTTACACTACTTACTGACAACTGGAGTGGCAACTATTTGGCAGACTGAAGCCCTTTTCCCCAAAATTAGATCTGATAGCACTGTTGTGTTAATAAATAATAGATTTGGTATTGGCCTATGATTTGTCCCTTAATGTCCTGTTATATTTAAAAATACATTTTGGATCTGGTGTTGGTTGCTCTAAAATAGGCCCTGAAAGGGATGTTAAATATTTGAAATGGTTCTCCAAAACATTAGCGCTGATAAGTGATCATTTTCAATCTGGCTTCCGCTCCTGAAAAATTAGCTGTGAAAAGCGTGTTTTATTTCTGAGCTGGTTGTCTTCTCATTAGTTGACATTGAAAGGCTGTTGAATATTTGATCTAGCTGCCAGAAAAAAATTAGCTCTGACAAGAGATTATTTACAATCTGGTTTTTCCCTGATTTAACCCTGGTAGGGCTTCTTATTTTTCATCAAGCTATCCCAAAAATCAGCCCTGAAAAAAGTTGTGATTTCATTTAGCCATAGATACTTAAGCTGAATCAGATTCTCTTTTTGTTAGCCCTGCAAAGGATTGTTATATTTGGATCTTTTGTCTGCCATCAGTAGCCCCATTATGAGAGATTTCACTTGGATACTGCAGCAACATTGTTCCCACTGCAGGCACCCTTAAGTGATGGTTCCAGCCTGTAGTGATGGGTTCTCCAGCTGTGGTAAAATAACCTAATGCAGGTGAGAGTTAAGGAAATGGCTCCATTTGGCTTGATACTCCTGTCTATTACTGAAAGTTAAGAGGAGAGTCTCACAAACTGACCCCGTGTGGCAGGACAGGAATGCCAGCTAAGTAGAAAGTGACAGGTAGATCGGCATGACCTCATCAGAATTAAATACTTAGCCTCCATCAGTACCACTGGGAGTCAGTGTGCTGTGCAGATTTATGGAGCTTAACTACCTCAGGAGTGGAAATGTCTCCCAGTAAATCTAAGGTAGACTGAGAGTGAATACAGGTCTGAAGTCCCTAGGAACAGTCATCCAGCACCCTGTTCCAAAAGGCCTGTTACCTCAATCATGATCAAACTACATGGCCAAGCACTACCAGAGACTGGTAAAATTTCCAACATTCTGAATATGGTAGGACACCGAAGGGGTGAAGAGTTTAGGGACTGCAATACCATCTATGCAAAAAAGTAATCTGTTTCAGTCTGTCCTTGGCATCGCTGTAAACATGGTATGCTAAGGCAGGCCTGAATCCCATACCTCAGAGGCTAGTCTTTGACTTTCTGGGGGGGTGAGGGAGTGAGAATATTTATCACATGTTACTGTAAACAGTGCACCCTCCCAGCCTTCCACTTCTGTGGTACACCCAGAACTGAACCTCCCTGAAATCAATACCCGAGATTAAGTGAGGGGGACTATCCTGCATAAGCTCTGCACCACCACCCTAATTTGTAGATACCTTGTAGATACCTCCATTAGCTCATTCTAAGCAGGACATACCTCTCAGATAGTTGTTTATAAGATAGAAGGGTAAGGGAGCCCGGCATCAGGAGATCACCCAAGAATTTGGTCTCTCATGTCTTGCACTCCTTACAGTTTAACTCCTGGTTCCCACCTTAATTTTATTTATTTGTTTTTTATTTATTTCGTTTTTGTTGACCCGGTAAGTGCACTAGACAAATCCTGCCTATTTTCAGGCACGACCAGGGGGAGGGGGATACAGATGAATGCCAACTGACTTTGAACCAGATTAAGCTGTTGGTGGTATTTTTTTAGTGAATGAGGGAAATTTGGACAGAACACCAGAGATATTCTCCTACTCTTTTTGATAAGTGCCATGGGATCTTTAACATCCACCTAAACTACCACCAATCCAGGCAGATGGGACCTCGGTTTAACGTCTCATCTGAAAGACAGCACCTCAGAAGTGCAGCATCCCTCTCATGCTGCACTACAGTGTCAGTACTGGGATATTAACCCAAGTGCCAGATGTGAGAACTGAACCCACAGCCCTCTGATCTCCCGGCCTCAGAGGTGAGTGTGCTACCTACTGAGCCACAATTTTGGAGTTGTTCCATAAGTATGTCAGCTTTGGGGGGACCCCAGTAACCCTCAGAGATAGCAGATAGTGACGTACACTTACTCCATGCCCTCTGAGTTTCCCTAGTGTAAAGGTCACCCCAACTCCTTACTCAAAGGAGACTTCCCTAGCAGTACACTGAGGCATGGCTTACTGACTATATGTCCTTCCAGCTTACCCCACTGCAGGGAGCCCTCCAAGGGGAAGCCAGTCAGGTGATTGTCTGCACCATCCTATATGCCTGGAAGTAGCCCATCATCCAAGAGACTCTTAAACCCCTTTTACATCATTACACTCTAAGCTTGATCCTGCTCAACTTCCTATCCCACAGAAAGTGTCCCAAGATCCATCCACCCTGTCATACAGTTTGTTGCATCAGTAGTGGTAAATTGCAAAACACAAATGTAAATTTGGAGACAGCGAGTTTAAGGATTGTCTCTACCTTATCCATTAATATGAGATTAAGCATTTGCCAGTGACCTGTTTCTTTTTTACATATTTTGTTTGTATACATTCACATAATACAATGCAAATACATTTAAGTTTCTTGGTTCCAGGGCATAGAAATCAATGAAATAAAGTAGCATATCAAGAAGTGTACTTTTCTATCATCCATTGTCACCCATATTGGGGGTTAAGCTCTACAATTATAGTAATACAACAGATAGCATTCACTAGCAATATAAGAAGCCCTATAGGCACCATGACCCCCAAACATAATACTGTTGAAATAAGCCAATAATGTCCAAGAGTTTGTATACTCCATTAATCACACTGTAGCTTTATTGTCCATGAACTCATTAACAGCGATAAATAGTCCACAAAGAATGATGTTGTCTAAGCAAAAGCTGCCCTCCCTGCTTAGATTTTAACAGCAGCAGGAGAATAAGCAGAATTTGATATACACTGAGCCCCAGAGCAAGTAACAGAGAAATAATACAGGTTAGTTGCATAGCATGTAAATCTCAACAAGCTACATAAGCAGGTATAAGACAGTCCCCTATTAAAGTTTAAACAGCAAATCCCACAGCCCGCAGTATGTCACCGGCTCCCACTAAAACTGTATCACATTTTTCAAGGCCCCACAGTGCCTGATATCCAATATATTAAAGTGCCAATAACCACATAACAGCTTTAAGATGACTGGCATAGCATTATTGAGATCACTTAGCCAAATCAAAAATTAAAATAAAGAAAAACCATCTGCAGGGGTAAGCAGCATTAGGAAAACAGCTAATCCGAAGTCCCAAAAATACAGTCAGCCAACTCAGCCATCCGCTGCTGCCTCTTCCTCCAGGAGACCAGAAGATTTAGTAAAGTCCTCTTTAATTTTGTCCAATCTCTTACTTGCTTCCATTGGATCACTAAACAGATAAATCTTGCCTGCATAGTAAATGCAAAGTTTGGCTAGTAATTTGAGTGTATGTGAGGTCCCAAGTTCTTTAAGACCTGCTCAAACAGCATCAAAAGATTTTCTTCATTGCCTTGTAGAATAGCTGAGTTCAGGGAACAAAAAAATCTGGGTACCTGTTGCCAATTGCAACAATCCTTTTTGCTTAGCCCAAGTGAGAAGTTGGTCTCTAATATGAACTCCCCCTGTGACCAACATCAGAGTACCGGGTACATCTGCTGGATCTGAGCATTTGCGTGGAGTAAAATGATATGTTTTGAGAATGGAACCTTGTAGTTCCAGCCCAAGTAATGAGCCCAGAAGCATCTCAAGGTATGGGATCGGTTCAGTATCTTCAGTCTGTTTGGGGAGAACTAGTAAATGTATATTTACTTGTTGAGCAGAGTTTTCCAAATGTTCAAGCCATAGGTGGAGGCCTTTACTTTCTTGCAGGACCCCCTCAATGGCTGTGGCTGTTTTGTTTGTCAATGTGAGTGCTAGGGCTAGGTTGGCCCTAATAGCATCCAAAGAAGTCTCTGAAAGGGTCACCCACCGGTTAAATCCTTCTAATTTGCGGTCTAGTGTGTCCACTTTTCTGTTCAAAAGCTGGACTGTCCCTGTTAACCCACAGAATGCCTGTAAAATATCTAGCAAAGTTGAGTCAGTATCTCCAAGAAGGCCTCTAATAATGCTGCTCAGTCCCAGGCCATCTATAGGTTTTTGCTGCTTGTTCTTCCCAGAATCTTGAGAAGGATGTTGGCAAGATTTCCCCATCTTCCTATCCAAAGAAATCCTCCAGTAATACAGAAACTCACACACTACACTCCAGTGTATGTTTGGCACCATAAAAATGATGGAAAATATAGAAAAATAAAGCTGAAACACTAGCTGGTGAAAGAGTTTGCTTAGACACGTCTTTCCTTGTCAGCAGCTAGTCCATGCCCCAATGGTGTGTTTCATGCTCTAGCTCAGGTATAAGAGGAAGGTAAGTAGCAGGTAGCATGGCTGCCCAGTCTGTGGTACTCTTGATCCAAAAGTACGTGAATGAAGAGCAATCCCATTTTATCTGGGAACCTCTGCAACTCTTGGACTTATACAGTGCATTTACTGGTAGCAGAATGGTCTTATTCCAGTTAAGTGTCAGACCAAATGCCTAGAAAAGGAATTCAACCCTCCATAATGGGAGGAAGGGGGTCCCTAGAGCTCCCCAATGTCAGTAAAAGGTCATCAGCATAGATGTTAACAGGAAACCTGGACTCAGCTATCATTATGCCTTCAATGTCCAGGGAGTCCAACAGTTTCCAGTTTAGGGGTTCCAGAGCTGACAGAAACAATAGGGGAGAGTGGAGACAGCCCTGCCTCATCCCTCTCCACAAGGTGAAGGGGTGGAAATAATCCTTTTTGTTACCACCATTGCCTTAGGCACCTGATAGAGTAGGGTTATACAGCTTCTAAAGTATATGCAAAATGTGTATGCCTCCAATATCTGGGAGTGAAAGCCGTACTCTGTGTAGTCAAATGCCTTACAAAAGTTCAATGCTACTGCTGCTGCAGGACAGTGCAATACTGGACATGTCACATTGGACTGAAAGGAACCACATATTGTCAGCACTGTTTTCCATTACAGAACCCTGCCTGGGTGCAGTGTATGAGGTAAGGAAGGACCATTTCCAGCAGTAAGGTAGGCCCCTTAACAAGAATTTCGGTGTCTGCCAAAATCAGAGATGGACCAATAATTGATGCACTCTAAGGGATCATTACATTTTTGTGGAAGTTTTTTGACAATAGTGTTGTTCATAGTGGGTGGTAAACCCTTCCCAGCCTGCACCTCCAGCAGATCAGCTAATTGTGGTGGTGGTTGGGGGGGGTGCATTGGAGTCCGGAATCATTTGGTAGAGATCAGCTGTGAAACCATTCATTCCCCAGGCTTTCTCCTTGGCAAGAGCCAGCAGGGCCTGCTGGAACTTGGCCTTAGATAGAGGTTCCTCCAGTTCCTTAGACCCTTCCACGGGTAGTATTGGAAGCTGAGTGTACCTAAAAGTCTGCCAGGAAGGGAAGGGATTTGATTTGTTGTGACTTCAGAAGTTTCTCATAAAACTCTCGTAACAGAATTAACCTCAGTCAGGGTGGTGGCAACTGACTTGTCAGCCTTGCGTAGCACAAGGATCTAGGCCTCTGTTTGTTTCTTTCTCAGCCTATAAGTGAGAACTGTCCCACTTCTCTCCAGACTTCCAGAAATTGTTTAATCCAAAAATGCACCATTAAACTTCATGGTACATGAAAGTGTTTATCCTATAGTTACTGTGATCTGTGCAATCAGTAGACCCTGACACTAAATGGATGTCAAAAACTGGGTGTAGCGCTAAGCCAGCTCTACCGTAAGGCCCTTCAACTCCTCCTCCTCCTCCTCCCATTCCTTCATCCTAGCTAAAGTGAGCAATCAAGTAAAGAATGGTCAGTGTACTTCTGGGCTGAGTGATTTTGCAGCCCATCTAGCATCCAGCATCCAACTCACATATACCAGGGATTCTGTGGCCATTCCTGCACCTGGACGTTCCCTCCTATTTCACAGCAGGTGAGGGGGCTCGGGGGTGAGCCAGCAGCTGTGCATCACAATACAGGGGAGGGGCTAAACTACTACAAAAGCTTTCATGGCCTGTCAGGGTGAGTGCTGGGCATGAGAGCTAGTGCCACAAGCACCACTCAGAAGAATGTCATTTCACTGCAACTGCTCTGATCCACCTCACTACAACTGTAACTGTTTGTCTTGCCATTACTCAGAAACACCCAGGTATTGTTCCAGTCCTCCCTCAGCCAGTTATCTGTAACCATGTGCATGCTTACTGCCTGCCTTCTTTCACTTTCATTCTCAGATCTACACCGCACACAGTTCTGGTATGGTCCATGAGAGCAACCCTCCTGAATCTCCATGTTTGCCGAATGTCATCCATTGCATTTGAGAGAAGTGACAGTAAGTCAATTACAAGATAACAATCCATTCAAACATTTCCTAGGTATAATGTTGCTCTACATGGTGGCAGGGAGAGGATCCCCAGATAAAACATTTTGAGAATCTTCCCATGGGTGAGAGTCAGGAATTCTACATTCCTTTTTTTTTGTTAAAGTTATCCTATCAAATACTACCAAAAAGTCGACAGGATAAAAATCCATCTGAATATTTCCTACATATAACCTGAGTATTACTCAGTGGTAGTGAGTGGATTTTCAGATAAAACATTTTGGGACTCTTCAATTGGGTGAGAGCTGGATGGATTGCATTCCTTTTCTCCTTTATCAAAGTTATTCAACCAAAGACCATCAAAGACTGTTATTTGCTTATTTCCGCTTTCTGGTTCCTAATACCAATCATTACTTGCTTTTTATTCAAGTTTTAAATTTAGATTTATTTGTTCAACATAAGTCATTACAATTTGTCATAGAAAAAGCATAAAGCCACAATAAAATAGACTTAACAGTACAAACAATACATAGCTCCAGGTATGTTTCAATACTGATAAATAGCAATAGTAGTGAAAATCAAGATTCAATGATTATTGATAACAATCAATGTTAGATACATTAGCCATAATTAATAATGAATTATTGTCATAAAGCTGGCACTATACAATTTATATCAAATAAAAGAAAGTGCTTTTTGTCAATTCCTATCATATGTCGAGTGTGCAGCTAAAGTAATTAAACGTGCATGAAAGGTACCATAAAGGATTGGAAGGGAGGACAGGCTGATCTAGCTACATGACTTACTGCACATATTTATTCAAGATCTGAGCAAAATGGGCTGTAATCCTGAAGGCATATATTGCATGTATCCTAGGGCTTTTGTGAATCCTCTCCAGACACCTGCAAGGTACTTACATGACTCTTGATGTACTAGGACTAGTCTAGGTTCTACCCCACAGCACATCAACTAGATCCCCAGAATATAGGCAACCTTTCATTTGGGTAAACACAAGTTCACTAACCTCAACCCAGGTACATGCCAGCCAAACTGGACATATGTGGCTTCAATTATAGGTCATTGCCAATCCTCTTACATCAAAAACCACCCTTGAGGGAGCCCATATTAAGGTTCTTCATCTATCAGATGGAGGGTTATACCTGGACCCATCCCCATGTTACCTAACTGAATGGTTAACACTCAAGTCCAAAAATGACTATTTTCAGGTACAAACCCTAGGACTAAATCCAAATTTCATTATAAGCCAGCCTTAGTCCAAACTATGTAAATCTGAAAGACTCCCCATTAGAAGTGCCAGTCCTATACCTTAATTAAACTTTCCATGCAGCGTGCACTAATTAAAAATTTCAACAATGATTGTTAACTGTTGAATTCATTGGGTCAAAACTATTCCAGTAGGTAACATCCCAAGGAAAGGAGGGAGAGGGGGGACATGATAGAAACTTTCAAGTACCTCAAGGGAATCAACAAAGTCCAAGAGGGTAGCATCTTTCAAAAAGAGGTGTGCAAGAACAAGGGGCACAATTTGAAGATAGAGGGGCAGCTCAGAGGTAATTTAAGAAAGTATTTTTCACGGAGAGGGTTGTGGATGCATGGAATGGCCTTCGGAGGAAGGTTGTGGAGTCAAAAACAGTGGTGGAATTCAAGCATGCATGGGACAGTCATAAGGCAATTCTAGGGAGTGGGGTAGGAAGAAGTAGGCTGCTGGTTAACTAAGATCTGCAGCTTATCCATTATGTAGGGAAATGGGCAGACTGGGTGGGCCAAGCAATCCTTATCTGCCGTCAAATTCTATGTTTCTATGTTTCTATTACTTTGTTTGCATTGTTTAATTTCACCCGACATTATATGCGCAAACTCATTTGTTCTCTGCACTTTGAGCATGCCGCTATTGTATACAGTCAATACAAAATAAAATAAAAACTCTTGTGTGTAGATTTGAAGCACATCTATAGGTATAAAATAACTACCTCTCCTATATTTATAGGTTTTTCTCAGAAAACATAAAAACAACATGTAAGTCTGTTTAAACCAGAGAAAAAAATTCAAAACACAGTTCTTTGTGCAAAGCTGAGCAATTAAGCTGTCTAAAGTGCAACTTGGAATAGACATTGTGCCACTCTAAATTAGTTCACAAGTGAGCTCTTAAACCATCAAAAACAGCAATATCGTTCCTTGCATGATGGAGTCCAGGTATAGAAATTTATAAAATCACATATTAGTTCAAACGTTGCATTGCTCCACAATCATCTCCAAGTCAAAGAGTATGTGGCCTCTCCAAGGAGAGCCAGTTCAATGGCTCTGTTTAATTTAATACATTGCAACTTTATGAATTCACTTATTGACTGTAATACACATCAGAGTCAATTTAATTTGAATCCATTACAGTCAATTAAAAGTAGGTTTCGAGTTTGATAAATTTTCTGTGCAAGTTTAATCAAAATCCATCATATTTCCTCTTATAAGAACAATGTTAAAGCAATATTTTTGACATTTCTTTGGCTAACAAACCCATAGCTGCATTGTTTTGTAAGTTCAACAATAGGCACATTGATGACCATGTAAGAGGTAAAAAGAAGGAGTACCTTGTTAAGGGGATTTACCCCATAATTAACTACGGCAGGTTGCCAAGGCAGTGTCTTTGTGAAATTGGAGAAATAACTGCAGCTAACATATTGCCATACTTAGCTCCATTCTCCTGGTCTAGGAGTTCATGGTGTCAGCAAAACCTTGAATATAATCCACAATGGCATTTCCTCATAGGTCTCCAGGGTGGTGCTTTAATCAAAGCTCCTAGGTCTAGCACTCTCCTGAGCAGGCTCCAGCATTCCTCATTCAGGCTCACAGTCTTTCCATTAAGCATGCAGGGCTGTAGAATTTAAAAGACACACAAAAAATGCACCACTGAGCTTAGCATTATTTCGTACTTTTAATATATGAACCCCCCCCCATCCCAGGCAACACTAGTATACCTTGTTTTTTGTTTGCTGGTGCCTTTAAGCACAAATAGTGCTACCAGTGCTCTGAAGGGAATTGAACCACCAAAGCTCTTGGTTCAGTTTTTAGGCATCTACACTGTTCCACCTGAACAGATCATTGGATTTTCCACAAATATATTTTTTCTTTATCTAGCACTTAACTCTCATAAAAAAAGGAGAAAACAGTCCAAGGATGTTAACAATGGGCTGACAAAAGGGCTCCAAATTACTACAGGAGACCCAAACTACTGCTACAAGAAGCAGAGTGGGGTGGAGCTGAGAAGCATTGCAGCCATCTTGCTGCTCCACCCACTCCCACCATGGCATCCTGCTTTTTATTGATAATATTCTTTAAATGTTGTATTGCTACGTTATGATTAGATTACATATATGTTTTTATTCACTAAATTTTGCACTTAGGTTTATACTTGCTTTTTTTCTTTTAGATGCCCAAGATACGTATTAGGTTTTTATATGAGTTTTAATGTTATTTTGTTTTTATCTTAATTTTATTGTCTTTAGAGTTATTCTTAATTGCTTTTGGCATTTTTAGTATCTAATTTAGGTACTAATTTAAGATTGGATGTTTATCCCCACGTCCCTCCGCTTTAATTATGTGGTTTTATTATTAATGCATCATTTCTTCTGGTTTTAAATCATTATCCCAATGCCTCAGAAGAATGGGCTAGAAGATACGTTTACTTTTCCCACACCATGGTCTGACATTCCCTCCATGGATTACTTGAATGATCCTGTTTTGAGAGGCATTAAATTTTGTTCCCTCAACTCCTTTTCCTTTAGCCATAAGGGACTATGTTGACCAAAAAATTATTCTAAGTATCCTTTTTCCTAATATTTTATTGGTTTATGTTTTCCTTACTGTTAGTTGCAGGTGATATAGAAACAAATTGGGGCCCTCCCTTCATAATTGAAACCTTTTTTATTCCCGTGTTGAAAGTCTTCTTCCCTCCTTCTGCTTACACGTACTCATGTACCCTGATGACACAGTCATCTATGTGCCCAGCCCCTCCCTCTCATGTGTATAGGCTTCCCTTCAGGCTGACTTTGAGAATGTGCTAAACTGGTTTGAAAAAAGAAATCATTCAAATGCAACACAAAGAAAACTGTTGCAATGGTTTTTGGCACTACACAAGAAACTGACTAAGCTCCCCTGCCCATCTTTCATTCCTTAGATGGCTCAAAATTAGAAACTGTGGAATCCTTCAAATACCTGGAAATCTGGCTTGATCCAAAGCTGGACTTCTCCCACAACATTGATGCTATCCATGCTAAGCTCTGTCCCAAACTTGGTGCCTTGTACAGACACAAGGACTGTCTCTTGCTCCCTACCCAAAAAGAGGTTGTCAACAAACTAATTCCGCCCTCCATAGATTACGCTGATGTGTACAGCCCCACGCCCCAATCATCTCCCTCCAAACTGGACCCTCTGTACAATGCTTTCTGTTGCTTCACTACAACCTTCCCTATCAAACTCACCACTGCTCCCTGTGTTCAGCTCTCTCCCTCACTCAGCTCACTTGCTAGTCATCGCCTCACCCACTGTGCTGCCTTCATTGCAAAGTACTGGTTCAGTGCTCTTCCCTCCTATCTTACCAATCTCCTGTCCCACTCCACCAACCTAGGTTACTCACTTTGTACCCAAGACACTCGCTCCTTCACCCTCTCTCTACCACACTTACAATCAGGCAAGTTATTCTTTGCCTTCAGGCTCCCTGCCCTCTGGAACTGTCTCCCCCACTTGGCCTGCCTCTTGCCACTGCTGCATCCCTCAAAACGCACCTAAAACCCGTCCCCAACCCCTGCTCCTGCTTCCCACCTCACCCCCCTTGACATTCTTCACACCTTCCCCCTTCCCCCTAATTTCTTATCCCTCCCCTTAACTCTCTAGCCACTGATTTGTGGCTCCCTGCACTTCACCCCTAATACTATTGCCTGATCATAAAACATTGTATACTCTCTTTTGTATTTATTGTATGTATGTTATACATTTGCAATATTTCTTGTACTTTATATTCTGAAAAATATCCTGTATTTTATTGCACCTATTGCTATGCAGTCACCTCTGTATTATTGTTGCATTTTCTCCACTTCCCCCTTCCCAGGTCACACCTGGAAATGAGTTATGGCTCAGCGTGCCTTTCCCGGACACCAACATTTTAAATAAATAAATAAACAAAAGAGACCTGCTGGTAAGCTGGTCCGTTTCCTCATGCCTCTCTATCCTTGCTGTAACTGACACTTGTTTGTATTCCTCTATCTCTGACTCTGATATTAACCTCCCTAATTACACAGTTTTCAGGTTAGATAAGAATAGACATGGTGGTAGTTCTGCCGTATTTATTCATTCCTCCATACCATGTTCACTTGCCAAAATTGATACTCTAGGAGGCTTGATTAATGCTGTGTTTGTTTCAATAAAATTATCGGGAAGGGAGATTTTTGTTGGCAGTATGTACTGCCCCCCTAAACTTAAAGCAACTGAATATTCCTCAGTTGTGTTCATTAATTTATTCCCAGGGCAGTTTTCAGTATTCCATTTAATGGGTGATTTTAATGCAAATTGCTTCTCTATCAGTGGACCTAGACTTAAGTTCTCCCTTGCCCCCCCCTCAGTTTGAATCAGCTAATTAAAGATCCCACCATTATGATTTGGCTAGAAGCATTCTTACTACTCTAGATTTTATCTTTGTTTCCCAAGAACATCCAATTACTTATTCTGGCTGTCAGGGAAGTTTATTTAGTGATCATACCTTTGTGTTTTGCACAGTTAATCTTTCTCCTCCTAAATTTAATCCTAACACTATTAAGTTTTGTTGTTTAAAGCATTTTAGTCTGGAACTTTTTCATTCTGGCCTGCTTATGATTAATTGGTGGAAGTTGTTCTCCCTCCACAATGTACAGTAGATGCCACCTGGGATTATTTCTTTCATCAGTTTAACATGCTTTCCAATCAATATGTCCCTTTTCTAGAAAAAAAGGGATAAATCTAAACATGTTCCTTGGGTGACTCCTTTGATCATTTCCCAGCTGAAGTCCTGAGACAAACATTATCAAAAGGCCAAATATTAGATACCCCAGAGGCATGACAAACCTTTTTGCAAATTTCGCAATTATTGTGCCTTTATTATAAGGAAATCTAAATCTTTCTTTTATAAAACCAATTTGAGCAATGCTAGAAATAATCCTAAGAAATGTTGGTACTTGGTTGACTCTGTCTGGAAGGTACCTTCTGTATCCTCCACTACAAACATATCTGATGCTGGGGCCAGAGCGTATCCTAAAGAAGGAATTTCTGGTATGTTTAACACTTTCTTTTCTGAGGCTCCTGCACTGTTGTTGAAAAAGCTGGCTTATCCACTGCCAGATTGTCTCCTGATCCCCTTGCAACTTCTTCTCTCAAAAGGCCCAAATTTTACTTCAAACACATTAAATCTGAATAAGTATTTAAACTGTTGTCTTCATTGAGAGAGGATACTGCTAATAGAATTGATAATTTAGAAAACGTTTTACTCAGATCATGTGTTGATATTTTAGTCCCTCTTTTGACTCACATTTTTTATTTATCCCTTACCACCCAAACCTTTCATTCAGCATGGAAGCATTCCTTAGTTATTCCCTTACAAAAAAATGGGGACAAAACTTTAGCCAAGAATTATCATCCTATTTCCCTGCTCCATTATTTCCAAATTCATGGAAAAAGTTGTCCTTTATCAGATTTCTGATTACTTGACGGCATACCCGATTCTTTCCAATTTACATTCAGGCTTTAGACCAAGCCACTTTACCCAAATAGCATTGATGGATTTTCACAATTCTGTCTCTAGGGCTTTGGACAAAGGATACCTTGTTGGTTCCATTTTTATAGACTTCCATAAAGCCTTTGATGTAATTAACCATTCATTGCTTTTAGCTCATTTATTTTCTTGCAGTTTTTCCACTAATGTTATCACTTGGCTCACTGCTTACTTACATGGGAGAACCCAATCAGTACCCAGTTAGAACAGCACATCAACTACAGCGCTTGTAAGAAGCAAGCTGTATAAAGAGTGTATCATGGACAGCAACATGGGTAGAACAGTGTAGTGCAGTAAGTGCTACCCATGTAGCTGTCCACGGTACAGGAAGTCAAGAACGGACTGGACAAGGGCTGTGGAAAATCAGAGGCTGGCCAAGTTGCTCCCATGGTGGAGAGGACTGAGGCATGTAGCAGCTCAGCCAGAATGGTGTTGTAGACCAGGGTTCTAATCCTGATCTTCAATCATTTTTCTTTCTGAGGCGGGTGTCAGATTTTACTATGTCCCGTCTCATGGATCAACCCCCCCAACTTTACAATTTTCCCCAAAATCCAACTCTGACTCAGAGTTGATTATTTTAATTGCAGGTGATGTGGTGGGCAGAGCACCCCCAGAAAAATATAACTTTATTTTTTTGTGTGGTAGCAGTCCTGCCTGTGTGATGGGACTGCTACTATGTGCAGATACTGCAGGCACTTTTGTTGTGATGCTGTGTTAGCGAACACTATTGTTGCATTCACTGTTGTGACCTAGTGCCACTCAATCTGTGCACTGGAATGGTTGTCTTTCTTCTTCTCTACCTATCTCTATTGGGGTTTCTCAAGGGTCTGTACTTGGTCCTGTTCTCTTCAATCTTTTTGTAGATCCTTTACCATCTGCTGTAAACCATTGCTCAGTCTGACTCTATGCTGCTGACATACTGTAGTTCTTTTCTATGCTCATAAGAATTCTTCTCCTCTTTCCCCAGCTTTTTAGGGTGATCGAGATAAAATTGTGAATTGGTTCTCTAATAACCTTTTAAACAGTAAAAAGACTCAATTAATGCTGTTTGGATTTCAGTCCACTGTGTCTCCAGCAAAATCTTCCTTTTCTGCTACTTTAAACAATAATTCAATTGAGCTTGTGAGTGAATTAAATGTCTTGGTCTTACTTTTGGTTAATCACTAGCTTTCAGATCCCACATTGACAAAACTGGTTCAAAATTTCAACAATGCCTAGGCCACTCAAAACATGCCAGGCATTGCTTGTCTATCATGAATTTTAAGAATATTATTGCTCAAGCCATTCTTCCTATACTGGACTATGATGATACCATTTACCATCACGCCAATGTCTCTGACCTTCTCCCATTGAACACTGTTTACTATCAGCTTCAATGCTTTATTATAAAAGTTAAATGGAATGGACACTATTGCACCTTATTGTCCCAATTAAATTGGTTGTCTCCTTTTTCTAGATTCACTTTTCATTGTTTATCTCTTTTTATAAAACTGTGAACAAGCAGACTCCTGCTTACTTATCTGATAGGCTTATTTTATTTATTTATTTAACAGACTATAGGATTACAACCTTTGAGTCAGGGATGCATTTACAAAGGCTCTGTGTCAGAAAAAACAAATACAAACACTTAATACATAAAGACATAGAATGGCAGCTAAAGGTTGCAGTTTTTTCAGTTATACAATATTGCAGAATCAAGATCAGCTATACAGTGCATTAAATGTGTTACTGAGAGCTGTATTTTACAGTTTTCAAGAGAACAATAAGTTTGCTGATAAAGGAAGGGAGTAACAGGTTTGATATTTACAGAGAAGTACAGAATTAGACAGATATCTTGTGAGTGCAGTCAAAGGAGGTATTGTTAATAGGTATTGTTTGGTAGCCCTATTGGTAGGAGCTCAGTGGTGTGGTGATCCTGTAAGATGATAGATGGATGATCCGGCACTAGCTGGTACATTGGCAGTGCCGTGAAGGGAGAATGTGCTTTTTGAGGGCTGACTTGAAAGGTCCTAATTTGGAGATGGAGGAGACAGTGGAGGGGAGTTCATTGTACCAGACTGGGGCCCTGTGTGGGAATGACCTTTAGGCTAAGGAGGTTCTAACCCTCGGGTTGGACCACGCCTGTTGGTTTGCAGTGTGGGTGTTCACCAAGGTGTGGGAGGATAGGAGAGAGGCAGAAACCCCCAAGGGGGTAAGCCACTGGTGTGTTTTCTCTGTGAGGAGACATGTTTGATAAAATAGCCTTTCATCCAGGATGAGGAGATTTGGCAGGGCATATACAGAACAAGTATGGGTACGCTTGTCTGCCCCGGAGAGGAGTCTGCACGCTTTGTTTATGGCCAGGTGGATTTTGTTAAGGGCTGTGTGGTCAGCGGCTGAGTAGGTAGTAAGCTCATAATTGACTAGGGAGAGGTCTGAGGAGGTGACAGCCAGATTAAGGGCTTCTGCAGGTAGGCAATCCTTGTGCCAGTACGATAGGCCTACACAGACATTTATGGCTGATGATAGAGTGTTAATGTGTGAATGGAAGGAGAGGCTGGAATCAAATGTAAGGCCCAGGTATTTATATGTATGGACCTGTTCTAGAGGAAGGAGAGAGAGTGGGAGAGGATTGTTAGCTGCACATTCTTGACCTTATTCTGTCGGTGGGCAAAGATCATGGTCTTTTTCCTTTTTACATTGACCACAGGTCTTTGGTCTATGAACCAGTTTTCAATCTAGTTAAATGCATGTTGGAGGGAGGACTGCAATACTGTGGGATCTGGGTGCGAAGCAAAAAGAACCGCATCATCCACATAGAGTAGTAGGTTGCTGGAGCAGGAATTGGGCAAGGTGTTTAGGTAGATGCTGAATAATAGAGGGCAGAGGATGGAGCCCTGGGGAACCCCAGAGCAGACTGGCAGGGTGGTTGAGAGGGTGTTGTTTATTTTGACAGATTGTGATCTAGCTGTGAGGTAACTGGTAAACCAGGAGACGGGTCCTTGAGACAGACCTACGTGGTGGAGTGTGCTTAAGAGTAAGGGGTAGGAGACTGTATCAAAGGCCTTTGACAGGTCGATGAAGACAGCTCCAGCTAGGTGTTTTCTATCCAGGGCAGAGTGACTAAAATTAGAGACCTCAGTGAGAGCTGTAGTTGTATTGTGCCCAGATCTGAAGTCATGCTGCTCCCTGCAAAGTAGATTATGAGCAAGCAGGTACTCAGTGAGTTGGGTGGCTATAATTTTTCCGAGGGCTTTTCATAGTGGTGGGAGAATGGATATGGGATGGTAGTTATTGGGGGAGATGTTGTCACCACTCTTCAGTATTGGGGTGACTGTGGCAGTCTTCCAGGCTGCCGGGAACTGCCCCAGGCTTAGGGAATGGTTAATGAGTTCAGTCAGTGGGGAGAGGACTGTATCTAGTACTAGATGTAGGATTCTCATATCAAAAGAATCTTTGCAATAGCAAGAACCACTGAGTGCTTTAATGAGATGAGGCCTTGCCTCATTCATAGAGATCACCCTGAGATGGAAGGAGGGATGCTGGATTTCAGGGGGAGGGGTTGCAGGAGTGAGGTCAAAGAATTTATTTGGGAGTACTGCACTGAGGCCAGAGAATGATGAGTTGAGGCAGTTGGCAATGGCCAGCGGGTCAGTGGTAGGGACATTATTGACAGTTAGTAGGGGCCGGGAGCCAGGATCTGCTGTTGAGTTCCTTAATATTGTCCCAGAACAACCGAGCATTCCCCCAGGAGGAGGCTAGGTTCATTTTGTAGTAGCCTGATTTGGCCTGTTTTATGGCTCAAGTGATCTGTTATGAGCCGCTTTATAGGCTTGCCTTTCTGCCTGTATGCCGGATGCGACTGCTTTATGCCAGAGATCATATCTGTGCTTTAGCTGTTGGAGCAGTGCAGGCATGATCCAGTTTCTTGGATTGCACTTTTGTTAGTGGGGCATAGATGCCACATGCTTTATTAAAAGAACAGGTGACATAATCAAGGGCTTCATCTGTAGTAGCGACCCTGGTGATGGGGGACCAATCCCATTGACTTAAGTATTTTTTTAGTTTTGTGAGGCCTCCAGGTCAGAGATGCCGCTGGGCAATATACTGTAGTTTGGTTTGGATTTCTGCTGAAGACATGACCAGGAAAAGAGGATGGGTGAGTGATTGCTTAGGGAGTCCGGTAGGACCACCAGGTCAGAGATTCTGTGGGGACGGTTGGTGAGGAGAAGGTTGATCAGGGTGCTAGAGCTGTTAGTGGGGTTCACCCTGGTAGGTTGGCTGACCAGCTGGTTCAAGTCCAGTGCAGCGAAGGTGTCCTTGGCATGGGAAGTCGAACTGGCAAGCCAGTTCACATTAAAGTCTCCAACTATGATGTGTTCTGTTTTGGGGGAGAAGCCAGAGATGTAGTTAGCAAGGGATTGTATAGCAGGAGCTTGGTTTCTTCGGGGAGGGGACATATATGACAGTAAGAGTTACAGGGGCTCTGGAGGGATCTGAAGTAAGTTTTAACAATAAGGCTTGGGCACCATGGTCCAGTGGAGGTATAAAAGGGCATGGCATATCATGGAGCCACAGATGTACACAGCACACACCCACCATGTTTTCCCACTCTGTCAGCTCTGTGAAGGGTGAAGCCAGGGAAGGTGACTATGGAGTTAGATGTTTTTTCCAGAGAGTCAGGTTTCTGTGAGAGCTAGCACATCTGACTAATGTTGCAGTATCCAGCAATGGAGACCTGCCATCTTTTTGGGTAAGCTGCAAATGTTCATTGCAGCTATTCTAAGCCCGTGGTGTGAGAGGCTAGGGCTGGGCGAGACGGGGCCTGGGTTAAGATGTACATTTCCTGAAATTAGTAGGAGTATGGCAAAGACTCTGAGGAGAGCAAAATATTGTTGCCTTATTGTCAAGGATAGCTGCTGCCTAGTTATAGTATGGGTAGTACATGGGATGGCCAGGGTGATAAGGGTTGGAAAGAATAGGAATGTGATCTGGCATGGAGGTTGATAGTGGTGCATGACTGCAGTGAGATATGTGAGGAGGATGGGGGATGCATGACAGGCAGTGGGTGGAAGTCGGTGATGGTTCATGGGGCTGGGAGGTGTGGGAAGAAGGCCATTGAGGGGAGGCTGAGGGGTCCAAGAAGTAGGATAGTAAGAGCAATCAGTAGGAGTCTAGGTGGTCTGCATGACAATGGGTGCCCAGCAAGTGGCGATAAGGGGGCAGAGGCCCAGTGTCGGTATAAGGGGGGCACTCCGATACCCATAATTATGGTGGTTTCTGTGGCACAGCGGTAGGGTGACGGACTACGGTTTGTTAGGGTGTAATAATTTGCTTTAGGTATGAAGGTCCCAGGATGATGATGAGTGTTAGGGGAGAGCAGTGGGAAGAGGATTGCAACCTCCAAGAGTTTTTGCCTTCTAGTGGTTTTGCAGAATAATTTGCAAATGGAAAAGTAGACACTTAACAAAAAAAAAATTAACAATCCTGTTCCACTAAACAGTTGGTACTGGTAAACTCAACATTAGCAGTTCTTGTATTAAAAAGGAGACCGCTCAGGAAGGGTAGAGTCAAGAGCCAGTAAGAGAAGGGGGAATGGCGTTATGCCTAATCAGAGCTCAGGAGCAGTAGTAGTGTAGCCAAATGGCCTGAAAGGCAAAAAGCGCCAAGTTCAATCCCACTGGCAGCTGTGGGCTGCTCTTCAAAACGTGTACCTGATTGTAGGCTGAGAGGCTGGCAGGTCAGCACAGAACAGCCACTGGGCTCAGAGCAGCTCCTGTGGCTTGCAGAAGGAGGCAGTCACCCGTAGCGGGCAGGATATAGTTCCCACCTATAACTATTGTCTCAGAGATGTGTCTCATCGTGGATTCTGCTTTCCCAAGTTTCAAACTCACTTTTGGAAATAATGCTTTTCCCATGCCACTCCCCTCTCATGGAATCATCTCCCTCCTCAGCTAAGAATTGCATCAACACTTGGTATTTTTAAATCTGTTTTTAAAAAACTGTTGTTGCAGGAACAATCAATTTGTACTTGTTTGAACTGACTTTGTCTATGTTAGTTTATGTATTTGCTGTTTTTATCAAGTTGGAACATTCTGTAAATGATATTTGCTTCTCATAGAACCTATCCTGTAATTAATGAAACTTTTAATAAATAAATAAATAAACCATATTACCCTGCCCCAGAGAAAAGACGTAAAGGCCTCCCAAACTGTCCAGGTGGATATCTCTGCTGCAGCATTAGTATTGAAATAGTAATCTGCTTCTTCCTGTAGTTAGCTCCTGAATTCTGGGTAACATGCACAATAACCCCTTGGGGATGAGTACAATAGGGTTATTGACTTGTGCGATTTCAGTGCACAATAACCCCAAACCATACACTAGAGTACTACAAAACGTCATCCCATGCAGCTGTTGTATGTTATGACAGGGCAGAAGACTGAACAGCCTAGTGCTGCAAAACACTTTTACATTATTGTTGACATCATGATCAAGTTGTATATTTCTGAAAAATGTTGGCCCATATACAATAGCTATTGTTTGTTATGGTGGAGCCATAACTAATCAGCACAGTTCTGCAACACACAGTCACATTCTGCCATTGTTTGTTTTGGTCTTACAGGATTAATATTTTTATGGCATAAACTACTTTGCAACACAATTAAAATCTATCTTTCTGACAGGAACAACCTTTGTCTGTGTGTACATTACTTTCTATTTGTTTTGTTTGCCAAGGTAAACTTCTGATTTATAGTGTCTTATTTGCTACTTTATGGAGCCGATTGACAAGATTTTCAGTGGCTTCAATTTGTCCTACATAGTAGGTTTGCATGAGTCTATTTATATTTAATAATGAGGTAAAGCAACAGATTACATGACATATGTCAGTTGTATATAAAAAGAACTTTTGCATCCAAAAAGATTAATTTATTTATTTAGGTTTTTCGGCTGGGAAAGGTACACTGAGCCAAGTAAGCATTAAGCCACGATGAAGGCGGCATCTAATGCTGGATTGATGCATGGTTGGGGGGGGTTGTGACCCGAGGCCAGAGGCCGAGGGCAAACAACCGCCATGCATCAATCGCATTAGATGCCACTGTCGGAGTGGCTTAATGCGCTTGTAACATGGGCCGCGGGTCGGTGGCGGTGCCAGGAGGGTGCCCAGTGTGCGTAACAGAACATAACACTCGGAGTCGCTGCTATAGTAAACAAGTTTTACTGCACTTTGAAATCACGGTACAGAACAATATTTACATACTTCTGCGGTCAACTGCAGCACTACCTCTAACTACAGAACTGAGTGCGGCCAAGTTAACTGTCCCGAAAATTTGCACTTCTGTGTGGGTATTACCTTCATACCCGCTGCTGGAGGTCTCTGGTGCACTATTCAAGTGCCGTGATCAGGGTCGGGTCGGGATTTGCATATGGCTGCCGCTCACTTCCTCCTGCCTCTCGCTGACTAGTCCAATGCCAGCGTCTCCCACCTCGGTTGGATGTGCTGCTGCTGGCTCTCCGGTGGGGTTCCTTCCTGCACCCAGCTACTTCTGCTCTCCAGTTCCAGTCGCCCTGTACCGTAGTTGAAATTGATCGTGCCATGCACGGTGAAGTTCTAGCAGTGGAAGCCTGCCGGCTCATAGGCACGCCACACATTGGACGCTCTCAGCAGGTCCCCTGACGGCTCGCCGTGAAGCTGTTCTGCAGCGTGGTCTGTCTGCACCTCAGGCGTCTGGTGTTCATCTACAGGGGTTCAGGTCTGGCTGGGCTCCACATAGCATCCTGCACTCCGACTCCTGTCACTCTCCCATGGAACACATCTCTCCATCTGGAGCCCCCCTACTCCAGTCCCATGCACAGGTGGGCTTGGTATGGACATTCGGTCCCTGTCTCGGGTCTCTGTACTGCTGCAGCTCTGGTTGTCAGTTGCAGAGAGGATGTGTGACCACTTTTGTCTGTCGGTGACACTGGGGGACCAGTAGTTGCGGAGCCTGGTCTCGCATCTGTGCCCTGTCACCAACATTATTTCTCTCGATGCCAGACCAGCCTCCGTGAGCATCTGCACCGCGGTACTGTGCACACTGTGGTTGGTATACCTACTGGACAGCTGGTCATCCTCGGAGATTTGGGACATCATATCTCCAAGGTAGTTTCTGCCCATCAGCTGTCTCGAGAACCACACCTGTCGCTTGTCCAGCTCTTTCTGTGGCAGACGGATGGGGTGCAGGTAGAAGGCTGGGGCCCCTTCTGGGCATCTGCTCACATAGTCCTTGTACAGTGCTACTGGGCAGAAGGCGCTGTCGGGCTGCGAGTACAGCACTCCACGGAGGCTCTGCCTGTTGGTCTCCATCACACAGCTGTGGTTCTTGATGGCCTCATTGAACCCCAGTGCCAGGAACTCATTGCCCCCAGTGTCTCTGTCCAGGACAAATGACAACTGGGTGAGCTGCCTCAGTCCCTCTCACCCTCTTCTTGCTAAGCCCAGCTGTATCTCAAACCACACACACCTGACTAGTCCATAGGCTGTGCGAGGGTTCAGGGTGTCACTGTCTCGCATTCTCCGCAGGTCTTCCAGGCTTATCATGGGGAAGTGGGCAGCGACATCCTTCCCAGCCCGCCGATACCTCTTCAGTACTGTCAGAAACACATTGCTAACGGTTCTCAATTCTGAGTCCATCATAATGTTTATGTGCCTTCTGACCTCCACGCCATTTATGTAGTGGTTCAACCTGGCCCTTATGACCACCAGGGAGCTGATGTTGTACTCCTCTCCCCCCTCAGCTCGAACGCTCCCGTAGAACTCTCTCAGTGTCTTTTGCGAGCTCTGCCACTGTCACCATCGCGATGTCCATGGTCATGCTGTTCTCTTTGTGCCAGTCTGAGAAGACATTGCATGCCCAGGCGGTGGTTTTGCCAGTGTTCCGCTCAACCTTGCTGCGCTCCAGTGCGTCCAGGTCGGCTGGCGAGAGATACTGGTGCATCCTCATCTGGCTGTCTGTGCCCATCTCTCCTCTGCCTCTCTTGGTGGTCCCACTGCTCTGGCACTGCATGCCCCATGCCTCTCTCTCTCTCCTCGTCTACTGCTTTCCATGCCCCCAGCCCAGTCAGCTTGCAAACTAGTGACACCTGCCTGCTCTGATTCCACCCTTCCCTGGACCACATATGCCACCTGCACACTCTCCTGGCTACATCACGCTCGTGCGCATATCTCGTCATGCCACTGGCTGCTGGTGCTCTGTCTTGGCTCCGTCATTGCTCCAGTTGCTGTTCCTTGTTCATCGCTGCCACCCGCTCATGCCTCTGGCCAGTGTTGATCAACCCACTCCTGCATGGCGACACCACCTGTTATTGAGAACCACACACCACTACCCTGCATCCTATCTCTACCTTGCGCTCTCCTACCTCTCACCTCTGTCTGCTGCTGGTTCTTATCCCCGCTCTGCGTTTCCATCCTCGGGTGCCTAGTCTGCCTCTTACTGTGCCTGTCTTGCCTCTGTTACACTCGCTCGCCACCTGTGCCCAGTGCTGCTAAGCCAGGGGTCTGGCTGGTTTCGGTACTACCTTATCGGGCACGGCATCTATCGTGGATTAATACCCGCTCCACTTTTGCCCCCATGATGCCGTTGAGCCAATTGCTGCTGCCCATTTCACCTCTCTGATTAATGCCATGTTACAAAGCTTATTTCCAGGTATCACCTAGGAGGTTAAGTGACTTGCACAGAGTTGTAAAATATGCAAGTATCAGTTGTGAGATTCATACCCAGCCCTGCAGGAGGTCAAGGTTTACACCTTGGCATTTATTTATTTATTTTTTACTCTTTTGGTAACCAGTAAGGTTCACTAGGTACAAGTGCCTGTTTTCAAGGGTGACCAGGGAGCACTGAGGTGGTTCAGTGACTTGCTCAGAGTCACACAGTATGCAAGTAGAGGTTGTGAGAATCAAACCCAGATCTGCTGGACATATGAAGCTCATTCACAGCTTGTTACTCTAATTACTAATCTGTACTGCCAGTTCACTAGCTATACTGCTTCTTTTAAAACCTGCATTATTTATGCACAATAGTATTAGCATGGAAAGTTGCCTCTTCCTCATGGTGATGGGAATGCCGCTTCTTCAGGAGAAAGAAAAACAAGAACTTGAATATCCTTTCACAATTTAAGTTTGTGTGTGTGTTGATATCCATGGACAGCAATGGCTTCAAGGTCCTGTGGCTGCTTTAGCCCTGCCTCTCCCTAGTAGGCAATAATTGAGTAAAAGAGACAGCACTAAGAACTACAACAGGATCAGGGAAAAGAACAAAATTCACATAACAAGTGTATGACTTCCACTAAATGCAGCAAAAGCAGCTCATAAGACAGTAGCGTAGCAAATTCCCAGAGGGCCTGGGTGCAAAGAGTTGTTACAGAGCCCCTCCCCAGTTTTGAATAAACATCAAAATTATGATTTGGGCCCCTCAGACCTCATGGGTCCAGGTGCCACTGCACCCCCTGCACCCCTGTCGCTACGCCCCTGTCGTAAGATACTCTCATGTTGTGTTTTTGCACTGCTTCAGTTGCTCATCTATGAGCTGTACAAATGCAGTAATGTCTTCTGCATAGCAGCATGGGATGGGGATGCTGACAGGCCAAAAGGTGTATTGTTGTTTCTGACTGCATGCCAGACAAACTCACTGAACCAGAACCCAAGGCATGAATGGAATATAAACATGGCACAAGGAACATAACATAGCCAACGTAATACTTTGGATTGCACAATTTTTCACACTGAAAGCAATAAAATAGACACTGCCAAACCAAGGGAAACTGATTTTTTTTTTTTTACGTAGCAAGCAATGGCTTCCATCTATTGTTGTAACATGCACTCTTTTATACAGATTCTAAGATTATTGTAATGTGTGTGTGAGTCAGCTGTGGTGAGGTCAGAGTAGTGAGATGAGAATCAGAATGTAGTACGTATCTCTCCTTAGTCATTTTACATGCACACACACACACACACACACACACACACACACACACACACACAGATTTACATATCCATGATGCTTTTTTCTGGGTTTGAGGCTTTTGATTGGGTACCTGTTTACAGAAATCATGCGAATTGGAAAGTATCTGCCTTCTTCTGTAATTTATGTATCCTTTATATTGTGCCTCTTCTTTCTGATCAACATTTAAAATACTTCACCTTGTTCCTCTCACTATGACAAAAAACCTTCAATAGGGCCAGCACATCAGTGTAGCAGTAGTGCTACTGATTCTGAAGTCAGTGACCCAGGTTCCAGAGTGTGCCTGGGGTCTATGGGGGCCAGTCATTAGAAGAATGTTGAGCATCTGAATGGACACTCCTTATCTCTGGATGTGATGGTTCAGATTCTCACTGCTATACTGTCCCTTGGGTACCCATGGGGGAGGTACAGCAGAGATTGCAAGGGAGGGGAGGACCTCTCCAACATTGTCAGGTCCATGCATGTGCACACGTGATATGATATCCTAGCACTAGAAATCCTTGGGGGACAAAACACTAGGGAAAAATCCAGCTGTGAAAAATTACAGCTTTACTGACCCCACAGATCCTGCACTTGCTGACCTGGGCACTCTCTGAGTGACTGGATAATTTTGCCCAATGGACCTAGTCCCAACCTATAGCCCACCATAGGGTGCAAGCCTCATGGGAAATTTGGGGTAGGTAAGTCCAGGGAGAAGTCAGGTGATGGGGCTGGGGTGTAGCAAAAAGCTATAGAGGGGGCCAAGGGTCAGATGGGTACTTCAGCACAAGCAGTAAGGAGAAAAAAACTTTAATAATACATATATACTGTCAGGAAGCTCCAGTAACTATACTGTAGCTGCACATGCCTATGGGATTCAGGTTAAGCTGGCTTTGGAATCCTAGCTGATGGCTGTAATTAGAGGTTGTTATGATCACTGCCATATTTTACCCATTTTTTAAAGTTATGTGAGAACAGTGGTGAAGCCCTTTTCTGTCATGAATTATGTAGTATACTCAACCAGGTCAGACATTTCTGGTGGTGTAGAATGCTGCAGCTTATCTCCTCACTCACACACTCTGCATCTCATTGTGTGGATTTTACTAGGAAACAAGTGTAGACATTTTGCTAGTTACTCCCCCCCACACACATACACACATATGCACACACAAATTTGCACACTTATTATGCTTTTGAGTCTTTTGATTGTGTATGTGCTTACAGAAACCATACAAATTTGAAAATACTGTATCTGCCTTATGTGCAATTTTATGGTGTCGAGCTATGCTTGCATCACCTCATGTCATCTGTACTCTTTTGTGCATGTATAAAGGTTAGCTGTGTTGATATCTGAGTAGTGAGCAATTATCATGCATAATTGAAGACTGGATTTTGGTGGAGACACAGGAAAATCCAAGATGGCTGCTTGAGGCTCGAACTCTGTGCCGCTCACTCACTCAACTGCTTACTGCCACACAGGCTCATGGAAAAATGGAAGAATGTTATGGGAAAACACTCCTTTGCTGTTTCTTTCTTTTGCCAAATATACATGGATTAATTAATTATAGAAACACTGAAGAGCTTACCCTAGCTGGCCTTTCGTGACGATGGATGAACTATGTCCAAATCTATACGCCGAACCTCTGAATTGCTAGAACAACTGCAGGAAAGAAAGAAAAGTAGAAGGAATGCGGCAAGGTCTGCAGAGAAACCAACTAACAAAGACCCTGCAATTTTTCCAAACAAGGGGGATGAACCCATCTCCAGCAACATAAAATGCATTTGTTTGTGAACATGATCAAAGTATTTCCAAATACTCTTATCTCACCTCTCCCAATATCTCCTAACATGGATAGCTCATCAGATGCAACAAAGGAACAGGAAAGCACAACAACACAATAAGACACCACAGCACCTGAGAAAAATGCAACTCATGAGGCAAATGCTCCATCAAAAAGCATTGCATCCAAAACAACATTCATGGAACCTTAGGTCAGTGCTTTTAGTAGACCACAGGCAGATATCCTGGTTAACAGGGCAGCATTAGGTTGATTGCCCACAGCAGAGATAGAGAAACACAACGTAGTGAATAATACCCAACATACTGTGACCAAGCAAACTATGACCCCCATCATTGTTCTGGCTCAGAACCACTAAACTCCACTACCCATATGACAGAAGTAAATATGGAAAGTCTGGTAAAAATAAAAGAAGAGATTAAATCAGACATTCAGAAGGGTATTGAATCAGTGAAGTCCTCTCTAGCTGCACTTACTAAATCGCTAACTGAACTGGGAGCTAAAATGGAATGATTGACACTCAGAACAGGCAAACTGGAGCAGAGGATTAGTGATGCAGAAGATCAATTGCACCCGACTGTCAGGAAAGCAGCTGAACACTCTCTCATGCTGCAGGGTTTACAGCAGATTATAACCAACATGGAGGATAGATCACAAAGACACAATGTAAAACTAATCAGTGTTCCTGAAGGAACAGAAGGCAATGGGAATCCATTTCCATACTTTGAAAAATTATTAACTGCTTCCCTAGATCTGAAATACCCAGAGCAAAAAATTGTATTGGATTGGGCAAATCAAGCAAAATACTTTATTGTAAGGCTATATAGCCATCCACAAATAAATCAAGATAAAAACATGGAAATACATACACTTTGTTTAAAAAAATCAGTTCATACTCAGCTACTGTACAGGTGTAAACAAATTACAACATTTTCCATTGGAGCAAAGGGTACATAGATAAATATATTGCACATTTTCGGCCCAATATTAAGAGAAATTTGTTAATTTACAGATCATAAAATGGTTTTCCTAAGTACAATGCACATGAATACGGCAGCATGTTTATATTATTTAAATCAGTCTTTTGTAGTTGTTGTTATAGTTGTATTTGTGTGGCTAACAGATGTTGCTTTTTTGTATATTGCACAGAAATATTTAGCTATCCTTTGCAGTGACCACTCATCAGCAGTATGTATTACAATCATTGTCAATAGTTCCTCTCTTATAGAGTATTTGGGATCTAAAAAATGACCTAACTAGTATGCTGTTTAATTAATGTACTGGGTGCATTTCCACATGACATGATTAAGGTTTTCAATAACTCCCTCCCAGCAGGAGCATTTCTCAAAATCTTTCGAAAGATTATTGTGTCTTGTCTGCAAGACGTTGCTTGGGAATGGATCGGGCAAATCGCAGAGGAGGTCCCTGGGATACAGATAAAAACCCAGCATCCACAAAGGCTCCCAGACCAATATATATATATATATATATATATATATATATATATATATATATATATAAAACCCCATTATTATCAAATTAAGGAGAGAATATCACACAAGGTTTGCGTAAATAGAGAGGGCTTAGAGTTGAAGGCATTAGATTTTCAGTGCACCCAGACATTTCTGTTGAAACAGTTCAATCAAGAAAATCATTTGATCGAGTGAAAACTATACTAAAAGAAAAGGGGATAACATTTGCTCTTTTTCCCCTGCCAGATTATGTTTTTTCTATAGAGGGAAATCACACTTTTTTATAGACCCTTGTAAAGTGGAACAACTACTTTGAAGGGCTAACAGTGCTCCAGGCATAAATTCTATCCCGAATACAGAGGTTGGGTAGTTCATAAACCCACCTAAACTAAAGGAGGATGGAGAGGTTGGAGAGAAAAGAGAGGAGAAGAGAGAGAGAAGGGAACAACTGAAAGAATTCAAGTGGAGACAGAAGGAGTGGGAGAGCAGAGGAGGGGAGGGGGGAGAAGGGAAGGAAGAAAAAATGCTGGTCATATGTACAAATCCAAATGTATAAAGACGTTTTCAATGTAAGACATGCTAAGAGAAAGAAAGAGAGAGGTGGTGGAAGAGGGCAGTAATTCAGGGGTCAGGAAGGGAAAATGCTGCAGGGAGGAAAAGAGCAAAAAAGGGAAGGAAAAAATGAAATGTATCACTATTTTTTTTGGTTTTAGTTCAGATGTGATGCATTAAAACAGTATAATGAACATGATTAAATCTAAATGTGTGAACTCCAGTAATTACTGTTACTAGAAGATACTCATAGAAACAGAAAATGGCGGCAGATAAGGACCACTAGGCCCATCCAGTCTACCCATAAGCCCTACCTGTCCCAGCGCTCTCTGACCCTACTTGATCATTGGCTTCAGCCCCTCCTTCCCAATTCTAGGGTTCCCTTATGCCTGTCCCATTCATGCTTGAATCCCCCAACTGTGCTTGCTCCCACCACCTCCTTGGACAGACTGTTCCTTGCATCCACCACCCTTTCTGTGAAGAAAAACGGCACGTTGCATCATAATCATCCCACCTCCAATCTCATATAGTGACCCCCTTGTTTTTGTACCCCTCCTATAATGAAAATGTCACCCACCTGCAACTTGTTCATGCCCCTTAGATACTTGAAAGTCTCTATCATATCCCCACACTCCCTCCTCTCTTCCAGTGTATATAATACAAGGGGTGGGGTGGCTTCAAGTTGAGGGGCTAGCTGCGCAATCGAGCAGACTTGATAAACCATAAGACCTGCTTCTGATGGCATTTTCTTATGATTGTATGTTTGTAATATTGAGGTCTTTCAATCTTTCCTCATGTCACTTATGTTGCAGGCCCTGCATCATCTTTGTTGCCCTTCTCTGATCCACCTCCACCCTGTTCACGTCCCTAAGTAGATGTGGCCTCCAGAACTGTGCACTGTATTCCAGGTGCAGCCTCACCAGCGCTTAGCATAATGAAATCACCACCTCCCTTCTTCTGCTAGTATTCCCCCTTCCTGTGCACCCCAACATGCCGCTTGTCTTCCCTACAGCCTTTGTGCACTGTTTGGCCACCTTTAGGTCATCTGAGATGATAATCTCCCAATTTGTTCCCTCCCAGGTGACCGCCAGCAATCCTCCCCCCATTCTGTAGCTTTCTGCCGGGTTCCTGCACCAGAGGTAAATAATTTTGCACTTCTTTGCATTGAACCACAACTGACACACTTCAGACCATTCTTCCAGCCTCCCCAGGTCCATCCTCATTCTCTTCACCCCATCAGGAGTGCCCACCCTGTTGCAAGTCTTGGTGCCATCTGCAAACAGGCATACCTTCCCTTCCAGTCCCTCCGCAATGTCACTAATGTAGACATAAAAAGGACTAGCCCCAGGTCCGACCCCTGAGGCACCCCACTGGTAACCCCCCTTTCTTCAGATTGGATTCCATTCACCACCACCCTCTGCTTCCTGCCCCTCAACCAGTTACCAACCCACTTTACTACCCTGTGACCCACTCCCAGTCTACCCAACGTATTTACCAGTCTCCTATGTGGAACGATGTCGAAGGCCTTGCTGAAATCGAGGTAGGTGACAGCTACTGCACTCCCTTGATCCACCTCCTTCATCACCCAGTCAAAAAGTCTATCAGATTTGTTTGACATGACCTTCCTGCTGTGAATCCATGCTGCCTCGGATCCTGTGCTCCAATGGATTCCAAGTGTTCCACAATCCTTTCTTTGAGTAGTGCCTCCATAATTTTCCCCACTACTGATGTGAGGCTGACCAGCATATAGTTTCTTGCCTCTTCCCTGCTTCCACTGTTGTGCAGTGGGACCACATGTGCCCTCCTCCAGTCCACTGAAACCACTCATGTCCTGAGTGACTCACTGAAAAGGGCTGCCAGTGGTGTTGCTAGCTCCACCCGAAGCTCCTTTAAAATCCTGGGATGTATGCCATCTGGGCCCGTTACCTTATCAACCTTCAGTTTTGTGAACTCCTCTAGGACTCTTTCCTCTGTAAATGGAGTGGTGCTTACCTCCCTCCCCCCTTGGTATCGGTTTCCTATCCATAGTCCTTGTCCCTTACTTTCTTCGGTGACAACTGAACAGAAGTATTTATTCAGTATTGTTGCCTTTTCTGACTCCTCCAAACACTCCCCTTCCTCCTCTCTGAGCCATACAACCCCAATCCTGGCTTTCCTTTTTTCACTGATGTACCTATAAAATGTTTAATCCCCTCTCTTTACAGTCTGTGCTAATCTTAACTCTGTTTGTGCCTTTGCACTCCTGACAGCTCTCCCCCCTTCCCTCAGACTCTTCAGGTACACCTCTCTATCCTTGTCCTTTTGTGTCCCCTTATATATTCTGAAAGCCCTCTTTTTGGCTCTTACCTTCTCTGTTACCTCTATTGAGAACCACAGTGGCTTCTTCCTTCTCTTGCCTTTGCTTCTCAGCTTAATGCACTGGTTTGTCACCTCCACTATGGCTCCTTTTAGGTGCGCCCACTGCTCCTCAACCCCCATCTACCATACTTCCTTGTCAGGGCTTCTTTGATATATTTCCCCATCCCCGCAAAATCCACCTTTCTAAAATCCAAGACTCTTGCCTTTATGTGACTCAACTGTGACCCTGTGTCCATGTTGAACCATACTGTGTGGTGGTCACTGGACCCCAGGTGACAATCCATCTGGACTTCTGTGATCCTGTTCCCATGGGTCAGTATTGGATCTAGAATTGCTTTGTCTCTGATGGGTTCAAGCACTAACTGCCTAAGGCCTGCCCCCTGCAGGGAATCCAGAATGTCCCTGCTCTTGGCCGTGGCAGCCACTAGGATAGTCCAAACCACAGCTGGCATGTTAAAATCACCCAACTGCAGCACCTCCCCTTTTGATGCCATTTCATGTATTACCTCGTCTAACTCTATTTCCTCCACATGGGCTGGAGGCCTGTAGATCACTCCTGTGTGAATTGCTATGCCATTGCCTGGTTCAAGGGTGACCCATAGTACCTCAGCGTCTATTTGCCTACCCTGTACTGCTGTAGCCTTTAGTTCCTCCTTGATGTACAGGGCCACCCCTCTCCCTTTTTTACCCCCTCATCCCTCTTGAACAGGGCATATCCTAGTATACAAATCTCCCAGTCATAGTTTTCCATGTACCATGTTTCTGTTATTGCCACTATATCCAGGTCTGCTTCAATCATCAGGGCTTCCAGGTCTCGGATTTTATTTCCCAGTCTGTGGGCATTTGCATACATGACCGTCCAAGTACTGCTGCCTGTCCATCTGTTGTTTTTGTTTGTGCCTTCTTTTTTCCTTCCCCCCTCCCAGGTGTCTTTCCTCTGCTGCCCCTCCTTTCTCTGATATTCCCCTTGTATTTATATTTGACAACAGCTTGGTTTTCTGATCCTTATTTCTGGCTACTCTATCCTGTGGGGGTAGGGTATTTGGGTCTACCTGCTCCCATCCACATCCCCCCCAGCAAGTTTAAATGCTTGTTGAGGAAGCATCCAAACTTTTCATTCAGGATCACCGTCCCCTTCCTGGATGAATGAAGGCCATCACCCTTGTACTGGCCTGCATTCCCCCAGGTGGGACCCCATTCCCCAATGAACCCAAAGCTCTTATCCCTGCACCAGCCCTTTAACCAAGTGTTAATTCTTCTGATGTGGAGATTACTAGCCTCCCCCATGTCATGGACCAGTAGCACCTCTGAGAATGTCACAGAGTTCGCTACTTCCCCAAGGCTCCTTCCTAGCTCCCTTAATTCCTTCTGCACCAGCTCAATGCCCACCTCATCCCCAGCTAGGTCATTTGTCCCAGATCTATGACAATCGGTAGACAATTTTGTTGTTGACTGACGTTACAGCGACTCCTTTATGTTGACCGCATTTGCAATTGGCATAAAGGGAGTCACATCAAATTTTGTCTTCTTTGGGGGGCTTTGTCCCCTGAACTGCCCATGTGGGGGGCTCTGCCCCCCTGCATCCCCCGTTACTTAAATAATCAACTCCGAGTTTTAGTTGCCTTGGGGAGTGGGTGCAATACCTCCAGAAAGTAGTGCCGGGGGCCAGCACTGACACTACAGTGACCTGGAGCTGTTGTCACTGTAGTGTTAGTCATGGTAAAGTTGTTGAGGAAGTGTCAGTATACCATTTGTCCCAAGGTGGACAATGACCTCTAGCCCCCCCTTACTACTGCCTTAGCGATCCCCTTGGTCTGCTCTCCCTCCCTCCCTCCAAGCTGTACCTCCTGGAAGGCACTTCACCTCCCTCTACACCCTGCAAGCTGTGCTCCAAACCATTCCCCAGACAATTGAGTCCCCCACCAGGAGTTGCTTCCTCTTCCTATGTGGTCCTCTTCCGCCCACCCTTGGGTCTCTCTCCTGGAGGACCCGCTCATCCCCTCTGGTCACAACCTTGTGGTCAATTGTGGGGTTCTCCCACTCCTCCAGGACAGCAAAGGAGTTACTAAGTTGTGCCAGTTGGGGGATGTGTCTCCATCCCACCTCTCTCACCCTCCCTGAGCCCACCGTGGTCCATCCAGCCTCCTGCAAGGGGAACTGCTGTAGTAGTGGCTGGGGACATGGTGGCCTCTGGGTGGGGGCGAAGGTCCTCAGTCTTCCAGCCAACTAGACTGGCTGTCTATGCCTTCAGCCCAGAGAGAGGTGACTGCATATGGGGCAGCACCGCAGTTCCCAGAACATTCTCCTGAAGACTGCTGCCCCACACTCACTGCACTGTACCACTCCCTGTATCCTTCTCTTCTAGTCAGTCTGTGACCCTCCTTAGTTGCTACTAAACAATTTTTTTTCTTCTTCTTCTTCTTTCACTCCCTTTTCCCACTGTTCCTTACCAAAAAGGGGTGCCCTTAAATTACTCTGCTAGATTATCTCTGTTAGTGGAGCTACTGTGATTAGTACTGTTAAGCCAGTTCCTGTGTAGTGACTGGAAGTTGTAGTCAAAGGGAAGTCTATAAAAGGCAAATGAAAACAATCAGTCCACTTATAATGTATCTTCAATACCCCCCCGATATGGAACAAGATTAAATATGCTTGAGATAAACCCCCCACCCTCACCCTTTTTATATAGATTTTTTTCTTTTTCCTTTCGTACTGTATAGCCAGGTGTAACGCCTGTGTGGGTGGTTGGTGAACAAATGCGGTGTTGGCCTCAAGTGTCACCAAAGCCACAAGTGAGATCATCTTTGTTGATGTAGGGGAATAGGGGGAGTGTCCTTCACCATGGATGCAAAATGATAAGTGGACAATTGTACACTGCTTGATCTTACTTTATCACTGTTTACTAAATGAATTGCGATCTGTTATCTACATCACATCATGGGATATGCAAGGACACACGGGTATCTTACACACGTGAGGGAGGGGGTGATACTAAGGGTTTTCTTATTAGAGGAGGGGGAAGGATGCAATTTCTTTAATTTGCAACCTAAGGTATTACCTAGTTTGCTTTTTTAGAGGCAGTAGTAAGCAGCCTTAAAATAGCAATAAATTAGACCATGAATTTAAAACATATATTATTACTGGAGTAATTATCTGTCTAGAAAGAACTATTAAATATACATATATACACAATGGGCCAGATATTCAAAAGGGTTGCGCCATGCGCAATAGGGTTGCGCATGCACAAGTCCGAAAGTGCGCCATTCTACGATATTCAGCAGGAGGCAGTTGCGCCACCGAAAACATGCTGAGCAACAGCGCAATGCAAATGAAGGCATGCGCAACCAAAGGGGGTGGATCCATGCATAAAGAGTGCAATGCGATATTCAAAGACTTGCGTAATGCGCAACAGCGGAACAGATGGAAGTTGCGCCCCAGCGGAAATGAGCCAAAATAAAAAGGCTCAAGGAAGAGGCGCAAGAACGCTACAGGGATGCCAAGTGAAGAAGAGAGAGAGAGAGAAAGACAGACAGTGACATGCCAGGGCAGGCAAGGGAAGCAGTGTGGGCCATAGGCTACAGAGGCCAGCGGGGGGTGCCCAGTGCAGTGGAAGTAGCAGTCAGGACAGCGGGGGTAACAGAGCAACATCAGCCAGGGGGTCACAAGCCAGGGAGATGGACAGTGGCAGCTTCCACATGGAAGCTGTAATGAGGGGCGTGAGAATGCAAGGTGCAGGGGGACGTGGCCGTGGATGGGCCCGTCGGCGGTACGCCCCCAACAGGCAGTACCGTGCCCGCATCAGCTTTAAGCTGTACATAGATGTAGAGATCGTGGGCCGTGCCCGCATCAGCTTTGAGCTGTACATAGATGTAGAGATCGTGGGCCGGTACTGCCTGAACAGGGCAATACTGAGGCGACTCTGTGAGCTGTGCAGTGATGTGATGCAGGCACCCTCACGACGGAGTCACGCTCTGTCAGTGGAGACCAAGGTGACAGCCTGCATGTGCCTGCTCGCCTCGGGCACCTTCCAGAGGCCAACAGGGGACACCACAGGCATCACACAGTCGGCCACGTCACGCATCCTCACCCAAATCCTCAGAGCACTGCTGCCACATGCTGCGGAGCACATCCATTTCCCCAGCACCGCGGCCGAGCGTACAGCAAACATGTAGGAGTTCCACAGGGTAGCACATATGCCTGGAATGCCAGGGGCCATAGACTGCACCCATGTGGCCATTCGCACGCCACCTGGCCCCGATGGGGCCGCATATAGGAACAGAAAGTGCTTCTCCAGTGTCAACTGCCAGGTGGTGTGGGATGCCACTGGGCATATAATCAATGTCTGGGCCACACACCCTGGCAGAGCACATGATGCCTTCATATGGCATCAGTCCACACTGTGCCATCGATTCGAGAGTGGGGACATCCCCACAGGCCATCTAGTGGGTGAGTACGCATGTAGGAAATGCAAACTCGGGCAAGGGTGGGGAATGCCACAGGTGCCATGGTAGTGGCACACAGGGATATAGGCAATATGGACCTGAACATGATACTGATCTCCACTATCTCCACACAGGTGACAGCGGATACCCACTCCGTCCCTGGCTGCTCACACCGTACCGGCGCCCCATGACCCCATCGCAGCAACGCTATAATGAGGCACATGCCGCCAGACGCAACATCATTGAGCTGGTGTTTGGGATGCTCAAGGCACGCTTCCGATGCCTAGACACCTCCGGCGGTGCCTTACAGTACAGCCCCTCAAAGGCCTGTGGGATATTCCTGGCCTGTTGTATCCTGCACAACATGGCCAAAGACTGTGGGATAGCCCTACAGGTTGAAGAGGGGGACAGCGATGGGGATGCCAGTGGCGCCGGTGTTGATGGTGATGAGCAGCCCCCGCAGACGGTGGGACCCCGACTGATCCGGCAGGCCCAGCTGCACGGGACACCATCACGGAGGAGTATTATGCACGACACAGGTAAGTCAAGGGGCCATGTGCAACCAACACTGTCCTGGCACAACCCACAGGCACACAAAGTAACACACCAGGGGTGCATGGCCAGCAAGAGAGTGGAAGGAGAGCACACAAACACACCATCAGGGAGGCGAACAGTCATGTAGACACACACACACCAGGCTCACAGCGTACATGGGCAGGTGCACAGCAGAGCAGGAACAGACATGGCAAACACACAGATCCACAGACCACACCACCACCTGTACTGTCCGAAACGTGTGTGTCAGATGCTGGGCACCCTTGCACCTTGGTGTACAGTACAATGCAGGCATCATCATGCACACGCATCTGTGGACAGCAGTCAGGATGGTGTTCAGGTGGTCCGTATGTTGGCGTGATGTGCAGGGCACCCACCAGTGCACTGCCCACCATGATGCACAGTGCACACAGGGCAGCACCAGACAAGGCCCGCACTGGGAGACAGGTCAGTCATGTTGCACCATTCCACGGCCACCGTGGATGCGTGGGCAGCCCCGCCGTGACCCAACAGCACTGGCAGGCTGAGCAGGGGCCACATGGGGTGGCACGATGGACCACCAGGGTCCCACTGCGCGATCGCGACCTTGTCCGCGGTGGGATCTGTAGTATGCAAACATACCTGCACCAGGGGTGCTTGGGATGCCCACAGCAGAACCAGCGTCGACAGGCTTGGTGTCACGCGACACCGGGAGCGAGGGAGTGGAGGCGTGCTGTGTGGGTGCGCGGTACAGGAGCACCTGCTTGTGTGCCCAATGCAGCCCGACAGTGACCAATGCCTGGGTCTGCCTGTCAATGGCAGCGGTCACATCCATCCGGATATGGACCATCTCTGCATGGTCCAGAGCACAGTCCCTGCTGTGCCGCTCCACAGCCACACACAGTGCCTCCACGGAAGTTGCAACCCGCCTTTGCTGCTGTACTGATTCCCGCAGCAGGTGGGTGTGCTCTTCAAATGGGTACTCTGCCACAATAGCATCCTGTCCCCAGGGTATGGAAGGTCCTGATGCTCAACACCCCTTGAGGGTGGCGCTGTTCACCAGGACCAGGAATGGGCATATCAAAGGCGGTGGGCATGTGCCACCACTGGACACTACTACCCCCAGACCTGGTGGTGACTGCTGCTGCTGCCCCTCCAACCGCTGTGCCCAAGGGACCACTCGTTCCACTGCTGTGGCCACAACAGTGCCAGACACCTGCACAGCCACCGGTGCTGCCCCACCGGTGCTGACAGGCACAGCCTGGGACTGTGCCGACATGCTGGCACACACGTTGGAACCAGCTAGGCCCAGGGCATGTGCTGGCCTGCTGTGTGTCCATCATGGGACACACACATCACTGCCCATTGCAGTCCTTGCATCATCAATGGTGCAGGTATGTGCTACACCCACAGTCACAGCATGCTGCAGTTGCTTGCATGCCAGACTGCTGAGACACAGGCTGTGCACCCCCCACACCCGACTCACCGACACCAGAGTTGGCAGCCCGGCGTGCATGCTGGTGCAGTGCATGCTGGCTGGTGACAGAGGTGGATGGACCCTCCTCCATGTCCTGCAGGTCTTCCTCACTGCCTGGACCCACCACCACCATCCCCTGAAGATGAACAGGATCTGTAACAGAAAGAGAGGACATGAGAGTGCATGTGAACAACCTTCCCCCCCCAGCACCACCACCATGTCATACCGTGCAGTGATGGGCTTCCACCTGTCTGGAATCCACCTCCTGGTATGCCCTCAATAGCACTCCACTGCACTGATGCAGCCAGTCAGTCCTCAGCCGGGGTCAGCTCCACCACCGCTGGCTGGCCCCCGCCAGTGCCAGCATGTGACGCCCTGAGGGCTGCCACCTTCTCCTTCACCCTCCTGTGGTCTGTCCCCATCTTCTTTTTGCATTCCTGCATGGAGCGCTGGTGGCTTCTGTGCAGGTTCACTGCCTAAGCTACCCCCTCCCATGCAGCCGCACGGGCCTGAGGGGTGTCCCGCCATCCACTCAGTAGTGCCTCCTCCTCCAGGTAGGCCTGGAAGAGGGCCTCTGTCTCCACCGTGGTGAAGTTGGGCCTCCTCCTCCACCCACCATCCTCACCCTCACCTTGGCTCTGCTCGGTTGTGGTGATCTGTGTGGGTGGAAGTGATTACTGTCACTGTGCAGTCTCAGGCGTTATCCCATGACCATTGTCCAGAACATCACACAGCATGCAACCCACCTGTCACCTGCAGTAACCGAATCTGGCCAGCGTAGCCCAATGTCGCACATTTATAGTGCAATGCATGCAAATTAGGAGTGGAGCAACTGTAATGAAATGCAAATCGCGCCACTGTGCCTTTGAATGGCTGATCAGATGATTTGCATGTGTCAGCTGAATATCACGCCATTGCGATTTGCACAATACGGTTGAGCCGGCTGAGCCAATGGCGCAGATCTGTGACTGTGTGGTACACTGCATTGCACATGCCCAGGTAGCTTACACAGGTGTCTGCCGCGCTGATGACGTGCTGTGTCCGATCGGCAATTCAGGCCATGGCCACCATTGTGCCAGTGGCGCTACAGCACTGGGCACCATATGGCGCTGTGGCACCACTGCGCAATAGTCCACTGTGGCACTGGCACGCAGGTGATCGGTCGCGCAGGATGCGTAGACGTCAGATGGCGCTGTGCATGGCCTTGCGTCATAGACCCCTGACCGGTGTCTGACCTTTGCCCCCTGGCGCTGTTCGGCTGTCATGTGTACGGCTCTATTGCGCTGTTTGGTGACAGCGCTATGTGAACCGACGGCGCTATACGAACAGCGCGATTGGAACCTATGGTGGTCTATTGCGCAACATTTCCTCGTGGGGTTGCCGCGCTGTGGGGCGCCACATTGCCTGCTGTACGACCCCAATTGTATGCACGTAGGAGAGCTCCCCAATGGAGTCAGGTGGAGGTGGCCAACCTGGTGGCCCTGATTGAGCCCCACTTTGAGGCACTGTACGGTGATGAGCTCCTCACCATGGCCCGCACCCAGGTGTGGCTGCAGGTGGCCACTGACCTGGTGAGGGTCACAGGGCAGTGCTGGTCTGTGGAGCAGTGCAGGCACAGATTTAGTGACCTCCACAGGAGGGAGCCCGACGTGCTGCAATGCCTTAGGTCACGTGCCAGGAGGGGCATTGTGCCTAGGCCAGGTGGGTGTACCATCTCTGCACCTGTATTCTCCGTAGGGGTGTGACTGTGTTTTGGTGGTGGTGCATGGGGGATGGCTCTGCCATGGTTGGCTGTGTCAGTGTGTGCAGGTGTGAGATGCATGGGTCTGGCTGTGTGGGCAGGCACACTCACTGGGGCAGGGGGCAGTCTGCTTTGGGGTCACACTGATGTTTTTCTCAACATTTGTTCACCCACAGGCCTGGTGGAGAGGATGCAGGCACAGGCTGAGGAGGGGCCATGGCAGGGGCCCAGGTGGCGGACGGAGGAGATGTGAGGGTGGGCCTGGCGGCAGCAGCAGCCACAGCTGCATGTAGTGTGAGTATCATTACATCATGGATGCTATTGCATGCTGGAGGGTGGGCATGACCACCAGCCATGGAACAACACAACCATGCGACACAGGTGACAGTCATCACTGTCCAGTGTCACTGCACGTCTGTGTGTGCGTCACTGGTGGTCCATGCATGCACTGGGCACATGGCTGTGGAACTGGCATCCCACCACATTGCCACAGCACTTGACAGCCTTGTTTGTGCTGTGATGGACATGGGCAGTGTGTGTGTGCAGTGGTGCACATAGCTGGTGCTGCCTGGTTGGGCGTGTCATGTGCATGGTCACTGTGGGTGGCTGCATACCATTACAGGTGTGGGGCACTAGGCTATATGCCTTGCAGGATGGGTGGTGTTCAGGGTTGTGGACAGTCACAGCCATTGACTGTGTTCCCCTTTCCTAGGCCTCAGCATCCTACGCAGGATGGATCATGCCCTCCAGCGGCTGACAAGTGTATCGATCGCGACACATGACATCCTCAGGGACATTCAGCGCCTTGGGGTCAGGCGATGGCGGAGGAGACAGGGACAGCACCAGGCAGCAGCAGACCAGCCTGCAAGGTGCTAAATGTGCTTCCCCTTCCCACCTCACCCATCCCTCCCACCCTGCCTTCCCTCTCCCAGTTGTTCACCCCTACCCCTTACCCACCCCTACCTTGTACCCCTACCCCCCCTTGTCGTGTACATATCTGTATATAGTTGTGTTCTTGATCTTGGTGTTGTCATTTCTGTTTTCCAATATATATATATTTTGTTATGAATACTGTGGTGGTCTCTGATTTGCAGCTGGCTATGGTTGCTCAGTTGCAGTGGTGTGCATGCCATCTGGGGTGGTATGGTCCTGGGTATGTGTGTGTGTGTGCATGTGTGTGTGTGCATGGGGAGGTGTCTCCAGTGTGGGAGTGACTTTCAGTCGGTCTTGACATCTGCTGCCACCCACTGCTGGGTGCCCAGGGTGGGTCTGGCTTGTATGGTTCTATGCTACATGAGGTTGATGTGTGCCGGGGGGGATGCATGGTGTTTACTGCAGTGACAGTCACTGCACATGGGTGGTGTCTTGGGATCATGGTGCAGGGTGTGCTGTGCAGAAGGGGGGGCTGATGTGCACTGTGGTTGTCGACCCCTTGTGTGGCAGTCTCAGCCTGACAGTGGTTGTGCTGGGGCGTCATGGCCCTGCTGTGCTTTGTGGCTTGTCCCCATGGGCCAGTGGATCATCCATCCCTCCCCAGTGATGCTGTGCTTGGGGTGTGTGGGTGTCTTGTTGGTTCTGCAGTGTGTTCCTGTGCCCATGTGTGGCATGGCTGGCAGTGGGCCCCAGCCTGCCTCCCTGGTTGTGCAGTTCCATTGCTCTGCTGGGGGTTGGGGGGCCTCTGCTTGCGCTATGGCACCTCTGGACTGCTCAGCTGGGCTAGCCTTGTTGCGCTATGGTGCATCCTTTCTGCTCAGCTTCCCCTTCCTGGTTGTGCTATGGCACAGTTTGTGTGATATTCAGACGTTGGCTGCTTGTGCAATTTGTTTTGCTCCATGTTTGAATATCGCCTCTGTTGCACCTATGCGCAATTGACTTGCGCTTGCTCCTGCTGTTGCGCACTTTTTCGACGCAGTTTGAATATCCGGCCCCATATATATTTAGATGCCTACTATATTAAGAATTTTGACATGGAATGTGAAAGGTAAGAGGGACAGAATTAAAGCCAAAAAATGTTCAATTATGCAGACAAGAATAGAATTAATTGTATTATGATATAAGCAGCCCACTTAATGAACAATGAATTTGCTTTTTACAGTAAACAATGGGGAGCAGGTATTAAAGCACCCTACAGGAACAACGCCCAGGATGTTATGATACTATTTAAAAAAAAATCTGAACATCAGCATTAAAAAAACCTTAATTGACAATAATGGGAGATATATTTTCTGTGAAATCATGATCAATGGCCAATCACTGTAATTAATATATACAGCCCTAATGAAAATCCCCCCTCATTCTTTAACACATTTTTTCTTAACTCATCCAAATTCAAATACCCATGGATCATAGGTGGAGACTTTAATCTGATTATTAACACTATATTAGATAGATCTAACCTACTTGCAGACAGAACTACATTGGCCTCATTAAGGGTTCAACACTTCATGGAAGATCTTAGCCTGATCGACCCTTGGAGATCTAAAATCCCATTAACACACAGTACTCCTTTTTCTCCCATGTTCATCAGAAGTATACCAGAATATACTTTTTTTAGTATCCCAATCTATATTTCATTTAATTAAAGAAACCAGATATAAAGGGATCTTGATTTCTGATCACTCTCCAATCATTTAAAAATTGAATTCAATTATACCCCTACTCTTTTCTATTTCAGACTTGACCCCTGCTTACTAAAAGATAATAATTTCATAGAATATATTCAAAAAGAAATCCAGAATTATTTACAAAGCAACAACAAAACTTATTTAATACCAATAATAGTATGGGTGGCCTTCAAGGCATATATTCATGTAAGTAATATAGCTTTTAATGCTAAAAGGAAAAAAAAATCAAAAGTCAAAAAATGAAAGATCTAGAAAGACAAATAAATCAAAAGGAATCAGAACATGTACAAACTGCCAACCCAGAGACTCTTCAAAATTTCTTAAAGCAAGAAATGAATATAACCAACTAGCCACAGAAAAAGCTGAATGGCAACTACTGCGAACAAGAAGTAAATATTATGCCACCAGGGACAAACCAGGCCATATATTAGCATGGCAGCTTAAAAAGGAACAGAAAACTAATAATATTTACATGATTAGTAAGGAAACAGGCCAGATTATGAACCTCCCAGAAGAATTTAATAACACATTCTACGAATATTATAAAAAAATGATACTCCTCAGAACATAATAAAACCATACTAGCGATAGAAAGCTATCTTTCAAATATAAATATATCTACATTAACACAAACACAAAAAGATCAACTGGACAAACACATCACTATAGATGAAATTAAACACACAGTAGACTCTTTACCCATTGGAAAAGCACCCAGACCAGGTTGTATTTCTATTGATTTATATAATGCACCTTGGGTGAGGAGAAAGACATAAAGCATGTGGTGCTAAGATGTCTGTGGTATAACTCACAGAGGGGTAAATATTTAGGAAATTATATTGGACATCTGAATGTACCTCGAAGATTTATGTTGGACTTATTGTTCAATGCTGAGAATGAAGAGATACTAAAGAATTTGGCTATGTATTTAATAGAAATAAGTAAAATTTGGAAAAAAGGTAAACATGCTAAAACCGTATGCAGACATATGATGCCCTACATGACTAAAAGGGTCTTTCTTCTCAATCAAGCCAAGTGTGATCTTGTTTTTGTACATTTATCCTTATTGAAAACAAATTGTAGGTTGATGTTTTATCTCACAGCAAATGCTAGGCCACTCTTTCTTGAAGCAATATAACTTTAATAAGAAAAATGCTGTCTAAGGCCATAAATGCAACAAATAGATTGTAATTTGTAATAGGTTAAAGTGCAATACCATTTGTAAAGTACTATAGATTTTAACCTGCATGAAGAATGGAAAACCTTGTATGTCTTCTAGAAATTATATTGTATATTCACGTATATGAATTTTAATGTATGTTTTAAACTTTTTGTAATGGCAGTTTATTATTTGAATAAACTATAAACTGATAAACTGTAAAGAATTTAAAACACCCCTTTCAGAACACCTCAAAATAGTATTTGATTAAATGTTTAAACAAAAGCATATATCCTCACACCTTCAGCGAGGCCGTTATTCTAGTCTTCAAAAAGAAAAATAAAGATCCCCTAAATCCCAGTTCATTCTGCCCTGTCTCTTTACTAAATACAGACACAGAAATCATAGCCAAAATACCATCTACATGCTTAGAGAAAACACTACAATTAATAATCCAGGAGGACCAAAATGGATTTAATAAAGTCTGTCAACTAAGAAATAATATCAGAAGAACATTAAATATAATAGATAAATATAAACATAAAGACCTATTTCTGTTATTGTTAGATGTGGAAAAAGCCTACGATAGGCAAGAATGGAGCTACTTAAAGGCTGTAGTGGAAAAATACGACTTTGGTCCTAATTTTAAAACCTGGATAAATATTCTATATTCCAATTTATCTGCAAAAATAAAAATCTAACAAAAAAAATCTAAAAAAGTTTCTTTACAAAGATGCACTCACCTGGGCTGTCCACTCTTCCCCCTAATGTTTACCCAAGCCGTCAAACCCCTGGCAGATCATATTAGAGAAAATAAGGACATTAAAAGTGTTAACCTTGGAGGGATTGAGCATAAAATTAGCCTGTACATGGATGATATATTAATATACTTCCCAAATGTAAATCACAACTTTGAAATATTGTACAATATACTGAAAGAATTCAGTAAATTTTCAGATATAAGATTAACTAGAGCAAAACTGAACTGGTTGAAACAAAAAGTAAATTCTGATTCCTTTAAACTACCACCAGACTGTCACATCCAGAAACTCAATCAGATTAGATATGTCAGTATCATAATAGATCAGGATGTATCCAAAATACATGAACTATTCTTCTCCCCACTACTGTCAGATATCCAAAAATACTTAGAAAATGTGAATCCCTTCCACTATCAATGACTGGATGAGTTAATGTCATAAAAATGAACATTTTACCTAAATTCATATTTTGATTTCAAAGTATCTCAGTTGTTATTAATGACATTTTCTTTAAAAAAAACTACGAAAAATAATTAAAAACTGTTATGGAAGGGTAAAAAAATCATGTCTCAAAATAGAAAAATTATACAATCCATCTACTCATGGCGGACTCGCTCTCCTTAATTTTAAACGGTACTACTATGCTGCCAATTTGGCCCACCTACATTACTGGTTTCAGAAAAAACAATTAGAAATATCCGCTCAGATAGAAACAGCTGAATATCCCTACAAAAACACAAGACACTTATTATGTGCTGGCCAACAATGGTGAAAAATCCAAAATCTAATTATTTGTGCCATAACAACTTGTCAGATATGGGATAAAGTTAAAACACTTTTAGGAATAACATCAAACATTTCTCCCTTGTCACCAATCTACCTCAATGGCAACTTTATCATTAACAGATCAAACATTTAAGGTCTGGTATCATAAAGATCTTAAAGAAATTAGACAACTATTTGACAACTCAGGCCTATTAGACTTCACGTCCATAAAAAATAAGTTTGGACATCCAGATTCCCACTTTTATGGATATCTACAAATCAGAAATGTTATTTCAAAAAAATATAAACATTCAATCCATATCTAAAACCAATATGCTAGAACAGCTACTCTTTGATAAAACAAGAATCAAACTTATTTCAAAAATATATATTCTCTTATCAGATCATTTAAATCATGATTTATCCAGCTTAAAGTCCAGATGGGAAGAAAAGCTAAATTCAGAATTCTCAGATAGACAATGAAACACTATCATCAATTTCAAGCTTACTGGTCTAAAGTCCTCTAAATTACAACAAATATACTTCAATCTTATTCATATGACTTATTACACACCATATAAGCTCAATCAAATGAATCAAGAATGCTCTAACACCTGCCCTAGATGCAATGATAAGATAGGTACACTTGAACACAGGCTGATCTCATGTCCATAAATTAACAGATTTTGGCAAAAAATCTTAAAAACACTCTCAGCCATCATAGGAATCTCCCTGATAAAACATTCTGCTTGGATACTACTGGGACAGGGAGGCCCCTTTTTCAGAATTGCAATATCTTTACAAAAGGTACTACGATTAGGCTTGATTACCACCTTCAATTGCATTCTGTTAAAATGAAAAGACCCAGCTCCTCCTGAATACCAAACCTGAGTAAATCTCATGATTTCCACTCAAAGACTGGAAAAAGTACATTATGAGACCTCAAAAAAGTAAAGATATTATAACATAATGTGGGTACAATTTGAAAAAACTCTGGAATCTAGCATTGTATTAAAAATACTTAGATAATAACACTTATATCCTACATTTCACATAGGGGCCCAGATATTCAGACTGTGCCAGGCTGTGGCGCAAGCCTGGGTGCAGCGCAACTTGGCTGCGCAGGGGCATTGACTGGGTGATATTCAACGGAGCTGCGCCATGGCACAGCATCGTTAAATAATAGCACCCTGGCCACCGCAGTCGCGTAATTGCAGTGGCACTGTGCCAGTGTAAGTGCCAGAGTGGAGCAGGGGATGTACTACCACAAGTTCCCTTGTGCTATCTTGTAACTTAACACCAATATTCAAAAGTGCACATGCAAATGGGGCCATAATGTATGCAAGGTGCAAATGGGACCATTTGCATGTCATTACGCCCCATTTGCATGCAGGTGTGCCAATCCCTGGCGATTTGAGCCTGGTGCCCTGCCAGGGAGCAGCCTTTGGGGACCGACGCCCCCTGAACAGTGTGGCAATGCGCCCCTCTGCCCGATCGCGGGCCTATATAGATTTAAATAATGTCCCATATCCCTGGTGGTTCAGTGGACCACTACACACCCGATCACAGGCTTAAGTATATAATAAAGCACGTCCTATATCCCTGGTGGTCCAGTGGACCACTGTCAGACTGATCGTGGGCTTAAGTATAAAAGAATTCACATCCTATATCCCTGGTGGTCAGTGGACAGCTCGCAACTGATCGCGGGCATTTGTATTAAAAATAAGTTCAATATCCTGGTGGTCCAGCGGTACCCCCTCACCACCCGCCCACTGAGCCCCACCGCCCGCTCCCCATCGGTGGTGGGCAGCAGCACCCACCCACCTGCCGCCCGCCGCCGCCGACTGACACGTGGGTAGGGCTGTACATCCATTGGTCCACAGTGTGAGCCAATGGGTGTGCAACTATACTATACACACATTCAGATATGTGAATGGATCCATTCACATATCTGGACTGTCTAGTACAGTATGGTTTTCGCACACCCATTGGCTCACGCTGTGGACCAATGGGCGCACAGCCCTACCTACAGTGTCAGTCAGCGGGCGCGGGCAGCAGGCGGTGGAATGCTGCCAACCGCCGCTGACTGGGGGGGAGCGGGGTGGTGGGGCTCAGTGGATGGGTGGGGAGGGGGGTACCGCTGGACCACCAGGGATACTGGACTTTATTTTTTTAATACAAATGCCCACGATCGGGCTGTGAGCGGTCCTCTGGACCACCAGGGATATAGGACGTGAATTTATAAATACTTAAGCCCACGATTGCGCTGCAAGTGGTCCACTGGACCACCAGGGATATAGGACGTGAATTTATTTATACTTAAGCCTGCAATCGGGCTGCGAGCAGTCCACTTGACCACCAGGGATGTAGGACGTTATTTATTTACACAGATGCCCGTGATCGGTCATGGGGGGCGCCACCACGGAGGTGCAACCAGAGCTCAGGTGGTCACCCACAGGTGGCAGCTGCCGTGATGCGCCCTGCAATACAGCAGCTCACCTGTGGGTGGTCAGCCGTTGTTCCTTTTTTTTTTGGCTCACCTGTGTGCAGCGCAAGTAGGGGGTGCGCATGCATGGACTCAGCACATTCCAGGCTGAATATCGGGATGTGCGGAGTATGCATGGGCATGCCCCCCCACCTGCGCCGCATACATTACTGATACGCTCCGGCGCATCGGGATTTGTGCCAGGCACAATCCCGTTTGAATAGCATACCAGGGCGCATCAGTGTTGCACCATGCACAACCCTTTTGAATATCCGGGCCCATAACTTTAATTAAAAAAGGACAACAGATGTCTCTGTGTCCTTTTAATTTGTTATCTTTTTTTCAGATTTGCTATTATAATCATACTCTGAAATAAACTAGCACATAAAATGATGGTTTGGTCTGATACAATTTATATTAACTGTCTACCACTAGAATATTTGATAATAAAATGTTTCAAATGGGTGGGAATAGGTTATAGATTAGGATAGTTAGAATAGGAGTGAGGGAAGGGGTTACAATGAATCATACGTACAATATATGCAACATGGAATCTTTCATGAGGAGTGTCAACCCCCCACGAGGGGAATGACTTTCTGAAAGTTAACTGATGCATTAATGTTAAATCTGAACCCTATAGAAAAATTATAATGCAGCATCAAGTTATTTTAGTCAGTTCACTCCACCCCCAAACACACACATAGAGTTGCATACCCATGATGCTTTGTGCTGGATTTGAGAATTTTGACTGCATGTGTGTTCACAGAAACCACACAAATTAACCATTTGCAAGATTTCACCATTTCTTGAATCCAATCCGGTGAAAAAAGCAGTGCAGTAGTGCTGTGCGGCATGCTGAATTCCGCCGGTGGAATTAGTGCAGAATGGCTATTCCACCAGTGGAATTTCCACTGGAATTTCACTAGTTCCTCAGTGGAATTCCGCCTACTGTGATCCATGGAATAATATTCCATGGAAAATCAATTTTTCCACAGAAAACTATTCCGCAAAAATTTCCAAGGAAAATATTGAGATCCGTGGAATATAGCATTTTTTCCACGGAAAATCATCCCACAACAATTTTCTACTGTGGAATTTCACCACTCCATTTGTGGTGAAATTTGGCAGAATTTTGGTGGAATTTTGAAAATTCCGATGGAATTTGAAATGTTCACGCAGCACTACAGTGCAGCTTAATGCAGTCACCATCTAGTGTACTGGTCCAGATCTGATACCTGCTGCTGGTGTAGATAGAATGTTCAGTTTGATTTCTCAGTTAGGCACTCTGCATGTTATACATGTATTTTTCAATGGGAAAAAAGTTTAGACATTTTGATAGTCAGCTTGCTCCTTCCACACACACACAGATTTGCATTCCCATTATGCTTTTGATAGTATCTGTGTTTACAGAAATCACACAAATCAGAAAGTACCTGTATTCTCTTTTGTGCAGCTGATAGGTGGCAAATGTCACCTCATCTCATGCATACTCTTTTGTGCAGATTTTAAAGACTGTTGTTACATTCAGTTAGTGTATGTGAGCTGGCTATGGAGAGCTCTGAGTAGTGTCATGGCCTGCAAAATGTTGTTCCTATTGAGAGATTTCTTACACACCTCATCCCTACCTAAAGATTTGCATACCCATGAGGCCTTACACTTATTTATTTATTTATTTAGCTTTAGAATACACATATATGCATTGAAGAGAGTTACAAAAACAAATTTGTAAGTAGTGTATCTGTATTCTTGTCTTGTTTAAGCATTCTACATACTGCTCTCTTTGCAAGCTGGCTTTGCTTCTCATGCATGCCATGCCAGCTGTAATGGGTCTGTAATATACAGGTAAGGAGGGTTTATACCAAGTGAGTACATTGTAAAATACTGTCTTGTTTCTCTGTAATTATCAGTGATTACATGAGCTGATTGCTCATTGTTGTCTTCAATGGATGATCAAGCAAATTGCCACTCTGTATGGTTGTACAGTCCAATAAATGGCATAAAAGAATACTGTGATAGAAGGACCCCCCCCAAGTGTGCCAACACATAAGGGTTTCAGTGAGAACATTGCTTCTTTCCTTTATTGTCCCTCTAAGTCTGTTATGCAGCAGCATCTCATTTATTTCTAATTTACTGTGGATTCCTGCTAATTTTTGACTAGTTTCTACCTGAATCCTGTGTGGTTGCTACAGTGGAATGGCCACCCGCTGTAGCCTCCATTATTCTTAAACTCTCTCTTTTTCTGCTTTTTTTGCTCCGGCTCTGTCCCTGTACTGGACCCTGTTGGCGCTATCTCAAAGAACTGTAAAAGTCGTATCAATTTGCGGGTTGATATGACTTTCGATATCAACCCGTGGGTTGATACAACTTTCTACAGAACTCAAAAAACAGGTTGATATCGGGGGTCACCAGTTATTACATAGAGAATAATGCATATATAGGTGTGTGATATGCAGTTTTTTTACAAACCCAAGGTGTGTGATAATATAGAAACCTCGAGAGCAAAGCTCGAAAGGTTTCTATATTTTCACACACTGAGGGTGTGTAAAATAAACTGTATATTACAAACCTATATATGTTTTATTTTTTATAATAACTGGTGAAGAAGACCGTAACACAAGACTAGCACTTATTGTTTTTCTAGCGGTATTCTGGTTTTGCTGTTCCGCTATGAATTTCTACCTGTCACTGCTGCAGGCGGCCATGAAACAGTTCTCCATTGTGTTTGCTTTTATTTTATTGTATCTATGAACGGTGAAATTGTTTATGCCCAAGTAATACTGTCAGTGACTCAGGAATGTCCGTTGGAGAACCATCTCATGCAGCCTCAGACTGTTTCATTAGGTTACACTACAAGAAACAATCTGGTGCGAGACTGTAAAAGTCGTATCAACTCGCAGGTTGATACAACTTTCTACAGAACTCAAAAACAGGTTGATATTGGGGGTCACCAGTTATTATAAGCATTTTGAAGTCAGACTGCAGACTGCAGTGTGACTGGTATTTATTAAAGTGCTGTTCTATGCGGAGGTCAGCAGGGTTAGCTGTTCCCTCTCGCATGTTCATGTTGGTACACTGCATATTCGCTGCTTGCAAGCAGCTCTTCTCACATTAAAATGTACAGCATAAAAGGACCGGGGAGAGGTCTACGAAATAAGTCTTAAGTTTGCAGGACCGTGGACAAGTACTCTGCAAAGGAGACAAGTAAGGTATGTTTGCACAATCCAGAGAATATGCCTAAATAAAGTGCCTGCAATAACAGAATTTACTGTGCACAGAAAGATAATGCTACATTCCCCTTACAGCTGTTAAAGCATTTGCAGACAGTATAATGAAGTAGCGATAGCTAAATGAAATAAAAAGAAATAGAAAGAAGTTACTTAATGCTGCATTTGGTGTCCATGAGAGCTCTTTGCAGGTATCTAGGCAGAACTCCCTTTGCCAATCAGTGTTGCTCTCATTGCTGGGTGCAGTCTCCTATAGGGAGTCAGCGGCACCCTGGCTGCTCCTTTTATCTGGGTGATGGATGTCCATCAAAGTCAGAAGGAGTAGAGTTTGGCTTTAATGTAGCCCATTTTGACTAATTATAGATATATGAGCTTAGGAATAGCCCTTATTTGATTATGCTTCTCTATAAATGGTGTATTTGCTGTGCATTATGTAGACCTTGTATCCTCTTCAGTAGAGAATGTTTTAAAGAGGGGATTTGTTATATTTTAATTTAATAAGGGGGTGGAGTTGCAAGTCAAGGGAGGAGTTTCATCCTATAAAATAAACTTTTTTTGCATTGTTATGGCAGATGCAGTTAGGAAGAGGTCCTGTGTGGATCTTCCAACTTATCTCTGGTCTAAAGGAGAGCACAGAGCATTTTTTTCCTGCTAGATACTTTGCAGTTAAGCTGCGCCTTTCCCCTTCTTTATTTTCATTTCTAGTTTGTTTTGTTGAAGTACGCTGCTGTAAGCTTGAAGTTAAGTTTCTTATGTTCCCGTTTTTATTTTTGTTTTAATAAACCTTTATCTTATTTGTACCTTTATTGCTGACTCCTGTGATCTGATTTAACCTACCCATGACAAATACCATGCAAAATGAGATCAATTACTTCAGCATCTCTTGGCATCTTTGCACTCTGATTAATGGTGATGCATGGACTCTGTAATAAATACTACAGAATTACATTTATGAGATACACTTACGATTCACCTTACCTTGCATTGGTTTTAGGCTTTAGAATACATGCATAAGCACTGGAGAGTTACCATAAACAAGCAACTAGAAAGTATTTGTCTTGTATTGTTCACTTGCTGCCTTTCTGCAAACTACCTTTGGTGTTCATGCAAGTCATGCCAACTGTAATTTGTTTATAATCGCTGGTGACTCCCTTTAATACATGGATTCACGTTGTGTTTCAAACGCTGCAATAACTGGGTTACGCAGTTATTACTGCATTTTCTAACCACTTTTGCTTCTATCCCCTACCGAGCATGACTCCAAGGTCTCAAGACAGTCAAAGGTCACTCCCCATCAGTGCTGCACACTATTCTTGCAGCACTCTGACTCTTCACAAATTATTTCTCCACTTATACAGCACTCTGTTTTAAATAAATTGCAGCGAGATGGAGTGGCGGCAGTTGCAGCATGAGACTGTTTATCAGCGCTGCTTTACTAAATCTGTCTTCCATTTTCCTTTTAAATTAATTAAAATATTTTCTTTTTGTTTTCTTGTTGGTGGAGCTAGCCCAAGGTGGGGGGGGGTTGTGGCAGTTGCAGCAAAGCTCTGAGAGTTGCAGCAAGGAACAGAGGTAGTAGTTTTGATTTATTTATGAAGAGAAAAAAAAGGTAAACAAAATTTAAACCAAATGTTTGTAGGACATTCACAGACAGCGTTGTTTACCAAGATCGAGGCAGAAGTGAGAGACATGATTAAAGAAAAATGATTGGCTTTTCTGTTATGTTTGAAATTGGAAATGGCAGATCTGACTTTGGGAGTATCTCTTGCAGCAGGCCACAACTATGGCACTATAGCCAACAGGCACTAGGACCACACAGAAACTTTTCTAGCTACCAGTCTACAAAGGGGCACCCACTCCAACGTCATATGCCATCATCGACCAGTCCCATAAGAATGGGCATCCCTGCACCCTCCTCAGTTCTCTTCCTGCTGTTGACCATCGCACATCGGACTTCACAAAGATCCACCAGCTTCAGTTGACCACCATTTCGCTTATCTTTTTTGTTGAACTTTACCTTTTTTTGTTTTCTTTCCCTAGTGTGTATTGCTTTACAAATAAAGTGATTTCCAACTCCTTTAATGCTAAAAACCATCTCTGGAAACCTCTTCGAAAAGTGTGCCTGTGGGCAGAAGATCCTTAAGAATAATAACCATGAGGCCTGCATCTGTTGTCTTGGCCGAAAGCACAATACCCAGGCTTGGATGATCTGCTGCAGCTTCAATCAGGCCACCAGGAGGTGCCTAGAGCAGACCCTTGAAACTTTTCTGCTAAAGCAGAAGGTCACCTAGATGGAGAAGGAGCTTCAGACTCAAGGTTCCTCTGCTTCCCCCCTCAATGTCCATGGACTCGCAGCCTTCCAGAGCCCGGGGACAAATCTTTGGGGCAGCATAAACATTGGAACAAGGACCATCCCAAGGATAGAACACAGTCCTCCTCATCTCGATCCTGGTCACTACTCCATGTGCTGACTACAGTGGAGCCATCCTTGTCATTGGGGTCAGCCCTCACTGTCTCACATGCCCTTTCCTCTGCAGGGCTACCACTGGCAGCTCCTCCCATCAATCTTGAGGTGGTGAGGGTCAGTTCCAGGGGCTCTGGTGCCCCACCAACTTCACAGCCCTTGCTGTTCAGGCCCCTATTTTCTGCAGGCACTCAGTCAAGTAGCTCTGCTGGCTAATTGTTAACAGGCTCAGCATCAGTGGTTGCCAGGTCACAGCAACAACCCCCACCTCCAACCACAGCTGTTTCTTTGGTCATCATCTTGGGCCAGGAGCCTATCTCTTTTCCTGAGTCACCCCAGCGCAAGCCCTGGTTACCATCACCATCTTCGATGCTGACTCACACCAGAGAGCTCCCCCGCAGACCCCAGCCTCTGCGGCCACCCTCCCTGGTGCTGACTCCAGCACTGACAATGGTGCTGACCCCTGTGTTTTCCCACCCAATGCTGACGGGTCCAATGCCTATGCATCTGACACTGATAGCAGTGGACTTCCATTGAATCTTTCAGCCTTATGGGATTTCATGCAGGTGATGCTTGCCTTTCCCCAAGGCTCATCCCTGTGCTATCCCATTGCTTCTCCAGTGGGACCATGGCCCACACCCCAGACCCCTGAGCCCTCACTCCCCCCTCAGGACTCGGGGGACAAGGAAGAGGGTCTTCCAGACCTCACCTCTCTCGATGAGGGTGACGAGGATGATGATGAAGGAGAGATTCCTTAGAACTCCTCCTCAACAGTATCATCCGACTGCAAGAAGACACCAAGGTGTATTCCACGGTCCCCCCCCCCAGATGATTCCTCCTTTGTCTCAGTTATGAGAAGTTACAATCAGCCATGGGCTTTGACACTGAGAAGCAAGATCCTGCCTGTCATCAACTGGCCACCTATCTTAGGCTTCCAGATGCCCCTCCTTTGGTCATCCCACCTTTAATTGAGCTTTTCGAAGATGCCACCATGGCAGCATGGCATTGCCCCCAATTTGATCACCGCTGTACCAAGAAAGGTGAACAAATTATTCCATGCTCCAGCTGGAAGGCCTTTCTTTGCAGATCAGGCTCAAGCAGATTCAGTGGTCCTTTGTTTTTGTATTATCTATTTTTACACTACCCCTTCGTCTTGATCGGCCTCTCCTTCGGCCACCAAGGACTGTACTCCCCTCCCCCAGGAACCCCCCCATCACCAATTCCCCACCTCATATTGTAGCCACCCCAGGGTAACTCAACGTATCCCTTCGTAGGACAGGTCCTCTCCTTCTGGAAAGAAAGTGCCTTGCAGCTTACCTTTCTTGGCCCTGGGTGCTGCTGTGGTCAGTCCCAGGTGTCCGGGGGCTCCGTGGTGGCTAGGATCCAGGTGGCCATCATCAGGTCAGTCAAGATGCCATTTTCTCTGGGTTTCTTGGCTCAACTGCAGCATCACTCCATAGTGCTCCCAGTCTCCACTAGGGGCCGCTACAGAGCAAGGCAAGCTCCCCGACCTACCCCAGGAAAGGAGAGCAGTCCTCCAGATGCTCAATCCTCTCATTCCTCTGCTGACCCCTGGCATCCTGAGTCCATTCCTGAACCTGGGTCACTGGCGTGGTGCAAGGTGTGATGTCCAGTGCCTCAACCCTCAGTACCATCGGGCTGGCCCGGTGGTCCTTAATGTTGCCCATGACCACACCAAGAGGCCCAAACACTTTAGTTCCTTGCCCCCAGATAAGGAATCATAGAGGCTGGATTACATTGGCAAGAGGACCTCTGCCTCTGCCACACTGACCATCAGGGTACTGAACTACATTGCCCATATGGTTCAGTACCAAAACCATCTCTGAGATCAAGCCCTTGAATTTGCATGGACCCTCCCAGAGGGCCCACTAAAACAGCAGCTGCTGCAATCTCTTAAAGCTGTGACTGATGTCGACACTCACCTCCTTAGAACTGCATGTAACACCATAGATGCCTTAGCTAGGAAGGCTGTGGTGGGCATTTGCTTTCATAGACACTCATGGTTGAGGGTGTCTGCCTTTGTTCAGGATGTCAATTGTCCATCCTGAATGCCCCCTTCTGAGGTTACAAGATATTTGGCTTAGATGTGCAAGACATACTGTCTCAACTGCAAGCCTCTGGCCATACTCTATGGTCGTTCCACTCCATGTACCACACTAACCAGCCAAAAAGTGGTCAGAGAGTGCCCTTTTTTAGGTCTATCCATAGACCCAAGCACTCCAGCAAACCCCAGGCTGAGGACCAGGCAGCCCCAGCCCTGCTCACCCCCTCTTCCACCACAGGAAAATCTCCCAGAGGAGGAGGGGCACCCCAGTTGCACCGGCCAGATCATGCTGATTCCTTGCCCAACCCCCCCTTAAGGCAGGAGGTGGTGGTAGGGGGTCGCTTCTTCCTGCACTTGGACAAGTGGAGGGAAATTACCAGAGATGCCTGGGTACTGCAGATAATAGAAAGTGGCCATACTCTGGAACTTCTAGAGTGGCCTCCAGAAAAAAACATTTCAGTCCTCTTACCCTCCAGACCACATTCCAGTGATCTGGGAACAAATTCTCTCCTTGTTGCAGAAAAGGGCCATAGAACCTGTTCCAGAGACTCAACAGGGCAGGGGGTTCTATTCTCACTTCTTCTTTGTGCCCAAATGCACAGGAGACCTCAGGCCCATTCTGGACCTCTGGGATCTAAATCTGTCTGTCCAGTACAAAAAATTCTGGATGGTGACACTTCATGGCCTGCTGCCCCTTCTGTACCAGGGAGACTGGATTTTCTCCCTCGACATGAAGGATGCCTATCTGAACATCCAGGTGCATGCCTCCCACAGACAACACCTCAGATTTCACTTCCAGGGGGGCACAGTTCCGGTTCCGGGCCTTACCCTTTGCTTGTCTTTGGCCCCTTGGGTATTTATCAAATGCCTCACAGTGGTGGCAGCAGCCCTCAGGTGGGAGGGACTTTACTGTATATTATTCCTAACTGGACAACTGGCTTCTCAAAGTCCAGTCCAGGGAGCACCTATTACAGACTCTGGAACACACCACCAGTCTATTCCAGGATCTGGGCATTACAGTCAACTTACCCAAGTCAGTTCTGACCCCATCAGCACCTCCAGTACATAAGTGCAGTCCTGGATATTGCTCAGGGCATTGTCTTCCTACCCCAGAACAGGGCAGATCACCTTATAGTCCAAGCCTGCCTGCTTTACAGCAGCCACTTTGCCTCAGTCAGAGATTGTCTCTGGCTTCTGAGTCTGATGGCTGTGGCCATAGCCACAATGCCCTAGCCAGACTGCACATGAGGATTCCTCAATGGACATTGAGGGTCCAGTGGGACCAGTAAATTAATGATCTGGAACAGCAAGTCCTGGTCTCCTCTCCAGTAAAGAGGGTTCTACTTTGGTGGATGAAAGCCTGCAACCTGTTGAGGGTTCCTTTCATCATTCTCTTCTCTGCAGCAAATCCTCACAACTGATGCTTCAGGTTTGGGATGGGTGACAAATCTTGGGCCCCACCAAACTCAGGGAACATAGTCCCAGCTGGAATCCTCTCTCCACATCAATTTCCCGGAGATGTGAGTCATTCTCTATGCCATGCAGGCCTTCCAGACTCAGCTGTTCCTGGGTCTTCTGCTAGTGCAAATGGATAACATCAGTGGGATCCACTACATCAACAAACAGAGGGGCACTCACTCGTACTCCATCTGCCAGGAAGCTATAAGAGTTTGGTACTGGGCTCTGGATCATGGACTGAGGTTGATAACTGTCCATGTTCCAGGCATCCAAAATGTTGGTCGCAAAGGCGCACGAGAGGGAGCTGCTGACCTCAGTAGTAGAAGACCTGTTTGACAGGTGGAGACATCCGGAGTTGGACCTTTTTGCATCCCCACTCAATGCAAAACTGCCACTTTTTTCCTCACTCAATCCAGGTCCTGGAGTTTTCTGGTGAGACACGTTGTCCCTCTCTTGGAAAGGGAGGTTTCTGTACACATTTCCTCTCTTCCTCCCACTTCAGAGGGTTCTGATCATGCTCCAGATGGAAGAGGCCACAATGATCCTCATCACCCCCTTCTGGCCTCATCAGATCTTGTTCCACTTGCTAAAACAACTGACAGTGGAACCACCTGCTCCTCTTCCTCTGTGCACTGGCTTGCTCTCCCAGAACTGGGGCACCCTGGTTTATCCAGACCTCAGATGCCTGCATCTTCACACCTGGATCCTGAGGACATAGCTATGGCTCAGTTCAGTGTGCCTCTCAAGGTGGCTGATGTCCTGGTGGCAGCTAAGAAGCCTTCCATTAGGGCCATCTATTCTATGAAGTGGAAATGCTTTGCACTGTGGGCTGCTTCACACCAGCTGGACCCCTTCACTTGCCCAGTGAATCAGATTCTGGAGTACTTGCTGTCCCTTTCAGACACTGGCCTAAAATACTCCTCTCTTAAGGTACACATGACTGCCATCTCAGCCTTTCATGTGGCCCTTCATGGCCGTATGGTGGCACAACTGGAATTGTCCCCTACTTTTCTGACGTATAACATCAAGTGGGCATAAGACTTAGGGTGAAGGAATGTGGTAGAATCAATTCAGGCGAGTGCAATCTGGGCAGTCGGGACTTCAGTGCAGCAGCATTTGTGGGCAGACGGGAACATGGGACCCTAACTGAGGTCTGCCCCCTCCCCTTTGTGTGAATGCTGGGGGATGTTTATATTTATTTAAGGGGGGGCAATGGAGCCAACATGCAATTCAAACAGCAAGGTGCGCAACACAATTTCCGGTCATGTATCTTGCTGTTGCCATTTTTCTGTGCGCCGATCATCATCAGTCAATTTGTTTTTGCCCTATTGTGGGTATCCCCTTTTCTGATAGGCATTCTTCACTTGAAGCCTCCCATCTGCAGTCCAGTCCCGCCTTGGGACTTGAATTTTGTGTTAGAAAAGCTTACTTTGGCTCCTTTTGAGCCGACCATGACATACAAGCTATGCTTTCTGTCATGGAAAGCATTATTTTTAGTGTCTATTACTTCTGCTTGAAGAATTTCAGAGCTACAGACGCTCATGTGTGAGCAGCCTTATTTGGTTTTCCACAAAGACAGGGTGTCTTTGAGTATGAATCCTAAGTTACTTCCTAAGGTGGTGTCTTGGGTTTATTTTAAATCAATCCATCCACCTCCCTGTTTATTACCCAGAGCATGCCAATCCAGGGGAAGCATTGCTCCACACTTTAAATGTGCATAAAATTCTGAGTTACTTCACACATCGTATGAAGGACTTGTAGGAAGTCCAAACAGTTGTTTGTTTATTTTGCCCCTTGGAAACAGGGCGTCCCCATTTCAAAACAGTGCTTTTCCAAATGGTTGGCCAATTGTATCACCTATTGCTACAGGAAGTATAGCAAGGATCTTCCTGGCATTGTTTGTGGTCATTCCACAAGAGGCAGTTCCACTTCTACTGCCTTTTTTAGGAATGTGTCAGCTGCAGAGATTTGTGATGCTGCCACTTGGAGTACTGTCCACACCTTTACCAAGCACTACAGTCTGGACATTACCTCTAGGTGTGGGGCCAGTTTCGGCCTAGCTGTCCACAGGGCCTACTTTTTCAGGCTGTTGGGTGGTTTTCTCTGCCCAAACTGCATTTCTTGATGTCAGAACTGCTTGGGACTTGTTCCACAGGTGTGGCCTGTTGCAAGATATACCCCCGAAGTCAGATAGTACAGTGACATAAGAATTTACCATAACAATAGATATGTGAGGGGATTTCTTGCAGCAGGCCATGCAGTCCCTCCCTCCCTCCTTCCCCATAGCCATGGAAGATTTTTCTGTGTCTATACCTCTTTCTCCTTTCTTTTCTTTTTGTGGGGTCTTCTGTCCCTCCTTGGTTCCCTCAGCTAGGACTAAGTGGCTTATGGTCTCTGGCAGGAGAACTGAGGAAGACCCGGAGGCCACCTACTCTTATAGGATTGGTCGACTTTGGCCAATGACATTGGAATGGACAGCCCCCTTGTAGGCTGCTAGCTAAAAAAGTTTCTGTATGATCCTAGTGCCTGGTGGCTATAGTTCGATAGGTGTGCCTGCTGCAAGAGATCCCCTTGCAAATCTACTGTTACAGTAAGTTCTTACATAACTGTACTTCTGGCAGTTCGGGGTGAGGTGTTGTGAATTTTATGATGCTGCAAACTCCCTGCACCAGTAATTATAAAAAAAATAAATCATAGGCAACTGTGTGTCTATGGATTTTTGTTTTACACCCTTGGTGTGTGATGACCTCATAAATCTCTTGAGCTTCGCTCTCGAGGTTTATGGGTCATCACACACCTCAGGTGTGTAAACAAAAAACATAACATGCAGTCGCCTAGGCATTATTCTCTATATAACAGGTATGGACAGTATATACCAAGAATATATATTGTAAATTGCTGTCTTGGTTCTCTGTTGCTAGCTGTGGTTACATAAGTTTATTGCTCACTGTTGCACCTGTTTGCTAATCAAACAAATGAACTCTCAGTATGGCCCCCACAATCCTGAACATGTAATGGAGAAAAATAAATTAGAGCAATGTGATAGCTCAGCACCTCTCTGTAGCATCAGTACTTTAAACACATACCTGTAGTGTGTAACCTGTGGAAGAGTGTCAAGTTTACATTTATATAGTACTGTACTGTTCATATACTGTATCCTAAAGTGTTTACAAGCACTTTACTTACACATGACTGTCTAGCTGAGATGCCACATCTCATTTCCTGTGGGATGCTGCTTATGTCTGGGATGACTTGCCTCAGTTTAGTACCATTGGTAATTTGCTTAACTCTAAAATTAAGGAACATCCCTATTTGACTAACTCTAAAATGGAGGAACATCACAAGGGATTAATTAAGCAATAAGGCATGAAAGGGTGTGGGTTATTGGGGGATTTACCCATGCCTTGTGTGGTGTGTCACGAGGCACAGCCGAGTGACTTAACCACACAAAAAGTGGGCATCAATAACCCACACCCTGGAGTGCCTTATTGTGATTATACAATGGACCCATGTGTAAAATAAATTTTAAATGTGTTTAAGTATGTTTTTTATAATTATAAAAAGGGTCTGAGAAATAGAGCTTTCCGAATGGTTGTAAATATTCTATTAGCCCTATGTTAATCTTTGATTAACATACATGTACAGCCTAATCATATGCTGAACAAGGTTTATCACTATTTACAGTGGAGCCCACTTATAAGAACATCGGATATAAGAACATCCCGGTTATAATCACATTTGCTCCATGTACCGATCTTGCTCCATTGTTTTCAATGCGAGGGAAGCCCGTTTATAAGAACAGCCAGATCAGTTATAAGAACAATTTTTTTTTAGTGAAGAAGTGTAAACTGTGTTGTCCTAGGACCTGTTTTCACACTCAGAGCTGTCATTCAATTGGTAATCAGGACCTGTTTTCACACTCAGAGCAGTCATTCAGTCGGTAATCACAATTGCCAGTCACAGCTCATTAAACCCTTAACTGCAGTACCATTTCTCTGTGCATATCTGCTTTCATCTTAATCACCCTGACAGTGTTTGCTTCGGTATCGATGGCAAGTAAGTAGCACACATTTAATGCTGATTTAATGCAGATTAGCAGTCAGCATTCATCCTTGGCTGTTAGCTGTGATTTAATTGCAATTTAAATGCTGTAACAAACCACAGATAAATAACAGCACACTCAGTTATGACATTCTTCCGTGGCTAGCCTGACTTTGGAAAAACAGATAAATGCTGTCATTAGTTATCCATTGCAAAGCAGGCTGCCATGGAGAAACACAGAACCGCGTTGACACTTGCACAAAAAAAATCAGAAGTATTCGATGAGTAAGTAGACGTAGAGCTCAGTTCAGCTCAATTCAGCTCATATCTTGATGAACTGTCACTAGCGAGTGACAAACAGCAAAAGATCACTATGTTTTAACCTAGTGCTGCACTGTGCATTTTTAAACTTTGAATGAGCTGAGTTTTTAATCGTCTGTGCTGTGCCTTATATACAAGAATGTTGCTTGTTTCATATTTTTTATTATTGTAGGGGTCAGGCGCCACCTAGCAGTCAGCGGCAGAATTAAAACTAATGTAAGCCCGCTTTTAGTAACAGCCCGCTTATAAGAACATTTTCCTTTGGCAAATAGGATGCTCTTATAAGCAGGCTCTACTATAATAGCAATAAGGCACTCCCAGGGGTTATGTTAATGGTCAGTCAATCACCCTCTAGGGGCATGTAGCACTCGGCTACACCTCGTGCCACATTACACCACTAGAGGGTGATTAACAGACCATTAACATAACCCATGGTCATGCCTTATTGCTTAAATGCCATTTCTCAGCCTTGGGTTATTACAGGATATACCACAGTCATGTGATGTGTTTTGACCAATGAGGTTACAGGATTTTCATACCCCATTGTATAATGTTAAGTATTTTCTTAAATTCCTAACTGCTCTATAACTTCAGGAGGTCTGAACAAGCTGGGTTAATGGTCTGGCTTCTGGAGCCTCAGATTCGATGTAGTCAAATGCAGTGTGCTACACATAGGGAGGAACAAGAGGTTAGGACTCACTCACTGTGTGGGGCTCTTTTTAATGCAGCTGACATGAGTACCTTGGATTGTAGAGTGGGTATGGAATTCCTATTAATTGGTACATGTTTACACAGTATACTTATTTCATCCTTACTTATGAAGTGGGCAGGGGGGACTCTAGGGACTTACAGTACACTGCCTTCCTGACCATAAATTAGTATGTTTGTATGTTATTATTTATAGCCATTTTAGTCATCATTTTACTAGGTATTTGGGACAACAGCTCAAGGTTGCTTGTTTACAAAAGTATTTGTGTCTCTATTTTGGGGGTGACGTTTTATGTTGAAATGTGACCAGGCATGGAAATTAAATCCATGTCCTCCTTTTTCCGAAACTTTTTGTGGTACCTCCTGGACATCCACTTTCAAGTCTTCTTCATTGCCCATAGTGCTCCATGCTGACTGCACGTCTTTACGGGGTTCTATTAGCCCTATGTCATTACTTTTCTCCCTTGTGCAGTAATTCCTAGGTATGTTCTTTGTACCAACTTAGTACCTCCAAATCCTGATCATAGCATCCTCCACAGCTAGCTATTTCTGCTCTTCAGCAGCACACCCTAAGTGGAGGAGTTATGATCGGGGGGGGAGGGGCTCAGAATGATCAGATATGAGAGGTGCAGTGTCACCTGCTCCTCATGTTCATGAAATTAGAAATCCAGAACTTATTCCTCTTAAAGGGATACTGTCAATGCACTTAGGCCTCAAAATATCCCTAGTGTAAAAACAATTTATGAATGGTCACATTCTACTGAAACTGTTGATGTAGATTGCAGATGGATTAAGCGTCCTTTTTTTTTTTCTCTTTAAAGGTGAAAATCAGACAGTCCACCATACTGATGTTATCACACCAAAACACATGTGTTTATATTCCTTGATCAACTCCCACTACATATTTAGTGAACTTGAGAAAACCCCTAATGCAGTTTAAACACTCACGATGCAGTGGAAGGAGACAATACTATTGCATCATGACATGGGTGACTGTGCTGTTTGGGGTTATTGCTATTGTTCAGGAAGTCTGTAATAAGAGTAGATAGGATTTGAAGCAGAACAAAGCTATGTATAATTACAGTATTAGCATGCATTTCAGTTCAACTAAGAAAGAAAGCAGATAAAACAACTAGCATTATCAATTAATTTTAGAAAAGGTCAGCAATCATAAAATGTGTTTCATCCAAAAATAAGATGATGCAAAAAAGGATTGACAGTGTCCCTTTAAATTATTTTCTTATCAAAATCAGGCTGATGGTACAAGCAGGTCTAGGTGTTAAACAGCAACCAAAAGACAACCCAAAATATTTCAGTACAACTGTGCCTTTTGGCTGCAGAGTTGATGAGTTCATCTCACATGTCTGAATCCTTTGATTTTGTAGCTCTAAGCAAGATTATTGCTTTTTGATAGGAAGCATCCAGTAGGATTTTTTGAATGGAGAGTATCAGAGTTTGCTTTTTGAACTGAGAGTCTTAGAGTTTACGTGCCTCAGATGAGTGGCTGGCTGGTGTGTGTGTGGTTGGTATTTGTGGCAGCATCATTTCATCTGTCAGGAGAGTCATTTTCTAGCTTTATTCCCCTGGCAAGGAGCGGCCTCCCCGAGAATGACAAGACATGTGCATGTATCAGCTTTTTTTTATGTAAAATCTTTTTTTTCCTCCTCATATAATAAATAGCACACTTCTGGCTCTCTAAGAAACTACAGCCCCAGCAACCCTCCATCTCTCAGGACTTACCACTCCAAAGCTATATGGCTTACTCCTCAGTGTTAAGTCTTTGGGATGTGCTTATCCATCATGAATGAGATGGTGGTGGAGATGCTGCTTTGGATCAGTGGATGTGGGGCCTGCGGGTGCCCAGGGCCATCATGTTGCAAGAATGAGGGAGTTTCACCTTAGTTGCATGAAATGAGGGGGTTTCACCTTAGCTGCAGCCCAGCCCCTTGAGGACATTACTGTTGATGGACTTCTTGGTAGCAGCGTGTGCAAAGTGTGTCCATGCACTGCAATATAGGACAATGTCCTGCCCTCCCAAAGTAGGCCTCCCAAGCTGCAACAATATCCATGATCACCCAGTTGGCATTAGCACACGAGGGTTTGTCAACCTCTCTCCCTGAAGGAGAGCATCTTCTGGAATACTTAATCCTCCTCCCCTGAGCCAGCTCTTGATGATCTGGACTCATTCCTAAACCCAGACCACTGGCATAATGAGCAGTAGCCCTATCATATACCAATGGTCTGGCCTCATGCACTAGCTTGTTAATGCACCATGCATGCATCCTTCCACCTACATGCAAACCCTAACTACACTGCCACCTGTGATTACCTAAGTTCTAGTCTTGAAGCAAAAGCTACTATCCAGGCACCCTAAATGAGATTATTCCATGGAATATTTAATGCAAACTTAGGGTTACCAGCATCACAGGATGCACTATCCAGTTGTGTGCCATTGGGCCAGTTTTAAACTCATGCCCTTTAAGAAGTGACAGCACATTTTTAACATTGACAAAGCAGGTAAAATTTCAGTTTTGTGTATCATGTAAAGGATAGACCATTTAGCATGGCACCTTATAAACCAAGTCTTCGCCAGTTGTTTGATCAGAAGTGGGTAAGTTGCACACCCTGTACACATTGTAGTCTTCCTTTTGGCTTGGTTCTGTGGGTATGCGTTTTTAGTAAATTTCCTGGACCTTGCTCTCCAGGTAGTTATAATAGTTTCTCGCGGGGGTGGGTTTGGTTGGGGGGTTGTGGGGATTGTTGCTCTACTGGTTACTGTATATTCTTCTGTCACTGTTATGTTTGAAACTTTAATAAAATTTATTGAGTTTCAAAAAATAAACCGAGTCTTGGTAAACATCATGCATAAATATTTGGTACCATTACACATGTAACTCTTAGGTGGCGCTATCCCAAGGGCTACTACCCCTGTCTGCTTGGCTAGTAGCAGGTTAAAGGGCCTGAGTTCTGAAAGGGGTGCCTCCACCCAGAGGTCAGGGTTGGTAGTGGTCAAGCTAACTTGGGCACAGCTCTCTGGGACACTGTAACCCCCCTCTTTCCCCTCTAGGGCCTGGAACACTGTACACAATCACTTTCACAATACCCCTGGTACACCGCACAAGTACCCACACTGTTTGCACTTACCACCAGGGTTGGTTCCTCTGGCTCGACCCTGGGGACCCCCTGTAAAACAAGGTTATGCACAGCAAATAGCAACAGTACAATACTTTGAGCACAAACTGGAAGCACAGTCAGATTACATGCAGAAAATGTTAGATCTGATTTATTCAGAGGACTTGAACAAGGAAGGGGCAAAATCAGGTTAATTAGCTTAAAGGTTATATCAATCAAGCAGTTATGCATGTGCTTTGAGTCCCCCCACACAGTCACACTTCTGGGTAACCAGGGGGAAAAGAGATGGGCTAGCCAGGACTGTTGCCCGGGGGTTGCAGCTGGTTGGGGCCCTGTGATGGAAAACACAACATGCACAGTACACAATATTTGTAATCTGGAGCCAGAGGGCTCAGTTCATAAAGGAAATGAAACAAGACAATCAGATGACATACTCAGATTAAGCTGTTGTTGCAGTGAGCTACCCTGGTATTTACTCATGATACCCAAGACTGGACACAGGCTGGACGAAAATCGAGACTGCATGTGGTTGATCTGGAATGCCAGGAGAAGCAGGGCCCACACGAGTCGCAGAGGCGTCACTCCTGTTCAAGCATGGAGCAGGGGGCTGATCCCCAGGCAGGTCTCTTGGCGATGGCTTCTCTGTGCAGTGGGTACTCTGGCTGGGCCAGTCTGGCAAGGCCCAGACCGCATGGAGACAAATTTGGATGCAGTCCATTTTGGGCTGGATACAGCTTCCAGCAAGCAGAACACAGTTCACACAGTGGGGAACTAACTCATAACCCACTAGCAGCTCATAGCACATTTACATGTACGGGAATTCTACGGTACCAGGCAAAGCGCTCCCCGGTCACAATCGCAATGTCTCTGCACACACTGGGAGCTTAGGGGTAGCTGGAACTCCTGACAGGCCGATCGCATTCAGCAAAATCTTTGGTCTTCTTCAGGCTGAGCCTGGCCCACTTCAGTAGCTTACTTTAGTCACACAAACCTGGATTTAGTCCAAAATAATTCTCTTCTCTCCCTCTCAGGAGCAGCTGGCAGACATGCAAGCCAAAAATTCAGCCCTTTCACAGTTTTCCCATGTGAATCCACTCAGGATTGCTGCCCAAAAATACACTTGAGCTCTTTTCATTTCACTTCCCAGCTCAGAACTAACTGAAAATTGCAAGCAGCCTGGGACTTCCCCAAGATCCAAAAGGTTTGGTTGGCTGATTTGGCTGTGAGTCAAAGCAAGAGCTCCCCCTTCAATTGCAAAAAAGGCGCAAAAAGTTCAAAACTACAATTCCTACAGATTTCGACTTCAGACAGCTCCTGTAGTCCGCCTACATTTTAGGTCCCGCCAGAACTGATTGGTCCAATTTGTAGTCCAGGACCAAGATAGTGGAGACAAAACAAAACAGTCCTTGCTATGAAGAAAGCAGGTTAGACAAACTACATTATCATTATCACTCTAAATGATTTTCAGCAAATAGTTACATCTTTCAACAGAGCTCCCTCTCAGATTACTTAGGCTGCAATCAGGCAGCTCTTAAAGAGACAGTACACAGAGGCTATACAGAGTCTGGTAATCACATTTAAACTGCTAAAACGCAGGACACCAGCCTGGCAGTGAGCATTTTGGCAAGCTCAAGGAAGACTTTTTGGGAACCCCCATTTGTAGGGGGGTTACACACATACAACTATGGCTCTCCAATCACAAGCTTGTCCTAAATGCGGGCAAAACTCAAGCTATGCTCGTTGGTTCTGCTACCAAGCTCAGAAACAGTCAAAGCCAGTTCAACATCCCCTGTCTGGATGGCTCCCTATTTCTCACTGCAAACTACTTCAAATATCTTGGTGTACTGCTTGATGGCTCACTTGATTTCAACCAACATATCTTAGTCACCTGTAAATCAGTCAATTCCAAAGACTGAAACTGTGTACAAAGCAAGTTACAACCTAACCCTCTCAGCTAGACATGCCATTGCTCATGGCATTTTGCTCCCATCACTCACCTATGGAGCTGTCGCATACTTTGGGGCATCTAAATCAATCCTCCATAAATGGGACACAAGTTCTAATAATATCTGTCATTATGCTTCGGCATGCACACATTGCAGACATCACTGTCAGCTCTGTGCTGATCTAAAATGCCCCCCCTCCACCCATTGACTCCTCCCCTTGGCTCTCTGACTGATAGCATCATCAGATCTAATACCCCGGTGACCCTTGCCTCCCTGTTGATCCCCAATCCTCCTCATATGGCCTGAGATCTGCAGACCATGTTCCCCTCCATATCCAAGGGACCCTGTGCTTTTTCCCATATTGCCCCAAAATAATGGAACTCCCTACCCTTACTGTCCAACATGCACCAAGTCACGACCTTTTCAAAAAGGAACATCGGACTCACCTAACCAAGCATGCCCCTTGTTTATGTCTTAATCCACCTTAGCCCATTATTTCACATCCCTATGCTGGTGGACCTCTCCTACTTTGACCTACCTACTGTTTCTTATTGTGCCCCTTGCACCTCTAGTCCTTGCCTTTTATTCATCTTTTCCCCTACCCCCTCTCATCTTCCTCTCTATCCTCTGTATCTGTCCCTTCTACCCTCTTCTGCCTACCTTCTGTATTTTCTACCCTCCCATCTCTACTGTTTCGCTTCCAGTTTACTTTATTGACCAATGCTTCCTAGCATTAATGCCTAAGGTCAGCACTTATACTATCATTGGCTATGCTACCGTGATCCTCCTTGCTGTGGCCTTGTCTTCTGTGGCCTGTGGTCCTGCCATGGTCTTCTGTACATTTTGTATTCATTCCCTATTGCTGACCCATGTTCCTTTGCAATATATTTTGATTGTAGTATAGAACTATTTGCACTTACCAGGTATACCTGTACCACTGCCCTCAACTGTATTCATCACTGTATTGTAATTTACTGATTCTTTTGCCATTGTTGACTATGCTACTTGACGTACTACTGCATTTTGATTGTTCTATATCTGTTTCCTTGTCACCTCCCAGGATTGTGCCTGAAAATAGGCATTTCTTTGTCTAGTGTACTTACCCGGTCAAAAAAAACCAAAATAAATAAATATATTACTTCACATTCAACTATTGTATCCAACAAAGAAAATTAACAGTGTGCATGGCATAGAGTCCATATACTAACATACTAAGAAGCCAGCAGAGTAGGCCCTATGGTCTATCGAGTCTGTTTGGGGATCAGTGCCCATTCAGGGCATTGTTGCTACCCCCCCCCGTGAGGTCCCCCATCCCTGCCCCTGACTGGTCCACCCAATGCTGACCCTGCTAAGATGCACCCTCCTCCTATACCTATCCCAGCCCCTCTTGCACCCCTCCACAGTATCTACAGCCAACAGTTCCACAGGCAGAGCATTCCAGGGTTCCATCACCCTCTCAGTGAAGTAGCGCCTCCTCATATCCCCCCTGCATCTCCCACTTACCAGCCTCATTGGGTGCCCCCTGGTAGCCCCCTCCTCTTTTAGCTGGAACACCCTATCCTGGCTTACCCTATTAATCCCCTTAAGATATTTGAAGACTTTGATCATACCCTTTCTGTCCCTCCTCTCCTCCAGGGAGTGTAGGTTGAGCTCCTCAAGTCTCTCCACATAGGACTTCTCCCCCAGACTGTGTATCATCCTGGTCACCCTCCTCTGGATCCTCTCCAGGAATGCAACATCCATTTTTAAGTACAGATGCCAAAACCGCATGCAGTATTCAAGGTGCAGTCTAACCAGGCAATTGTATAGTGGCAGGAGCACCTCCCAGCTTCTCGAGGTTATCCCTCTGGCTATACACCCCAGCATTTTATTCACTCTTGCCACAGCCCTTCTACATTGCTCTGAGTTGTTCATTTTGACATCCACTACCACCCTGAGGTCCCTCTCCCCACTGGAAGCCTGCAGTGTCACCCCTCCCAAGGTGTACACATGAGCTGGGTTCCTGGCCCTCAGGTGGAGGACTCTGCACTTCTCAGTATTAAACCTCAGTTTCCAGGTGCACGACCACCCCTTCAGAGCCTCCAGGCCCCCCTGCAGGGCTAACCTACCCTCCTTCCTGTTCACCACCACCCCCAGCTTTGATTCATTGGCAAAGACCATGTATCATCCTGGTCACCCTCCTCTGGATCCTCTCCAGGAGTGCAACATCCCTTTTTAAGTACAGATGCCAAAACCGCATGCAGTATTCAAGGTGCGATCTAACCAGGCAATTGTATAGTGGCAGGAGCACCTCCCAGCTTCTCAAAGTTATCCTCCTGGCTATTCACCCCAGCATTATATTCACTCTTGCCACAGCCCTTCTACATTGCTCTGAGTTGTTCATTTTGACATCCACTACCACCCCGAGGTTCCTCGCCCCACTCGAAGCCTGCAGTGTCACCCCTCCCAAGGTATACACATGAGCTGGGTTCCTGGCCCTCAGGTGGAGGATCCTGCACTTCTCAGTATTAAACCTCAGTTTCCAGGTGCATGACCACCCTTTCAGAGCCTTCAGGTCCCCCTGCAAGGCTAACCTACCTTTCTCACCTTCTACCACCACCCCCAGCTTCGAGTCATTGGCAAAGAGGCTCATCTCACTCCTGATACCATTTCTGATATCTGAGATATAAATGTTAAACAGGGGTGGTCCAAGCACTGATCCCTGTGGGATCCTACTAATGACCCTCCTGGAACGTGAAGCCTCCCCCGACCACTACCTTCTGAAAATGCCCCCCTAGCCATTCCCTGATTCACCTGACCATCTGCTCCCCCAACCCCATACCCCTCAGCTTCTCCAACAGCCCAGGATGTGGCACTGAGTCAAACACCTTGCTGAAGTCTAGAAAGAGGGCATCCACTGGCCTGCCCTAGTCCAACGCTCTCTTCACCCAACCGTAAACCTCCACAAGGTTGGTCTGACATGATCTACCTTGAACAAAGCCATGCTGGTGATCATCCAGGTAGCCCCTTGCCTCCAGAAACCCCTCCAGCCTCTCCTTCAAGATGACCTCCATCACCTTGCCCACCATTGACGTCAGACTTACCGGGCTGTAGTTTCCTGGCTTCTATCACGAGCCACCCTTATGGATATTCATGATGTGGGCCATCCTCCAATCCTGAGGCACCCATCCCAACTTGAGGGAGGAGTTAAAGAGGTTCACCAGAGGTGTGGCCAGGATGTCCGCCAGCTCCCTCAGCACCCTGGGATAAAGGCCATCTGAGCCCAGTGCATTCTCCACTCTTAGGGCCTTGAGGGCTTCCTGCACTCTACCAATGGGGATTTCGTCATCCATGGCATCCCCCCCACCAGCAGGACTCTCCTGCCCCACCCCATGCGGTGCCACCCTACCATCCTCCCTAGTAAAGACCAAGGCAAAGTAGTCATTAAGTACGTCCACGTGCTCCCCTGCCTCCTCCACCCACAAGCTCCTTGACCTCAGTCTACTAATCTGCCCCTTCCCTTTTCTCCTTTCCCTGATATACCTGAAGTACACTTTTTCACCTCTGCTAATCCCCTGAGCCAACCTCTGCTCTGTCCTCACTTTTGCAGACCTCACCACCCTGGTGACCTTCCTGGTGATTTCATCATACTCCCCCTTGTCCATAACCTGACGCGAATGCCTATATTGGCTATAGGCAGCCTTCTTTTCCCTTACCAGCTCCTGGACCCCCCAGTCCACCAACTTGGCTTCCTGGCTCTAACAAACCTGTGTTTCTCCTATGTGCATGCCTTGGTAGCTTCTAGGAGCCCCTTTTTTAACAACTTCCCACTGGCTGTCTGTGTCCATGCCCAGCCTGATCCCATCTAAGTAGCCCCTAAGGATACGCTCCATACCTTTGAAGTCCACACCCCTAAAGTTGACTACCATCATTTTCACGTGATCCACTCCACTCCCAGGTCCAGGAAAAAACAGACCATGGTGTGATCACTACCCGCCGGTAGGGCCCCAACCACAAGGTCCCTGCTGAGGTCGCAGTCTGACAGGACCACATCCAGGATGCGACCCTCCCTCATCAGGTCAGTCACCAGCTGGGTAAGGAATCCATCCTGGAAGATGTCCAGCAGACACTGCTCCATGGCCGATGAGGATGCCATGGTTCCCCAGTCAGTCCCTGTTATATTTAGGTTGCCCAGCACCACTGTCCTGCCATCTCATTGAGCACAGTGGCCCCTAAGATTGGCCACCAGGTCTTCTTCCATGTCCTCCCCTTGCATGGGTGGCATATATACCACCCCCAGCTTTACTCTCTTGCCTCCAGGAGCCTGCAAGGTGACCCATAATGCCTCCATGTGCCCCTCCACTTCCTCCACCCTGCATATCCCTATGCCATCCTTAATGACAAAGGCCATTCCCTCTCCCCTTCGCACAGTCCAGTCCTTCCTAAACGTGATGTACCTTATTAAGTTTAGGTCCCAGTCATGTGCAGGAGTGACCCAAGTCTCAGTGACAGCCGCCACATCCACTTCCCCTTCTAATAGCAGTGCCTGAAGTGCAGGCATCTTATTTCCCATGCTCATGGCATGATCAGGATCACCCTCCAATGCGTTCCCTTGCCCTGCCCCCTTCCCCCGCCCAGAGAGCTCCCAGGTAGCTACCTGCCTGGACCCCCCCGTGCACAGTCTTGTGCTCCCAGGCTGTACTTGCTCCTCCATGCATGAGGGAGAAGGCCACGCTCATCCTGGATGGGCAGGCTGTGGTTCACCTCAAACCCCTGCCCTCCCCCCTCACAAGTTTAAACCCTACCTAGCTTGGATGAAACCAGCCAATCCTTGTTTCAAAACCTCCTTCCCCCAAAGCTAAGGTGAAGCCTGTCCCTTGCATATAGCTCCTTGTCCTCCCAGGTCACACTCCAGTCCCCCACCAACCCATACTCCCTGGCCCCACACCACTCTCTGAGCCATTCGTTAACTTCCCTAATTTTTTGTTTATTTGCCACACTGGTTCTTGGCACTGGTAGGATCTCTGAGAAGGAAACCGAGCATTCAATGGCATGATAGACCCTGGCTAGTTCCCAGAATCTAGTCTGAATCTCCAGTACACTATTTCCCTCTATATCATTGGTGCCCAGGATCAGGGGTACCTCCACAATCTTTTGCCAGAGCATAGACCAAGTGCTTGGCCTCATGCACAGTCAGGCCAGATATACTCTTGGCATTGACACCACAGGTTGCCCCCTTCCCCTGCCCTTCCCACTTAATACCCCTAATCATAGAGTCGCCCAACAGTAGAACTCTTACCACCTCCTTTCCCTTAGGTCCACTCCCTATCCTGGATTCCCCCCTCTTCCTATCCCCCTCCTTGTCAGTTTCCCTGGCCCCCCCATCTGGGTGCCAACTGCTGTCCTTTCCTTCCTGTTCCAGCTGTTACTCCTCACCAACCTGTCCTTCCCAGCCTCTTCCCTTCCTGTACGCCTCTCTGATCCATTCCCAACTCACCCTCAGGATCTATTGACCCCTCCTTACCCACAGGGGGGCTTGCATTGCCCCCTCATCTCCCTCCTCCATACCATTCCCCCCCGCTGAATCCCTGTTTGTCCTTATCCCATTGTACTACACCCACCTCGCCCATTTGGTCCTCCCCCAACCCCTTCTGGGGACTCCCTGTCACAGGCCTCCCCATGCAGACCCTGCCTCCCTATTTCCCGGTGCCCCTGCTCCTAGCTATCCCCCCTCACCCACACTGCTGCATCCTCTAGTGCCAGCTCCCTCTGCCCCCTCTGAGACCCTGTGCACAGGAATAACCTGGCTGTTACTGGCTTCAGAACTTCCCGCCATGCCCAATCCCCATCCCCTCCTGGTGCCTCCTTTGTTCTGGGATCATCCCCCTCCCCAATATTCAGCTGTGCTAGAGGTGAAAATCTGTTACTATGCTGTATACATGCCATCTTAACTCCTCCCACTGGCTCTCTCCCCTCCATCAAGTCCCCTTTGTGGGTACCCCCACCCTTTTCTCCCAACAACCTGCCAGATCCCTTGGCCCTTGTCTTGCTCAGGACCACCCCTAATCATGTCCACTGGGGTTCCCCCTTACCCACAGGTCCTTTCTCCCACTCAGGACCACCCCATCCATGCCTACTGGAGGACCCCCTTACCCACAGGGCCCCCCAACACCCTCCTCCCAAGTTGCATGATCTTCCATGCCCCTACCATCTCTCTCCCAGTGGCTCCTGCCCAGTTTGGGTGCCACATCTGGACCCACTGTGACTTTACCACAATACCCCCCTCTGCCCTTCCCATCTACCATCCACAGCAGATCCTCCTTGTACCCCACCTCCCCACACCCCTGCCTTGCTCAATGACCATCTTAACCACTTGATCTCTTCCTGAAGTTGTGCCAACTGTTGGCACACCATGTCCCCCATCCTCCAAGCCAGGGCTAGCACCATGGCCGACCCACACCCTACGCACCCCACCATCCTTCCAAAGATGCTTGCCCTACTGACCTGGGGTCCTTGTCTGAAACCTGCTCTCCCCATTTCAAGTTCCCCACCAAGCTGGCTGCCCCATCCTTAGTGCCCTAGCCATGCTGAAGCCTGTTTTGGAGCCCCCCCATGCCCACTGGACACACTTTCCAACACAAAGGACCCCTGCAGAGTGTGGAAGTAAGTTACCAGTCCAAACTCAGTTCAGCAAGAACAATCCAAGAACACAGTTTCAGGCTCTACTAAAGCCTGTGCCCTATCCCTCCCCTGGGCACACCCTCCCCAAAAGCCCAACCACTGTCCAAAACCTCCTTAGCTTGCTCCTCCCTCTAAGACCATTATAGAGGTTGGGGCCAGGATGGGCAGGATAAAAATATTGATAAAAAGTCAAAACATCACTACAGCTCCTCTGGGGGTCTCTTGTCTCCTTGCGGCCGGGCTTGGCTATTTATAGCCTGGCCACCAGTTCGAAAAGCCCGAGCTGGGTTCCAATTGATCTACTGCTCCCGATGCCACCAAAGCGGCCGGCCCTTCCTTCCTCCACTGCTCCCGACGCCGCTAAGGTGGCCACCCCCTGCCTTCCTTCCTTCCTTCCTTCATATCACAGGCTTAAAAGTAGAAGATCAGGTTCAAATTCCACTACAGTCACTTACTCACTGTATGACTGAGTAGAGTTATCCTGGGTAAATAAATTGTAATAAAAAATATTAATATGTCAATTTTTTATGCAGAATTGTACTGTATACAGAAATGTAAGCAGGATCAGTAAAAATGTATTTTTTTTTTCAAGATTGATATTTGACATTAGTGGAAACCAGTGCATGTAAATTCCTGAAACCCATACTATATTGTGCTTGGAATAAAATGTGCCCTGTATTTTAAAAAAGAGCTGTGTGAACAGATGTGTCCAAATAATATCTGAGCCTACTGTCTATGTATTATTAATCGGAAGGATAGACTTACTCCATTGGATACAGCACTGCTGGAATCACAGGAAACTGATACCACCACTTACCATGTAAACTGTTACCCACAAATGCCTTCCCTTACACACATACCTAAAACACACACAATCTATATCACTCACTCAAAGCATGCAAGTACTCCCCAAACACATATACTCAAAACACACATAATATACAGACTAGTCATATACATACACATACACATATACATTAGAGATGTGCTGAAGTGTTAGTTCTCTGATGTAGTTGCTGTGAAGTAGCCAGACTTCACATTTCTGGAGTTTTGTGAAGTTTTCCCTGCTCTCAGCAACATCGACTACACCCAAATCGCGATGTTTTAAATGCAAAGTGCAGGATTTCATCCACGAATGGCAGAATTTTGCCCATGAAGTGCTGGATTTTGCCATTTGCAGGTGAAATTATACACTACGTGGCAAAATTTCACACTCTGCAGATCGATACACATGCCACAAATTGTGCTACACGGATTAGTTCACAGAGTGAATTTTACCGACTTCGCCCATCTCTGATACACATACACACTCAAAACACACACACATACCCCCCCGAACACTCAAAATTCATATGTACTAGGGTAAACCAGTGTATCTAAATTCCTTACAAATATTTTACATTCTTCTTGGATTTCTGAGGAAGCTCAGCAATCAGTTGAGTGAAACGTAAGAGCGCTGTTGGTTTTACCCACTGCTACACAATATAGGTTATGAGCCAGCAGTTCACTATATTTTTTACAGCACTTGCACTTTAATAAATATTTACTTTTAAATTGGCCCTTGGCTCGGATGCTCACTCTTTTCTTCTAAATTCTTCTTGGAATAAATATTCCCTCAATTTTAAAAAGAACTGTGTGGACCGATGTGTCCACATATTTATTCTCACAATTTGGACAAGACTTCCTCTTATTGATGATTTCATTGGGACTCACACAGGTGATTACCTCTGCCACCCACATTTATTTATTTATTTATTAAATTTTGGTGACCGGGTAGGCCCACTGAGCCCCGAAGGTCCCTTTTTCAGGGGCGACCCGGGATAACAATACAAGTTATAACAATGAGCAAGGACGTAAGGAACATTTGAGGCATTGTGAGTTACATCATGAGGTGGTTACAGTAAAGAAAAATAGTGGATACAGGCATGGTAAAAGAAAAGCAATGGATACAGGCATGGCTTACAGGCACGGTAAAAGAAAAGCAGTGGATGCAGGCATGGGTACAGGCATGGTTATCATCATGACATGTAAGCAATTGGTAGTACTTTGCATATAGTTTATTCAGGGGGTTACACGTGGCCTCTGGCGAGCAGTCTGTATAAGGCAGGTAGTACATAGATACATAGATACATAGACAGTGTCGGCAGATAAGGGCCTATGGCCCACCCAGTGTGCCCATTTGAGCTTGTAAGTTCAGTTTATGTTTTCCTAGAAGTCTGTTGCCCCTTACCCCTGACCTCCAGAATTCCTTTATGTCTATCCCATGCATTCTTAAATCCTGTGATTGTTTCAGCCCCCACCACTTCCTCTGGCAGGGTGTTCCACTTGTCCACCACCCGTTCTGTGAAGAAATTCTTCCTCATGTTTCCTCTGAATCGTCCTCCCTCCAACTTCATCCCATGCCCCTCTAGTCCTGGAACAACTTTTTCGCTTAAAAATAGTGTATTCCTGCACCCTGTTCCTCCCTGTGAGATACTTGTATGTCTCTATCATATCCCCTCTCTCCCTCCTCTCCTCCAGGGAGGAGTACATATTCAGTTCCTTCAATCTGTCTTCATAGGACTTGTGATGCAATCCATGCACCATCTTTGTTGCCCTCCTCTGAACCTTCTCTACCCTGTCTATGTCCTTACGTAGGTAAGGTCTCCAGAACTGTACACTGTACTCCAGGTGGGGCCTCACTAGTGTCTTGTATAGTGAATTATGACCTCCCTTTTCCTACTGGTGATGCCCCTGCCTATACATCCCAGCATCCTATTTGCTTTACCTGCTGCCTTGTCACACTGTTTCCCTACCTTGAGGTCATCAGAGATGATAACCCCAAGATCCCTTTCCTGCTTGGTGCATGCTATATCCTCACCCCAACTGATATATTGTGCCAGGGTTTTTGTGCCCCATATGCATTATCTTGCACTTCTTTGCATTGAATTTCAACTGCCAAACCCCTGACCATTCTTCAAGTTTCTGCAGGTCCCTTCTCATTCTGTCTACACCCTCTGGTGTGTCTACTCTGTTACAGAGCTTTGTGTCATCAGCGAACAGTGAAATTCTGCCTTCTAGGTCCTGTAATGTCACTGATGAAGATGTTGAATAGGACCGGTCCCAGCACTGATCCCTGTGGTACCCCACTGGTCACTCTTCCTCTGTGGAGTGACAGCCATTTACCACCACCCTCTGTGTCCTGTCACCCAGCCAGTTACTTACCCACCACACTACTGTCCTGCCCACACCCATATTCCCCAGTTTGTATAATAGTCTTCTATGTGGCACAGTGTCAAAGGCCTTGCTGAAGTCCAGATAGGCCATGTCCACTGCCCTCCCCTGATCCACCTCTCTAGTCACCCAGTCAAAAAATTCAATGAGGTTGGTCTGACATGACCTCCCCCTGGTGAAACCATGCTGCCTTGGATCCTGTAGTCCATTGACAACCAGATGTTCCACCAGTAGGAAGGTTAAGCTAGGAGATGGAAGTTGGAGAGGAGGGGAGTACCTTAGGAGCTTTAAGTGCCATGACAGTGGCATGCGCTTGAGGTCAGCAGATGGGACTTAAGCCTGGTGCGGAAGTTCATGAGTGAGGAGGAGGCCTGGACCTGGGGATGGAGCTTGTTCCATTGGCAGGCTGCTTGGGAGGAAAAGGATCTTCCGCCAGTGTTTGTCCTGCCCTAGGGACTTCTAATAGCGTTCTATCTGAGGTCCTTAGATTCCTTGGGTTGTGTTTGAGAGTTATGGTCCCAGCAATGCTTGGTGGGCGTGGGGTTTGGAGGAAGCTTGTAGGCCTGGACAAGCAAGGGTGTTGATGAGGCGACCAATGTAGATGTGAAGATTGGCCAAAGTGTCACAGTGGTGACGCTCTCGGTGGTCTAAGGTTGTGAAACGAAGCTATTTTATTATATAGGGTTTGCATCCTGGTAATCTCTTGTTTAGCCATGCCCTGTATAATAGGGGCTGCAAAGCTCAGGTTGGGTAGAAGGATGCTGGTAGCTATAGAGAGCCTGGCTTCAGGGATGAGTTGGTCCCTGAGTCGGTACAGGGTGCCAAGTTTCCGATGTAGGGTCCTGGTGACCTGGTCCACATGATCCTTGTATGTGATATTCTGATCAAACATGAGGCCTAAGTATTTAAGTGAGGGGACTATGTTAATGGCTTTACCAGAGAGTGAGGTTAAGGAGAGGGATGAGGACCTGTCAAATCCTAGGGATCTTGGCCCAAATAGCATTGCCTTTGTCTTGTCGGCATTTAGTACCATTCTGTTCTTACATAGCCAAGTCTCTAGTGAAGTGAGATCCTTTTGGAGTAGAGGGCCTAGGGCAATCACGTCATGGAGGGGTCGGAAGATCACAGTATCATCAGTGTACTGCACAACCGAGCTCTCCCTGCAGTGGGTACGCAGGTCATTGGTAAACAAGGAAAACAGGAGGGGGCCTAGAATTGAGCCCTGAGGTACACCCTGGTTAAGGGGTAGTGGGTCAGACATGGTCCTTTCCATGAGACCCTCTGTGCCCTGCCTGATAAGTAGCTCCCAAACCACTTCAGGGCATGATTGTCTAGGCCTATATTTTGCATTTTCTGTAGCAGCAAGTTGTGGTCGACGAGGTCAAATGCCTTGGATAAGTCTATAAAGACTGCACCAGTGGGTATCCCTTTGTCCATTGCCCTGAGAACTTCATCCGTGAAGTTAATGAGGGCAGTGTCAGTACCATGGTTTGTTCTAAATCCATGTTTGGAGGGGACAAGGAGCTGATGAGCTTCCAGGTAGTCCCTGAGTTGATTGTAGATGATTCTTTCTTGCACCTTAGCAAGTGAGCAGAGGAGGGAGATGGGCCTGTAGTTGTTGAGTTTATCCCTGAGCCCTCCTTTGTGAATAGGGACAACATTGGCATGTTTCAACGGGTCAGGGACTGCTCCTTCCCTCAGTGATTGATTGAGGAACATGGTTATAGGCCAGGCTAAGGAGGTAGCTCCTGCCTTGAGTAGCCAAGGGTTGATACCGTCGGGTCCCCCTGACCCTTTCGGTTTCAGGTTCCTCAGGAGGTTTAGTACTTCAGTGCTTTTAGCCAGTCTCAGGTGAAATGGGGGTCTTTCCATGTGAGGTGGTTCATCTCAGGTAGGGGGAGAGTCTGGGGAGACAGGCAGGTCTTGTAGGCCTCGAGGTCTGAGAAGTGCCTGTTAAGGGCAGCCGATATTTGAGAAGGGTCAGTTGTGAGCTGACCGTTAATCTCCATGGGACAGGACTCAGGCTTTTTGCTGCCCTTGATCAGGTCATCGATATGATTCCAGAATTGCTTGGGGTTGCCCAGGCTGGTTTTCTGGAGGTGTGTTAAGTAGTCTCTCTTAGCGAGTTTTTATGGCTCTCTTGGCTTTGTTCCTCAGGGCTTTGTATTCAGCGAGATCTGCCGGGAGGGAGGAGAGCCTAAACTTTTTCCAGGCTTTTTCCCGAGTAGCCATTAGGGCTTTTAGGGAGGGAGAGATCCACTTGTAGCAGCTGCCTTTAGCCCTCATTCTCTTCATTGGAGCAAAGAGGTTGGCCGCTGTGGTTAGTTCGTCTACATACAGGGTCATTCATTGGATCTGGTGTTCCTGCTGGGGATGGAGATCTCAAACATGGTGGTGGAATCCAACAGATGGTCTGATCACCACACTATTAGGTTCAGCTTCACGGCCCCCCAAATAGACCTGCCCCTACGGAGATGGTCCAGTACCACCCTTTATGGGGAGTAACCCCAGATGGTCTGATGGTGGTTCTGGACCTATCGGGTAGTGTGAGTATTAGCAGGGATCCAGATAGTCTGCTACAAGCTTATGATAAGGCAGGGGAAGAAGCTCTGGATGCCATTGCTCCTGTCCATGCTCACCCGCTTCACCCTTTGCCCTCAGTCCCTGTGGCTTGATGGGACCTTGAGGGAGCTAAGGAGAGTGGGTAGAATGGTTGAAGCATTGCTGGTGGAAACTGGGCCTGAATGAGAACAAACTTAGATTGATATCTCATTATAAGGTATATCAATCTGCGGTCTCCCGTAAGAAGGCAGAATTCCTGTCCAGGGAAATTGTAGTGGCTCAAAATTGACCAGCCTAGCTCTTCCGGACTGTGGACAGGCTGTGAAATCCAGCCTGTCTCCAGAATCAAAAAGCCTTTTCACAAGAGGAGTGTGAGGAGTTTGCTCAATTTTTTGCGTATGAGATTGTAACCATCAGGTCAGAGATCTGGGCAGCTCACTCAAATGAGCAGAGCAGAGATCGGTGTGGGATCACTAGCACCCGGTTTGTCTGTCTGGACTTGCTCATTTGGCAATCAATGATGCTGTGAAGATGGTCCAGGGCTTACAACTGACTTACTGTAGTTTGGATCCAGGTCCGATGCACCTCCTAGTAGGATGTATGGAGGCAACAGGACAAGTTCTTGCTGAGATAGTTAGGTGTTCTTTAGAGACCACAGTGTTTCCAGACACACTGAAGGAGGCAGTGGTTCACCCCCTCCTGAAAAAAAACATCTCTGGACCCTGGTTGTCTCACAAACTACAGGCCTGTCTCCAACCTGCCTTTTGTAGGAAAGGTTATTGAGAAGGCAGTTGCATTGCAGCTCAAGGGCCATCTGACCACCCATGACATCTATGATCCTCTCCAGTTCGGTTTCAGAAAGAAACATAGTACTGAGATGGTGCTGGTCTGGGTACTAAATGATCTCCTGATAGCAAGAGCTCAGTGGAGCCATTCCATCTTGGTCCTCCTTGATCTCCCTGCAGCATTTGACACTGTAAACCATGGGATGTTGCTAGAGCATCTGTGGCTTTTTTGTGGGCTGAGTGACACAGTCTTCAGATGGTTTCAATCATTCCTCACTGGCAGGACACAGAGTGTGGAGTCCGGGGTATTTTTCTCTGCTCCTCTTTCCCTGCCATGTGGGGTGCCACAGGGCTGTGTGCTTCCCCCATGTTGTTTGCAGTGTATATGATGCCATTGGGAGACATTATTAGGTGGTACGGGTTGAGTTTTCACTGTTATGCAGATGTTACTCAACTGTACCTGTCCTTTGTGCCCCGGCAATGTGATGCTGTTACAGTATTTAACAACTGTCTCTCTGAGATCCAGGATTGGAAAAGTGCCAGCTGGCTTAGGCTGAATCTGGATAAGACTGAGGTGTTGGTTGTGGACCTAGGTCGCCTGGTGGAGGGATTATCAGCTGGGCAGCCATCCAGGCTTTGGCTGGGTGGCAACCAGCTGATGACCTCTGACCTGGTGTGAAATCTGGGTGTCATGCTTGATAGCAGACTGACACTTAAGACCCAGGTGTTGGCCATTGTCAAGTCTTCATTTTATCATCTGAGGAATGTCACCCAGATAAAGCACCTGGTACCACCTGGTGATCTTCTGATGTTGGTCCATGCCTTGGTGACCTCGTGCCTTGACTACTGCAATGCTCTATACCTAGGGCTACCGGGAGTGGACCTCCTCCGCCTGCAGCAGGTGCAGAATGCGGCTGTCAGATTGTTGACATGTTCACATAGATCTGATCATGTCACAACTGTGCTCCGCACCCTGCACTGGCTGCTAGTGTGGTGGAGGATCACCTTCAAGGTTGGATTACTGACCTATAAGGCCCTACATGGACAGGGACCACGGTACCTGCAAGAGCGCCTTTGTCCCTACCGCCCCCTTCACCCTCTTCACTCCACTGACGAGGGATTGCTGGAGATTCCCAGGGTCTGTCTGACAACATCAGGAGCTAGGTCCTTTGCTTTTGCTGCTCTGACCCTGTGGAATTCTCTACCTCATCAGCTAAGGGAATGCCCATCCATTGAAGCCTTTAAATCAGCCTTAAAAATGTATTTATTTGAACTGGCTTATACTGACATTTAAACTCCTGCTACATTTTTAGATATGAGTTTTGTTTTAAATTGTTTAATTATATTGTGTAAAATGTCTCTACGATGCCTGTTCAACAACACTTTGGTCGACCGGCATCACAGCTACAGGATTTATAACAACCGCAAGTTGCTGTTAACATAAATCGTGATTGTCTCTGAGTCCATTTTATTGGAATAAATGATATACAACTTGCATATGAGAGAACAAACAGCACAGGAATGTTATTTCATAAAACTAAGTGCAAAGTAGTGCAAGTAAGTGCATTAGAACATAGTCATTGAGCCGACCTTCTACATATTATTAATTAGAAGAGGAAACCCTACTCCATTGGATACAGCACTGCTGGGATCACAGGAAAGTAATATAACCAGGTAAACCATTACCCACATACAAAGTATGCACTCACTTGTACACATACTTAAAACACATGGGACCAGAGATTGAAAAGTAGCATGGGTGTTAAGGGGGTGTTCGCCTTTGATAACCAGGTTTTGTGCCCAATTCATTGGTAGGGTCTACATTCAGAGACTCCCACAGTGTTGGGAAAACCCATTAGTGCCTGAGCACTAACATACCACTGTGCCCATGCAAATGAAGGGATCCTCCCATGCACATGGGCACAGCAGCAAATTTAGAGAGTACTGCTCCAGCGGCAAATGTCACCCAAATGGGTGCGAGTTGCCTCCATTGCAAACCCTTACTTTAACAGGATGCAAGGCCCTGTTGGCAAATGGCAGATAGTGGTACTGCAGCCACCCACCCCAACCCCCAAACCCAGTACTATGGAAGCAATGCATGCCCTGGTGGCAAGTGGCACCCTCTGTCCTCCAAACACTCATCTCTGTAATAGTTTTGTTGTCCCTGCTGTCTAGTGGCACCCCCCCCTCTGATCACCAGTCCCCATAATATACTCATTTACACTGGTGTCTAGTGGTGCTTATGTACTCCGATCACCTGTCCCTGAAGTTGTAGTGATCTCCCCAGTGTCTAGTGGTACCCTCCACACTCCAATCACCTGTCCCTCTAATATCTCTTTTGTCCCTCATGTCTAGTGACACCCCCCCGCACTCTGATCACCCATGTCTGTAATATCGCTCATGTCCCTGGTGTCCAGTAGCACCTCCACCCTCTGATCATCTGTCCCCATAATATAACTTTTGTCCCTGGTGTCTAGTGACATCCCCCACCCTCTGATCACAGGTCCCATATAGTGAGTAGTTACCCTGGTGTCTAGGGCCCCCTCAATCCCCTGGGCCACAAGGCATAGTCCCTGGTGTTTAGTGGTACTCCCCACCCATTGAGCACCTGTCACGGTACCAACCCCAAGTCTCAAGTGACAAACAGCACCCCACACTTCCAGCACCAACTGTACCATCCATACAACCCCCCAGTAGCTAATAAGATGGTTCTGTGCAGAGAGCCCGATACAATGACTGACACAGCCATCTTCTCACCTCCTCAGCTGGCCACCATGTGTGAAGACAGAGAGCACTCATGTAATACACTGCATACTGTACATGCACTCCCTGTCATCCCATACAACAGATGGCCATGAGGTGAGAAGTTGTCATATCAAGCTATCCACATGGCACCGTATTACTTAGGCATGGGGTGGTTGGCTGAGTGAGTGTGTGTTTGGTACAGGCAGTGTGGGGGCTGCTAGCCACTGTGGACTTAGGGTCGGTACGAGGATGGGTGTTCAGTGGGTGGGGGGGTACCACTAGACACCAGAGACCAACTAGGCATTGTGGCTGGCCTGAGGGATCGGGGAGGCCCCAGACACCAGGGCAACCACTCACTGTACAGGACCAGTGATCAGAGGGTGGGGGATGCCACTGCACTCCAGGGACAAGAGGAATATTACAAGGACAGGTGATCAGAGGGTAGTGGTGCCACTAGACACCAGGGACTTAAGGGATATTACAAGAATTGGTGATCGGAGGACAGAGTGAGCCACTAGACATCAGGGACATGAGGGGATATTGCAGGGACAGGTGATCAGAAGGCAGTGGGTATCACTAGAAATCAGGGAAAATGAGTAAATTACAGAAACTGGTATCAAAGTGTGAAGGGTACCACTAGACACCAAGGACAAGAGTAATATTATGGGGGTGGGTGATCAGAGGGTGGGGGTGCCACTAGACCCCAGGGAAATGACTAACAATACAGGGACAGGTGACAGGAGGGTGAAGGGTGCCAGGGAGTACATTTACATTGAGGGACCAGATGTTCAGGGCATGAAGGGGCACTCATCACTATGTTTGACCTGGTGGGCAGCCACAGGACAGGCTCAAACCTGCTGCCACTTCCCATGTAAATGAGCCCATAATGGGCATGCATATGGCCACTTAGCGCCTTGCATGCCCAATAGGCTCATTTACATTTTTTCATGGAATATCAGACCATGGGCTCCCAGTGCTGTTAGGTCTGAGGGTACAGTTCCCTTTGGGTTGCATTCAGCCCAGGTCTATATTGTGGCAGCACTACTTACCTTGGCATTGTGCTGGCATGGCCCTATATTCAATCGGATAGTGCCAGTGTGCTATCAGACTGAATATAGCAACCTCTGAGTCGGGCTCAAGTGCAAGTACATCGCAAACCTTTGCACTCCATTTTTAGCAAATTTGAATAACTGACCCATGCAATATATCATATATGTAGCCCACCCCCTCCCCAGTGTCTAGGAGTATTAAATGGTAGCAGTTTGTGGGGAGGGGGTGGCCACAGCAGAAACCATACCAAAATGGTTTATGTTTGTGTTAGTTCATTATGCCCACCGAGGTGCTGGCATCTTCAGGTGCTGGGCTAAAAGTAAAACAGGTTAACTTGCACTGTCACTCCACAGAAATAACTTCAGTCCACACAAATGTAAACAAACTGTGGGTTCCCATTTAATTTTAAAACAGTAAAATGCCACTCCATGGAGCAATAATTAATCAGTGGGGATTTGGCAGCATATTTCCAGACCGATATGGTTTTATAATTTGGGCGTCTTTTCCTGGATCGCTATGGTCTCGCATTTCCAGGCAGCTTTGTTCTGGACCGATATGGTCTCAGTCTTTACACAACACAGTTCATAATCTACTCATATCTCTCACTCTGCCAGCCTAAGTGCTGGCTGGTTTCGGACATCCCTGAAGATACTGGCACTTCTGGTCTGCTTTTTACCTTGTGCTTCCAATGGGTCTCCCTGCAGAACCACAGGCCTCACAGTTCAGGGTCACAGACTCCCTCTTGACCTCCTGGCCAAGTTCTTCTTACTCCCTAAGGCAACTGTCCCCTGATGCTGGCGACACATCCCTCCAAGCAACCCGCCACAGCACATCATTCCTTCACTCTTAGTCTCTGGGGCTTATAGCTGAGGCCTCCCATTCCACCCATTCTCTGCAGCTATCTCCACCATTTTCATTTTCTCTGCAGCTCCCACAATGGCAGGCACCAACCAGAAGAGGAGCCAACCCACAGCAGCCACCACAAAGCCCAAGGCTTTCCAGTATCTCTCTCTCTGCAGCAGAAAAACCCTAAAGGGACTCGACAGAGTGGGCAATCCCACCCACCCAACCGTATCTCTTCCCCTGTCTCTCTTCTCTCCTCTCCACTTCTGATCTCTCATAGCAGCAATCAGCTGCATGCCAGAGGAGGCAATCACCCCTGCCTGGCCCTCTCTCTCTCTCTCTCTCTTCTCCCTGTTTCTCCTGTACAAACTGGAATGACCTCCCTCAAATCCCACAAAATCCCAGGGTTAAGTATCCCCATGCACCCATGGCGACCTCTCAAACTGCATCAGGCCCTGACATGTGGCAGAGGGGTTAACCCATTATGCACCAGGCCATTTTAGCCCAGAATAATCCCCACCCAGTGCAAGTAATGTACACTCCCCAAAAGGGAGGGGTTACACATATAAACACTTAAAACATACATACACTCTATAAGCACATATACAGTCACCACACACACACACACACACACACACACTCAAAACTCATATGTACTCCCCCATAAACTCAAAATACACATGCAGTCCACACACACATACACAGACAAACCCACATACTCATTTAAAACACACATGCACTCCAACGTACATTCAAAACATACATGTATTCTTTGCACACAGTCTACCACTGCTTTGCACTAGACAAATGCAGCAAATTACTGTTAAAACAAAAAGTGTGGAGCCACTAGTTTACACATTCTTTATATACAGTAATTTCCCAGATTAGCATGCTGCAGCGTAACAAATGAAGTTGTTTGGTGGAGGTTCTTTGGCTTTTGACTTTTATTCAGTTGCAAATTCACATCCTGCAAGGTCTACATGGAAACAAGATTCAGTAAGGTGGGGTTATCCGTAATAGACAATAGTTTAATACTGGACTGGTTTGCCCTTATCAGAAACACTGAACATTTCAACATATTGTCAGGGAAGACAGTGGTGTCTCTGCATGTGGTGTTTCCAGTTTACAATATCTCACCTTAAACACTTAAGGTCACTGTATAAAACTGCACAAAACTGTGAAACTTTCTAGAGAAGAGTTTCAGGTACTTTCCAACTACTGAAGTGACTCAAAGGACTTGATGAGTTAGGTCACTGCAACAAAAGTATTTGAAATTCACTGCAAGACAGAACTCCAGTGCTATTACAAAAATAGATATATGGAGAGAGAGAATATCTGATAGCAAACAGAACTGTTTTGTAGCCAAAACTGAGTAGTGCAGTATGCGGGGCAAGCAGGACTGACCTGTGGGACAGCCAAAAGCTGTGGGACAGGCTCCAGTCCAGGTTATAACTACTGACTGCTTTTAAAGTTTTGTGTGAGAGTCTGTACTCTTAACAAGTAAGAAATTGCTAGCAGTACCCCCTTTTAACTAGGGAATGAGAGTCCTTGTCAGGACAACAATATATGGAGCTGTGTAAAGTGTTAAACTGAGCCTGTATGCCAAATCTATCTCTCAGCTACTAGAGCTATACTACTGCAGGTGTTTTTAGAGGGAAAACACTAGTCTCCTAGCGCTATATTCGGGATGCCTGTAATTGGTCAGTGATGTGACTTCTGGGTCCCGAATATAAAAACCGATTGCAGCCATGAGGTGAGCGGGTGATGAGTGACACACTTGACCAGCTGGACTAGGGGGCCAAGGAAATGATCTGTTATTTGTTAAACAGGCACAGGATCCTAGTTTGAAACCACATCAGCAGTAAGTGCAATATTAAGCAAAAAGAATGACTAGTGAAGTAGCGGATAGGCTGATTCTAACTCTAAATACAGGGCAATTGTTATCAAGTTGTGGTAAATGTAAGCATGTGATCGACACTGTTAACAGCCAAACTGATATAAATTGTCCCAACTGCTTGGAAATTAAAACTTTAAAAGATACCATTTCAACCATAAATGCAGAACTACAAAATGTTTGAGAACTGAGTGAGCTTGAACATTTTGTAGACAATATGGTCAGAGGCCTTCCAACTCCTTTGCATATTTGAGAAGGAGTCATCAGCAGTTGTTTCTGCACAGAATAGTACGTGTCAGTGCAGTTTGGGAAAAGAAGCAATGCTAACAAACTGTCAATCATCCCATGTTCAGGTTGATACCCCCATTCCTCTCCCTTCATCAGAGCTACTGCCCTCTACCACTCAGGACCCAACTATATCTAACAAAAGAAGTAGAGATCCATTTACAGGTGTTGAAGAGGGATGGGACTCCATTCCTAAATGAAAATTTAAAAAGGGTAGGAGAGCAGGCTGTATAAATAGTAAAACATACAATTCTACTCTTTACAATGTTGAAAGCAATTATTTGGAAACTAGCAATATTTTCTCCCCTCTTGCTACGATGTACTCTGATTCTGGACTCACAAGGAATGATATTAATACTACATTACCTACATTTATTATAGGGGATTCCATCATTAAATATGTTGATTCACAAATAAGCAATAAATATACATTAGTTCATTGTTTCTCTGGTGCACGATTTGAGGATATTTAGTTAAGAATTGATAAATTAGTCTCCCAACCAGCAAATGTAATTCTACATGTAGGCACCAATAACGTGGAGTACTCCCATGAAAAGACATTTGCTCTGATATTATTAATTTAGGGAAGACTATTAAAACAAAAAACTGTAATGTCTTTATTTCTTGAATTCTTCCTATTCCACGTGCCAGACAAGAAAAAAAATAACACCATAGAATGAATCAACGCAAGATTAATAAACTGGTGCTCATCTGAAAATTTGACATTTATTAATAATTGGAGAGATTTTAATAAAAATCATAAGTTATTCACCAGAGATGGTCTGCATCTTAATAATAGAGGGGTAAATGAACTTTGTAGACAATTTCAGCTACATGTGCCATCAGTTAGCTTAAACTGGTAGTAGAGGGGGAAATTGTAGTCAACAGCTGTCACCACTTCATTGAACAAATTCAAAAGAATAATCTTAATATACAACTCTTAAATGCTCATAGCTTAGGTAATAAATTTGATAAACTAACATTAAGAATAAAAACAGAGCTTCCAGATGTAGTTGGCATTATAGAGACCTGCTGGCCAAAAGAGCCAGCTTGGGTAAAGTCTGTCACAGGTTACACCCTGTTTCATCTAGGTAGGGAAAACTGAAAAGGTGGAGGAATTGCACTATTTGTAAACTCTAATCTGATAGTGAATAATATTTCAAGTAAAATTAAATCTACATCAGACTTCACTGAATCACTTTGGGTGAAAACCAAAAATTTAGAAAATAAAAATGTTATATTGGCATATGCTATAGAGCACCAAATTCACAAAAAGAACTACTAAGTGAAATAATGGTTGAAATGGGGAAAGCAGCAGATTTAGGGAGCATCATATTATAGGGTGACCTGAATCTAGATGACATAAACTGGGAAAACAGCTCAACTTCGCATTCTACATCTATGGAGTTCTTAGAATTATGTGAAGAACTAAATCTAAAACAGCATATAGCATCTCCGACTCAGGGTGCAAATATTATTGATATAGTTCTATGTAGTAAATCCCTAAAAATGACAAACTGCTCAGTTTCAACACCAATAGGTAACAGTGATCATAATTCTGTTGCTTTTTTCTAGAATTCATGTTTTTTGAATCTGAAAAAATAACAGAAATATTTGCCTACCATAAAGGAAATAAAAACGAATTGAATACAGTTTTAGCGACTATTAACTGGAATGAACATCTAAACTCTAATGATATAGAAGTTGTGTGGTCTTCTTTTAAATCTATCATTCTTGAAGCAGCAAATAAATTTATCCCAAAAATTAAAAAAAAAGGAAATCCCATTTTCATCCAAAATGGCTCTCTAAAAAACTACTGCAAATTATGAAAAAAAAAAGATTATTCAAAAAATATTCTGGCAATAAGTGTGAAAAAATGTTTTCAGCAATTAAAGCTATTCAAAAAAATGCAAAAAAAGAAATTAATAAGACAAAATTAGGGATGGAAAAAGATATTGCCTCACAGGCACAGAAGGGTATTAATTTAATGTTCAGTTACATTAATTCCATCAAAAAACAAGAATGTAAGTAGTTAGAACCACTAAGTATAAATGGATCTGATATTTCCCATCCAAAACATATGGCTGACACACTAAACTCACACTTCTGTAAATCATTCATTACTACAGTTTCAGACATAGTTACTAATCAAGGTACAATGCTAGGTCATAAGGATATGTCTAGTGAAATCATTAAAGATAAGTTAGATACCACCATGAAAGGGTCCTCTCCAAGACTAGACAGAATCTCTGGAGGTATGATCCACTTAAGGAAAGACCATCTAGTTGCGCCTTTAAAAATTCTATACGAAAAAAGGTTACATTTTGGCACAGTTCCTTCTGAGTGGAAGGAAACCAATGTGACACCGTTATCTAAAAAAGGAGATGAGTTCTCCAGATAATTACCATCCCATAAGTCTTACATCTATATTTTGTAAAATACTGAAAAAAAAATCATCAAAGATGAGATCACACCAACAATAACTACCCTAGATCTCACTCAGCATGGTTTTGTTAAAGGATGTTCAGTCAATACTAACTTGGTAGGGTTTTATGATTACATTAGTGATTTAATTGATAAAAAAAGTTCTTGCGATGTAGTCCCTTTGGACTTCAAAAAAGCATTTGATTTGGTACCACATGGCGCACTTATCCAAAAAATGCACTTTCACCAAATTAATCCCTTGATTGTGAATTGGACTGCAAATTGGCTTCAAGACAGGAAACAAAGGGTAGTTACTGATGGTCATAAATCCACCTGGAGACTAGTCACCAGCGGGGTTCCTTAGGGGTCTGTTTTGGCACCGATAATATTTCAAATATTTATTTCCAATCTATCACATAACATTCTTAGTAAATTCACTAAATATGCTGATGATTGTAAATTGATTAATATCTCTAACACTCTAGAAGACTGTGAAACTATTCAAAGAGACCTATTATCATTAGAATCTTGGTCACAAAAATGGAACCTGGGGTTTAATATTTCAAAATGTACAGTTCTTCATTTCGGAAAAAATAATCTCAATACCCAGTATTGCCTCTATAATGAACCTATAACTAGTAAGGCTCATGAAAGAGAGTTAGATAGCACTGTGGAGTCTAACTTAAATTTTGATATCCACATTACAAACACTGTTAACAAAGCAAATAGAATGTGGTGGGCAAATAGACACAATATAACATCTAAAGACCCAGCAATACTTCTGCCCCTTTATCATGCATATGTTAGACCACATTTTGACTGTATGTCTCAACTATGGTGCCCCTATAAACATAGGGACATAAATAGAATAGAGAAAATTCAGCGCATAATCACAAAATCAGTTATTGTCGATAAGTCTCTTTCCTTTGAAGACAGATTGTCTAAAATGAGTCTAATGTTGCTCGAGCAGAGACAATTTAGATGGGACCTACTGTTTGCATGGGACGTCATACAGGATGATAGTTTGATGTATGAAAGTGGGTTGAACTTTAAGCAAATTACTGTTAACACCAGAGATCATTCACTACAATTGTCAAAAAGCAAATTTAATACTAAGAAAAAAGCAGGATTTTTCTCTCAGAGAATTGTGACCTTGGATTAGTTTACCAATTAAAGTTATTATCAGTTCAAATAAAAATACATTTAAAAAAAGGTTGGACAATTACCTACTGTCAAGATAGACAGATAATTCCACAACTATATGTAAATCAGGAGCCTGATAAGCATATCGCCTTTTGCTCCTTATTTGTTCTTAGTATGGTTCTTAAAATGTCTGACAGCAAAGTGTTGTAGAGAAGGAAATATGCCATTTAGGGGCTAACAAGATCATAAAACCATGAGCCTGAAATGTGAGGTGCCCTTATGAGTTTGTTAGAAACATTGAAACAGAATTTGACTGCAAATAAGGATCGCTTGGCCCATCCAATCTGCCCATTTCTCCCTACCTGCACTACTATCGTGGACCATGCACAATCTACAGCTCTTTCTCTCTCCCCCTTTCCTTTACACTATGATTCCCTTGTGTGTAGCCCATCCATTTTTGAACCACACCACTGTTTAAGTTCCCACCACCTCCGCTGGAAGGCTGTTCCAGGAATCCACTCTTTCTGTGAAGTACTTCCTCACATCCATCTTGAATCAACCACCCTTAAATTTCATAGCATGTCATCTCATTCTTGAGCACCTTTTCTGGCAGTATAACCTAGAGGTTAGAGTAACAAGCTCTGCATGAACTTGGTACATCCAGCAGACCTAGGTTTGATTCCCACAACCTCCACTTGCATACTGTGTGACTCTGAGCAAGTCATTTAACCTCCCCAGTGCTCCCAGGTTGCCCCTGAAAACAGGCACTTGTGCCTAGTGGGCCTTACCTGGTTACCAAAGAATAAAAACAAAACAAATACTTGCCTTCTGTACCTTATTTACCCCAGTGAGATATTTAAAGGTCTCTGTCATATAGTCCCTTCCTCCTTTGTTCCAGAGTGTACATATCGAGGTACATTAGTCTCTCCTAGTAGGGTTTTTGATGCAGACCCTGCACCATTTTAGTTGCCCTCCTCTGGACCACCTCCACTATGTCTATGTCTTTCTGGAAATACATTCTCCAGAACTGGACACAGTACTCTATGTGGGGTCTCACCAGTGATCTACCAGTGCCCACAGAAGGTAATAGTGAAAGGAACACATTCTGAAGAAAGGGGGGTTACTAGTGGAGTACCTCAGGGCTCAGTACTGGGTCCAGTCCTCTTTAACGTCTTTATAGGTGACATTGCAGAGGGTCTGGAAGGAAAGGTATGCCTCTTTGCAGATGACACAAAGATCTGTAACAGAGTTGATACACAAGGGGGGTAGAAAGGATGAGAAGGACTTTGCAAGATTGGAGGAATGGTCAGACATATGGCAACTAGATTCAATGCAAAGAAGTGCAAAGTAATGCACCTGGGAAATAAAAATCCAGGAGAAGAGTACACAATAAGGGGAGGTACTAATGACAACAATAATGGAAAGGATCGGGTGTAGTCATATCACAGATGACCTAAAGGTGGGTAAGCAATGTGAGAAGTCAGTAAGGAGAGCTAGGGGATACTGGGATGCATAGGGAGGGGCATCACAAGTAGAAAACGGAAGTGGTTATCCTCTATACAGACAGTTAGTGAGACCCCATCTGAGTACTGTGTGCAGTTTGGAGACCTCATCTATGCAAGGACATAGACAGGATGGAAGCAGTCCAGAGGAGGCAACTAAAATGGTGCAGGGTCTACATCAGAAACCATATGAAGAGAGAGACTGAGAGAGCTTAATATGTATCCCTTGATGAAAGGAGGGACGGGGACATGATAGAAACTTTTAGTACCTCAAGGGAATCAACAAAGTCCAGGAGGGTAGCATCTTTCAGAAAAAGAGATGTGTAGGAACAAGGGGCACAATTTAAAGTTAGAGGGTACGCTCAGGGTAATGTGAAGAAATTATTTTCATGGAGAGTGGTGGACGCATGGAACCGCCTTCCTGAAGAGGTTGTGGGGTCTAAAACAGTGGGGGAATTCAAACATGCATGGGACAGACATAAGTCAGTTATAGTGGGGGGGTTGCAGGAAGTAGGCTATTGGTTAACTAGAATCTGCAGCTTATCCAATAGGTAGGGAAATGGGCAGACTGGGTGGGCCAAGTGGTCCTTATCTGCCGTCAAAGTCTATGTTTCTATGTTTCTATCTATACAAAGGCAACACCACCTCCCTCTTTCTGCTGGTGATACCTCTCCCTATGCAACCCAGCATTCTACTAGCCCTCCCCACTGCCTTGTCACACTGCCTGGCCACCTTTAGGTCATTGGAAATGATTATCCCCAGGTCTCTTTCTTCCTTGGTTGTCATCAATACCACTCCAACTATTTTGTACTCCACACCTGGGTGTCTGTGCCCTATATGCATTATTTTGCACCTTTCCCCTTGAAATCCTGCAGCCATACCTTTGATCACTCCTTTAGTTTTTGCAGGTCTCTGCTCATCCTTTCACCTCCCCAGATTGTCTGCCCTATTGCAGATTTTGGTGTCATCTGCAAAGAGGCGGTCCTTCCCTTCCAGCTCCTCTGCATTGTCACTTATAAATACATTGAAGAGGACCGGTCCTAGCACTGATCCCTGTGGCACCCCACTGGTTACCCTCCCTTCCTTGGAGTGAACTCCATTTACTATCACCCTCTGTAAATAATTGTAGGTAAATCAGGATTTAAACCCATACCTCATGGATCACAGCTTTGTGCCCTAACCACTAGACTATGCAGGTTGGTAAAAGTAAATTTGGTTGAGGGATGACTTTTATTCAGTTCTAAAGATAAACTCCACCCAGCCAGTGACTTGAGACCTGGACCCTCAGATAGTAATAGTTAGGATCCAAGACAGCAATATGTCATGAGTATACTCCACTTTGTAGCGGATATTTTATGCATTGCTGTACATTTATACAGTTTCTGTTTGTGCCATGTGTATGGCATGAATGGCAGATGTGATTTTTTGTTATGGTTATTTATTTTGGTTTTTGCTTTCGGTAGGGCTTATAGGATAATACTATATGTTTAATATGTGAATTAGGCATGATATTTATATTTTAATAAGGTATTTATTTCATGCATTATTAACGTGTTATTAAGGTAGTTATTGCATATATTAATAAGGTAGTAATAATGTGTTTCATGTCAATTGGCTGGGATATAACACTGAAGTACCATCAGATATGGGGCAATATCTGAATGCTTTTTATGTCAGAAGAGGGCCAATCTATGTAAAAAAAACAATTTTTCTTTCTTTCTGTACATACTATGTATATGCACATATCTATATATTGAAAAGCACTACATTCATGCATACATTAGGCTTGAAAAAAACACAAAGTGGACAGTGTAAGTACATGAAAAAGAAAATGGGGTCAACGTCTAATGAATTTTGGCAAATCAGTAGTGTGATGTTCTATGGGGATTTCCACCCGAATGCGCATCCCTAACACCAAGTCTCTTGACCCAAGGACTCATAGGTCCTAACTTACTTTACACATGGTCCTGTGGGCTCTACAGTAATCAGAAACTAAGTCTTACCTTTGGGCCCTGCTCACAGTTGGGCACCAACTATCCTAGATACCCTGTATCAAACATATTAAACATAAAATCATATGAACTAGCTTCATAACAGGATATTCAGTGCCATTTTGGCCCTGTACCATAAACAAGCTCTATCTGACACTGCATTAAACCAGACACCCACTGCCCTTCATGCCCTGTACCAAACATGAAAGTGAGTACTAACTATTGTCCTATTGTAACACGTAGGGCCATTTAGGCCCTGCACCATTAATAAGCACTGATTAGATTTCACAGGGCTCAAAGGATCCAGTGTGATGCCAAACACCCAGTACTCTACAGTCCATGATCTCAAAAATAACATGTTTCAAAGCACGTCCAGATTTGCACCACAACTATTTTCTGGTGCACTCACAAAACCACAAAAAAATATCACAAAATCATTTCCACAACTAATGAAACATGAGCCACAGCCACAGCCCCCAAAAAGTTCAGGTTTCTTCGCTTGCATCTCAAAAGTATTTTTTTCTGCCAGATATTTGGAATTTTACAATGTAAAAACACAAAAAAGGATCACCTTCATCCCTTAAACCGTCATCCACACAAGTTTCAATAGTGAAAGCTAACTTACTTTCAAATACAAAATTCAAATACATAATCATAGCTACATAGATACTGTCAGTAGATAAGGGCCTTGTGGCCCATCCAGTCTGCCTTATCCCTCTTTCTAATGCTTAAGGTACCCTAGATGCTACAAGCCCCCCCCCCTTCACCCTAGCTTGATAATTCCCATGTGCCTATCCCATGCATTCTTGAATCCCTGAACCATGGCCACCCCAACCACTTCCTGGGGGAGGCTGTTCCATCTCTCCACCACACTTTCAGTGAAGTAGAATTTCCTCAAGTTCCCTGTAACTTCCCCCCTTTTAGTCACATGCTGTGCCCCCTTGTTCTGCTATTTCCCTTCATGTGAAAGATGCTCCCCTCTGGTACTCTGTTGATCCCCTTTAGATATTTGAAGGTCTTTATCATGTTCCTCCTCTCTCTCCTTTCCTCCAGGGAGTACATATTGAGAGCTCTGAGTATCTCCTCATATGACTTATGCTGCATCCCTGACACCATTTTTGTCACCCTCCTCTTTACCGTCTCCATCCTGTCTATGACTTTTTGGAGATGGGGCCTCCAGAACTGAACACAGTACTCCAGATGAGGCCTTAATAGGGAGTTGCACAACAGTACCTCCACTTCCCTCCTTCTACTTGTTATACCACTCCCTATGCACCCTAGCATTCTGTTAGCCTTTCCAACTGCTTTGTCACACTGTTTAGCCACTTTGAGGTTGTCTTCTATGACTACCCCTAGATCCCTTTCCTCTGTGGTTTCCTCCAGTGTTACCCCGTCTAGTTCACACTCAACCCTAGGATTCCCTCTTCCTAGGTGCATAATCTTGCACTTTTTTGCATTGAAACCCAATTGCCATTCATTGCACCATTTTTCTAGCCTCTTCAGATCCCTCCTAATTTTTTCTATACCTTCCTGTATATCTATCCTGTTACATAGCTTTGCATTATCCATGAACAGGCTCACCCTCCCTTCTAGACTCTCTGCAACATCGCTTATGAAGACATTGAAGAGCATCAGCTTTTAGTATTTTAAATTGTCACAAAATCAAAAGAAATGATGAAATCCAGAATGCACATTACAAAACCTAATTCATCAGTCATAAATCTTTAAAGTCTTTATTTACACCCACAATTGAAATCTGTCTTGATACAACCTAAGCAAGAATCTTTATTTCACCCTAAACAACCATGCAAACCTGAAAACTCTCATCCACTTCAACTGCCTATTTTCATTACACAAAAAAATTATTTTTTCTTTGCCTTCATGACCTATCACTCCCACAAAACTTAAAATATTATCTTACAAAACTAGTTTAGAATGATACCACATAAAAATGGTTTTATGAAAATGTGCTTATCCTTAAACAGAAACAATTTTTGTTAATAACTCAAAAATGGAAACATATTTCACAAAAAAAAACTATGGGTCAAAGTCTATCAATGCTGACAGTTTCACATTACATATTCCAATCATTTTTGTGCTATTGATGAGCAGAAAAGGGTCATAGTTTGGGTTTTTATGTATTTTCAGTCTTCTAGAACTTTGCAACCACTGAACCAGTTATTGACAAATTTATAAGATCTAGTAATCTGGGCACCAAATCCATGCATGCTACACATCAGGAGACTCAGTTTTAATAATGGCCAAGTTATAAATGTGCAAAAATTGAGGTTTAACATTAAACTGCCTACTCACTCTCATGAAACCTTAAATATCATCTTATAAAGCCAGTTTTAGCATTATGCTGCCAGCTCAATCCCAATATACAGCTGCTATCATGCCATCTCTTTCTCTCCATACACATATATAGTAGTTCAAGTTCAGGTTTGTGTGTTAGAGTTGATAACCCCAAGGAGGACCCCAGGCCTGATTAGCCAAGACTCAGGACAGCCAAAACAGTAAAGTTTTTTCTTTTTGCTGCTTGTAGAGTGGGGGTGGGGTGTTAGGGTTGGAAACCCTAACACCACATGTCCCTACTTTTGTTGGTTTAACCTTAACTGGTGCATTAATGAAGATTTCTACAATAAATTTATTTACTTTTTGAAACAGTTCAATTGTATCATGGAATTTATCTGAAAGATCCAGGGCTCAAGTCCCTGGCTGGATGGAGTTTATCTTTAGAACTTATTAAAAGTATTCCCTCAACCGAATTTACTTTTACCAGCTTGCACAGCCTTGTGGTAAGGGCACAAAGCTGTGATCCATGAGGTATGGGTTTAAATCTATTCCTATTCCTGCAATAGGGTGTACATTCTGGGGAGGTGGAAAGGATGAATAGAGACTTGAGAAAACCAAAGGAGAGTCAAAGGTATGGCAACTGCATTTCAAGTGAAAAAGTGCAAAATAATGTACTTAGGCCACAGAAACCCAGGGTCAGAGTACAAAATAAGTGGAGTGGTATTGATGACCACAAAGTAAGAAAGAGAACTGGGGGTAATCATATCGGATGACCTAAAGGTGGCCAGACAGTGTGGCAAGGCAATAGGGAAGGCTAGGAATGTTGAGGTACATACAGAGAGGTATTATCAGCAGAAAGATGCAAGTAGTGTTGCCTCTGTATAGATCACTGGAAGATCATAGATACTTAGATACATAGATGTTATCGGCAGATAAGGGCCTTTTGGCCCTTCCAATCTGCCCTATCCCTCTTTCTAATGCTTAAGGTACCCTAGATGCTACAAGCTCCCCCCTTTCACCCTAGCTTGATAATTCCCATGTGCCTATCCCATACAATCTTGAATCCCTGAACTGCGGCCACCCCACCACTTCCTGGGGGAGGCTGTTCCATCTCTCCACCACACTTTCAGTGAAGTAGAATTTCCTCAAGTTCCCTGTAAGTTCCCCCTTTTAGTCTCATGCTGTTCCCCCTTGTTCTGCTATTTCCCTTAATGTGAAAGATGTTCCCCTCTGGTGCCCTGTTGATCCCCTTTAGATATTTGAAGGTCTCTATCATGTCCCCCCTCTCTCTCCTTTCCTCCAGGGAGTACATATTGAGAGCTCTGAGTCTCTCCTCATTCGACTTATGCTGCATCCCTGACACCATTTTTGTCACCCACCTCTGTACCGTCTCCATCCTGTCTATGACTTTTTGGAGATGGGGCCTCCAGAGCCGAACACAGTACTCCAGATGATGCCTTAATAGGGAGTTGTACAACAGTACCTCCACTTCCCTCCTTCTACTTGTTATACCACTCCCTATGCACTCTAGCATTCTGTTAGCCTTTCCAACTGCTTTGTCACACTGTTTAGCCACTTTGAGATTGTCTTCTATGACTACCCCTAGATCCCTTTCCTCTGTGGTGGCCTCCAGTGTTACCCCAACTAGTTCATATTCAATCCTAGGATTTCCTCTCCATAGGTGAATAATCTTGCACTTTTTTGCATTGAAACCCAATTGCCATTCCTTACACCAGTTTTCTAGCCTCTTCAGATCCCTCCTCATTTTTTCTATACCTTCCTGTGTATCTAACATGTTACCTAGCTTTGTATCATCTGTGAACAGGCTCATCCTCCCTTCTAGGCCCTCTGTAATATTGCTTATGAAGACATTAAAGAGCACTGTTCCCAGTACTGATCCCTGGGGTACTCCACTTGTTACCTGTCCCTCCTATGAGCTAGCCCCATTTGCCACCACTCTTTGTGTTCTGTTACTCAACCAGTTTTTAGCCCATGTGACCACCTCTGTCCCCACCCCCAGATTTGCTATTTTGTGGATTAGTCTCCTTTGTGGGACTGTGTCGATGGCCCTCCTGAAGTCCAGATAGGCCACATCTACTGCTATGCCCTGGTCTATTTCCTTTGCCACCTACTCAAAGAAATCAATCAAGTTGGTCTGGCATGATCTCCCTGCCACGAATTCATGTTGGCTTGGGTCCAGCAGCCCCCTTGTCTCTAGGTAGTACACTAGCCTTTCCTTAAGTAGGGTTTCCATCATTTTACCTACTATCAAGGTCAAACTGACCAGGCGGTAGTTTCCTGCCTCTTCCTTGCTACCACTTTTATGCAGGGGTGCCACTTGTGCCCTCCTTCACTTCTCCAGAACCATGTCTGTTTCCAGTGATCCACTGAACAGCTTAGCCAGAGGTTTAGCCAGTTCCTCCCAGAGCTCCTTTTGGATTCTCAGATGTATCCCATTGGGCCCCATAGCTTTATCCACCCTAAGCTGTTCTAGTGCTCCTTTTTCCTCAGTCCTCTGAAAAAGGTCTAATGTCTGCCTAATCTCCCTGTTTGCCCTGCTTCACTAATGGGGGACCATCCCCATTGTCTTCTTCTGTGAATACAGAGCAGAAGTAGTTGAGGACAGTCACCTTGTCAATGTCTTTCTCCACTACCCTGCCTCCCTCCCTCTTCCCTAAGTCTCACCATCCCTCCCCTGTCTTTCTTCTCTTGTTAATATACCTAAAGAATGCCTTCCCTCCTTCCTTCACTGATTTAGCTAGCTTTTCCTCAGTTTCTGTCTTTGCTGCCCTTACTGCCTTGTTCACTTCCCTTCATTTTTCCAAGTATTCTTACCTGTCTTCCTTGCTTTGTGTTGCCTTGTACCTCAGAAATGCCATCTTTTTTCCTCTTTCTAGATCTGCTACTCCCCTCGAGAACCACAGTGGTTTCCTCTTTCTTTTGCTCTTGCTGTAGGGCCTGGCACAATGGTTTGCTACTAGGTGTAGGGTTTCCCTTATCTTATCACACTGTTCCACTACTCCCCTTATGTCATCGTATCCCTGCATAGCCTTCCTGAATTTGTCCTTCATCTTACTGAAGTCTGTCCTCCTGAAATCCAGGGTTCTAGTCCTTGTGTGGTTAGCCTTCTGTGACATCCTTATGGTAAACACCACAGCTTGATGGTCACTAGTCCCTAGGCTGTCCCCCACTCTGACTTCCTTTATCTTGTCCCCATTGCTTAGGACAAGATCCAGAATTGCATTCTCCCTTGAAGGCTCCCTCACTAGCTGTGTGAGACCTGCCCCTTGCAGGGATTGCAGGAATCCCTTACTCCTGGCTGAGGCTGCCATCGGGCTGCTCCAATCCACATCTGGCAAGTTGAAGTCACCCATCAGCAGCAATTCACCCTTTGTTGCCATGTTCTCTATAGTCTCCAGCAGTTCTCTGTCTACATCCTCCACCTGCCCTTGAGGCTTGTATATCATTCCAGTTCTAAATACTATTCCCCTTCCCACCTCCAGGGTTACCCACAGCACCTCTGCTTTCCCCCCTTGTCTTGTGCAACTGTCGCTTTTATCCCTTCCCTGATGTACTATGCCACCCCTTCCCCTTCTTGCCTTCCCTGTCCCATTTGTGCAGTGTGTATCCTGGAATGGCTAGCTCCCAGGCATGGTTGCTATTGCATCATGTCTCTGTGACAGCCATGATATCCAGGTCCTCAGAGACCATTAATGCCAAAAGTTTTGGAATTTTGTTACCCAGACTGTGAGCATTGGTGCACATAGCCTTCAAGATCCTACCTAGAGTACTGTGTCCAGTTCTGGAAGCCACATCTCTGGAAGGACATAGATATAGTGGAGGCAATCCAGAGGAAGGCAACTAAAATGTTGCAGGGTCAGCATTAAAAACCATATGAGGGGAGACTAAAGGACCTCAATATGTACACCCTGGAACAGAGGAGGGAAGGGGATATGACAGAGACCTTTAAATACCTCACTGGGGTAAGCAAAGTACAGGAGGCAAGTATTTTACAGAAGACAAGATGCTCAAGAATGTAAGGAGATGCTATGGAGCTGGATTCCTGGAATAGCCTTTCAGTGGAGGCAGTGAGGGCTAAAACAGTGGAGAGGGGTTAAGAATGCATGGGATAAGTGCAAGGAAATCATAGTGGAAAGGAAGGGGGAGGAAGAAAGAGCTGTAGCTTGGGCTTGGAGATATGCAGAGCAGGACAGCCACAGATCAAATAGGATCTGGGGCTGCAGCATTGGGCAGACTAGGTGGGCCATAAGGTTCTTATCTGTCAACAGATTCTATGTTTCTATGCAGTAGTAGTGTGGTATAAGTAGGGAGAAATAGGCAGACTTGAATGGCAGCCAGATAGAAAAATAATGTTTCTCATAAAAAAAGATTACCCCCATACAAAACAGAGTCTTTTTTAGTGGAATGCTGGGGTGAATAGAGGGAGGGGTATCACCAGCAGAAAGAAGGAGGGTGGTGTTGGCTCTGTATAGATCACTGGTAAGCCCCAACCTAGAGTACTGTGTCCAGTGTGGTGGCCACATCTCTGGAAGGGCATAAATAGGGTGGAGGTGGAGGAGGGAAAAAAATGGTGCAGGTTCTGCATCAAAACCCCTATAAGGCATGATTAAATAACCTCAATATGTATACCCTGGAACAGAGGAGGGAGGGAGGATATGATAGATACCTTTAACTACAACACAGCGGTAAATAAGGCACAGCAGGGAAGTATTCTTCAGAAGAAAAGGTACTCAAGAACAAGGGGACATGCTATAAAGCTGGAAGAAGGTAGGTTCAGGAGAGATGTGAAGATGTGAGGAAGTATTTCTTCACAGTAAGAGTGGTGGATTTCTGGAACAGCCCTCCAGAGGAGGTGGTGGAAGCTAAAACAGTAGTCGGGTTCAAGAATGCATGGGATAAGCACAAGAGAATCATAGTGGAAAGGAAGGGGGGGAGAAAGAGCTGCAGATCTGGCACGGTCTGCAGTAACAGTGTAGGTAGGGAAAAATGGATCTATGTTTTATTTTATTTATTTAGTTTTTGTTGACCGGGTAAGTGCACTAGACAAATCCTGCCTATTTTCAGGCACGACCCGGGGGAGGGGGATACAGATGAATGCCAACTGACCTTGAACCAGATTAAGTTGTTGGTGGTATTTATAGTGAATGAAGGAAATTTGGCCAGGACACCGGGGAAATTCACCTACTCTTTTTGATAAGTGCCATGGGATCTTTAACACCCACCTGAACTACCACCAATCCAAGCAGATGGGACCTTGGTTTAACGTCTCATTCGAAAGACGGCACCTCAGAAGAGCAGCACCCCTCTCATGCTGCACTACAGTGTCAGTACTGGGATATTAACCCAAGTGCCAGATGTGGGAACTGAACCCACAGCCCTCTGATCTCCTGGCTTCAGAGGTGAGTATGCTACCTACTGAGCCACTGACACTAATAATGTAATAATGGCGATCGCTGATGGGCAATTACTGTTAGGGCAATGGCATATCGCTGAAAAAATATTTCAGCAATGTACTCCCTGGCGCACAACAAAATGGCACTGGGGAGTTGGGATTTTTTGTTTAATGCAGGGGGCACTTAAGGATTCTCATCTCTGGGGGGTGCATGTCGGGGGGGTGCAAACACTGCATAAATAAAATTTCAGGCAGGTTGCAACAAAAGTACCTCTGCCTGGACCCGAACCCAGCACCATTCCTGCTGCAGCCCTGAACCCACCCACCATGCTACGACAGCAACTCAGCAGCTCACTGCGGTGCCACCCCTACAACCCCTCCATCCCATACCACCCCATGCTTGGCATGCTCGCTCCACTCCTGTGTGTGTAGCCATGCAGCAACAGGATGTCACTATTTTGCACATCCCCCCATCCAGTCACCCACCTTTCCCAGTCACCCTGATGACAGGTGCCTCGATTGAGTCACCCTTTTGGTAGACGCCCAATCGCAGTCGCCAAAGTCATGGGATACCAGGAAAAATGGGCAAACAAGATGGGCCAAGTGGCCCTTATCTGCCATCAAATTCTATGTTTCTGTTTCTTCATATGACCATAAGATGAAGCTTTTATGGGCTAGGGTGTCTCATCGGCCCCTCAGTCAGTATGTCTGGTCAGCATGGAAGGTGCCAAGGATGGTCCACTGCCATTGCCAGCACTCTGGCAAACCTTGCTGTCCTGGGCCCATATAGAGCTAGTAGGACCACTGTGGATCATGTCTTCTGGATTTTCCTTAGAACCTGAGGAATCAGAGGAAGTGGTAGGAAGATGTCGGCTCTGTTTTAAGTTGCAGTGGAGTGATAGAGCATCTATGCCATTTGCTTCCAGCTCCCTGACCCAAGAGAAGAAGCCTGGTAACTGTGCATTCTCCCTGGATGCCTTTAAGTCCATTTGTAGGGGACCCAACCTAATGTCTATCTTCTTGGATATTTTCAGATGTAGGTGCCATTCGCCAGGGCTGTGTTCCTTCTGAATGAACCATTCATGGGTTCTGTTTAACTTCCCTTCCCTTCCCTTCACTGATATGTTTAATAGACTGCACTGAGCCCAGTCCAGTACTTTTGCCTTTTGTACCACATTGTTTGGCTGTGTATGCCACTGCGGCTCTCTTGTCCATCCTGATCATTACAGATCTCCCCCGTACATCCTTTGAGAAGTGGACCAGGGTGAGATAGACCTCTCTCATTTGTAGTGTGTTGGTGTTCAGACAGTGTGCTTTGGACCATTTCCTCTGTGTGGCCTTGTTGCCAATTTAAATCCCCCACCCCATCAGGCTGGCATTGGTGTCAATCATGACTTTGAAGTCCATATCTATGAGGCACTGTGAGTCAGAGTCTGGATTGTGTCCATTAGATCAATAAGGACCAAACTGATTTGGTCAGGAACACATGTATGGTCCAGTGCTTCAATGAACTGGATTGCTGTAGTTTGGAGTGGCCTCATGTTCTACCTGGCCCCTTGGAAAGATCTATGCATGACGCCATGCATGGTTTCTAGTGTCTGATGTAAGTTTTCCAGTATTAAAGACATATTCTTGGAACGGTTGCTGGCCTTTTGATCCTTTTGTGCAACAATTTCACCAGACTAGAGAATGTATTTATTTCCATCCTGAGGTGTTTCATTGATTGGCCTGGGATTAGGCTGCTCTTTTTCTTGTTTATGACCCACCTGTGGGATGGTATGATAGAGTCTGGAACACCTGTGCTGTGTCTTTTTCCACATGGTGCTTGGATCTCATTCTTATGAGCCAATTGTCCAAGTATGGGATTACATGTATTGCTTGCTGCTTAAGTTCTACTGCTAGAACTACGGATACTTTTGTAAACACCCTTGGTGCTGATGTGAGGCAAAATGGATCAGCCTGATGCTAAAGTGATGTCTGTGCATTTGGAATTGAAGGTACTTGAAATGAGCTGGTCTGATGGGGATGTGGAGGTCGACAGAGGTGAAGAAGTCCCCTTTTCTGATGGCAGCTGTAGCCAAGCGTATTGTTTTCATCTTGGGTTTCTTGGCTGGATGTGCTGGTTGATGAACTTTAAGTCTCAGACTGGTCTTAGGTCTCCTGTATTCTTTGATACCAGGAAGGTTATGGAGTAAATTCTCTGGTTTCTCTGATCATGTCAGACTCATGCTATTACTTTGTTCATTAAAAGATCATTCAGGGTCTTTCTTATGTCATCTGAGCTGACGTTTCTTTTTGATAATGGTGAGACTAATGTCCGTGATCTTAAGGGCTTGTCTTCAAACTGTATTGGGAAATCTTGTGATATTGCTTCACAAATACACTCTCCGAGGTTGTTTTGAACCATTGTTGGGAAAACTTCATTAGTCTGCCTCTTATTGAGGGTTCCTGACTGATGGGATAAACAATCTGTGGTTGACAGCCATTGTCTGTTTTGTTTTGTTTTGAATCCTCCTGACATGAACTACCCTGTGCTGGAGAAGCTGCTGTTACAAAATTGGTTGCCTGATTATTTAATGGGCATGTGAAACTTGACCTTTGAACTTGCTGCCTCATTGCCTTCTGTCCTGAACTTGTTGTTACAGAACTTGTTCCAAAAGGAAGGCAAGTGTGATGGGTGACCCAGCTGTCCTTAACCAAGTTTGTTTCATCTTCTTTGCATTTCACAAATTGTTCCAGGCTGTCACCATGAAGTCTGGTTCCCTTAAAGTGAAGATGAAGGTTCCCCAAATGCCTTTTTCACATAGTATGCCACTGCCAGCCATGCTTCAGATGTTGAAATTGCAATTTGTTTTGTAAAAAAAGCTGTCATGCTCATTTTATTATGTTTTATTAGTGGTTTATTTCTGGCTGCCTTCCAGTTTCTCTGTGTGGCCACACCCCCAGAAAGACAACAGATGAGGGAGCTGTCAATGTTTTACATACAGCGCCAAGGAATTCTTGGTAACATATATAATGTTGACTTAAATGTACCTTACTCAGAAGTACAGTCCCATATGTTGATAATGGTGAGCACCTAATATATAAATGTCCATAGCAAGGAATTGTGGGTACAACAAGAAACTGTTTTCCATTTTTCTTACTGTGAGCTACAGTCTTGTATTTCTGTAGTGGCATCAACAATATAAGCTCTTGTATGTTTATTTTCAAAATAAGGCATTGTGCATACCGTATCTATCTACAAGACTTCTTTACTAAGAGATGTAGTCTCCTATTTCTGTGGTGAGCACAGAATAATAATAGCCTGAATACTAATTTACTTAATGAGGCATTTTGGGTACAGTAAATAGCTGATTTTTCTATCTCCCCAATCAGAGTGCAGTATCCTATTTCAGTAGTGTTTACAGCAGTACAATCTATAGAAAAGCTTCTGGAAAATGGTTTTGAGATGCAGGTAGCCCACAAAGCTCATTTGCCATTCTGTATTGATGTTGCTTCACTTATACTGCCTGCTGGTGAAGTGGCAGGTCTGAAGTGACAGCTCCTGTCAGAATGTGGGAATGTGATGATACTTTTCTATGTTTATGTTCTAGGGCTTGAATGGTGATACATAGTTCAGGAGTGTAATAATGGGTCAATGATTACACAGCTCTGAGCTGCTTTCAGCCACTCAAATCACCAGACGTTTTCTACACATGCTACAGTTACCTGCAAACAATGTAAAGAGGCAGCTACAAACTGACAGTGTCCCTGTATAAACTTTGTTTTCCTTGTATGATGTCACAGTTGGGGGTTGTAGCACTGAGAAAAAAGGGGGGTTATGCAAATGAAGCAGGACACTGAAATAAAAGGATTATTATCATGGAAAACAGCACTGTTAGCAGTTTGAATGGTAGGAGACTGATTCACAACTCCTACAGGTGACTTCTCCCATCTGCTATTGCAAACTTGCACCATCACTTTAAAGGGAAGTTTCTGCAGCAGGTTATTGAATTCTGCACTAGCTTCCCACAGTTTCAGCCATAAGGCTCTTCCAGTTCTTTTAAATATGACTGATGATCTAATGCTGAATTTTAGCATGTTGACTGCTATGTCTCGTAAGTATTAGGCCATTTGTAAGATGCATACTAGTAGCTATGACTGAGCTGATATGGATAAAAGTGTCTCTGCTAGATCTTCTAGCCATGTGACTTGGGTTCTCATGGTATATACAGCGGCTGTGTCACTCTAGTTGTTAGTCCAAACAACTGGTAAGATTTCTTTAACATGTCTGCCACCTTTTTGTCAATAGGGTCCTAGAGGAGCTGAACCTTCTGCAGGTAGAAGAGTTTTGTGACTCAGGGCCACTATCTATGGGTAAAATGGTGTGGTGAAACACCATGATTTTTCTTTTTCCTCTTGGATGGGATAAGTTCTTTTGAGGGCCTTCCATTCTGAAATTCTTGCAAAGAAAAGAAAGAGCCTCCCATTCCTTATTTATGAGGTCCTGCTGGCCCGGTGGCACCGAGGGTTGAGGCGCTGGACACCACACCTCACATCATGCCGGTGATCGGAGTTCAGATGCGGACTAGAATCATTGGAGGTTGGCTGGGGAGGGAAAAGCTTGAGCATCTGGAGGACTGCTCTCCCCTCTGAGGGAGAGAGGGAGATTTTCAGTGCCTGGCACTTGCCTAGCCCCTTGTGATGACTGGGGGTGAGGCAGGGGCTGATGGCATGGGGAGAGAGCAGTAGCTGTCGATGCACCATATATGGAAGCATGCATGGGATATCTGGCTGGCATTGCACGTCACCTATCCAGCGAGAAAAGCAGGAAAATTATGGAGGTTCAAGCCACTGCTGACCATGGTCACCCAGTAGCCTGCACCCCATCGAATACTTGGGCCACACTGGAGGCCTAATATACTTCCCACCAGGCCTGTTACACTCAAATCCTGCTTAGGGCATTTAGAGTGGAACATCCCTGGATGTGGAGCAGTTTCCTGCCCAGCTACGGGGTCTTGAGCTCATATTTGATAAACTGCAGCAGTATTTAACAACACAATAGCATGAAACCTAAACCTATTTGCAATGGAACAATGACCATATTGGGCATGTTGCAGAAAATACATTTAAAACAACAGGAACATGCATAAATTGGACATTGTTGAATTAGAGTCCCAGGTATGGAAATTGTAGTCAGGCCACTGGGTGAGCACAGCTTCAAGGTAAGGCCTTGTAAAGGCTGTGGTTAAAAAGTGATGGTCTCAAAATATGTGAAAATAGTTTTACTGGGCACAGTAGTGGGATCAGTTGTAGAGGGCGGGTATACAGTTAAGTTCATGGAACCAAGTAATGTTCAAAAAGTTGCATTATTGTTTCAAAAGTCCAAGTCCCTTGGTTTTGATATTATATGTTCTATATTAAAAGAGAATTGTTTGAGTGTCCCACCATTCTGTCTTTGTAGACCCAGGAAGGTCCTGGCTGTTCCTGTTGCTAGGCATTATGGTCAGGCTCTTTTTGGAATATGCCATTTGGACCCATGGCACCACAAAGCTGATAAATTATGTGGAACTCATCCGTGCCTGGAAAAGTGAATATTTGCACCCAAGCTGTCAAAGTATTCTACATTGTCCTGGAAAGACAAAGAAGAAATAGGTGACAGTACAACCCCCCCCCCAGCTCAGTGGATTACTTATTCAGGGCCATGAGAGCCCTACTCAGTTTGAGTTGGTTGGCATGGAGCCACCTATCAATAGGTTTCCTGTGGTTCGGCAACCGCACTTGACAGAGAGAAGGGCTGAGTTTGTTTACAATGACAAAGTACATTTTGGACTTTTGTTGGGCCTTGCCTAAACTTCAAGCAGCAAATCTGTAAATTCTCACCAAATTTATCTGTAACAGTTTTACATAAGTGTCAGATGACACTCTATTCTAACTAAGAGAGATGGTGGCTGAACCTCTGGCTATCCTGTTTAGCCGATCACTGGAAACAGGGGAGGTACCCAAAGACTGGAGGACAGCAGATGTAGTCCCCTTATACAAAAGTGGGAACAAAGAGGAAGCGGGGAACTACAGTCAGCCTCACCTCGGTAGTGGGGAAGATCATGGACGCACTACTGAAGGAGAGATTGGCGGAACATCTGGTTGTCAATGGACTACAGGACCCACCAGGGGGAGGTCATGCCAGACCAACCTAGTTGAATTTTTTGACTGGGTGACTAGGGAGGTGAATCAGGGGAGGGCAGTGGACATGGCCTATCTGGACTTCAGCAAGGCCTTTGACACTGTGCCACATAGAAGACTATTACACAAACTGGGAAATATGGGTGTGGGCAGGATAGTAGTGTGGTGGGTAGGTAACTGGCTGGGCTGCAGGACACAGAGGGTGGTGGTAAATGGCTGTCAATCCACAGAGGGAAGAGTGACCAGTGGGGTACCACAGGGATCAGTGCTGGGACCAGTCCTATTCAACATCTTCATCAGTGACATTGCACAGGACCTAGAAGGCAGAATTTCACTGTTCGCTGATGACACAAAGCTCTGTAACAGAGTAGACACACCAGAGGGTGTAGACAGAATGAGAAGGGACCTGCAGAAACTTTAAGAATGGTCAGGGATTTGGCAGTTGAAATTCAATGCAAAGAAGTGCAAGATAATGCATATGGGGCACAAAAACCCTGGCACAATATATCAGTTGGGGGGTGAGGATATAGCATGCACCAAGCAGGAAAGGGATCTTGGGGTTATCATCTCTGATGACCTCAAGGTAGGGAAACAGTGTGACAAGGCAGCAGGTAAAGCAAATAGGATGCTGGGATGCATGCAGGGCATCACCAGCAGGAAAAGGAGGTCATAATTCCACCATACAAGACACTAGTGAGGCCCCACCTGGAGTACAGTGTACAGTTCTGGAGACCTACCTACGTAAGACATAGACAGGGTAGAGAAGGTTCAGAGGAGGGCAACAAAGATGGTGCAGGGATTGCATCACAAGTCCTATGAGGACAGGTTGAAAGAACTGAACATGTACTCCCTGGAAGAGAGGAGGGAGAGAGGGGATATGATAGAGACATACAAGTATCTTACAGGGAGGAACAGGGTGCAGGAATACACTATTTTTAAGCGAAAAAGATGTTCCAGGACTAGAGGGCATGGGATGAAGTTGGAGGGAGGACGATTCAGGAGGAAACATGAGGAAGAATTTCTTCACAGAACGGGTGGTGGACAAGTGGAACACCCTGCCAGAGGAAGTGGTGGGGGCTGAAACAATCACGGGATTTAAGAATGCATGGGATAGACATAAAGGAATTCTGGAGGTCAGGGATAAGGGGCAACAGACTTCTAAGAAAACATAAACTGAACTTACAAGCTCAAATGGGCAGACTGGGTTGGTCATAGGCCCTTGTCTGCTGACACTGTCTATGTATCTATGTATCTATGTATTCATAGCAGGGGTGTGGACATTTAACCAGAAGTGTTCTGGCAATCTCATTTCCCAACCAGTCACCACCTCAAAGGGTGTATACTGAGTAGATACTTATGGGGTGACCCTAACTGCCATTATGAATAAGGGTAACAGAGTATCCCAATGGTTTTCAAATTTTAACAACATTACATTGAAATCTGCCTAATGTTTTTTCTTACAGCACAAGAAGACTGAGGATGGTAATTAGGTCATTCATAGATATTGCCCCCAGAAGAACACATCTCATAGCCTCCAGCAGTGCAGTCCCTGTGGACCAGAGACCACTTCATCTTTGACAGGCATCCTCAATTTCCCGAAAGACAAAAGAAAAACAAAGAGGAGGGACTCAGGCCCCTCCCTCTTTAGTATGTTAGTGTTGACCATTTATTCTTATACAGATGTGCGCTTTTGGGAGTATTGTCTAACATCTGCTGTTACCACTGCCAAATGTGCCATGGGCAGGGTAGGAATGTAAATAGTTCTGTAGCTGTCAGCCACACATTACTTGATTTTCTTAAAAATCAAAAACAAACAAAAATAGAGAGAAAAGACATCCCCTTGTTCACTGGTAGGTTAGAAAACAGTTTCAAATGACTTACATGAACTCCTGAGGGAGCAGTATGCATATGCCATCATTTCTAGAATGTTATTCTTAGAACAAATTGGCATGAAATCATTTGTGTACTCTGAGATCGATTGGGAAAGATTTCCCATAGATCTGGGATGCCATCCCCAGTTTTGTATTTTCAAAGTTGTTTCATTTGCCCCCGATGGCCTCCCATGGCCACATCATGTACTGCAGAAATAAATTCCTAGATAACAATTGTAATTTCTTTCCAGCAGTTAAACTGCTTAGTAATTGGACTTTATTTGTTTTGCATCCATGATCTGCTAAGATAAATGGCCTTTGGTTTTCTGTGAGGCTTATCACAGACTCTGGGGGTAGTGAGCGGTGTGTGGAAGAGCTGAGTCCCTCCCCCCAAATCACCTTGCTTAGCAAGGGGCCCAAACTTGGCATTGCAGTGAGCAAAGGAGGCCATATTTAAAATAGGGTTTAAAATTTGTATTGTTACATAGACAAAACCTCCATGAAGGAGTAGTAAATTCACATGTTTAGTCTGGATGGTGGGGTGGGGTGGGTCTAAGAGATGAGTCAGAAGGTTGCTGACAGCAAGTCATACAGAAAATGCCTCCCCCAATATAGTTCAATTACCAAGCGTATACCTATTTTTTTTTAAACAGTGAAACTCCGGGAATCATCACTTGATTTATGTTTCTGGGAAGCTTTCTTTAAAGGGAAAGGGGAAGCACAAGGAGGTCAAGTGACTTGCTCAGGGTCACACAGTATGCAAGTGGGGGCTGATGAGATTCAATAAAACAGAAAGGTTGGGCACCAGTAGCAAATGTATAAACAATTTATTGAAAATCACACTCATGAGTCCATAAAAGCACAGCACAGCAACACAGCAAATGTGGGGACTGAGCGCCTCTGACCAGTTTTGCTCTAGGCTTCCTCAGAGAGGGCTGTGACATATGTGCTGTGTTGCCATGCTATGCTTTTATGGATTCGTGAGTGCGATTTTCAATAAATTGTTTACGCATTTGTTACTGGTGCCCAGCCTTTCTGTTTGACTGTTTACCTGTTTTGCTGGAGCACAGGATTCACTGTGGAGCATCATTTGTTTGAACAAGGCTGATAGGATTCAAACCGAGGTCTCCAGGTTTGTATCTTCGGTGCCCTGGCCACTACACAATAATGAGGGTGAACGGAAAGTCCATGCCTCCGCCTTCTTGCCCAATCTCCATGCCTTCCTTTGCAAGGCGATCGTCTTGACATTGCCATTACCAAAACAACCGTTGTTGGAGTGGGCTTTTAACCGTGTAATGCCATTTACATAAAATGAACTGACCATTAAAAATAGCCAGAAAACAACATTCTAAGATAAACAAAACAAAAACAAAACCTGCCGTCTGAGAGTTAAATCATCATACGACCAGGCATTTGGTATTTAAAATGCACTGTAGTATGGAGTAGCTAATCAAAAGGTTGGGGATGCCCCGCCAAGACACAATGCAATATCTACACTACAAATGCACATAAAAGCAATTATACACACAACACAGGGAAATTCTGTGCATAATAACATTAAAAAAAACCCTTAAAAGTAAAGTTCATTTCCCTGTTGAGTTAAAATTCTGGGTCCTGAAGGAAAAGGGTGTTGAAGTACAGTGATACATCATGTGAGCCAGTCACACCCTGCTGGCTACAAGGAATGCTGACGTGTACGTTTGAGACTGGGAAGGCAAAGTAACCCTATTTCAATCATTTTTGTGTGTGTTTCAGAAATCTTTTCTCAGAAAACTACCCCCTTCCCTTGTTGGGGAAGGTGTATTACAGGAAAACCCAAAATGTTAAACCTTCTGATGCCTAGCTTGTAGTATGTTGCTTTACACAATAGGGGCATACTATGAGTTGGGACCCCCTTGCAATTGAGATGACACCAACTGTGTCATTGAAACAAGCAGTCCACAAATGACTTCAAATAAGCAATCATTACACTGAAAGAGAAGCATATTTTTTTCTTGTCCCCTTCACTTGCCAAATTCATAGCAGGAAAGGCATTTTGGCTGTCTGGACTACAAACCCATTTATAAACCCTGCAGAGTAATTCTGCATTACATCATTCTGCATCCAAAACCATTCTCAAATTCCATCTCTACTAATTCTGCCAGCACATTTCCTGCTATCAGAAACACCATACCAGACCCACACATACATTTTACAACTTCCTCAGACTGTATTCACATACCAAATCAACCTGAACATCAGTTCTCTCCAGACAAACATAATTATTTCTGAAAACATTTCCCAGAAACTACATTCATGCAAAAGGGGTTAACTGATATTGCAAAGTGCTCTCTGTTCTTTGTATCAGGCTGTAAAAGAGCTAAGGAATAATAACTAGAAACATGTACGTATTTTGTATGAGCTTATCTCAGTGGCATTTTGCGAGACCTTGGAGTTCCAAGCAGCACATTGTTTTTCAAGTGGAGGATAACATCTTTAACCAGTTTGAAGTCTCATTGCACATCGCAGGACTGCAAATTCACAACATGTACTTTCAGTTCATGGGATCTTCAGTGCGTATTTAAAGCAATATTTTTTTTTTTACACAGCAGACTGCAGCACAACCATTGGGCGTATGTGGTGAGTGTGTAAGTAATAGATAGAAACCATACCCGATGTGCCAGATCAGGGTTAGAAATGATTTAGAGTCTTAGAAGAGACAGACAATGGTTGGCCAGCCCATAAACAGAGGAAAAAAGAAAGTTAAGATATAGATAGATAGGAGATTATGTGGCATGTTTCAATTCCATTTTTACACACCTCACCTTATTAATGAACACCACTGATGAAAAAAGGCACTGCTTCCAGGCTGATCCAAACCCTCTTATTTGCCTTCTTCAGTGTTAAAACAGACCCCTCCTGGATCCCATGACTGTTTCTGATCTCAGGTGCTTCCAGCATCCCGAGGCTGTCTATCAGTCTTACTGTCCTCTTCCAAAGACTGCAATTCTGATGGTAAGGTAAACGGTTTAGTTTTCACATGACCCCTCAGGATAATACCTTCCTGATCAAGTTTCTTGGCTGCAGAAGTTGTCTCTGTGTACAGTCTGCCCACACACTGTACCAGATGAGTCTGCAATTTCTGGGTCTGTGCTTAATCAACCCACCTTCCATGGGAGGGCAGGAAATATAAGTCATCTAGTTTGAGCTCAGTACCAGTGGCCATTTTGAAGATTCCCCTTTTCCTGTACTAGCCAGGAGTCCAAGGCATATTGATCCACCTCAAGCTCAACAGCTAGATAGTTACACGTTTTTCCATGCCTGTTCATCTGTACACCTTTTAGCATACTGGTTCAGTTCTGTCCAATCAGGTTCTTGCCACAGTCCCCATTTTTGTTAGATTTAGCAGGATTCTAAACCGGATGGCAAAACACGACACAGAAGCCAGGTATCACAGAATACAATTTTATTCTCCAAATACATGTAAAAAAGACAGTGTTACCTGCTGGGAGTTTGGAACCTCTGAACATCACAATGTCATTATAGAAAAACTCAGAGGAAAGACAGTCTTGTGCACAGTCTTATATTAAAGATAAGAAGTAGGTGGATAGAAAATACAACAAATGTAGTGGTGGACAGTAGTGGGCAGTTGCACTTAGGACAATTAGATCATCTCTTTCTCTTGCACGTACTTAGTGATAACAATATAGCTGACTAAAACTACTTTGGTAACAATATAGTGGTTTATAAGGAGTGCTGACTCTTGCAGTAGGAAAAAAGCTGTAGGTGACACTCTAACAATACCAAATAATCATGCTGGCTAACGGTAGCTGGGCACATAGTGTATTATTGCAAAGAATAAAGATTAGCTTATGTAAAACAACTGCATCATGAGCCCACATGAGCAGTGCTGGTACTGTTCTTCCCTGATACAGGTACAGGTAGCAACTGTAAGAACTGGTGAAGGCCAGTTCTGGGTAGCAATATAGAAAATGCTTAGCTTACACAAAAATAACAGCTGTGTCAGCTGTATACTACAACTACATCATGAGGCTTGAACAAAGCAGTACTAACACTATTTGGGCCAAAGGTTATCTAGTACGTGTGTATTACAGAAGCATATACTGTAGTACTACATTGCATCCTACCTTGCTAAGCATAAATGCATGTGTACCATGTGCTGCACTAAGCGTGTGTGTGTGTGTGTGTGTGTTAGCATACATGAAGGTCTGTATGGCATGCAGGTCTACGGCATGAAGGTAAAACTTGGGGGGGAATGGGAGAGTGGGGCTGGGGTGACCTGTGTCCAGAAAGTGGCTTGGGCTCCAGAGAAAGTACAAACTGAAAAATAAATTATTTATGAAGTCTTGCATTGTGGGTCAAACAGGAAAAAGTCTTGCGGCTTCAGTTTTTGTCTTAGTGTAGGTAAGAGTTTCAACTCTGGGGCTGGAGATGGAGTTTCAGTCCCCATGGAAGTTTGAGCAGATGAGCTTGGCAAATGACTCTGGGCACACAACCTGATGGTCAGCAAAGGTTCCTTGTGACGTTCCTTGATGTTGTCTTCCTCCCCATTCTCTTATTTCTGATCCTCCTCATCATCTAATCCATCTCCATCATCCTCCTTCAGATCCAAATCATTTAGTTGTGGATTTATAGTTATGAAGGTGGAGTCTGTGGTGTTGAAGAAGGTTGTGCCAGCCTTGATGGCTTGCCTGTTGGAATCTTGTTCTGTAGTTGTAGAGAGCCTCTATGTGTGCCATCAGCTTAATCATTAGCATCTGCTGATTCTGCATGAGTGCTACAGTTTGAGGATCCAAGGATCACATGTTCTGGTTGGAGGAGGTGGGGCAATAAGTTGACTCAGTGCTGCCATCAGTGGCCTCAATCTGTACTGACATGTTCAGGAATTCCAGTATTGTGCACATGTGGCATGACAAGCCGGGTTGTGAGGTCAACAGGGCAATGTTGCAAGTTTAGCATTTCTTCACTTTCACCATTCTGAAACCTGCAGGTGGGAGGGGTGGAAAAGAGAAACAGAGTGCTTACTACAGTATCAGTGAATGTCACCAGAAATCACACTAGTGCTACTAGGGAACTGTGTGTGCTGTACTTGCACTGTGTGCCAAGGCCAAAGTTTAATGCTCTTAATAAACAACCACAGAATTTCCCCCTATATCTGTGCATTGTATACATCTAGTCCTTAGGCCCATGGAGTAGGGTGAAGTGTCAGAAGGCTTGGGAGGAGTTACACAAACCAGTAAATTGCACTGTGATGGATTTTGTGACAGACTTGGCCTTAAGACAACACAAAGCAATGGACACACTGTCCAGTACATGCAGTGAGTTATGGATGTGGACAGTAACAGTAAGGTACCATATTGTTATCCCAGTTTGTTCTGTGTATACATATGCATAGGGGCAGGGTTGAAGTATGACCATGTATTACCCACAGGAATATGTAAGCCTCAGGGGCTTGTTTGTAACAAATTCAGCAACTGAGTGCCATGCCCAATATGGCAGACTGCATCTGCACATGACCACCAGTATACACAAGCTTCCACTGGCAAGATGGCACTGCAAATGCATTAGCACTGGGCACCATGGACTCCATATTCAGAGCTGGTCACATGTGAGCAAAAATTGATGCAACACACCAATAAATTGGGTCGGCCAGCTCTGACTCAATATTCAAACAGAGTGCACGATCAGAACAGATTGCACATTCTGTTTCAATGTTGGATCCTGGATGCATGGCACATAGCTGGCAGCTACCAAGTTTGGTGCAGTGCACCCAGGATTTGGGGCTGAAGACCACCAATGGGGGAATGTGTGGCACATACCAGGATGTGCCATTTCCCCCAAGGGTGATATTCAGCAAAAATATGATAGTATGCAAATGAGCTCATTGTTTATGCATGGCACAAAGGGGCCTCATTTATGCCCATTATGGGTTAATTAGGGTACAGTACATAGTACATGTTCATTAGTTGGCGACAACCAATAAGCGCGCAGTATGTACTGCACTTGGGTACCGATCAGTCAGTGGCTGGCCATGGCAGGCTGTGGTGGACTGTGCCAGTTGCTGGCACATATAATGTTGAGGGGCTATGGGGACAGGGGTTACTGCCTACTGGGGTGGAGGGGTTGGGGGACACTAGACTATGGCAACAGGATGCAGTTTTATGTACTATTTCATACAGTGCTGGTGAGGGGGGTCCCTACACTATGGAAAAGGTGTTCTTTTTCCTTTACTAAGACACACTCTGCTCATGGCGGGGCTGGGGGGGTCCCTACACTATGGAAAAGGGGTTGTTTAATTCATGTGCTGTCTCTCTGTGCTCGGGGCTGGGGGGGGTCACTGCACAATGGAAAAGTGGTGGTTTAATTCATTTGCTGTCTCTTTGTGCTCAGGGCTGGGAGAGTGGTCCCTACACTATGGAAATGGAGAACCTGTGCACATGTCCACTGCACTATGGAAACAGGGATATTTTGTACCGTACTGTCACTCAGTGATTGGGGTGTGGGGGACCCTATTCTATGGAACAGATGGGATCAGGGCATGTGTATTTTATTTCACTTGGGATTGGTGATGGGGAAGGAGGACACTACATTATGGAAATGGGGAACATGTGAGTTTATTATTGTATTGGGAATTGGGGCTGGAGGGTCATGTGACCAGGCCTGGACTGTGCGTGAGGTACCACCATGCCCTGCTCAAAGTTAGGACAGGGTTTTGGTTGCCAAACTTTGTGCCAGCGCATCACCCAGTGCACCCCCCCATGTCTTTGGCAGGGAATGTTTACATGTTGTGATGCAGTGAATATCCATGAGGAACCCCTCATTTGCAAGCCCCCATCACAATATTCTGCACCACAGTTCAGTTAGGTTTACATGGCACATCAGGGGCTTCTGAATATTGCCACATCCCCAATGGCCCTTGCAAGTCCAGAGATGCATGGGTACATCTAGAGATGCGCTGCACATCTCCTTTGAATATGGGGGCCCATATCCAATATGGTTCTCCACATGTGCAGCAGTGAGGCCATGGTGGTGCTGTATCAAAAATGGCACTGCTTTCACAAAATGGTTCCACCCATGTACTTCACCATGTGCAGTACCCAAAATGGCAGGGTTCATGTGCAGTGAGGTCAGTTTTGCAGCTGTGCCATGATAAAGTGGACTTACAGAATATTATTTTTTTTCACTGAATTATTTCTGTGAACTCCTGCACATTCTGTACTGGGTCTGTGTACACTCTTCTTTTCTATGCGGTTTAGTAATTGCTGTATATCATAAAGTTATCTCTGAGGCAACATGGCAGTTGTGTGTGTGAAATGTGAGATGTGTCTTTTCAGTATTACCTACAACCATATGAGTGGAAAACAGCCAATTTGTATTTATTGTTTTTTGCACTGGAGCATTAATGCACTTTGTGAATTAAAAGCTGTAAGTGTAGCGTCCTTGGTTTGAGTGCTTCATTTTCTCTGTATTGCTATAATTTATGCAGTGTCAAACCTGTTCTTGGTGTGGCTATTTTCTGTATTTCTTTGAATTTGGCTATTTAAGACCACACGGGTTCTCGATAGAGTGTAGTAAAAGGACATTTCATTTTACAGTAAATGCTCTATAGTATGCTGTTTCTTCAGCTTGCTGTTTTGACCTTGCAAAGGTCTATGTTCTCTGCCCTATGTTGCAGTGGGTAACGCTTCAATTGAAACTGGATTTACAGAGACTGTTTTTTCAGATCCCGTTGGAGGTAATCCACTGTTAATGGCATCTGCAACCACAAATTATGACAGTGAACAGATGGATTCCATAGTGACTTTCAGAAATTTAGAGAAGTTAGTTCTAAAGGGTAGGTGTATGCACTGGCACAAAAGTACATTAGAGGTCTATCTGGTGGTTAAGAGAGTTCCTCATGGCTTATGTATTTTCAAGTTGCCAGCTTATGGGACAGATCATGAAAGATTTATGCAGAAGTGGCACAAATTGATGGAAGATGCTGTCCTGTGGTCCAATAAGCTGATTTTGGAACATGCTGCCCCAGTAAGAAATAGCCTCAAAAAAGAGATGGAAAGCAATAAAAAAGATTTGAGAGCTTTAATCAGTGCTGATGAATCTGGCAAGCTGAAAAAGCAATTAATGGTCAAAGTAGTTTGGCATGATATACAAATTAAAAAAACTAAACAAAAGAAATTTATTAGGGATAAATAGACAATAACAGATAGGCAAGTGTGTGTTTTGGATTTTTTTTACACCCCTGAGGTGTGTGATGACCCATAAACCTTGAGAGCGAAGCTCAAGAGGTTTATATAGTCATCACACTAAGGGTATGGAAAAAAATCCATAACAACAAACCTGCCTATCATTTTTATAATTACTGTTTTTTTGTGCAGTTTGCCCAGCTTTGCGCAGGTTGATATGACTTTGCCATGTCAACTTGCAGGTTGGTATGACTTTTTACAAGTCTCAAAAATGGGTTGATATCAGGGGTCACCAGTTATTATAAAGGATTATAGACTGGGGAGAGTATTTGATTGGAGCGAGAGTGGTAATAGAAATTGCACCCCAAAATCTATTTTGAAAAATAGTGTGGAAGAAGCTACCATTTTAGACTATAAATCAGGTCTTAGTGATATGGACAACAGCAATCCTGATGTTTTTTAGAAGAGCCACCTCCATTATCACAATGACCACAAAGGTCACCAACACCCTCATCCAGATGCAGCAAACTCAAAACCAGATTTCAAGAACCTTATTATCAAAGATGAGGAAGATGAGGGGGAGCAAATCGTGGAGGAAATCACTGGGGTTACAGGAGGTAGAACAAATGAATGTATCTGCTAATCACCCAGCTGTCATGAATTTATACAGTAGAACACTCACAGGAGAGGAAGAAGCTGTTCTAAATAAAAGATTATCCTTCTCTGTGACTGTCAAAATTAATTATATTAACAGTGTTAGATCTACATTGGTTAGCCTGTAAAGTAACCCTGACATTGATTTATGATAACACTTGTGAGGCTGAAAATATATTACAAGAAATGGACACTATAGTAGACACTGATTCAGGGACTTAAGTGTGTGATTCCCCCCATGAGGCCATGTTCAACATACTGCCCAGACTTTGATCCAACGGTTTCCCTCTTTGTTAAAAAATGTGAAACTGATCTTCAAAACTTACTGCCTAGACCTATACCCAGTTTCTACCAAAACTGTACTGCATGGGAACATGCAGCATTAGACACTTTAGCACTGGATAGAACCATTGTGATAAAAAGTGTGGATAATGGTGGTGCCATTGTAATAATGGACATGGGTAAATATAAAGTGAAGGTATCCAGATAGCTTATAGATGACCACTTTTATTTAAAGCTGCCTAGTAATCAGACCACAAATTTGAAAGAGACAATGGGCCCGATTCACAAAGGTCAGTGTAAGCTGTGCAAAGGCAGCTTTCGCTGATTGCCGGTGTGCCAGGGACTCTGTGCCCAATTCACTATCTGGTATGGTCCCGGTGGCAAAATCCCATGGCTTGCGGCAACCATGGCCCTGTTCCAAACAGAGGGTACATCTGGAAGGTGTGCCACAAGGTGTGGGGCAGCCATGCTGCAATAGAACCATGGACAGTAGTCCCTGGTGGCTAGCATCCCCCCCAGCCTCGATCCCCTTTTATTAAATAAAAGAAAACATGTCCCTGGTGGTATAGTGGACCCCCTGTTCTGATCCCCTTTTATTATATAAAAACCACATCTCTGGTGGTCTAGTCAATCCTTCAACCCAGATCCCCTTTTATTAAAAAAAAAAAACATGTCCCTGGTGGTCTAGCAGGCCCCTCTCCCTATCCCTGATCTGCCCATAACATATACAGATATCTGTCCCTGGTGATCTAGTGAACTTCCCACCACTTTGGCAGGCAGTGACCCATCACCTCACTCCCCCCATACCATCCCAGAGCTGGTACCTGGCACAGCCAGTACGCCCTCCATGACAGCTCAGTCAGTGCCCGGACATGGTGGAGAGCGGAGGGCTGTGCCAGGTGCCAGCTGTGGGATGGGATGGGAGGAGTTGGATAGCAGGGCACTGCCTACTGCAGTGAGAGGTCCACCACCATGAATGTATTTGTTTTTTTTGCAACTGAAGAAACATTATTAGAAAAATTTCAGAAAATACATGACAGTGCAGAAGAAAAAACACACAGCAGTATCAAAGCATTATAAAAACAGTTAAACAACCTACCAAAAACTGAGAGAAAAAAGTGCTAAGGGCAGCATTAAGGTCAAACATCACATACAATGGGAAATGACTATCTGAGAAATAAAACAGAAAAATATAGCAGCTATAACTGTCATAAAAATGCACTGTAGCTGAATGCAAAGGGGGGAAAAAAAAGAAAAAATGCTAGCACCTAATTGGACTGAGACAACTACAACAAAGTATGGAGTGCTACCCACTGACTATGATGTGTTTCCCTTGCATGCCTCATACTAGCTAGCATGCACTCCATACATAATGCTTCAAGGATTGCTGCTAGTGACGTGTTTCGTTTTGTTTTTAATAAAAGGGGATTGTGGCTGCAGGGGTCTGCTGGACCACCAGGGATGTGTTTTTGTTCTATTAAAATGTGGATTGGGGCTGGGGTGGCCACTAGCCACCAGGGATGGAAGTTTTTGTACAGTGGAGGATGGGCATGGGGGGGGGAACATGGCACACTGGTGCAAGGTGCTCAACCCGCCCAGAGAACACATTTCTAAGTGCCTCTAGACTAGCCCTGGCTTGTCTAGTGGTACTTAAAAATTTGCCCACTGAAAGGTTTCATGAATCTTGAATTAAGGGATATGGCAGCCTACGTCTGCCACAAGCCCCCTAGCAACATGTCACAGTTCATTTTTTGTGCTGCAAGGATGACGCAAGCCCACTTTGACATGTCTGCATTTGATGCAGGCTGCATTTGTGAATTACTCCTTGGCATATCTTTTGGCACAAGCCACACCTTGTGCTATTCCTTGCTGTGCAAGCCCCTTGCGCCATTTAGGTGGCTTTGTGAATCAGGCCCAATATATTGACCACTGAGTGATATTTTGTGAGGAGTTATATTTCTGAAGCTGAATATAGAGCATTGCCTGTTGCATATCCTATTGTATCAACCATTTATGCATTGCCAAAGCTGCATAAAGGTTCTGTGAACCCACCGGTCTGGCCTATTATTTCTTGAAAAGGGTGATTCACAGAACCATTGTAAATTCATGTGGATGGTTTCTTACAACTTATAGTACAAACATTGCCTTCTTATGTTAGAGATTCAATGCAGGTAATTAATGTGGTAGAAAGTTTAGAAATTTTGGATCAATGGTTTTTAGCCACTCTGGATGTGGAGTCTCTTTATACAAATGTTCCACATCAGGGTGGCTTAGAGCCATTAACACTCTTTTTGGACCAGAGATCAGGCCGCCAAACAGTTCCAACACATTTCCTTGTTAAACCTGCAGAACTAGTACTTAGTTACCAATAAGTTCCTTTTTCAGAACATGTATTATAAACAGATTAAAGGCACAGCTATGGGAGCCATAGTGGCCCCCAGCTACTGTATGCAAATCTCTATGTGGGGAAGTGGGAACAAGAGGTGGTGTGTAACAGTGCCACAAATCCATTGCTTTCAAGTCTGGATTTGTGACGCTGTTATATAGGTGTTATACTTATTGTTTGGATAGGGACAGAAACATCATTTTATGATTTTGTAAGTTGACTGGAAAGTACAAACCCCCCATTTATGGTTTAAGACCTACATTCATCAAAATGAGATCACCTTTTTGGAGTTAAAAACATTTATGAATAGGAATGGCAGTGTGGTTACTACTTTGTTTTCTAAACCTACAGATCAGAAAAGTTTATTACTAGCAAGTAGCTGCCACCGACGTCATGTGCCTAGAAATATACCCAAAGGCCAACTGATAAGGGCATTATGTGATTGTACTAGGAGAGAAGACTACTATGAATAAAGCAGTATAGAAACTAAATGCTTTAAACAGGGGTAGAGCAGATCAACTATAAGTGAGGTTTTGAACTTGGTGGACAATATGAAATAGACCAGTACATTAGAACCTAAACTTAAACATATAGAAGGAGAAGGAAGTTCTAGAGAAAGTTTTTTTTGTAACAAATGTTAGTGCTCAGGCTAGTCAGCTAAAGAATATACTAGCCCAAACTCAGGGGATTCTACAGACAGATAAGAAACTAAAAGGTTGTGTTGGAGATAGCCCTAAGATGATCTAAAGACAAGCCCCAACAGTAAAAGACAAAGTGGTTCACAGTTTTTTTACCAGTAACAAAACCTGAACAAACCTTATGGTCTTTACCACCCCCTATTGGTACATACAAATGTGGTAAAGATAAATGTTGCCCATATGTGAGAGATACCAGGCAGTTTGAGAATCCAGCTTCAGGTAAAGCGTATGATATAAAGGATTACATTTGTTGTTATACTACTGGGGTGGTATTCGTGTTGCAGTGCTCATGTGGATCTTATATTGGGAGAACTATTAGGGAATTTTGTGTGACAATGTGTGAGCATATCAGAGCACAGGACAGGGGTGATATGACATATGCCACTGTCCGACATGCTAAGAGAAACCAAGATGCTATACACCATATTAAATTTGTAGGGTTGGAGAGAGTGACTGTGGGTCCTCATGAGGGGTGTTGGGAACATAAAACTGGACAAAGAGAGAGTTTCTGGATTTTTGAATTAAAAGTAAGAGAGGGTAAGGAACTTAATGACTGTGTTGATTTTGCCTCTTATTTGTAAATTGTCTAAATTAATGGGCTTCTTAAAGTGATTTATGGAAGACTCCCATAACAAATGAGAGTAGCAACCTATAAGAGTTGTGAATCAGTCTCCTGCCATTCAAACTGCCAAAATGTGCTGTTTTCCATGAAAAAAATCATTTTATTTCTGTGCTGTGCTTCATTTACATAACCCTGTCTTTTTTTTCCCACAGTGCTGCAACTCCCCATGACATCAAACAAGGGAAACAAAATTTTTAAAGGGACACTGTCAGTTTTTAGCTTTTTCCTTACACTGTTTGCAAGTAACTGTATCTAGCATTATAACGTGTAGAAAAATTCTAGTGATTTGACTGGCTGAAAGCAGCTCTGAGCCATGTAATCATTGACCCATAATTATACTCATTAGCTACTTACAGCCATTCAGATCCTATAACATAAATGTAGGAAAGTATCATCACCCTCCCACATTCTGACAGGAGCTGTCACTTCAGACCTGCCACTTCACCAGCAGACAGTAAAAGTGAAACATCTACACAGAATGACAAATGATCTTTTTGACCTACCTGCATCACAAAAACATTTTTACAGAAGCTTTTTCACAGATTGCACTGCTGTAAACACTACCAAAATAGGAGACTGCATTTTGATTAGGGAGATGGAAAAATCAGCTACTTACTGTATCCACAATGCCTCACTATGTAAATTAGTATATAGGCTATTATATTCTGTGCTCACTACAGAAATAGGAGACTACATCTCTCAGTAAAGAAATCTTGTCAGCTAGATACTGTATGCACAATGTCTTGTTTTAAAAATAAACATATGAGAGCTTATATTGTTGAAGCCACTACAGAAGTAGGAGACTGCACCTCACAGTAACGGAATTGGAAAACAGCTTCTTATTGAACCCATGATGTCTTATTATGAACATCTACATACTAGGTGCTATACTGCAGTCACCCCTTCCAAAATAAGCAACTGCGAGTCCACGGTTGAAGGAAGTAGGCTCAAGCCCAAGCAAACGTTACTATCGCAACACACGCTCATGTTTCCCTCTAGTTTCCTGAATCTGCGACTCACTTGGTCTTGTCTTTCTACTGTCAGCAGTTTCTGTTAAAGAAAACACAAGAAAGGGTCAGAAAATGATACAGATTATATAGCTGAAAAACTATGGCACTGTAATTTTGAAAGGGGTGTGATTACAGGACCCAGCTGTCTACTGAATGAAAATGGCAGGGGTAAAACAGTAAAATGGATGACTGGAGAAATGGCATCTGTGGAAAATAAAAATAAAAATAGTGGCACATTAGGTTTTTAATGGGGTTTCTTTCAGTCTGTTGCATGTTATTTTGGGGAGTTTAATGGTTGCAGCTGACTGGAGACTGAGAAGACCACTCGAGATTGACTTCCTGTTTCGTGGTCTCCTTTTACAAATTGCAGTCAGTTTTACACTCTGATGTTCCTGATTAGGGTACAGTGGGACAGTGATACCTCAGGTTCTCGGGCTTCTCCTCTGGTATGTAGTGCTGGTTGGCAAGTTACAGACTGATAAGGACACAGTTACAATGGCCCTTTAGCCAATCAGATTGGAGGAAATGTTTTGCCTATTTTATTAATCACTTTAATTTTGATATGGGTACTTTTTATAAAATTGTATCTACAATATCAGTAACAATACATTTGTGTATATTCTGACATGACTATGACAAGAACAGACTATGGGGTTCACACTGTATATACAATAAGTACCCATTTATCAAAATTTTTTAACAGCATTTCATAATATATTGTAGAAATGGGTGAACCAGCTCTGTCGCACTTCTAAACGTCCCCCAGACTGGTCCAACTTGGCTGTGTTCAGGAATACCAAGCCTTTCATGGCTCAACCCAAGTTGCCAGGTTGACCCAGTTTGGAAGTGTGCTCTGGTTCGGAAATAACACTCTCACCACAGTACTGCATGCAAGTCATAAAAAAAAGTCAGGGCAGGGCGCAGAAATTAAAAAAAAAAAGCGAGAGTTTTCCCCCTGCTCTCTTACGAATACTCCCAAGTCTGTGGACCATGACATAACCAACAAAGGCAAACACTCATGATACTAGGGCACTGAAGGGAGCCAACCAATGAGGGTCTTTGTTCTGTGATTGACTCATGTTCTAGCTAATTCTGTGTGTCAGCCACCAAAGGACATCTTGTAGGAAACAACTGTATTGAGCTCATTTGGGACTTTACACTGAAATAAGACAGGTGTGTGAGTGTGTGTGTGTGTGACTTGTTATAATGGTAAGTAAGTATGTTTATTGTTGTTTGCTTTTTTAAACCATTACAACATTTAAAACATCATGCAATATATTTTTATTTTATTTATTAATTATTTGAAAAGGTTTCACCAGGAAAGACAACATGAGCTGTAAACAACTCATTTCCAGAAGTGCCCTGGGGGGAGGGTTACATAATGGGATGGTTAAGCAAAAACAGAATAAAATAAAATACATACAGTGCAAATTCAAATACATACAGTGAGGTACTAATACAATATATACCAATCCTAGGTGTCAGACAGTATCATATAGCAGAAGGTGTAATATAACCAAGTAAAAAGACAGAAACATAGAGTGAGACATACCAGGGTAAACAGAAAAATATGCAGGGAGATCACGTGATGGCCCTGTAGTGGAGACAGCACTGCTGATCGTCTCCCTCCCTGAACGCCAACTTATCTATTAAATTTAGAGGTAATTCTCTAAAAACTAAAGCAAAGTCAGGGTCTACTATTGCTCTACAGCCCTACCATTAGTTTGGAGTGAAGTTTTTTTGAAATCGTGCGTATTTGAACTGATACCTGAAGTGTGGGCTCCGGGCCTACTGACGACATGGAGGCCGAAATGAGACAGGCACCCCAACCCATGTCCCTCCGCTAACTCCGGAAAAAGGGCCGAAAAGACCGAAATCCCAATCCAGTGCTTCAGCCAAGTCCTCAGCGGCTATATTTACGGCTCAATCAAATGCTCCTCTCTCCGAGAAAAAATTCACAGAAGAGCTTTTACCTTTTAAATCCGCTCTACAAGAGCTGACCTCGGAGTTAAAATCTCTTAGAGGAGACCTGGCTGAAACTAATAGAGCTATCTCTGACACCGCAGCAAGAGTTTCTTCACTAGAAGGCTGGAAACAATCCACGGATGCGGAGATGACAGCTTTAAGACAAAGGCAGCATAAGATGGAAGCTAAACTAGAGGATTTAGAAGGTCGAAGTAGGTGAAACAACATACTCATATTTGGTCTCCCTGAAGAGACTGAAGGACCAATGCCAATTACCTTCTTGCAAAAGCTATTGGTAAAAATAGCGGGGCCATCTCCTAACAATACTACATATATCATTGAAAGAGCTCATCGCTCTTTACGACCAAAGCCAGGAGCTGGGAAGCCACCTCGCCCACTTATTGTGAAATTCCTGAATTATCAAGATAAAATTCATGTGTTGGGGCAAGCAAGAGAAGCACATCAGGTTCTATGGGAAGGCCAGCAACTCCGGTTCACTCAAGACCTGCCGGCCTCTATTAGACAGCGGCGTGCCAAATATCATCCTATGGTTACGAAGCTGATGGATGCAGGAATAAGATATAGGGTTCAATACCCTTCACGTTTTTCAGCCCTTATTGCCGGATCTTGGCACAGCTTTGAGTCAGCCCAACAAGCGCTACCAGCCCTCCAAACCTTACTTCCAGATCTGTTTACAGTTCGTTGAGGGCTTACCTCGAATCTGAAGATTTGCCTGATTCTTCCTGGGAAGTGCAGCACAAATGTGCGAAGGATAACTTGGAGTGCTGGAACAATACTCTGAAGAGTCACAAGAGGGCGACAAAGTCCGAAGAAAATCTGCTTTATTCAGTCGGACATTTTCGGTTAAAAGGCTGTTATCGTTTGTTTTTTTTTCCTTTTTTCGGTATATAGATAATCGCCAGTCTATTAATATAGTAGTCTCCAAGAATATGTTGGTTAAACACATTTCAAGTGTAATGGTAACGAATTATATGGTTTTAAAAGTGACTGGCTGACCAACAAGAACATTCTCTGGCTTTTTTCTGAGGAATCCTCGTTCCCATTTTCTCTCGGGGTTTGGCAATCTCAATTATATAATCTCTCAATATGAAAGAGTGGGTTGTTCAGGGGAAGGGGGAGATTTAGTGGTGAGATTAAACCAACAGGGCATTATGTGCCACAGAGATGGATGGGGCGTAGCCACAGCAGCATATAGCCAATATTTGATGATAGTCTTGATGGTATTGCATAAGATTACATGTCGATGTTATGTATCTATTACATTTAAGTTGTTTAGCGTTGCAAGGGCTGTGGTGAGGGGGTGGGTACTTACTCAAGGACAAATGTATGTACAATTACATCTTAATGGATACTAAGTTCTGGTCAAGGTTAAATTGTATAGGGGTGGGATATTGTGGTTATTGGAAAAGTAGGGATAATGGGGGGAGGGGTTGGGTATTTGGGTTATGGGATCATCTGCCACCAAAAAAGTAAGGGCAAAACTGAATCTGGTTATTTATTCATGGTTGTGTATATACAAGGGTTATGTTTTTCTTTCACATTCTATTAGGGTTTATGATGGGGCTTAAATATTGCTCTTGGAACATAAAAGGGGCGCAAACCCCAGCTAAGAGGACCAAAATTTTACTTCATCTCAAAAATCTGCAAATTGATGTAGCCTTTCTACAGGAGACACACCTGAAGACTACATGTATCCATTATTTCCGTAGAAATTGGGTGGGTCAGGTATATGGGTCCGGTAAGGACTCCAAGATGAGAGGTGTAGTTATTTTAATTGCTCGTAAAGTCCCATTCAGGCTTTCACAAATAATTGCAGATCCTGATGGTAGATTTACTGTTATAAGAGGTCTGTTGTTTCATACGGAAGTCATTCTAGGGTCGGTCTATGGACCTAATTCGGATGACCCTGAATTCTTTGTCTCTTTCATGATGATACTTGCCCCCTGGTCTAAGTTGCCAATATTGCTTGATGGAGACTGGGATCTTGTGCTTTCAAATGCACTGGATAGATCGGGCAGATCCAGATTAAGCCTCTCTTCTGGCCAAAAAGCCATACATGAGCTAATGTCTTCCTTGGGCCTTGTAGACCCTTGCAGGCTTGCACATCCTGAAGACAAGGAATACTCATTTCATTCCCTCCCACATAACACCTTCTCCCACATAGATTTCTTTCTTTTGTCAGCAGATCATATTTCAGGGATCTCCATAGTATATTATTCATCTAAGGCTATTTCGGACCATCGGATGGTCAATCTCCAGCTAAATCTTTCACCTAACGTACATAGGGACAGAATTTGGAAATTGAATAATCAGCTTCTAAATTCAGAAGAATGTGTTTGTTTAATTTAAGAATTTATTAAAATTTATATGGAGCACAATGCCCCATCAATGTCCAAAAAAGACTTCCTGTGGGGATCCCTGAAATGTGCACTAAGGGAAGAATTAATTCGATTGGCAACCAAACATAAGAAACAAAAATGTACCTCTCTCTCCTCAAAATTTAAATCAAATAGCAGAGCTAGAGAGTTCTCTCTATCCTTCCTCCTCAGTGGAGGATTGGTCTAAACTTGAATCTCTCCGGGCTCAGTATAATAAACTATTAGCTGAAAAAGCAGAATTCCTGCTACTTCGTTCCAAAATTTCCTATTTTGATCAAGGTAAGAGGGCCGGGAAGTTACTAGCCTTACGATTGCGTACCCAAGTAGCTGAGAGAATAATTCCCTCGGTTTATTCTTCTTCAAGTGAACTTCTTAGCTCCCCCTCAGACATAGCGAATGCCTTTCGGGAGTTTTTTCAGCAATTATATTCTGCCCCGGTAAATCATCATACTTCCCAACAATTGGAGCTGTCTCTCCAAGACATAAAGCTCCCAGTATTTGCTGAATACCAGATTGATAACCTAAAAAGTCCCATTACTCTGTCAGAGATTTATGAAGCTATTGATTCTCTAGCTGCGGATAAGTCTCCCAGGCCCGATGGTTTTGCAACTAATTTTTATAAGGCCTTAAAGGAAACCATAGCCCCTATATTATTGGAAACATTTTATTATTTATTTGAGAATGGGCTATCAGACACTTCCCTGTCTCTGGCCACTATTGTGATACTCCCGAAACCTAATAAAGACCCATTATGTATAAGCAATTATAGACCCATTTCTCTCATTAATGTTGATCTTAAAATCCTTGCAAAAGTCCTTTCTTCCAGACTTAGTCAAGTATGGGAGCATCTTATTAGTACAGAACAAGTTGGATTTATCAAAAACTGACATTCCTCAGACCATCTCAGGAAATTAGCCTATTTTTTTTCTGCATTCGGGGACTCAGACATACCTGCTGCTCTGGTGTCCCTGGATGCAGAAAAAGCTTTTGATAGGGTGTCATGGGAATATCTTTTTTTGTTACTTTCTAAATATCATATACCCCAGGAATTTATACAATGGGTCAAAATATTATATACAGCACTGTCTGCCCAAATTCAATGCAACGGTGTTTTGTCCACTCCTTTCACCCTGTCACAGGGCATGCATCAGGGGTGTCCTCTTTCTCCTTATCTGTTCAATCTTTATTTAGGACCCCTTATTAGGAAAATTAGCCTCTCCCCACTTGTAAGGGGCATACAAATAGGGTGACAGGAATATAAGATATCTGCATATGCAGATGATTTATTGCTACATATTGCTAATCCTGCCCAATCCCTCCCAATGGTATTCCAAACCATAGCTCAATTTGAATCCTTTTCAAATTATAAATTAAATTTGATGAAAACAGAATTTCTTCCCCCTTAATAAATATACTATGAAAACCGATGTTGCACACATGGGGTTACAATGGAATCCCAAGAGATTGAAGTATCTTGGGATTTATCTCCATCCTTCATTGAGAATTATGAAGCAACTTAACTTAGAGGATCTCATTAATACTTTAACAGAAGATCTTAAGCATTGGTCAAAGTTACCTCTAACTTTATGGGGGCGTATGAGCATCATTAAAATGAATGTATTGCCGCGTCTGGGATACCCATTACAAATGCTTAACCAGGCTCTCCCATATTCATGGTTTTCCTGAGTCCATGGCATTCTCAGTAATTTTATCTGGCAGGGTAAAAAAAGTTAGAAAAAGTTACTTAAAACTAACTAGACGTAAACCTGATGGAGGACTCCAAGCTTCAAACTTCTATATATATTATTTAGCAATCCACTTGACAAGAATTCGTTATTGGTTGCAGCCTAAACAATGTGCTGGTTATTTACCTCCTTGGGTTAGGATTGAGCAAGATCTATGAGAAGAGCATGGCTTGGACCCGAAGGCCTTACCTTTTATCTCACTAAAAAAGCTTCCAAAACCCCTATATACTACTACTTTAAACTCTTTAATTCAGGTACAACAGCGACTAAGTGTTCTTTTCAAAATAGATAGGTACAGGGATATAGCACAACCTCTGTTTTGCAATCCTAATTTGTTAATTGCTGGCAAGTCAATTAAGTTTCAGCTTTTCTGGCCACAAATAGGTATAGAAAGAGTGGGGCAATTAGTGAGGGATCAAAAAATGATTTCTTTCAAGGAAGGCTGCTCCCTCTTTAATTGGGAGACATCTTCAGTTTTTAAATACCTTCAATTATCTCATATGTTGATGCAGTATTTTGGGACAGGAATTTGGTTTAGTCCTCTTCTCAGTGTACTACATCCATATTTGGAGGCCATATCATCTTCCCATTTAATATCTTACTCTTACAATTTTATTCTTACGACAATGACCCTTCCAGACAGCCAAAGATGTAATCAATGGGATACGGTTACTCAGACACTCTCTAATTCTAGAGAATGGTCTTTAATTTGGGCACTTCTATACAAATATATCAAGTGGGACAAATATAGATACATGCAGTTTTGTATAATACATGATCTATATTATACCCCCCTCCAAATTACACCGAATAGGTTTCCTATCTACTAGCCAATGTTCTAAATGTCATTAAGCTGCTGCAGATTTAACTCATATGTTATGGTCCTGCAAAAAGATTGCTCCCTTCTGGCGTAATATTGAAGAAAGGTTGAATCCGTTACTAGCTTTGTCAGGAAGTTTTAATATGGAAACCTGTCTTATTGGCAACTACACATCAATACCAGGGGGCAACCAGAGAGCTCATATGGCATTGATTTCAGTATGTGCCAAAAAAAGTCATACTAAGACATTGGTTAGACTTATCTACTCCAAGCTATCTGGAATGGTTTAATGAAATGTTGTTTGCTTTGCAGACTGAATTTACGTTAGCAAAGTTGTCAAAGAGTATGAAAATATGCAAAAAAAGATGGGAACCCCTTTATACTCTTCTTACAATAAGCTAGTCTTAGATTCTTTAATTAATTTTCCTGGCCCACAGGCAAATTAATTTTAGTTGATGTTGCTTTACTCGGTAACCTTTCTATTGTTTTTTTCTGTTTGATTTTGACAATATGAAAGCAATCACAACCCAGTGTAAGGGGGATTGGTGGCAGACCTGGGAGGGGGATTAGGGTGGGGGCTGGGTGGGGAGGAAGATTAAGTAAGCAACGAATAGTTGTAGTCTGCTCCTCTTATTGTAAATGTCTCTCATATTCTGTTTTGTTTTGATGTCTCTGTTGTCAACTGCTTGTTTACTAAAAATCAATAAAGTATATTAAATGAAAAAAAAGAAAAATGTGCAGATATAACATATATATAGGGTTTCCGGTTTTCGGTTTAAACTGAAAAAACCCAGTAAAACCCCACCGACGTCTTTTTCTTCAATTCAGTTAAAACCAAAAAGCACCGAAACTGCCTCTGCAAATTATTTCAAATATATTAAAATCCAGAAACCAGCATCTGCATCTGCATGCTCCAAATTCCACCTTTTCTAATGACCCTCACATACTTAGTCTGCCCATTATGTTTCTCGCTATTACGCCTTCACATGTTGCTGCAATCTAGTGGAGAAAGTTAATACTATGAGTCACTACATTTAGTAAACAGCCACATCCTTTTTGAAGAAATTGTAAACAAAGACAGGTCCAATTTTAGTGATAAAACAAAGCTGAAAGAGACTTCAAGACAAGGACCTCGAGTGACCTACTGGAGTGTGAACAATTTAGTAGATCGTTTATTGCACAACACAAAGAGCACAGAAGTTAACAAGTGTCCTACACCGCCTCCAGTAAATTACCAATTACCAGTGTGGAACTTCAGTACTCTCTGTCTCCCTTTTTTCTGTCCCGCTACACTGATGCAGTAACAAGAGCAGAGCGGCCGGCTCTGAGATTTCTTTTCAAGTTCAGCCACCTTCCTGAAAATAAAAATAAAAAAGCGGTCTGCTCAGTTCAAGCTGCATTAGTCCCTTTTTACCTCCGAAGATGTTTTTGGCTCTGCATAAAAGAGATCAAGCGGCCTAAATATTTTCTTGTAATTTTTAGCCGCCGATCTTAGCAATGCTAGCGCCCCAAAGAAATACGCTTAGCGCATGGTGTGGCTCCTCGTATTGAGCTGAAACAGACACTACAGGAGGGGTTTGACATTATTATAGTAGTCTGTATAAGAGCTGCAGGTTTAGTGTGTAGTTAGTGTGTAGTTAAAGCGACTGAGGATAAATGAAATAAAACGTCTCTCAATTACCATTTCCATTCATCATCTCTCTGTTTAAATGTATCTGCCATCAAGTACCTATTAATTAGATCTGAACAAGATCAATTAGATCTTATTGACTTAATAGAACTGCACGTTGTCAATAACCTTATTTAGCTGAGTTTTGTAGTTTGGCATTTAGCATTACACGTTCACTCGCCCCTGGTGCTTGCGATCGTTTTCGGATTCAAAATGACAAGAAGATCTAAAACGGCAGAGCAGTATACAGCAGAACACAAAGATTTTATTGTCGAGCTTCTCCACGGCAAGAGAACCCTAATATGCAAGTTCTGCAGAGTTACAGTGCTGCTTGTGCCCGGTAAAACTGCGAGTCGGCTCGCTGAGCATGTCCTATCTAAAACTCACATTAAGCAGAAGCAGCCACTAGAGAATGAGCATCACTGCCTAAGCCAGATTTCTCTTACTCAAACTATCACTCATTTTAAGTGAAAAAGAAAGGATGAGCGGGACACCGCTCATGAGTTTGCCAGAGCAATGATACAGTTGGGTGTCAGCCTGCATCAAACGGACGGTCCTCTTAGTGATCTTTTTCGAAAGAGGGCACCTGCTGCACGAACTATGCCTAAATCTGGCCAGATGTGTGATAAGTATCTACCTGAGGTATTCGATGCAGACATGGAGCACATTCTTGATATGCTAAATGGCACACAGATTTCGGTAACAATTGATGAAATGCCGGAGATGCATGGTGACCCAGCTGTTGCTGTTATGTTTACTTTTGCTGACAGATTAAAGGGTTGGGGTCGACGTACCATTATGGCAGACCTCAAGGTAATTGAGTGTTGCAATGCAGTGTCAATTGCTGCACTAACACAAAAGGTGCTGGATATATATGGGAAGACCTTGGAGGATGTTGTATGCATATGCAGTGACAGTGCCAGCTATATGAAAAAATTGTGTGATGATTTACGGAGAGCTCATCCGCAGTTCAAGGCATTCCCTGTTCGAGTCCATGTCACCTGCTGGATGGTGTACTGAAGGTGGCAATATCATCATCCAACGTCATGAAAAAGGTAGTTGACTTTATTTTGCACTCTGGAGCACTATTTAAATATGCACAAGAGCTTAAGAGAAAGTACTTTGCAGTGTGCTCACGCCTAGGGGTGAAACAAAAGGTGATACCCAGTGTTACACATAGCCAGTGGTATTCTGTGATAGAGGCTGTAGAAAGCCTCCTTGCCATGTGGAGACCATTTACAATCTTTTTATGAAGTGCAGATGCTGAAGGGAAAAAATGTGATGAAATTAGAAAGCACGTAGACACAGACATCAAAAAGAACACTGTGTATTCCGTTTTAAACTTTCTTACAGAGAATATGAGACCTCTGATTGATGTAATGAAAAAACTTGAGTCTGAACACACACAAGTCCATCAAGTATTCAACATAGTTGGAGTGAGCATTAAAATTCTGTTAGAGAGCAAAGTTGATGGAGGCAGCTCTGAGTATGGACCGGCTGCAAGTGCACTTCTTGGGTGTCTGCCACTGGAAAGCCAGCAAGTACTGGAAGAGAGCTTTAAAATTTTTTGCACAGCTACAGTATGACAAATGGCAGGCTGTAATGGCAAGAAATATCCCAAATCCAACAATGGGATTTGAATTAAATGAATCCTCTCTCTGGTACTCTGTTCAAGTGTTTGACCCATTTAGAAAAAACAAATTCTCTTCTGACTTTGAAAATTATGTATTTATTTTTGATACTTTTAACAAACATGATGTTGAATTATTATGTGTACAGTTTGATGAGTACTTTGCAGAACCATTGCCAGTTAACAGTGAATTAGAAGTGCACACATTTTGGAGGGGTAAAATGAAGCAGTGGCCAGAACTGAGTGAATGTGTTCTGTCAATTCTTGCACTGCCTGTCTCAAGTGCCAATGTAGAGAGGGCCTTTTCAGAGATAAGGGCATTTACTGCCAGGAAAGAGAGAGGGAAAATGTCAAAACAAGCACTCAAAATGCATTGCATGATTTACTATAACACATTCAGCATTTAAAGTTATTACAGTATGTGCAAATAATGGGGTTATGTACAATTTTAATTACTTTGGATATTTATTCAACATAAACATCAATGCACACAGTGCTTTTTTAAAAAGAAAATAATAAACACTGATATATACTGAAATTATCTATAGCTTTTTTTATTTGCACCAAAATACACAGAATTTTGCTACTAGAAAAGGGAGCGAGAAAAGCTGAAAAATAAACACCTTTTTTCCTGATTCATAAACACCTAAAACCGGAAACCCTACATATATAGTAGCAATCCAGGAATAGGTAACCCATAAGGTATAGACCAGGTAGAGAAGTGTAGCAGACTGAGCACACGGATTACTAAGTGCTAATCAAATCTAAAAAGGTTGCTAAGTGTTAATAAGGATTTAGAAAAATGGGAGTTGTAACACAAGTGGTGGTGGGGGTGGGGGAAGGGAACAGAAAGGAAGGGAAGGAAGGAGGGAGGAAGGGAAGGAGGAGGGGGCAAGCCAAGAACTAATGTCCTTCAGGATGCTGAGAACCCTGCAAGGGTACAGGACCCGGCAGAAAAGGAGAAGAGAGAGAGAGAGAGAGGGAGGAAGGGTTAAAGGAAGAAAGGAGGGGCAAGCCAAGAACTATATCCCCTTCAGGATGCTGAGAACCCTGCAAGGGGACATGACCTGGTAGAGAAGGAGAGTAGAGATGGGGAGGAAGGGTAGGAGGGGGAGAGGAGGGGCAAGCCAAGAACTATTCCCACTCAGGATGCTGAGAACCCTGCAAGGGGACTGGACCCAGCAGAAAGGTGTGGAGGGAGGGGGCGGGGAGCAGACCAGCCAAGAACATTCCCCTTCAGGATACTGAGAACCCTTCAAGGGGACAGGATCTGGCAGAAAAGGAGAAAAATGAGAAGAAAGTGGGGAGGGAAAGGGGAATGGTGGGGCAGGGGAGTAGTTGGGGTAGGGGTGGGGAAATGGAGTGCAAGAAGCTACAGTTAGATGTAACCTAGAGGTGGAGAAAGTGGGCATTGGGGGGAAGGAGTAGGGGGATGAGAGGTTGGTGGGGGAGACCATGGGAGTTAACTGGGAGAGAGGGGAGATTAGGTGCAGTTACAGAAATGAACAGTGTGCTTATGGAGGAGGAATGAAAGTCAGTGGCGGGACTGTGCAGAGCAAATTTCTAGTGGGAGGGAGTTCCAGATATCAGGAAACTTATACGAGAAAGTGGAGTGGCCTGATGGTGTGCTGGGGTGGGAAGGCAAGGGTTCTGTGGGTGAAGGTGCGGAGGGTATAACTGGACAGGAGGGAGGTTGATAAGATGGAGGACAAACAGGGTGGCAGACAACTGAGCCAGAACTTCCCAACTAAATTAGTGATGCGTGACATGCATCTGGCATGGAGAGTGGGAAAGGAGAGTGAGGAGTAAAGGTCACAATGATGAGTACATGGGAGGCAGCTGAGAATGAAGTGGCAGAATGAGTTGAAGCGAGTGTCCAGTCTGGATAGTGTGGTTTTGGGGGCAGAGCTGTAGACTATGTCCCCGAAATCAAGGACAGGGAGACTCATCTTTTGTGTGATTTCTCTCCTGGTTTGCTGTGCAAGGCAGCTACAGTGTCTGTCTAGAGCACTGAGTCTAGGGAGTAATTTATTATGGATGGCAACTATGTGTAACCCGAAGTCAAGATTCTTGTCTAGCCATAATCCAAGGTACTTAAATGTGGCTACATCATCCAGCGTTGAGACAGAGAGGGTGTGGAAGTTGGGAGTGGAGTCCAGCCTGGCCAGTTTTTGCCTGGAGCTGAAGGTCATAGATACTGATATTTTGACATTCATGGAGAGTTGGTTAGCATTTAACCAGTGTTGGACATTGTTAAAATCCAGCTGAAGGCTGGTGGCCACCTCAGAGGGGGAGATCTTAAGGGAGAATAACACAGTATCTTCTGCGTACATGTGTATACATGAAGAAATGCAGGCATTAGGGAGGTAATTCAGGAATTTAGAAAATAATATAGGACCAAGTACTGAGCCTTGGGGGACACCAGTGTTGATTGGGAGAGATGGGGAGAGGGAGTTGCCTATTCTGATGGACTGAGACCTGCCTACAAGGTAGGACTGGAACCAGCTGGTGGCTGAATCAGAGAGGCCGGCTACAGATAGCTTGCTGAAGGGAAGAGAGTGGGAAACAGTGTCGAAGGCTTTGATCAAGTCGACAAAGATGGCAGAGGTGATGCATCCCTGATCCATGCCTGAGAGAATGGAGTCAGTGAGCTGAAAGGGGGAGGTGGTGGCAGAGTGGTGTTTGTGAAAACCCAGACTGGAAAGGGGTGAAAAATGAGGATGAGTCAAGGAAGGAGGAGAGTTATTCCAGGGCCAGATACTCCTGAAGTTTGGCCACAGTGGGGAGTAGGGAGGTGGGGCAGAAGTTGCAATGGTTGGAGGTGTCCCCACCTTTATGAAGGGGGATCACTGTAGCAGACTTCCAGGCATTAGGCACTGTGGAGTGAGAAAAGGAAATGTTCAGAAGATTAGTCAAGGGAGAAGCAATAGAGTATGCAGAAAGGTGGAGTATCTTGGGGTCAAGGCCATCTAGACTTTTTCCATTGAATGGATTCAGAGCAAGTAATACATGTAGGGTGTCATCTGGGAGTATGTACTCGAATGAGAAGTGGGGTGTTGACTTGGGAGGGAAAGAAGGGCGGGGGTGGGGAACTACAGAGTCTCCAGAAGCAATGCAGGGAAGAGTTGCAAGAAGGGAGGAGGCACAAGTAGTGAAGTAATTGTTGAACTCAGTGGTCATTGAGGGAAGGTCTTCAACTGTGCAGATGCCAATTTTTAGAACAGGAGAAGGAGAGTGGGCAGGGGAAGGTACAGAGCATATATAACCTTCCAGAATTTGGAAGGGTTATTGATGTTTTTTCCTGGAAGGAGGTTTGGAAGTACTCCACCTCAGCGAGTCAGATGGCCTTGGTGCATGTGTTGTGGAGCGAGCAATAGCGCTGCAGGATGGGGGGGTACCAGAAGTTTTATAGGCAGCCCATACTTGATCCCTTGCATGTTGGCATGCTATGAGTTCGGCAGTGACCCAGGGAAGATGATTCCCATGGACTCTAGCCTTTCTAAATGGAGCACGTTGGTCCCAGACATTCAGGAACTGTGAGCTAAAAAAGATCAGGGCTGAGTTAATGGAAGAGGCAGTGGTAATTGATGACCAGTCAATATTGGACATATCATTATGTAGCGAGGATAAGTCTAGGGACCAGAAGGAACGGAAGTTAAGAATGACTGGAGGGGACTTTGCATGGTTAATTTTTCACACAGAGTAGAGCATGTGATGATCGCTGAGTGTGTTGGGGAGAATATCAGAGGTTATGACACAGTGGGGGTGAGAGGTCAGCACCCAGTCGATTAGGGTATGTTTCCCTGTTTTGTGATTGAGACGTGTTGGGTTGGAAATAAGTTGAGTGAGGTTTAGTGAAGAGACATGGTTGCAGATTTCTGACTGCACGTTGAACAGCCAGTTTATGTTGAAGTCCCCTAGGATGAATAATTCATCAGGGGTGGCAAGGGAGGAGATGGAAGAGAGAAGATCAGTAAGGGAAGAAAGGGAAGAGGTGGAGAGGTTTGGGCAGCAATAGACACCACCTACAAAGATGGGAGGGGAGAAGGGGAGGGATAGTTTTAGTAGTAACATTTCATAGACAGAGGGAGATGACGGGGAGAGGCAGACAGAGTACTTGATAGATGTGGAAACATACATGGTTACACCACCACCCCTGGACTTACAATCCTGGCGGATGAGGGAATAACCAAGGATGGAGATGGCTGAGTCTGGGATTTTGGAGCTGAGCCATAACTCCAATAAAGTGAGTACAGAGGGTTTAAGTTGAGTCATGAGCAGCTGCAAAAGGTCAATTTTGGAGAGTAGGATTCTGGTAGTCTTTGGTAACTGGGTAAGGCCCACTAGGCACAAGTGCCTGTTTTCAGGGGCAACCTGGGAGCATTGGGCAGTTAAGTGACTTGCTCAGAGTCACACAGTATGCAAGTGGAGGTTGTGAGAATCAAACCAAGGTCTGGTTTGCTGGATGTACCAAGTATGCTCACACCTCGTTCCTCTAACTTCTAGGCTATACTGCCAGCCCTTCTGATATGATAAGTCTTAGTCCTTTTGGCAATTCAGGTTAAGGGATGTGGGTGGGGTGGGGTTAGGCTCAATGTCACCAGATGTGAGTAGCAGTAGTGGGATAAGTAGTCTTGTGAGGATAACTAGCCATCTTTTAGATGAAGTAAGAGGATGGCTGTGGTCTGAAGCAGTCAAGGTGTTTGTGTTGCCTTTTTGGAAAAAAAGGGCACGCAAGGAGGGCAACTGGGCTCTAAATCCAATGAGGATGCTGGCTGCATCACGCCGGGGTAGTGTAGTAGCAGAGGCTGGCAGGAGGAGGGGAGGGTAGGGGAGGTGGAAAGAGGCAAAGAGGGGGTATGGAGGGAGTGGATGGAAGAGAAGATGGGGGAAGGGAGTCAGGGAGAAAAAGAAGGGGAGACAAATAAGGGGAAGGAGGAGCATGGTGAGTGGCTGGTGCTAGAGAAAAAGAAGAATAGATTTAGGGGAGAGAAGAGTAGCAGTACGATAGGTATGAGGGTGAGTTAAGGTAGTTTTGCTAGGGTAGGAGCAGTAACTATGATGGAATTATTAGGAGTGTTAGGGGTCAGGAGTATTCAGTGAAAAGAACCAAGAAGTGGTAGGGTAGTTTAGTAGTTTAGTACAGAAGTGACAAATGGAAGAACCAAGAAGTGGTAGGGTAGTTTAGTAGTTTAGTAGAGAAGTGACAAATGGAAGAAGCAAGAAGTGGTAGGATAGTTTAGTAGGTTAGTACAGAAGTGACAAATGAAAGAACCAAGAAGTGGAAGGGTAGTTTAGTAGTTTAGTACAGAAGTGACAAATGAAAGAACCAAGAAGTGGTAGGGTAGTTTAGTAGTTTAGTACAGAAGTGACAAATAAAAGAACCAAGAAGTGGGAGGATAGTTTAGTACAGAAGTGACAAATCAAAGGGGGTTGGTGGTGGTCACTTTAGTGAGTAAGTGGATTTAAAGAGAGTCAGGGATGGGGGTAGGTGGACGGAAGAAAATTCAAGTCCACAGTAAAGGTGAGAAGAGTGGGTGTTAGTAGCAGGAGCTGAGGAGAGAGCCATGGGGGGGGTAGTATGGCTTGATGGCACATCGGCTTTGTTAAAGACAAAAGAAAATTTGAGAGGCAGATTTAAACAAAGAAAGAGCTAGTTAAGGGGTTGTTAGCCCTAAGCGGCCATGAAACAGGCAGGAATGAGGAGAAGAGTCGGGATCAGAGAGACATTGCTAGGCTTTGGGAAAATTGTGGGCATTGCCCTTACAGTGTGCAAGGGAGATTGGGAGAGTGAAAGAGTAGAGAAATTAAGAGTCGAGAGCAGCCGAGAAGCAGGCGGGTATGAGGGAGATGGAATAGGGCCAGAGAAACATGGCAAAGCTGAGGGAAGAAAACCGGCACTACCCGCACAGACAGAGTGGATCTGTGGCAAGGTTGAGGGCCAAGAGAGGTCAGAAAGCAGGCAGACAAAAGACAGTGGAGTAGGAGGCAGGGAATAGGCTAGGACAGTAAGAGTTAGGAGTCAGGGCAGACATCAAAAAATTCAGTTAGCAGTTCTAACCATGTAAACGGTTTTACCAGTAAATCATGATTAACTGTTGCATGAATATTAACTGTTGTAAAGGCGGTAAATTCAGTTAGCAGTTTTTACCATAACCAAACATGTAAATGGTTTTACCAGTAAATTAAAATTAACTTATTACACAATCATTAAATGTTGTAAAGGCAGTATGAGTTCAGTACAATTCGGCATGCACATTAAAAATTCAAGTCCACAGTAAATTTTCCCTTGAGAAAATAAAGAAAAAGTTTCCCTGGAGAAAATAAAGAAAAAGTTTCCATGGAGAAAAACAGAGGCTACACTGTCCAATGAGGGATAGAGGAATTCAGCTACAGCCAATGGATTGGGTAGCTGCTGGCTCAGGAGAGCCAAACAAATTCCAGGCTTTCAAGCCTGCTTTTCCCATACCTGTGTTGCTGCTGGGTGGGTGGGGAATGCTGGTGGAGTACAGCCACCTGAGAGAGGGAGCCGGGACACTGCTGCAGAGAGCCCTGGCGTGCTTTGCCTGGAAAGAGGGAGAGAGGCAGAAAAGGACAGTAAATAAAGTGTAGACAGAGCAGCTGCAGGGTTAATGGGAGAGTGGTACAGGAGATCAGACAAAGCAGAGTGGGAGTAGGTGAGAAGAGTGGGCATTAGTAGCAGGAGCTGAGGAGATAGCCGTGGGGGGGAGTATGGCTTGATGGTGCAACAGCTTTGCTAAAGACAAAAGAGAATTTGAAAGGCAGATTTAAACAAAGAAAGAGATAATTAAGGGGTTGTTAGCCCTAAGCAGCCGTGAAACAGGCAGGAATTGGGAGAAGAGTAGGGGTCAGAGAGACAGGGCTAGGCTGTGAGAAAATTGCTGGCACAGCCCTTAAAGTGTGCAAGAGAAATTGGGAGAGTGAAAGAGTTGAGAAATTAAGAGTCGAGAGCAGCTGAGAAGCAGGTGGGTAAGAGGGAGATGGAATAGGGCCGGAGAAACACGGCAAAGCTGAGGGAAGAAAACTGACACTACCAATACAGACAGAGTGGCTCTGTGGCGAGGCTGAGGGCCAAGAGAGGTCAGAAAGAAGGTAGACGAAAGACAGTGGAGTAGGAGGCAGGGAATAAGCTAGGCCAGTAAGAGTTAGGAGTCAGGGCAGACATCAAAAAATTCAGTTAGCAGTTCTAACCATGTAAACAGTTTTACCAGTAAATCACGATTAACTGTTGCATAAACATTAAATGTTGTAAGGGCAGTGAATTCAGTTAGCAGTTCTAACCATAACTAAACATAACTAAGCATGTAAACAGCTTTACCAGTAAATCATGATTAACTTATTACACAAGCATTAAATGTTGCAAACGCAGTATGAGTACAGTACAATTCAGCATGCACATTAAAAATTCAAGTCCACAGTAAAGTTTCCCTGGAGAAAATAAAGAAAAAGTTTACATGGAGAAAAACAGAGGCTACAATGTCCAATGAGGGGTAGAGGAATTCAGCCACAGTCTATGGATGGATAGCTGCCAGATCAGGAGAGCCAATCAAATTCCAGGCTTTCAAGCCTGCTTTTCCCTTACCTGTGTTGCTGCTGGGTGGGCGGAGAAGGCTGGTGAAGTGTGGCTGCCCAAGAGAGGGAGCCAGGCCGCTGCCACAGAGAGCCCTGGCGGGCTTTGCCTATGTTGCTGCTGGGTGGGCAGGGAAGGCTGGTGAAGTGTGGCCACCTGAGTGAGGGAGCTGGGCCATTGCCACAGACAGCCCTGACGGGCATTGCCTGTGTTGCTCCTGGGTGGGCGAGGAAGGCTGGTGAAGTGTGACCACCTGAAAGAGGGAGCCAGGCCGCTGCTGCAGAGAGCCCTGTTGGGCTTTGCCTGTGTGGAATGCACACAGCATGATGGCAGTAATAATTTGACAATTTTTACATCAAAATGACACAAAAATTCAAAACCAGCACATGCCCTCTGACTATTAGCCACAGCTTATTTTACCAGCTTTGAGTTAGAATAGCAGATCTTATGGTTGCTAATACGTAAACCCTTATGAGCTTTTGCAATAAAAATGTCTAATACCATTATTGCATTTCTAGAATTAAAAAAAAGGCATTCCATATTTTATGCTTGGACACTGAGCTATCAAGATGCTAATAAAATTTCAAGACTTCATCAGATGAAATCCATAACTTATATTAATTTTCTTAGTTTTCTCATGGAGATATAAACTTACAACTCTTATTTCAAAGAATAGCGTGTCCCAAGGTATCCAGGAATAAACCCATCATAGCTATCTCTATCAGAGATCTTGGACTTATAATATAAAGGGAACCTTCAATAGACTTTAAAAGCCCCAGCTTGCATTGCTATGCCTGGCTGCACTCCATCTCCCCCAAATGGTTCTCAGCCTAGCAACACATCAAATAATATGGAAGTGGCATTTCTGTAACCAATGTTATTGAGCTTGTCTTTAAGACCTCTCCATAACAGCCTCTACCACCTGGCCAGACTGAACCAAACATATTAAAGAAATGCGTTCTGTTCTGGCTTTAATCCACACCCTGCATTTCAATGTTTAGGGGTGGCCTATTGAGGACTGCACCTATTATACAACCAGTATACATTATAGTAACCAGTGGTATAGGGCCTGTCAACAAGGCCTGTCCATAACAACATATACCACCTGTACAGATTTAAGACTACATACTGGCAAATCATTTCCTTTTTTGGCTACCACCAACACCTAAGTACTAACGTTTAGGGGTGACCTACTCAGTGCCAAGCCCAATTTACCTCCAGAATAAAGCTTGCCTCTATTTTGTATTGGTCAAGGGCTAAATAAAATACTTGCCTAGCCTAGAATAGCACAGTGCACACCGACCAAGCAGACAATGGGATACCCTCACCAATACCCATAGTTCCACTAATTAGCACAGTCTTCTTAAAAAGGAATCCTTGCATTTTTATCAGAATAGATAACCAAGCATCAACTAGGGTTACCTCTTATCCATACAGAATCCCATATAGCCAGTCTGCATCACTAAAGTGCTAGATGCAGGAGGCAAGGCAAGAAGCCCAACTCACCATTACAGTTGCAGTCTGATTATTTAAAGCTATGAAGTTAGTATTAGTTAAATATTGTTTGAGTTTCAATGCCCTTAATCACAGAAAAAAAATTATAAAAAAGAAAATAATAAAAGTAGTAAAAACATAGTAAACTTGTTAGTAGTAACTAGATAGACCCCCCTCCCCATGGAAGACCTTATGTTTCACTATTCTCTCCAGCTCATACCATCAAATAAGATTAAGAAAGAAAAGGTAATTCATTTAATCAGCAGTCTTCACTTACAGCAAGCTGCAGTTCTGAAATTCAGATTGCTCTTGATAAAAATCTACTCCTTTAATAAAATGGGTCTCTGTCACCAGGCCAGGTATCTGCCTCACTAGAAGAGGGAGACAAAAAAAATACCTTTATTGCTGCAGGCAGATTTTACCCCTTTTTCCCAATAGAAGCTAATGAAACACACTAGTCTCAATACATAGGATCCTAGCTCACAAAAATATAGAGACTTGGCTCAACTCTGTTCTGTATTCCTGCATCTTCTAATGTATTTTCCATGGGCTTTCCTCTTCATTCCTGAATTAACTCTTTCCACTGGTGCAACCTTTTTCATTCTTTGTTTACTGCCTGTCACACTTCACAGTACATATCATAAGGGTATATATATATATATATCACACTGCCATCATTAGGGGAGAATGGCAACTCAGTTCATTAATCCAGTATCATTCTGATATCATGTCCACTCACAAAATCTACAAAAACATTTACTGTATTTTCAAAGCACCATTACCAGGATTCTTTGCCAAATCACCAGTAAAGTCTCTGAGTTATTACAGTGGTTGATATCATGGCTCCATGAGTGTTGTCAGTCTGCTGTACCAACATATGCTGGGACTGTTTACCTGTTCAGTAGCAGTGAACTCTCCATTCACAGCAAAAACTGAAGCACAGTTTTTCACACTCACTGTAAATCAGCTTACTCACTATGGAGAGCTTTTAGCACAGCATTTAATACAGCAATTGATAGATTTTACAATGTTGGTAACTTTAAAAAGCTTAAAAAAAAGACTGCCATATCCATGAAAGACTGCTCTTATCTGTTCCTTGAGCCAGCTGCCAAATGGAACTATTGGGAATACAGGACACAAGAAAACACAAACCTTTCAGCTACCAAAGGATCTACATGAGAATGCTCTGTTTGGATGTTTATTTTTTTATAAACACTGTCCAAACTTTTGAAGCCTCTTTTGCTACATTCCCCAGAGTTAATCACAGCTAACAGAAGGCAAATATAAAATAATTTTAAACACTTAAAAGATAAGAAACAGTATGGGAGAATTAAAGAGAGATGGGAACAGGAGCAGGGGGGTATAGAGAGAGGGCCAAAGGGAACAAAGGATGTTGACAAACAGGGTGGTAACAGATTCTGGAAGGCCATTTATTTATTTTTATTTATTCAGCTTTTGTTGACCGGGTAAGTGCACTAGACAAATCATGCCTATTTTCAGGCACGACCCGGGGGAGGGGGATACAGATGAATGCCAACTGACCTTGAACCAGATTAAGTTGTTGATGGTATTTTTTAGTGAATGAGGGAAATTTGGCCAGGATACCGGGGAAATTCCCTACTCTTTTTGATAAGTGCCATGGGATCTTTAACATCCACCTGAACTACCACCAATCCAGGCAGATGGGACCTCGGTTTAACGTCTCATCCGAAAGACGGCACCTCAGAAATACAGCACCCCTCTCATGCTGCACTACAGTGTCAGTACTGGGATTTTAACCCCAGTGCCAGATGTGGGAACTGAACCCACAGCCCTCCGATCATGTATGTAAATGCTCAAAGTCTAGGAAACAAAATCCCGGACCTAGAGGCCATCATGTCAGAGGCTGCCCTGGACATTGTTGCTATTACAGAGTCATGGTGCAATGAGAACCATGACTGGCATGTAGCCATACCAGGCTACACTCTGTTCAGAAAGAACAGGGTGGGAAAAAAGGGGGAGGAGTGGCACTTTATGTAAGGGATAGAATAAAAGCTACTGTGATATAGGGAAATCAAGGGGTGGAGGTACTGTGGAACACCCTAAAAGCAGGGAAGGGAGCTGCCATTTGCACTGGTGTGATCTACAGGTCTCCAGCACAGGAGGGGGGGGGGAGTTGGATAAGATTCTGGTGGAAGCCATCCAATAGATGGCAAACAAGGGAAAGGTGCAGCTGGTGGGGACTTCAATCTGCTAAATGTAGATTGAAGCATCCCAGTTACAGCTTCAGCTAGGAAGAGAGACATCCTGGACTCCCTACAGGGAGTATTCCTCAGGCAACTAATAAAAGAGCCCACTCATAAGGGGGCAATACTGGACCTTGTACTTACCAATGGGGAAAGTGCTGCAGACGTTACAGTGGGTGGCAACCTGGGAACCAGTGATCACTGCATGGTGTGGTTCAATATAAGTACGGTGGTAGAATCGAACCAAAGGCGAGGCTCCTGGACTTCAGGAGGGCTGATTTTAAAATGACTGGGGAATGCCTCAGGGATGCCCAGGTGGGGGAAGGGGTGCCTTGGAAGGAGTGGTGAAACAGTGGGTAAATCTAGAAGGAGGGTTAGAGAAGGCAACAAACCTCTGGGTAAGACAAGTAAACAAAATCAGGAGGAAAAAGTGACCGCTATGGTTCTCAAAAGCACAGTTTTTCAAACTCACTATAAGTCAACTTATTCACCATGGTGAGGTTTGAGCACAGCACTTAAAACAGAAATTGGTAGATTTAACAATGTTGGTAACTTTAAAAAGCTTATAAAAAGACTGTCATAGCCATGAAAGACTGTTTTTATCAGTTCCTTTTTTATATTGTGATACTGGGATACATTTAGACACACTGCTCTGTTAGTATGGTTCTTTTTGAATCAGATCTCCAAAAGGTATGCTATGGAGCTGTGCAGAATGAGAAAATTCTGAATTTGTGGAAGTTTAATTATATTTTGCAAAATTCAGTGAAATTTCACAGAATTTTGTTGGCATTTTGAGGAATTTTTAAAATGTATTAATTTGCTCATAACGCAGTCATCTTTTGAGGTTTTATTTTATTTTATTTATTTTTTCTTTAGTTGTTTTTAACCAGGTATAGCACACTAAGCTGAAAGCTTTTTTACAGGAGCGACCTGGGAGCACAAGAAGGTTAAGTGACTTGCTCAGGGTCACACAGTATGCAAGTGGAAGCTGTGGGATTCAAACCCAGGTCTGGACTGCTGGATGTCACCAGATTTGCAGCTCAGAGCTTTAGACCACTGAGCTCTAAAATATGGCATGATTTCTCTGAAGGGGGAAGGTCCAATAACATGCCATATATCATGAAATTATGATGGATTATCTCAAAATTATAGGTGCTCAAAGTCTGTCATTTTATTTTCTCTGTGAATTGTTTTGAAAATATTTACCTGCATATACCTAAGCCATCTATTGGGCCATAGATCTTAAATATGGCACCATTACTTGATGATAGGAGTTCTTACATTGTGCAAAATGTCATGACATTATGATGCACTGTCTCAACATGATGTGTGCTCAAAGTCTGTCATTTTATTTTTGTGGGAAATTTCATCAGTTGTTTTATCTGCATACAACTCAGGCACCTTTGGAGCTAGACATGTGTAAATTAGCATAACTAACCTTTTTTTGTTATGGTTACAGAACTATCTAAATATGGAGAACATTGGGTTAAAGATTTTTAAGGTATAGGGGTTCAAATTTTACTATGTAAATATTTGAAACACTTTGTGAAAACTCTCAAAAATGTGGATGTTTGCAACTTTTCTGCTCTTGCAGGCATAGACTTAGCATTTGACATGCATAGTCTATGTCAGTGCATCCTGATATCTAACACAGCTAGATAAACTGGTTTAGCAGTTTTATATTTACAGTGGAAAAAATAAACAAAAATAGTAGTTACATTTTCTCAAATATTTAAGGCAGCATAAAGATGAAACTTCCAAAATTCTTTTTGTGGAATTTAACATTAACTATGCACATATGACTACTTCATTTGATAAGTTAGGCTGAGCTTTCTGCAGTCTTACTGTTCCTCCCTGGGTGACTATTTTGCCCCCCCTTTCTCTCTTGGCATAGCCAGATTGACCCAGTAGAATTACTGATCCCACTGATATCCTCCTTGTTCTTTACAGTGACAAAATTCCTTAAAATGTGAGTCGCCTACTCTTTTTTCTATCAACCTATCCTGTTCAAATAGCCAGAATTCTTCCCTCCTGGTGCCCCAGACATTGTCTTCCCCCACTACATCTTTTTGAGTACCTCTAAGTTTCAGACTTGCATATACACCAGGCTCTCTGGATCATCAATTAACTGGGTGTGATCCTTATATATCTTGCATTCAGTTTGGAATTGTTGACACTCTGTGCTTCTGTGTTCCAATGGGGGAAGGGTGTTATCACTGGTGTGCTACCCAGCTCAGCAATCCACTTTTTTTGTGAAATTATGTATCTAACTCTTGCACCTGGTTACCCCTGCACTACCTGCCTCTCTTTATCTTTATCCTATCCTTTAATTAGAATCCCCCAGATAAGGCTGAGTGAAGCTACCAAATTCCAGTGTGTTATGGAATGTTCATGAAATTCCACAATTTTCACAGACTCATGGAATTTGACCTTAAGTATATGTGGTATTTTGCACTTTCTGACCATAAGCAATTAATAAAATTGACACACACAGTTTCCTTGTAAGGTCTAAGAACCTGTCAAATTGAATGGCATTGCATTCTCCAGTTTTAAAGTTTCAGTTTATAAATTTGCAGTTTACATTATTGCAAAATTTAATTTAAAAATGTTGTGAACATTTGACCACTTTTAATTAATTCCAATTTAAAGCTGTAAATATGAACTTTGTCAGAAATAACAATGCAGCATAGTAGTTTAAATGTTTCAAATCTGGTTACATTTGGCTATGTTGTTTTAAATTTAGAGGGAAATAACTGAGATTCACATTTTGGCAACATGTTTGGCAAGCTATAATGCAGTCCCACTTGAAGCTAGAAATATGAAACTATGTACATATATAAATGTAGTGATAACCTGTACATCTGTAAAAATGTTTAACATTTCAATAAATACTATCAAAATTATACTAAAATAAATCTAAATTTTTGGCAAAATGTTTGGCTGCCTATAACTCAGTTCCCTTTGAAGCTTGAATCTTAAAGCAGCAGTGATATGAATTATTGTTTTATGTATTTATATTGGCATACTCAAGCCATGAATGGTCACTTTAAAAAAATTGTTTTAAGTAATCATTATTTTTCCCCATATTTTACAGGTTCAACTGCCCCCTCAAGCAGCACAGACCCTTGCCAGGACCACCATTTGCAAACAAAATGCATCATTCTTATAATATGAGTCAACATGTTAACCATAATACAAATCTGTTTCCCCACAATGCAGAGGTGTATTTATGTTGCAGTGCCATGCGTGTTCACAGAGACTGCCAACAGTGACAATGTGAAACTGTCAAGTTCAGTAACACGGGCAAGCAGCTGCGCTGTCGCTCAGAAACAGCGAGAGTGTGTTTAGTGTGAAATACTTAAGATAAAATAAAAAATTATACCACTTATCAAAGAACACACTCAGTAAATGCTCAGCTCAAATATGTGATGTGCACATACCCAGGAGGTTTGTAAACACTGAAAAAAATTAACTGCAGGCTGCAAACTAGCAGAATCTGGTTAGCACCTTTACAGCAGTCAAAACTGTATCTTACTTTACTTTAACTGTTATTTTCAAATCATTCCACAGCGTACCACTCCCTTTAAAATAAGACATTCAGCTGGCTGCTCTGAAAAAAATACAGATCCTGTAGGTGTTACAACATTACCCTTTCCACAGGCTGTCATCTTGTATTAGTGCCTCAGCTCACCTATACAGCTTCAGTTAAACTTTTGAGTTCCCCTAATAAGTTTGATGTCACCTAAAGCATGTCACATCTTAGTGTATCAGCAGTAGAGATGTTGCAAAATTATATATCGCCTGAGAAATTCCAGCAAAATCTGCTTTCATGACATTCACCCATGATGAGAAATATTTTGTGGGTTGTGAAATGAGTAATTTTGCCCACAAAATGTGAAATTTCACCAGAAATGTGGTGAAATTTCACTGGTGAAAGACAAATTATGCCATTTTGTGGGTGAAATTTCATCTTCCATGGGTGAAATTTCGCATTCTGTGGGCAAAATTTTGAATTTCGCTTTTGCAAAAAATTCCCCAAACAGGCGAACTTTGCTAAATATTTCACATAACGAAATTTTCCAATTTTGCACATCTCTAAGTAGCAGTTTACTTACCTTTCATTGCTTTTAACAGTAAGTCTATACCCTCCTGATAATGGACAAGTGATTTCTAGAAGCAAGAATTTAGCCCCAGTTCCACAGCTCTCATCAGGACAGGTGCAGCTGACCTCTCCATACCTTACAATGCATTCTCACTCACACCCGCTCAGGACAGTAACACAAATTCAAATAACTTTACAATAGTATAGTCTAGTCAGGATCCCCACCTGCCAATTTTATGTTCCTGACACTTTCAACGCCGTTGGAATTAACAATGATTATAATACATAATTTGTCAAGCCTTAGCTGGCACACCCATGGCTATAATATTGGACCAGGAAGTTAGTTGGTAAAAGCCCAAACTTGGAGAGAACATTTTGTCCACCATTTTGTTGGTACTGCAGAAAACATCAGTCAGTGCCGCTGTTCAGTAGTAACATGATGTTTGCACTGGCAGTCCGCAAAACATGAACATGTTTATTTTCATTTTAAATTTCAAGATATAAAGCAAAGATTTCCTCTCTTCTTGGAAAAAACAGCCATAACATTTCCCACTGAGATCTCGGCATCGAGCACACACTACCAACAGCAAAAGTGCATCAGTAAATTGTGGGAGGTTTATGCCTGAAAACAAACATGGTGGAGGGTCATTAATTTGCAAAAAATTTAATATGAACTTTTTAAAAATATATTAAATGATTATTTCACGATGAATGCATCTGAAAAATGAGAACCAGATGTGATACTGACTCCAATACACAAGTTACAGAATAGCCTAATATTTCTGATGAATTTTCATTGCACTGCTGCTTTAAAACATGGTGCACATACCCATGCTATAGGTTTCTCTAAATCTTGAAACTGTAAAGAAATTTGGATAAGAAATTTTAAAATTATATTTAAATAACTGAAAATTAAATGTTGCTTAAATGTTTGGCCACCCATAACTCCACTCCCTTTCAGCCTATGACTCTGAAATTTTGTACCCTTATGTAAGCCATTACCATCTGTCTACACACCACACGTATGTTTTAAATTAGAGCAAAATAATTTAAATTAAAATTGTGGCAAAATTCCACAAAATTTTCATGGAAATTCCACAAAATTCCACTGAATCGGAATGGTCATTCTGTGGGCATTCTGTGGGTGGACATTTATATTACACACAGCTCTAGTATGACTGTATATCAGTTGCATATGGCTTAAAATGCATTAAAAGAATGTTTTATCCCTTTTTTCATTGACTTGACCATGTTCTCCTCTGTTACTGCCTTGGCTCCCCTAACTGCTTTTGTTGCTTCCCTTTGCTTCTCCTGGTACACCTCCCTGACCTCTTCCTTTTGTGTTGTCTTGTACCTTTTGAGTGCTTGCTTCTTTGCCTTCACTTTCTCCACAACTTCCTTGAAGAACCATAGTGATCTTTTATTTCTCTTGCTCTTTGTAACCTGCTGGACACAGAGGTTTGTTGCCTTCTCAATGGCCTTCCTTATTACTGCCCACTGACCCCCCCCATTTTCCCTATCTGTGATAGGGCTTCCCCGAGGCACTCCCACATTTTCTTGAAACCAAAACAAAACCATTTTCTATTAATGGAAGTGCATACATAACAGGATTCCACCATTAATGCAGTATTTTATTATATTGTATGTTAGAACACTGTCATGCATGGAAATACAGGTATGATATGACTGTTGTACTGCAGTACTGCCTTCATTATGTGTTTGTGCTGCATTACTGATGTTAGTACTGCAGCACAAAAGCAAATATCACTGTCACAAAGCTGATTTCCTCAGTATTTTTTTTTGATGGAGGATACATATTTATTTATTTAAAAGTTTGGTGACTGGGAAAGGCACACTGAGCTGAGGCTTGTTTCCAGGTGTGACCTTGGGAAGGGGAGAAGAGATAAAACCAATGAGGTGGTTACAAACAAATAAAATACAATATCAGCAGTTTCAAGTGCAATACAGTGGTTAACAAAATAGCAGTAGGAGTACATTGAGGTATATGACAACTCTACTGTACATAGGTGTCATTAACATTTTTACAAAGGAATGCAGTGGAGGATCAAGGCAGATTTAATTAGGATGGGGAGAGCCCTCATTCAAGAAAGAGAGAATGAAGGGAGTGTGAGGGTACATTTGAGGGAGGTAGAATTAGCAGAGAGGGGGAGAAGTGGGGTCAGAGAAGGGAGAGGGGAGTGAGTTAGAGGGTGTGTGACCTGAACAAGTGGAGGGAGGTGGGCTTTAGCAGCCACTTTAGGGATAGTAGAGATGGGGCTTAGCAAAGAAGTGGGGGAAGCCAGTTCCAGTGGGAGGGGAACTGGTATGAGAAAGCAGCCTGACCAGCGCAAGTGCAGGGGTGAGGGATAGAGAAGGAGTGTGAGTCTTTAGTGTGGAGGGGGGTAAGAGGAGGGAGCAGAGGGGGAGGAGAGATGATAGGAGGGGAAGAGGCAAACCAGTATTTGCCAGTGAGGGCTGAGCAGTGGGAATGGTGACACAAAGATAGGAGGGTGATAGAAAGAGAGGAAAAAAGGGATCAGTGATGGGTATGGGGAGGAGAGTTTGAGGCAAGTGACAGAAGGCATTACAGAGGGTGTCCAGTCTGGCGAGGGTGGAGGGAGGGGCTGCACTGTAAACCATGTCTGCATAGTCAAAAATAGGGAGGATCATTTTGATAAGCAGGTCCTTACAGACTTCAATGGGGAGACAGTCTTTATTCCAGTGAAGGATGCTTAATTGGGGGTGAAGCTTTGAGTGAATAGTGCCGATGTGGGCTGAGAAGTTCAGGTTACTATCACTTTACTGTCAAGCCACATGCCAAAGTATTTGTAAGTGTGGACAACCTCTAGCTGGGTACCATCAAGGGTGGTGAAGACCTGGGGAGGTGACAGCCTTGCTAGCTTTTGGCTAGTGCCAAAGGTCATGGACACAGTCTTCTTGGTGTTTACTGTGAGCTGATTGGCATGGAACCATGGTAGCACATTGTGGAAATCGCACTGGAGTGAGGATGCAATCGCAGACATGGAGGGACCAGATGTGCAGATGACTGTGTCGTCAGCATACATTTGAATAAGGGAGGAGACACAGACAGATGGGAAGTCATTTAGAAAAATCAAAAGTAGTATGGGGCCCAGGATGGAGTCCTGTGGGACTCCTTAAAGAATGGGGAGGGGGGGATAGTGCACCATCCACCTGTACAGACTGCAGATGGTTAGTAAGGTATAAATGGAACCACTTAACTGCAGGAATAGCGAAACCAGCTGAGGCCAGCTTCTCAATAGGAGAGAGTAGGATACCGAATAGAATGCCTTAGCAAGATCAATAAAAATAGCTGCTGCGATGTGACCCTGGTCCATCCCTGTCAGGATAAGGTCAGTAACATGGAGTAGAGAGGTGATTGTGAAGTGTTTTTTTCTTGAAGCCAGAATGGAAAGGGGACAGGAAGGAAGGAACAGGAGTTCAGGAAGTCGACTAATCAGGAGTGGACTAGCAACTCTTGTTGTTTAGCAAGTGAAGGGAGGAGAGAGAAATAGGTCTATAGTTTCCAGGAGATGATGGATCACCCACTTTGTGGAGTAAGAGTACCCTGGAGGTTTTTGCAGGTGAGTGGGACAGCACAGAGGGAGAAAGAAAGGTTCAGAAGGTGGGTGAGCACATGAAGGATAGCAGGGGAAGATATATAGAGGAGTTTGGGGTCCAAGCCACCTGGGGTGTATTTTGAGGGGTTGAGAGACTTGAGAACAAGGAAAGCTTCCTGAGGGGAGACAGGCGAGAAGTGAAAGAGAGTGGAAGAGGTGGATTGGGCACGGTGGGAGGGGAGAGTTTGAGGACTGGCATGGAACTATGCAGGTTGTGAAGAACTTGTTGAAGAGGAAAGCCACAACAAGGTGGTCAGAGATCAGTGAGCCATCTGCTTGGGGGGGAGAGTTGGGGTGGTGGGGCGAGTTGGGGTGGTGGATCAAAATGGGAGTGTATTTCTTTCCAGAAGTTGGAGTGAGTGTTTAGGTTGGATTTGAAGTAATTGGCCTTGGCTGATCAGATAGCCTTTGTGCAGGAGTTTCTAAGGGACCTGTAGTGCTGATGTTCAGAATCAGAGTGGGAGGCCTTAAAGCATGCCCATGCACGGTCCCTAGATTTGCATAGCTCAATGAATTTGGGTGTAATCCAGGGGGTGAGGGGGGAGCATTTCACTCTGGATCTTTTGAGGGGGGTGTGGGTGTTTCAGGAGAATGTGAAGATATGGGTGAAATGTGAGAGGGCTGTGTCATTGTTCTGGGCAGAGTAGACAGGAAACCAGTTAGCACAGACCAGGTTGCTTAAGACAGCATCTGAGTTAGTTAGTTAGTTATTTAGTTAGTTCATTTTTACTGACCAGATATGGAGGACTAGGCAATTCTGCCTATTTTCAGCCTTATCCTGGTGAAGAGGGGTGAGATACAGATGCACACTGACATACAGAACATGATTAAGCTGTTGGTGGTATATTTGTGAATGGGGAGAATCTGACCAGGAAGCTGGGGACTGGTTAGACCTGAAAAGCCTGTGACATATGTATTTTGGGGTGGATTGAAGGGGCAGGTTTTCCTACTGCAATAGGTAAGGCATTAATCACTGAACACATTTCGTAGCACACCAGCAGCTGAGATGCGATGGGGGTGAAAGCATAGTACCCAGTCCAGGAGGGAGTGATTTGAGGAGAGGGGGTTGAGCCTGGTGGATTCTGAGATTAGCTGGGTGATATTCAAGGATTCAATAGAGTGCAGAATATGCTTAGAGACAGGGGAGAGCCAGTTTAGGTTGAAATCACTGAGTAGGATAAGTTCACCAGAAGCAGAGAGGGAGATAAGTGAGGAGAGGGAGACAAGGAGAGAGGAGGAAGGGATCACAGGGGAGGCATAAAAGACACAGACAAAAATAGGGAGGGGAAAAAGAGGGGAGGGAAAGTTTAAGCAGCAAGAGTTTGTATGAGGAGGGGTGGGCCTCTTTGAGGGAGCTACAGTAGGAGATGTTATGTTGGATATGTACAGCAACACTTCCACCATGTTTACCTCTGTCCTGGTGGAAAAGGAGAAATTTGGGGAGGGCGAGATGAGAGTCTGGGACTCTACTGGACAGCCAGGATTCAGCTATGTAAAGGATGTCTGTGAAATGTTGTGAAGCCCATACCTTGAAGGAGTCTGTCTTTCAGAGAAGGCAACGTGCATTGACGTGGATGAAGCTAAGACCTTTGGGCATGGAGAGGGATGGGGGATGTGGGAGCCAGGATTTGGTTCCACAGTGCAAGCCAGAAGTAAGATGAAGAGGACGATGAGGATTGTGAGAAAGGAAGGTGTCTTATGCTTCTTGTAGCCTTGGGGAGAGAGGACAGAGGAGTAAGAAGCAAGGGAGTGAAAGGAGTGGTGGAGGAATTTGAGGTTCGAGGATGGGTAGAAAGGAGACATGGGTGGATAATGTTGGGGTAGAGAAGTAGGAAGGTAGGTTGGGAGAGAGATGGGGAAAGAATAAGTAGGAAAGAGAGAGGGGAAGAGCGGAGAATAGGAAGGGATATGGAGGAAGGAGAGGGCAAGGGGATATGAGGGAGGAAGAGTGAAGGTAGAGGGTAGGGGACAGTAGTGGGAGATAGATGAGGAAAGCAGGTAGCCTGGGGATCATGGAGCAGAGAAGTCAGAGGGGAGGGGGAAGAGAAGAGAATGAAAGCTGAGGGGGAGTTGATCAGAGTTTGGGAGGGAGTGGTAGAGAGTCTCCAGTGCAGTTAGGGCAGACTGGGGAACAAGGATGGATGAAAAGTAAATAGGTGAGATGGGGTAGAGAGCAACAAGCAGCCACAGGGAGAGGGAGGTAGGTGGTAGGTATAAGTCAAGGACACAGTGGATTAGGAGCTAGAGGAAAGTGCAGTTAGAGCAGGTATGAAATTGTAGCAGAGCAAATGAGAGAGCGCAGTACCTGAATCTAAGGGTTAAAGTGCAGACAGAATCAGGTAGTTGAAAGATTGGAACAAACTATATTGCAGTTAAAAGCAAAAGCACAAATAATAATAGTAGGACATTTAGCTAAGAGACAGTCTGAGCAAATACAGCTAAAGCAATAGCTATAATACTTGAGCAACAAGCAAGCCTGTCTGAAATGGTTAATACTGTACAAGTTACAGCAAGGCAATACTAAATGGAGCACAAACAAGCCTGGCTGAAACGGCTGGTAAGGCTCAAAGTAGGCAGGCATGTGTGAGCAAAATAGGTAACAGGGGAGTGAGGTGAGAGTAGAGGCGCAAACAAATGATGGAGGAGTCTAAGTGGACAGTGAGGCTGGCTGATCAGTTGACTCATGGCTGACTCCAGGCACTCCTCTATGTCCTTAGTGCAATGGTCCTTTGCATAAATGAGCCACTGCGCAGATGGGCTGCTTGGTCGAGCCTTAATTTGTACTGCAGTGCATATAGAATGTCCCGCCCCTGCTTGCACCCGATCAGTGGTGGCATGGGTGCAGAGGACTGCAAAACGTTCAGGCTCTAGGGGTCTGGGAAGCTGGTGGCAAGTGGCATGGAGTCCCTGCTCCCTACAGGGAGCATTGGAGAGGCGGTGTGGACTGGCAGGGTTGGTCTGCAGTGGAGAAAGGTGCTCTGAGTTTAAACCTCATGCCAGAGAAGTCAGAGATGTTAAAAGTCCTGCCCCTGCTCGCACCTGATTGGTTGAGGCATGGGCAGCAAAGAAGGGCAAAAAGTTCAGGCTTCAGGGGTCTGGGAAGATGGTGGCAAGTGGCATGGAGTCCTTACTCCCTACAGGGAGCCTTGGAGAGGTGGTGTGGACTGGCAGGGTTGGTCTGCTGTGGAGAAAGGTGCTCTGAGTTTAAAACTCATGCCAGAGAAGTCAGAGATGTCCAAAGTCCTGTCCCTGAATGCACCTGATTGGCTGAGGAATGGGCAGCAAAGAAGGGCAAAAAGTTCAGGCTCTAGGGATCTGGGAAGATGGTGGCCAATGGCATGGAGTCCCTGCTCTCTACAGGGAGCTTTGGAGAGGCAGCATGGTCTGGTGGGGTCAGTCTACCATAGTTAAGGGCACTCCAAGTTTAAAACTCATGCCAGAGAAGCCAGAGATGTCCAAAGTCCTGTTCCTGCTCACACTCGATTGGTGGAGTCACGGGCAGTAGAACAGGACTGTTCAAGCTCTAAGTGTCTGGGAAGCTGGTGGCAAGTGGCATGGAGTCTCTGCTCCCTAATAGGAGCCTTGGAGAGGTGGTGTGGACTGGCGGGGTCAGTCTGCTATGGAGAAAGGTGCTCTGAATTTAAAATTCATGCCAGAGAAGTCAGAGATGTCCAAAGTCCTACCCCTGCATGCACCTGATTGGTTGAGGCATGGGTAGCAAAGAAGGGCAAAAAGTTCAGGCTCCAGAGGTCTGGGAAGATGGTGGCAGGTGGCATGGAGTCCCTGCTCCCTACAGGGAGCTTTGGAGAGGCAGCATGGTCTGGTGGGGTCAGTCTACCATAGTTAAGGGCACTCCAAGTTTAAAACTCATGCCAGAGAAGCCAGAGATGTCCAAAGTCCTGTCCCTGTTCACACTTGATTGGTGGAGGCACGGGCAGCAGAGGAGGGCAAAATGTTCAGGCTTTGGAGGTTCTGGGAAGCTGATGGACAGTGGCATGGAGTCCCTACTCCCTACTCCCTACAGGGAGCCTTGGAGAGGCAGCATAGTCTGGCAGGGTCAGTCCACCATGGTGAAAGGCACACCGAGTTTAAAACTCATGCTAGAGAAGTCAGAGAAGTCCAAAGTCCTATTCCTGCTTACACCCAATTGGTGGAGGCACGGCAACAAAGGATAGCAAAACATTCAGGCTATGGGGGTCTGAAGAGCTGGTGTGGTTTGGGGGGGTTGGGGGAACAATTTCGGTACAATCAGCATACATGAACAGCTTCAGTACAGTCACTCACTAATTTGTGACAAAAAAAATCCTTCAAGTGCCTCACAGTCGCAAGAGCCAACTAACAAAAATGCTGCTGAAAGAAAATGTACATTCTTATAGTAGAAGTCATGTGGCTGTGTAACATTAGTAAATACGCTTATTCATGAACCGGGGTAGCAATATCAAGTGGTCCCTCATTATAGTCAAATTCATAGATTGAGATACGGATCACATTTCAGCTTTGGCAGTTCTCTTACAGGCACTGAGACTCATTTATGCAGTCCACTTCTTACCTCATCACATTTGGCTATGACTGCTAGGATTTAATGGCAACCAATGCATTCAAGAGATGTTGACACTGGTGAGCAGCAGGTAGAGTCACAACTATAAGCAAAAAAATTAAAAATGTAGATGTTACTAAGATTGTTAGCATGGCATCAGAAATAAAAAAGTGAACAAAAAAGGATAGAGAGATGAAGTCAAGCAACTGAGAATGTTACAAGGGAGGGGGGCAGGAGAACAGCACAGGCAAGATGGTATAGTGGAAAACATGCAAGCAGGTGCGCAACTGCAATGATTATGGGAAATAAAGCTATGCATTTGCATGCCGTCATGACTTGAGGATAGTCAGCATTTCTTGGATTACTTGGATGGTAAAAGAAGGCCAAGGGCCCATCGCGATTACCTCCCACTCTGAGTGGGCTAAGAAAGTAGTACGTACCTCTTGCTTAGTAAAAAGTTATCAAGTTCCCTTTTGAATGAAAGAAAGTTACTTTGCTCTACAATCATTTTTGGAAGCTTATTCCAGGCTTTGATTGTCCTAACAGTGAAAAAATTAGCTCTCTTATTTGTTGATGCTTTTGGGACAACTAATTTCATATTATGAAACCTGAGAGTCAGGTCCCTATTTCCAAGGGCAATAATGTACTTGTCATGCACTAAGTGCCAGGACTGTGACATGGCCATACTGTAAGGATATCTGTTCAGGAGAGACTAGAAACAGAGGATGTGTTGTACTAAAAGTAAGATAGTGAATCAAGGAAACAGAATTACTTTCTTTAGCATCAGGAGGGCAATGAATAGCAGAAGTTGCTGTAGGAAATCCTGGGAACAGAAACTGTGGCTGCTATCCGTACATGGAGTGGGTTATACAGACCTCAGTCAAAGCAAAAATAATTGGATAAGGCAGTTGGGGATGTCACTGTCAGTATGGCAAATAAAGTGAAGATGATGAAAACTGGTGAATTCAATCACCCAGATGTGAATGATATCCTTCTAGCTGTAGCTTGGTCAATGAGCAGACCCTTCATTGACTCCATAAAATGGACTTTTCTGAGGCAGACTGCCAATAAAACAACTCAAGCCACTGAAGTGCTTGACCGAGTGCTGACAAAATAGAACAGAAATGCACAATTTAAAATGGGCAGCACGCTAAGGATAAAGTAATCAGAAACAGGAATTTCATATCCGAGCCTCTTTCTCTTGAAGGTGGTCCTTCACTTTATGAATGTAGATTTAAAAAAAAAATGAGAGGCTGCCTCTGCAACTGTATAATGTTTTGGTTGGGGTTCAAGGGAAGGTTAGAGGCACTGCGGGAAAAAAATAAATGATTGATATAATTAAACAGACACCTGCATTAAGGAAGACAATGAAAGTAGTAGGAATAAGGTACCATTAGGGTTCTTGCAGGAATTGGCAATATTGGTGAGGGGAAAAAAGGTCAACTTTATGAAGATATTATGAAACACAGAAGCAACTTTATGAAGATATTGTGAAACATAAAGAGGAAGACAAGGAAGAAAAACAAGTAAACAGAGGGAATCATGAAAGGGAGTGATGGGAGCAAAAGCACAGAGAGAGGAAAAGATAAAGACATGGGTTGCTGACATGACTAATACATGACATGACTAATACACCATATGCATGCATACACAAGAAGAGAAAGTGATAGGCATGATAGTGCAGATAAATCTGCAAGTAAGTCAATGTGTACTACAAGGAGGTCTGTAAGGCTTTCAAAAGTTGATGAAATAAAAATATTGGTATTTATGTGTCCTTTAAGTTACTTACCCAAGGTCACATAGTGAGTCTCTGAATCTAATGGAGTTTGAACCTGGCATCTCCTGCTTCAGAAGCTGGTGCTGTAACAAGTAACTCATACTGCTTTTAAAGCTAAAGGAATAACTAAAATTAGTAGGGATAAGAAAGTTGCATAAGGTTTTGATGTTCTAAAAGGTTCTGATACGAAAGCCACACAAGGCTCAGATGTTATGAAAGGTTGTGATATGGCATTAAAAATGTCAATAGTTATTTGAACCTATTAGAACTATGAGAACCATTTAGTTTGAAGTACACAAACTGTTTAAACCTTCATTTTACAACTATAGTCTATTGTCACTGAAGGGAAATAAATCTAACAATAACTCTGAGTGGCAATACTGAAGAGTAAATATAAATGGTACTGTCATAACGTTAGTAAATATCTCATGTGTAATACATCTGTTAGTATGGCTGTCTGGGTCCTTTATCCATCTGCAAGTTTGTTTCTGGGCCAGATGTCTTTCTAGACCAAAACCTGCTGGGAAAGTATTTGGCTCCAAAATAAATGTTTTACGAATTAGCAGAACCTTATCAAAACCTGACAAAAATGTTCTTATAAGGTTCTTTTACAGGTTTTAGAAGATTCTGATCTCATTTGAACTGCTTCTCCCATCCCATAATAGGGTTTCTAAAATGGACTGGGAAAATTGTAGATTCTGACTGACCATGGCAGGTTGACACCATTACTTTTACCTCAGCATGAATACCTGCAAAACAAGCATTTGTCAATGGCAAACATGTTTGCCTGCACGCTGTAGTGAGTTTCAACAGCACTATAATGAGGGTATGTGCATACCTTTGTTACCCCCAGTAGCCATTGTCTTGTGCACTTTTGGTTCCACCTGTCTAATGGGTATAGAGCTGAAAAAAGGGTGAACAGAATAAAGAGCATATTTATAGATTCATCATTTGTTCACAACTGTGGTTTTTGCATGTTGACTCAAATTTTCAACACAGTCTTTTTATGACACCCACATTATGATAAATACAGATGGAATTTTTAAATCTCATCCGGAACATGATGCTGCCAAATAACTTCAACACGTGTTTCCGAGGAGACACCTGACATGTTCATGAGGAGGGGTAATACAAGAGCTATGTTGAAAATGTGAGGCCAGAATCTGCAACAGTAAAGTTATGAGTAAACATCAAAAAATGTCAGTCTTTCTTCATAACTTCATTTTTTTTTCCTTTTTATATTTTTATCCCAGATGTTTAATGTAGTTTTGTTATGCTCCTACCATCTGATCAAGACAAGTGGAATTTTTTATGAAAATTTATTTCACAGGGCGACCGTTAAAACATGTTTTAGAGGGGATTTGAAAAATTATAGCTGTCATGCACATAAGGTGAGGTAATAACAGGGCTACATTGAAAATTTGGAGCTAAAATCATCTAAAATAACAAAGTGATGAGTAAACATTGGAAAATGTTGACATTTTTTTTCACAACTTTATTGTTAAATGATTTTTTGACCCCACATTTTGAACACTGTCTTTTCCTGACCCCACCTTATGATCAAAACAGGTGGAATTTTTTAAATTACATCTGACAGGTGATTTTTGCAGAGCTACTGCAAAAACATGTCTTGGAGGGGATCTGAAAAATGACACCTGCCATGTTCATGAGGTGAGGCAAAAAAAAGAGGTATGTTGAAAATGTGGGGCCAAAATCTTCAAAAATCACACCGTTATGAGTAAAAGTTAAAAAAATTCAATGTTTCTTCATAACTTCATTGTTTTTTTGACATTTTAACCACAAGGGCCCAATACTGGGAAATGGGCAAAAACTGTGCCCAAAAGTTTGTGCTGTGGTTGTCCTTGCCCATGACCCCAAGGATGCTATATTTAGTCCACTAGCACGCTAACGCTATCTAATTTAATATAGGAGCATGTCAGTGTAGCACTAAGGTGAGTAGCACTGCCCAGACATGGATTGGGGGAATGCAGGAAACAGCGCCCCCAGACCCGCTAGCACAGGGAGTCCCCGGTGCAGTATTCAGCTAGCACCATGAAAATGAACCCATTGGGCATGCAAGGTGCTAAGGGGCCATGTGCATGCCCATTATGGGTCCATTTGCATAAGAAGTGGAAATGAGATAAGGCCCCTCCTGTGACCAGCACCCTCACAACCCCAGTCTCCTGTCCCTTTACCAGTTTAAAGATTCCCTGCTGTCTAGTGGCACCCCTGCCATCTGATTCCTGGTCCCTTGAAAAGTAAATCAGTCCCTGGTGTCCAGTAGCACCCCCACCCTCTGATCCCCATCCCCCATAATTTTCAGGATAGTCCCTGCTGTTTACTGGCACCTCCACCCCTGATTGCTTACCACAGGTCATGAACAGAAGTCCCTGGTATCTTGTAGCCCCCCACACCACCTGCACTAGGTACACCACCCTGCCACCCCCCTTACCATAGTGATCGGTGCTGTGGGGAGCCCATACAGTGACTGACACAGCCCTCCTCTCACCACCTCGGCCAGTCACTGTATGCAATAACAGGGAGCACACATCCTGTGCACTGCAAAGGGAGCACACGTACTATTATCTATTGTAGACAGCATGCGTGCTCCCTTTACAGTATGGAAGATGCATACTCCCGGTCATTGAATATGGCAGCCAGCCAAGACTGTGAGAGGAGGGTATTGCTGGTCACCATAAGGGCTCCCCGTGGTGCAGGTGACTATGGTGGTGGTGTGGCAGGGTGGTGTACCCAGTGCAGCAAGTGTGAGGGGTGCTGCTAGACACCAGAGCCTTCTTTTCATAAACTGCAGTGAGTGACTTCAGGGTTGCAGGTGCCACTAGACCCCAGGGGCTATCTTGAAACCTATGGGGACATGAATCGGAGGATGAGTGTACCACTGGCAGCCAGGGTATGTTTTATATTTTACAAGTATGTTGATCAGAGGCTAGTGAGTACCACTGGGCACCAGGGAATGTTTTATATTATATGGGGACGGGGATCGGAGAGTGGGCGGTACAACTGGATACCAGGGAATGCATTATGTTATATGGGGACAGGGATTGGAGGGTGGAGGGGGCTACTAGATGCCAGGGAATGCTTGTGCTATTACTATTACTGTGATGGAGTTTGGAAGGTGGTGGGTGCCACTAGACACCAGGGAGGGGGTGTGCTCCCCCAACTGCCAACTTAGTTGTTGGCTACAGTGACTCCTCCAGCCACTAGGGTTGGCTGGAGTAAGTCAGGCTTTTTATAGATGGTATTTGTGCTGCTCAAAGTGATCTGTACTAAACTGGTTATGCAGCACAAATGCACTGAATATAGTACTGTGCCAGTATTCATGTCCCCACCCCTCCCTTTGCCCACTAAATACATTATCTTTTATCATGTATGCTATCCATTTTAGTGCACACACCTCCCCCATTTGAATATAGCACTCTGGCAGAAACTCTGCACAAATGGTGCACAATCACTTTGCTCATCGGGCAAACTTTTTTGATATCAGGCCTCAGATCTAGTCTTTTTGTGGCCCCTCCTTATGACCAAGATGGGTAGAATTCTTTTAAATCATGTCTGAAAGGTAATTCCATGGAGTGACTGTGAAAACATGATTTGGAAGGGTCTTGAAAAATTACACGCCCTTGTTCATGAGGTGGGGTAAAAAGGCTATTTTGAACAATGGGACCAAAAATGTTAATAAATGACAATGGTTTGAATAAAATTTCAAAACACTTTTAAAAGTCATTAACTAGACTTATTTTTTTTTCAGTTAGTTCCCAATTGGCATCAGTAGTAGCAGAACATTCAGCAGTCAGAGAGGATTACATTGGTGAACCCTAGCGAGATAAGTGAAGGGAGTGAGGGGTATTGAAAGTGGAGTGGGGGGGTCAGGTGAGATGTGGGAGGGTCTGTGGAAAACAGTCATCAAGGGACCCTTTTCTCTTTTACAGGGTTGTAAAGCAAAAGCACACAGAGGATGATAAAGGATGGTTTTATTTTTTTCAATGACTAACACTGAGGATTGTGCAACCCAGTATTGGTGCATTGTTTGCTGACACAGGGAGTGGGTGCCCTCGTGCTGCATGCTATTTGGGCCTGGGGGTGTGAAAACTGTCCAGCGGTGGGGTTGGGCACCCAACCATCATACACAGTCTGGGGTGGGGGGAGTTGTGCTGTGTTTCAGTGGTGGGGTTTGGCACCTCACCACCAGAGATAGTTAGGAAAGGTTAGTGCTGTATTCCAGTGGAAAGACTGGGCAAATGAGCACTGGAGATAGTTTGAGGAGGGTTTGTACTGTGTCCAGTGGGGAAGCCACCCAATAACTGCAGAAAGTTTGTGGGTGGGGTGTGAACATTGCACAGCAGCAGGATGACCTCCCAACTGTCCTATAATAATTTTTGGGGGGGAGGGGTTGTGCTGTGTTCCAGTGTGTAAGGATGGACACCTGACCACTTCAGATATTTTGGGGAGGGCTGTGAACATTCTCCATTGGCAGGGTTGAGCATCCAACTGCCAGAGATAGTTTGGAGGGGTGTGTGTACTGTATTTTGCTGCAGGCTGGCTGGTGGCTCATACTGTATATAAGGATGCAGCTGTACTGTGATAGATGATCTTGCATCTTATCATATGTGTGAAGTTTACACAGATTACAAGTTTAACAGCATCAGCAGCCTTGTCAGGACTGAGTGCAACCTTGTCAGGACTGGAAATGCACACCTCCTGCAATCTCAGCTGCATTGGCTGGCATGGCACACACCTCCCCAGCCCCTATTCTATCTGAGCAGCCCCAGGATGCTTGCTTTGTACATTTGTGCAAGAAAACCTAAAAAGTGCCAGTGCCAGCCAAGAATACCCATGTCCAGTAATACAATCTTTAACTTTAAAATAAAAAAACACCGGACACCACACACGACCAGAAAAACATTTGGAAACAGCTTGGTTGAAGTGCAGAACTCACAGTCATCAGAAAGTGCAGCACTAAAACCCCAGCACTTCAGATCTAAATGTGACCCTTCATCAGGGGGCATGGCTACCGCCACGCTGGCCTCCATTTTTAAATATCCAAGTGGCTGTGTTCACATCATTAATTTAAATGTAGATGTAGTCATACAGATAGACTATCACATAATACACACCAAGAGTGTAAAAAACATTTCAAATGTGCCCAGAAATGTAATACATATATATCAAAAATCTTCATAAAACAGTTTAAAGCAAATTGGAGAAGTGCTGTAAGTTAGAATTAAATGAATAACACTCTAACAGAGTCCAAAGGTAAGAAATAGTAGAGAGACCAGGAAACTGAAGGCAGAAAAAAAGGGGAGATGAAAAATACAGAGGAAAATTAGAGTGTCAGCATTTTCATATAGTGCCTTGTTATCCTTGAACGCTTATAAGCAATCAGTCCTGCAAGTGGCCAAGATGAAGAATATGTCAGATGGAGATCGAGATACATAATAAATTCACATACAATAGTAGATGGCAGCAGTATAGATCCAACAAAGACAGTGACAGGCAAAAGACGGGGAAGGAAACAAAGTATATGTGAGGCATGAGAAACAAAATGAATGAAATAGATAAGCAGAGTGGTTCTAGTGACTGTAATTTTAAAGCACAAGGTATGTTACTCAGTGCAGCTTATTATGATGCAACAGAGTGCAAGGGTAAGTACGCAGTCATGGAAATAATCAAAAGCACAGTTGGCAGATTGAGTACATGTAAAAGAACAGTACAGATCTGTTGACTGTAATTTTGAAAATAAGTTGCATGCTAAGCAATTCTGCCAATTTACAGTGCAAGAAAAAGCTGAGATAAGTACTTGAGCAAGAAGATCACACCTGTTCAAAAAGAAGGAAAAGAAAAAAGCAGATTTATAAAAAAGGCAAGTAGATGAAATTAAACTCACAATAAATAAGTGCAGAAATAAAGGGGCTTAATGGAGAAATGGGGAAGGTTTTAAAAGGAAAGTAAAAAGACTGAGGAAGGGGAGAAGAATGCATAACAAGCATGATAATAACTAGTTTAGCATCATTTCTGCAGGATCAAGATTTCACCAAATGTCCTTGGAACCTGTAAAAAAATGAATATTGAAAATGAAACTAACCAAAATACATAAATCACATCACAAAGAAAATCATAATTATAATCAAAGAAATGGTAATAAATCAATAGTATCATTTAGTCCATCAGGCTTCATTTCCTGAAGATTATAAATCCATCTGGATTGTTTTCACAGTAGATTTTTACTCAGTCTCCACCTCTAGGGTTAGCAGGAACATGTTTAAGCCTTACAAAAGATGATTGTTGGATCATTGTTATGATGGTGTTCAAAGTGTTCCCTTATGGGGTATTTGGCATTTGCAGGTCAAATGGAGACAAGAGTACATGCTTGTGTATCCAGTTACTATTCATAAAGGTGGGATAGTCTGAGTTACGTAAACATTGGCACAACTGCAGATGAGAACATAAATAACAAAATTAGTAAATCATTAAATAAATTCTGTTATACAGACCTTTTGCAGGGAAAGATGTTCATAAACTGATCCTGTTTTACAGAATTTTAAAGTACTACAGTGACTGCAGCAAAAGGAATCTGTTGGAGTTGAGGGCAACCAGTTGAGAGATCTGTGAAAAGTATTTTTGGGATGTTGGAAAAAACTATGAGTGATCATATCCCCGATATTAGTACCTCTTGATTATGTTGTTCTAAATGTCAGGCTTCAAAAGTGTCTTATCTCCTTTAAGGACGTGCTGTGGTTTTTCAGAATGCTAGACAGCGTTGGGATGATGTCATTATATTCTGTGATGAAATTAACACCATTAAAGGAGTTGTTTTGGTGCTGCCATGACTAAAGTAAGGAGCCCCTATCAAGGTTTTTAGCTTTGTTTCTTGCAAATTCCACAGTAGTTACTGCATATCCTCTCTGTAAAAATAGATTGCTTAGCTCTACAGCCTGGATGTCAAATGACTGCAGCCTTTTTTATAAGCAACCAGTTGTACAGAAAGTTACAGGTACAGAGCAGACAAGTAAGCAATAATACCTGACAAGGTGTGTGGTATTGTGCTATACCAGACCACACAGGGGTGTAGTGAGGCCCAGCACACCATAGGCAGAGGGCCTTATAGCCCCTGGAAGGTCCATTATAGCACAATACCTTCACCCTGGAGGGTACTATTGTGCTTAGAAAATGGGCACTGTCAAAAAAATAAGTTTAATAAGAAAAATGTTAATGCAAAATTAATTTAAAGTAAGATATGTAATAAAATAGTTCCTCTGCCTGCATTTTATTTGGAGGTGACTGCCATAGTTACACACACACACACACACACACACACACACACACACACACACACACACACACACTGTGCTCTTAGAATGTTCAGCTATTTGGAGCCACCATTTTTTTTTCTCTCGCTTAGCAAGAGATACTGCTGCCCTGCAACACTCCTGTTGTTCAGTGCCAGCTGCCAGAAACAACACATCAGCCTACCCTGGGTGCATTTCAAGTTACCTTTTTTGTTTGTTTTGTTTATTTTGTTGCTGTACATTCATGTCCTACACTGCTACCAACTCTCTGAGAAATAACCGCACTGTTGTGCCCATTCCTCTGTCTGCTGGCTCTACAACTGAGAGTGGTGTCGGAGTCAGACCGCAGTCACACTCAGAAAACTATAAATAAATAAATGGGATGCTCCCACCCCCAATACAACCACTCTATAGTAATGACGCATTCACAGTTTCAAATTGTAATCCTCAGTATCACAGTTGACTTACTCATGGGTGTGCTCGCACTGTTCCATGCTTGCTCATTATTTTTTTTTCCCATGGTGTGAATCTAGGCTCTGTGATTGAGGTGGAACGTGCCCACAGTATGTAGTTGTTCACCACGGATGGAAGGCACATATATTTCAATTTAAGGAGATCGATAGAAAATGTAGAGGAAAGAAGGACAGATACATTTGCACTGTTTTCTTATGGGTAACCTGTGAAAGAGAATTGCTTTTAGCAGGCAGGGTGGGCAATGTAACTAGTGGGCCCTATGAGACATACTGAATTTTTTATCCTTTTTACTAAGACTTGCTGATCTACAAATCATACATATATGTAGAACTACATGTGTGTTAGATATGCCACAGATAAGCTTTTTTTCTTTATGATGTGCCGCTACTGCTTCTCTCCGGATTACTTTGGTTATGGGGGGGGGCCAAACTTTCTATGCAAATTGCTTTGAAAATCACCATTACTGGGACAAAAAAATGGCGGGTGTGCCATTCTTACAAATTACCTTTCCCTTTAATATGAGGGCTGTGGTCCTTGGTCCTTTTGAAACCTGGACTCTGTTGCCTGATAGACGACCACCTTGGCAAGCCTATCAGCCAATCAGAACCCAAGGTTTTATTTGCCCATTTTCTAACATCACAATAAATACATGGTACAATAATGTGATTAACAAGTGGATAAGGTACAGTTTAGAAAGTAGAGATACAGTTGCAGTGTGAATTGGTGAGCATAAGTTAGTGGAGCCTATGGCTGAAGGAAGTAATGTTACCAGGTAAGTGGTTGTAAGGGCCAGTGTGTCTTTGTAGGTCAACACCCTCTGTTCCAAAGTAATTTTCCTGACAGGAAGTGTAAAGGTCAATCAGAAGTGAGAATGGGTTCCCTGTGTGTTAGACAAGTGTTGGAAGAGGTCAGACAAACAGCATGGGGCTTTCATGAGCACCACCTTGTAGAGGAATGCAGATAAACCTTTGGCCAGGAAATCCTCCAGAGAAAGGCAGGAGGCAACGAAATACAGATGGCAGTAGTGGGTGCGAAACAGAAGACCAGTGAGAAAGTGACCTATGCTGCAGTAGACTGTGCACACTTTGGAGAGGATCCTGGCAGGCGTAGCTGTATAGACTAGGGAACCACAATCAATTAAAGGGAACAGGAGGCTATAGATAACCAGTCTCTTACTTTCCTGTATTATGAACCTTTTTTATTTTGTGGACAGAATCTAGTCTCATGTGAATAGATTTTACTAAGTGGTTGACATGGGAGTCAGAGTTTAGGGAGCAGTTCAGGTACAGACCCAGATATTTAAACTGAGTGACGTGCTCCACCTCAGCGCCATCCAAGTCAAAAAACTGGAAGGGGCACTGGTCTGTTTTTTCTGCAACCCAGAGAAAACCATAGATTAAGTGTTTTTGGTAGTGAGAACTAAATTATGCCTCACAAACCACTTCTGGAGTAGATTGAAGTCCCACTGAATGGCTTTGTTCAGGGATGCCAGGTCCTTGCCCCATCCTGAGGATGACAACATCGTTAGTATAGGCAATTGTTTCTGTTGATGGAAAGGCATTAGGTAGCATGTTCAAAACATGGAAAAATGTAAAGAACCAAGAATAGATCCCTAGGTAACCCCACAGCAAATTTGATGAAAGTTTGAAAGAGAGTTGTCAATCACAGCCCTGTGGACACCTTCACTAGTTTGAAGGAGAACATTTAAGCAACAAGACATGACAGAATGTTTGTTGCTGTTGCAAAAGGGGACACCTAAGGTGCATTTTGAGGTCTGAGGCATCACTGACAGCCTTCAACCACCCAAGAAGTACAGTTATACCACAACAAAGCACACTCTGGAGTGTCTTATTATGATTATTAATGGGGTTATGATTTAGGAATAAGTAGATGAAAAGTTTAGGATAAGAATAGGGCTTTTGTAAATGAAAAATTTAGGTTAAGAATGGTTCTTTATAATCATTTTAAAATGTACTCTTACACAACAGAGAAAATTGCCCTCTTACATTCTGTAAGTGGGCTTCAATCTGACTGTATGCATGCCATGGAACAGAAGAAGTCAAAATTCTGCTGAATTCCACCGGCAAAATGTTCAACCCCGCACACAAACATAAACACACAACAGAAGGCCTAATATTTATTTATTTATTTATTTGTTTGTTTGTTAATTTAATCATATATATATGTGTTTGCTTAATTATTAATTTATTTATATATCTTTGTATTTATTAATTTAAAATTTGGAGACCCAGATAGGCACATTAAGCCAGAGCTCATTTCTAGATGTGACTTTGGGGAGGGGTTTCAGCAGGGAGTGAAAAAGCAACAGCAAAGTGACAACAACAAATGCATGTACATGAACAATAAAATCACGGTACAAGTAATGAATTTTAGAGAAAGAGAAAAAAACAATGTTAAATGTGTACAAAGTACATTTGTTATGGGGATAGCCAGGATGAGAGTTAAGGGAGGGTGCAGTCAATGTATGTCAAGATATTTGTAACAGAATCATGGTGGCAAAATTTTCAAATTACAGAGTACACTGATTTTAAACTACAGTATGTAACAGAGTAAGATGTAAAATGAGTACAATAGCTAAAATAGTGTGTGTTGGGGGTTGGGTAGGACATGTATTAGAGAGTGGATAGGGCATGGGTTAGAGAGTGGATAGGGCATGGATTAGAGAGTGGATAGGGCATGGGTTAGAGAGTGGATAGGGCATGGGTTAGAGAGTGGATACGGCATGGGTTAGAGAGTGGATAGGACATGGGTTAGAGAGTGGATAGGGCATGGGTTAGAGAGTGGATAGGACATGGGTTAGAGAGTGGATAGGGCATGGGTTAGAGAGTGGATAGGGCATGGGTTAGAGAGTGGATAGGGCATGGATTGAAGAGTAGATAGGGCATGGATAAGAGAGTGGATAGGGCATGGGTTAGAGAGTGGATAGGGCATGGGTTAGAGAGTGGATAGGGCATGGGTTAGAGAGAGAAGAAGAAGAAGCCTAGCTGCAGGTGCATGCGTTTGAAAAGCGTGTCAGTAAGAGTTGTCTGAGAGAGTGCAGGGAGGAAGAGAGGTGGATAAAGAGGTTGTTTTTCAGTGTTGGAAGGTGGATAAAGAAAGCAGACTGTAAAACCAAGGCCTCCATTTTACAGGCAGGATAAGCAGCAACGAATTCCCTGGTACACTAATAGGGATAGGAGGGGGATTGTTCACGGTTACTATACCTAATTGTTCATTTACTTACAAAGCAAGTGTCAGTAATTTGATACACATAGCTGTTTGTGTTTAACTAGTGCATTGAGACAAGTATGTTAAAGTACATATAACTATACACATGTTGGAAATAGTTGGACATAGTAACATAGCATTGTGATAATGAAAAGAACATGCGGTCAGTCTTGTCCTCCCCTCGTGCTGCAGAGCAGTGACTATATTTAATTTGAGTATGGGCCCACATATAAGCTAAACAGCCAGAATGTTGCCCCACCTCCACTCATGATATGTAACTCTCAATGCCATTCCCCCTCAGGAATCTGTCTAGTCCAGCTTCAAAAACCTAAGCAATTCTGGTTTCCACAACCTTACTGGGTAAACTGTTCTACATGTTAAACACCCTTTGCCAAGGTAATTAAGCAATAAGGCATGACCAGGGGTTAAATTAAGTCTGTTAATCGCCCTTTAAGGGTATAATGTGGCATGAGGTGCAGGACAGTGCTTCATTGCTGGGGGAGGTTTAACTGACTGTTAATCTAACTCCTGGGAGTGCCTTATTGCTATCATAAAAACTGATTTAAAAAGAAAAGTGTTAGAAGTGTACCCTTTGAATATTTTCCTCATTGAAAGGGAGATTTTTAATAAAATAGTTTGCCCACCAACTGTTTAAGAATGATGGTTCAGAATCAGAATAAATCATTCTTTGTGGGGGGCACATGTTTTGATAGAGATGGACAGGGTGAGGCAGAGTTGCTAGCATTAAAGGCAGATAAAACTCCAGGCCCAAACGACATACATTCAAGCTGAGGTAGCTATCAGGGGAGCTTGCAGATCCTTTGACTGACCTGTTGAATAGTTCACTGAAGTCAGGTGTGGTTCCGCAGGACTAGAGAAAGACACATGTAGAGCCCCTCCATAAGAGTGGCCCCAAGGATGACCCAGGGAACTACAAAGTGGTCAGTCTGACCTCAATCATGTGCATGCTCATGGAGACCATACTTAAGGAAAGGTTACCATCAATACAAAATCTAGCACTCACCACCATAAGTTTATGGAAGACACTGCTCCACAAATACTATAAATCAATGTTTGCCAACTTTAATAAAGGTGACGAGTAAAAAAAAAAAACATGCCTTAACACGTTTTGGACAAATCCCTTTTTCAAAAGATGTGTTTGAGCAACAGCGGACCACACCTTTTTATACCAGTAGTATGACATCATAATTAATTATCAGAACTGATGACTCAGGTGGTCAGACTGTAGCAATTATAAATGCAAATTTGTGAATCTAAAACATTTAAGAAATTTAAATACATGCACACATTTTTTAGAAAAAAATATTTGAGACATATATAAATGCATAAAAAAATGTAACTTCAAATCCAATTGCTAAAAAGCAAAAAAAAAAAAACAGTCTAATGAAAACAAGGAGAGATCACCACCACCGAAAGGGAGATTCCATACGCAATGAGGTAATTCATCCATTAACAATCCTAAACCTCTCTCTCATCTGTGGAAAATTCCCGGACTTATGGAAAACAGCCACCGTGACACCCGTCCATAAAAGTGGCGATAAGACGAATCACTCAAATTATCACCCTATCTCCATACTGCCCCCACTCTCTAAGGCACTCAAGTGCATCGTGGCTGATCAACTTACCGACCACTTGGATAAATACAATATACCTTGTCCACAACACGGTTTCTGGAAAGGTCACAGCACCACCACAGCCCTTCTTGAGTTCACTGGAGCTTTGCACAAATCCCTTGATAATGGCCTTCTTGGGGGCGTTTTAAATCGACCTCTCAAGGCCTTCGATACAGTACACCATGGACTACTAATTGACCAACTACTGAATGCTGGGCTATCACCTGACTCTTCTCTCTGGTTTAAAGCTACTTAGAAAATCGGTCGCAGAGAGTAAAAATTGCAGATGCTCTTTCTGACACCCTGCCTGTTCGCTCGGGTGTCCCACAGGGATCCATACTGGGCCCCCTCCTTTTTAGCCTTTTCTTAAACTCCCTCCCTTACCACTGCTCTGAGCAGATCATACTATATGCCGATGATGCTGTTGTATTTTCCACTCACAAAGATCCTGCAACTCTTTAACACAACCTTCAACTTGGTTTCAGTTCTGTAGAGACATGGTTTCTTAATCATAAACTGGTCTTCAATGACAAGAAAACCAAATCTATGCTCTTCTGCAGCTCTCATAACCCACACAAGCTACACCACTTGGCTATCTCCACTACCCAGGGGAACACTCTAGATCAGGTGGGCTCCTTCAAATACTTAGAGATACAGCTTGACCCTAATCTCTCCTATGGACCTCACGTAGATAATGTAGCTAGAGCTGCTAATACACGGTTTGGTCTCCTCTACAAACACAGATAACACCTCACGTCAGAAGCTTTAAAGGTTGCAGTCCTGAGCTCTGTAATATCTGTAATAGACTATGGTCTCATCATTTATGGCTTGGCCACAACCACAACCCTTTGACACCTCTCAACTGCCTTAAATAAGGCATGTCGGCTCATCACTGGTGCTCACCGTCTCACCCACACATGTGACTTGTACACCCAGACCGGCTGGCTCCAACTATCAAACTGCATAAAGTTTCTCACCTGCACCAGGGTGAAAAAAATCTACCTTGAACTTGCACCCGCTGTTGTCTCAACTCTGTTACAACACTGAATTAACAAATGGTGCCTTCGGAGATCCACGCTACAGCTACTGAAAGTCCCCCACTGTCACACTTCACAGGGACAACGCTCTTTTGCTTATCAAGCACCACTCTGGTTCTATGGCCTCAGCCCCACCATCTCCTCTGCCCCAACAATTGGTATGTTTAAAACTAGGCTCCGGGACTATCTCACTACCAAGAGCTACTGTGACTGCCCAACTTAACCTTGTTTCTCCACTTCCCTGCCTGCTCTAGTGGTCCCCCCTCCCCTCCTCACTCACTGGATTCTACCCTCACATCTTGGTATACCCAATGCTGCACTTTTCACCCTCTCCCCACCCTACCTACATTCCTTCTCCCCCCTTCCCTCTCCCTATGACTCTGGCACTTTTTATCTGTTGTCTATTTTCTCTGACAAATGCCGCTGGTTGCCTTGCTTACAATGCTACCCTTGAATTGTATTAATCTGTACTCTGTTTGCAATGTCCACATTGTTGTAATGTCTGTCTTGATGTTCCCCATAATTTGTATTTCTTTGACGTGGAACCTTTGTAAAAGAGCCTTGGCTCAAAGGTATTTGTAATCCTAGACTAGATAAATAAACAAAAAAATGTGATCCCTGAATCTGTAAATAAAAATTATTCTTGGTGACAAGTAATGGTATTAAACCTCATGATTAAAAGGCACAATATGTTAACTCTACTCAATTGTTATTATATCAGAACTTAGACCAAAGGCTGACAATTATTCTTGCAAAAGATGTACCACTTACAGAAAATCTATATAAAATAGCCCTATGCTATATAACCAGGGGAAGGGAGGGAAAAAAGAAAGAGGTTAAAAAAGTTTATTTCCAAATAGTTTAGATTTTTCAATACTTTTATAAAGATCTACCCCTTACAGTGAGAAAGTGTAGTGTGCCTACAATATAACATCATTCTATAAATTAGATTGCTATACATTCAAAAACTCTAAATTATTATCAAATTGTGCCATTCAAATTATCCCACATACTGGTCAACTTCAAAACTCCTATTCAAACCTGGATATTTACAAGCCCTGATGGTAAAGATCTGAAATCTCTCCCATTTTAGTAAGTGTTTATCAAAATCTCTGCCTCTAAGAAGTGTACAGACGTTGGGCCTCATATTCAGAGCCAGCTGGATGTGTGTGCATAATGGTGCATCGTGCAAAATAAATGCGCCAGCCAGCTCTGGTACGATATTCAAATAGAATGCACGATCCAACCAGACCATGCATTCTGTTTGATTATCAGACCCTGAATGAAAGAATGGTGTACTGCAAGGGGCCACCATATATGGTGTGGCTCATCCAGGGTGCGGGGCTGAAGACAGCCCGTGGGGGAATACATATATGTATGTGCAACAGCCCCCATGGGCAATATTTGTAATATATAATATACTAAATAAAACACATTCCCCATTTCCATAGTGCAGCATCCCCCCTCCCCAGACATGATCACAGTAATAATGGAATTAAACACATCCCCATTTCCATAGTGCAGCAGCCCCTCTCCTCAGACCCAATCACCATAATACAATCAACACATCTCCCTTTTCCATAATGTAATGTCCCTCCCAACACCGATCCCTGCAATAAAATGAAACAATACATCCCACTTTCCATAATGTAGTGTCCCCCCAACACCGCTCCCCATAATATAATGTATTAAACACATCCCCCTTTTCCATAATGAAGTGTACCCCCAGCACCGATCCTCATAATATAATGAAATAAACACATCCCCGGTTGCGTGGTTGTAAACCCCCAACAGTCCCAAGCACTGCAAATGTACACAGTCTCTCTCTGAGCCCCTCTTCTGTAATGTTGTGTCCCCCCCAGCACTGATAATGGTGCAACAGACCAAACCCCGATCCCAGTTCCCTGGAGGCTAGTGGCTCCCCAACCCTGTTATGCAGTACCCACCTCCCCACAACTCCCCATTATTACTATTATTACTGTAATCAGATCTGGGAGGGACTACTGCACTACAGAAATGGGAAATGTGTTTTATTTATTATATTACTATGTTCGGTACTTGGGGCGGATGTGTACCTGGCCCTAAACTATGCATAGGGGAAACCCACCCCACGCATAGTTAGAATAGGTCCAAAAGTGTAATTATGTACTGGTGCAGCCAACTATAGTTACACGTTGGGGGGGGGTTGAATATTGCTATGCACAGTTTATACATGAGGGACCCCTCATTTGCATTTGCACATTGCAATATTCTACATTGCAGCGCAGTCAGGTTTGCGTGGCACATCTAGGGATGTGCCCCACATCTCGGCTGAATATATGTCCCCTTATCAATAGCACCAAATAAAAAAACTGTGGTCCTTGTTATTGCCCATAAGTCTGATATGTAAAGCAGTAGCATACTTCATGTTCCCATTCTGAATTGCGGTACAGTGTTCTTCAACTCTAACCTTAAATTGTCTCTTTGTTTTGCCAAAGCAAAATGTGCCACATTTGCATATGGCTGAATAAATAACCCCCTGGTTCTCACACGAAATATATTGTCTTATGAAATATTGCTTTCCATTATGGGGGTTTACAAAAGAGTTACTAACTGGGACAACTTGACAATGTGTACATTTTTTTGCATGAAAAGCACCCTGTAATATTCCTGGTGAGTCAAGTACTATTTGTAGATTTTGTCTCTCTACTCTGGACTGGCATGTTTTTAAGTGTTGTTGCCCTCCTGTATGCCATTTGTGGCAGTTCACTATTGATTTCTTCCAAACCTGTATCCCACTTTAAAGCATAGCAATTTTTCTTAATGACATGTTCAAATTTAGAAGCATATGCAGAGACAGTAGTGATAAAATTACACCTACTCTGTGCTGGTGTTTCCTCAGTTTTTTCTGCCAACGATTCTAATCATTTTCTCTTTCTAGCTGTCACACATGCTTGAGTAAGATTTTGACTACTATAGCCCCGCTCCATAAACCAGTTTGTTAAATCTTCAGCTGCCCATTCATAGCTTCTTTCAGTACTACAGTTACAATGCTATCAGAGATACTGGCCCTTAGATATACAGTATTCCTAACTGTATGTCCTGTGTGGCAACTAGATGCAAATAAAAGAGTATTGCTGTTGCTTTCCTTCCTGTATATGTCTGTGTTGATGCTGCCTTTCTTGTCTTTTTTAATACACAGATCCAAAAAATGCACTTTATCTTGACTTGCTTGGTAAGTAAATTTGAGGTCCAGGTTTGATTTATGTAGGCACTGAACAAATGCATCAGTGTCGCATACGCTGCCTTTCCAGATGACAAATACGTCATCTATAGAGCAGTGCCATAATTCAATCTTATCAAAAAACAGATTTATATCAGTATTCCTTATCACCACAGATTCCCATCTGCCAATGTATAAATTTGCCATGCTGGGGGCAAATGTTGCCCCCATCACTGTACCTACCCTTGATTTGTAAATAAAATTTGTTGAGAAAAGTAAATTATTTAATTTAAGTACAAATTCTGAAAGTTTTAACAAAAAGTCAACTCTTAGCACGGCAACATCATCACGTGTGTTTAGGTAGAAGGCTAATGAATCAAGTGAATCTTCCTGAGGAATGTTGGTATATAGGGACTGTATTCCATGGTAATGAGATAAGAGTCCCTGTACAGATTAATATCTTCTAAGACACCCAGAATATCCCTTGTATCTTTAATATAGGAACCTAAATTCTCTACAAAAGGGAATATTTAGTAGTCAATGTACTCTGAAAGAGGCTCAGTGACTGAGCCAATTCCACTCACGATAGGTCCGCCGAGGGGGGGCTTAAAGATTTATGTACTTTTGGCATAGTATACAAAGTCGCTCTGACAGGGTGCTCCACAATCAAAAAATATCTAGTTAGTTTATCAGTCATACCTTTACCAAATTTCTCATTTACATAGTCATCTATTCGCCATTTAAATTCATTAGTAGGATCTCTATCACATTTACGGTAAAATTTGACATCATTCAGTTGTCTTAATACTTCAGTAATGTAGTCACTGGTGTTCTTTATCATGACACTGCCACCTTTGTCTGTGGGTTTGATCATGATAAATGTGTCATTCTGAAGTCCTTGTAGTGCAGATTTTTCTTCCCTTGTTAGATTATTATACAGTATTGCAATTGTGGCAAGTTATTAAATAGTTGTTCCAGATCTTGATTCCAGATTTTCTGTTTCTGTATTATATCAGATGACCTAAAGGTGGGCAAGCAACGTGAGAAGGCAGTAAGGAAGACTGGGGGGATACTGGGATGCATAGTGAGAGGCATCAATAGTAGAAAACAGGAAGTTGTTAACCCTCTGTACAGGCAGTTGGTGAGACCCCATCTGGAGTACTGTGTGCAGTTCTGGAGACATCATCTCCACAAAGACATAGACAGTGTGGAGGCTGTCCAGAGGAGGGCAACCAAAATGGTGCAGGGTCTGCACCAGAAGACATACGAAGAAAAACTAAAGGAGCCCTTGAGGAAAGAAGGGAGAGAGGGGACATGATAGAAACTTTCAAGTACCTCAAGGGAATCAACAAAGTCCAAGAGGGTAGCATCTTTCAGAAAAAGAGATGTGCAAGAACAAGTGCACAATTTGAAGATGGGGGGCGGCTCAGAGGTAATGTGAGGAAGTATTTTTTCACAGAGAGGGTTGTGGATGCATGGAACAGCCTCCCTGAGGAGGTTGTGGAGTCAAGAACTGTGGGGGAATTCAAGAATGCATGGGACAGACATAAGGCAGTCCTAGTGGGGGGTAGGAGGAAGTAAGCTGTTGGTTAACTAGGATCTACAACTTATCTGTTAGGTAGGAAAATGGGCAGACTAGGTGGGCCAAGCGGTCCTTATCTGCCATCAAATTCTATGTTTCTATCTTGTTCACAAAGTTCTTTAAAAGTGATAACAGCTGCACTTAGTGGAGGGTAGAAGGTAGATTTGCCCCAGAATTTATGATAAGCACCTATATATTGCGTAGTATATTCAGATGCACAGTACTTGTCAGTTCTGTATCTTTTGTCCCATTAGTTCTCATAGCACCTGGCTTTCCCATCTCTTTTCATTTAAAGAAAGATTTAAAGCTCAGATTTTTAGCAAGCTGTTTGTAAGTTAATATAAGTTTGGAATTTATTCATGGGAGCAGTGGAAGCAAAAGATGGTCCCTTATTTAGAAGTCTCACTTCTGCTTCTGTAAGTTGTTTATCAGACAAATTAATGACCTTCTGCAATGGTAAGGATGTTGATATTGGTATTTGTTTGGGGCTTGCCTCTGACTCTGATGGGGGGTGGCTGATATTGCATCTCCTGTTGTTGTACGTGTCTGTTTTCCTGATCTGTTTGATCTCTCCCTCTTGCCCCTCTATGTTCTCTTCTTTGGTTTGTTTGTTGATTTTCTGTTTGGAACCCCTAATATCTGTTTATGTGGGTGCTTCTTCTCAATCCTGTTTGTGATTCTGGGGCCGAGTGTTCTTTCTCTAAAAAAATCCTCAGACTCTCCTGTTTCTGATCCACTTTTATCTGTACTTAAATTGAAGGAGACCCTCTTGTCTCTCCTCAAATTACCTCTTCTCTGATTCAGTTTTTTTCTAATTATACACTCAATCTAGCTGATAGTCCTCATTATCTCTATGGAACTTTTTTGTTTGCTTGTTTTATTTATTTATTTAGTTAGTTAGTTTTTGTTTACTGGGTGGGTGCACTAGCCATAAAGATGACTTTTTTCAGGCATGACCTGGGAGGTTACAGGGCAGACACTGCAGGTATAACAAACAGTAGATTACATCGAGATACATAAACAAGGTGTTGTGAAACATTAAACAATAGGCTAAGCAGCACAGGTAGTATACAGGGTATTTCAAGAAACATTTAACAATAAGCTAAGCATTACAGGCAGTACACAGGGTGGTCCTGGCAGGATCATAGAGGTTTTTATAGTCATAGCATAATGAAAACATACAGTAGCAAGAGTATTGCAGTAGTTGCCCTGAAAATGTGATTTAGTATGTATAGCAAAAATAAATAAATAAAAACGTGGTCAAATACTGACAAGTGCAGGGGGATAATGGGCAGGGGAATGGCAAGACTGTGAACAATAGGGATGATAGCAGGTCAGGATAAGGAAAGGTAGGGTATAGGATAGGAGCTGGCAAAGAGAGAGAGGGATGGCTGCAGGGGGCTAGTGTTAGGAGAGAGAGAGAGAGAGAGCTGGGATAGGCTGCACCACAAGGGAGTACTGTGGAGAAAAGGTAAGAGCTTTGGGTTAGGCCAGATACCCAGAAGACTAAGGAGGTTTGAAACAGGAGCATTGGTTGGTGGAGCTGAGATGGTGGCAGAAAGCTTTTTTAAAAGTATTGTGTGTAGGAGCTAGCTGAACGTCCAAAGGGAGTGAGTTCCATAACTGAACTGCATGGTGGGCAAAGGCTCTAGAGCATTTGGTGGTGCTGCATTTGGGGTTGCATAGTAGTGATTTGTCAGCCAAGCATAGACCATAGCTGGAGGTCTGGTAGATAAGTAGCTCGGCCAGAGTTGTTGGGGTACGAGATCTCATGATGCTGTTGACAGTGGAGCTGAGGGAGTAAAGTCTAGTATCATTGGGGGATAACCAGTTTAGATCCAAGTATAGTAGACAATGGTGTTTTAGTCTGTGGGAGGCTGAGGCAAACCTGCAGATGTTGTTATAGGTGACATCCCATCTTTGAAGATCTGATTTTGGTAAAGGAGCATAAGTAGCCACTCCATAGGTCAGAGTAGGTAGGAGTATGCCCCAAGCTATAGCCACTCTAGGGGTTAGCAAGTGGCTGGTCCAGTATGACATGCCTAGCTTGGAATTGACTGATTTGCACATGTTGATGATGTGGAGTTCAAAATTTAGAGACTGGTCAAGGGTGACCTCAAGGTATTTAAATGACGTTACAGGAGTTATGAGTGAGCCATCTAAGCAGGAGACCCTGAACTTATCTTGGAATGTCTTGAGTTTAAGGAGGGTCCCAAATAGCATGGACTGTGTTTTTGCCTCATTTAGAACATGTTTGTGGTCCCATAGCCAGGCTTGTGTGCATTGGAAATCGGAGTCGAGATGTAGGTTGATATCGGACACATCTTTTGCAATGGCATACATGACTATGTTGTCTGCATAGAGTAGAGATGAGGTGTCAAGGAGATTAGTGGTGATGCTGTTGATAAATATTGAGAAGAGAAGTGGCCCAAGGACTGAGCCTTGGGAAACTCCAATGTTCACTGTCTTTAGGTCAGAGCATGAAGAATTGAATTTACAGGTTTGGGCCCTATTTGACAGGTAACTGTTAAACCAACTGACAACACTAGAAGCAAAGCCCATAGAGTGGAGTGTGTCAAGGAGAAGTAGGTGGTCTATCAAGTCAAAGGCTTTTGACATGTCAATGAAAACCACTCCCATGAGAAGCCCTGAGTCCATGGCAGTGAAGGTGTCTGTAGTAAATTTGAGTAGGGCGGTTGTGGTGCTGTGACCTTTTCAAAAGCGTGTTGTGCAGCAGTTAGGAGGTCATTGTCTTGGAGGAATTCAATGGTTTGCCTGGCAACTAACTTTTCCAATAGTTTGCTTAGAACTGACAGGATGGCTATGGGCCTGTAATTATAGGGGTCTTTAGGGTCACCTTTTTTGAAGACTCTCACTGTTTTCTAAATGTCTGGGATTCTGTTATGACATAAGGAGAGTGTAAAAATTTTAGCCGGGGTCCAGCAGTGAGAGGTGTGGCAATTTGTAGCAGCCAGGGCTCGATATTGTCTGATACAGTGGCTGTGTTGTCCGAGATCTTTCTGAGGAGTTTTGTGACCTCCCTATGAGTAATGGCCTTAAAGCAAAAGGAGGGGAATTTTGATGCTTGGTGGGAGGGAATTGAAGGACCCAATTGATTCAAGGCACAGAAAGTGGATGTGTACTGGGTTAAGTCTGTAAATTGGTCATTAAAGAAATTAGCGATGGTCTGAGGGTTGTTGCAGTGGGCACCATTTAGTACCATGTAATTCAGGGTAGGGGAAAAGTTAGATCCCAGGAACAGTTTTATGTGGGACCAGAATTTTTAGGATCCCCTGATGCACTGGTTAATAAGCTTTTGCAATAGGAGCTTTTAGCTGTCCTGATCTCCTTTTTGCATGTATTTCTAAGTGTCCTGTAGGTGCTTTGGTCTTCCTGTAGGCCAGAGAACTTGAAACAGCTCCAGATTTTATCACACTGTTTTATTTTGTTTAGTAGATCTTTTTTAACCAACGGGTAGGCTTCCCTTTGACTCGACATGTTATCCGAGGGACATGAAAGTCCTGAATGGCTGAGAAATTTGCAGTAAAGATGCTGAGAGTGGACTGCATGTCAGAGGTCAAATAGAGACTGGACCAGTCTACATTGGCTACATCGTGAAGAAAGCTTTCGGTATTCAGGTTAGCATAGTATCAGATGATGATGAAACATGTTTTTTGTGGGGGTGATGGAGCCGGCCCCCCAGAGCAAAAGATTGGATGATGGTCCATGATGGCATCTACAAGAGTGCTGACAGAGAGGATATGCTCAGTATGGTTTACTAGCACCCAGTCGATTAAGGTGCTGGAGCTGGAGCTGGATGCAATCCTTGTTGGTTTGGTGATCATTTGATGCAAGTTGTAGCTCTGTATTTTGGAGAGTGAGGTGGCCTCGCACTTTCATAACCAGTTTATATTTATATCCCCTAGTAGGAGTACTTCATTTTTGCCATAGAGCATGTCAGTTTGGTTGAGGAGCTCATCTAAGCCACAGTGGACAGTGTTTAGGGGGTTGTATGCACACGTAATATGCAACTTTTTTCCCCCCAAGTGTAAGGAGGGAGTGAAGAGACTTGCACGGTGTCAGGGGTTCTGTGTTCAGCACAGTGAGATGCAGCTGACTCTTTGAATAGATTGCAGTGCCACCCCCTCTTTCAGTGGAAGTTCTGTTTTTCCAGAGTAGGTTGTAGGAGGGAATAGAGCACTAAGAATCTGGGACCGTGGGCTTCAACCAAGTTTCGGTCAAACACAGGATGTCAGGCTTGTAAAGGGAGACCCAGATCTCTAGTTCAGGGATAGTGTGCTCTAGGCTCCTAATGTTGTGGTGGACAATAAGGATGCCTTTAGTATTGTGCAGTAGAGCATCCGAGTGGGATAGGTGGCAAGTAGGGCCAGGGTTAGTTTCAATGTTGCTGGAGAGCAAGATGGCCAGTAGCAGGAGGTACCAGAGTTTCCGATGGTAAAAAGGGGATAGAATCAGGTGGCATAGGAAATATTTCTTAGCATCCAGTACAGTGTGGTAGATCATGCCTTTAATTATTAAAAGAGATGTTGAGTCTCGTGGTAGTTCATAGAGGCAGAGGAGGTTGGAGCAGTGAAAATGTTGTTGCTTTTAGTTCCAGATCTAGTTTTTGAATCATCTCTTCCAATTTTTCATTACATTTAGCAGACTCAGAGTGGTCAGGGAAATTTAACTCTTTCTGTTTAATTTCTTCTGTTAATTGTTCACTCACCTCCTTGCCATATTTTTTGATTAATCTTATTAGCTTATTAGTGGATTCGTTCAGGATTTGACACCACTTATTCATAAATTCTGCCACATTCTGGGCAAAAGAATGAGTTTTAAGTAATCTCAGGCCCCAGGATATTCTACATATCTGGAAATATCTTTCAAGGTTCACCTGGTTCCAGTATATCTTCCATGCCTTAGTTAACACTTTCTGCAGATTTCTGAATGCATCCTTGAGCAAGGTTGCTACCTCGCTCTGTCGGTTGCTTTCTTCTGTTTCAGTTTGTAAGGAAGGGGTTAGTAGGTTAGTAGACTATCTGGATGAGAATGGTCTCAGGATGAGAGTCAACACAGGTTTATGGGAGGGAGGTTGTGTCAAACAAATCTGTTTGGCTGCTTTGACTGGGTCACAAAAACAGTGGACAGGGGCCAAGCGGTAGACAACCTTTACCTGGACTGCAGCAAGGCCTTTGACTGTGCACCCCACAAGAGGTTGATCAGGAAGTTGGCAGATTTAGGAGCTGGTGAGAAGTTGACCAGATGGTTGGAAAACTGACCGAGGGACAGGACTCAGAGTGTGGTGGTGGGAGGTGAGCTCTCCAGCACCAGGAAAATCAACAATGGGGTTCCACAGGGCTCGGTGCTCAGACTGGTGCTGTTCAATGTCTTCATCAGTTATATTGGGGATGGTATTAAGGGCCACATTTGCCTATTTATGGATGACACCAAGCTTTGTGGGAGGGTGGCCACAGCATAAGGGATACAAGACCTATAAGAGGATCTGATAAAGCAAGAGAGGTGGTCTGGGATTTGGCAGGTTGGCTTCAATTCAAGGAATTGTGAAGTTATGCACATTGGAGCTAAGAACCCAAGGACTGGGTACAACCTGGGAGGGGTCTGGATATCTGCATCAGAGGAGAAGGACCAGGGAGTGATGATCACTAGTGACCTGAAATACTTCTCACAATATAAGAAAGCAGCAGCAAAGGCAAATAAAATGCTGGGCTGCATTGCCAGAGGGATCAGCAGCAGGTGAAAGGAGATAATCCTACCCCATGTACAGGTCATTAATGAAGCTACTTCTGGAGTACAGTGTACAGTACTGGTACCCATACCTTAAAAAGGACATACACCAGCTGGATATGGTCCAAAGGAGGCCAATGAAGATGATCATGGGCCAGAAGGCTAGGACATACAGGGAGAGGCTTAGGGCCCTGAACATATACTCCCTAAAGGAGAAAAAGAGAGAGAGAGAGAGAGAAAGGAGACACATGATTGAGACCTTCAAGCATTTGAAAGGAATAAACAGGGTGTATAAGGAGGGCCCTTTAAGCTTAGTGGGAACTAAAACATGAGGGGACACCATCTGAAGTTGGAGGGGGAGGTTTAGGAGAGATGCCAGAAAGCTCTACTTCATGGAGAGGGTGATGGTGGGTTGGAAATGTGCTTCTGGAGGAGGTGGCTTCATTAAAAACTGAAGGGAACTTCAAGAGAAGCTGGAATAAAGTTAAGGGGAAAATAAGGGTCAAGGGAGGGGCTGCTGGAGGGGAAGGGCCAACTCAGAGAGGGGGCAGGGTCAGTAGTATATGCTGGGGGCCCTGCAATATAAGCAGACTAGATAGACCTAATGGCCTTATTCTGCTGGCTTCATCATATGTTCGTATTTAGTTATTCAGCAGTGATAGAATGGAATGCTGACAGGAAGAATTCATGCACTATGGTGATCAAGCTGTACATGACAGTGTAACAGAGATTAAATTAAGCCTGTTGGAATGTTGACAGCCTATCAGAATGGAGCATTTCTGAGATTCTTTTTACAGAATAACTAACCATCCTTCATTAAGAATGAGCTGATTCTCAACACCGAGTTAGTTCTTTGACATCAGGGGCACAAGAGTGAAGCTTTAGTGCCTTCCTGATGTCATAAGAACTAACAAGGTGTTGAGAATCTAGCTAGTTCTCAGCAAAGAGGGGTTATATTATTTTATATAATGCAGTGAAAGACTACTTTTTTTCACTGGCATTTTAACAATTTACAAGTGAATTCTTTTTATTTTAAGGAGGCAGTATAGCACAGTGGTTTAGGGCACAGAGCTGCAAACCTGATGACCTTGGTTTGAATCCCATAGCCCCCACCTGCATACTGTGTGACCCTGAGCAAGTCACTTAGCATCCTTGTGCTCCCAGGTCATACCTGGAAACAAGCTTTGGCTTAGTGTGTCTGTCCTGGTTAAACACTTTACCCTTTCCTTTCCTTTCTCTATATCTTGAAAGTGTGACCATGGTCTTTCCCACAGTCATGAATTGTCATAGTAAAATCCACAGGTCTTCACACAGTAAAAAATAAAAAAAATCAGGACAGTACATTAAAGTACAAACTTTCATTTTTTTCTGGGGTTTTTTTTGTAGTTTTTTTTTTAAACTATCTACAAAGTTTAGTTTCTGTTGTTTTCTATGGTTGCTTAGATCCAGCGGTTGAGTAAAAGTCTCACTTTGTCTTGTGCAACTTTTGTGGAGCTGCTTTGTTAATTACAATGAAAGAGACCAAACTGTTAAACATGCAGTTCAGTCCACAAATCATGTTGTGAGGCATGGACCATCATGGGAATGGTTCAATGTGGTATAAACTGATGATTTTGAACTGGCATGCGATGCTGTCGGCTGTCCATTATGGCAAGCCATTAGGGGCATAATTTATCATCGCTGGCTGTCTAGTAAAACACATACACTACATAGTGAAATACGTATATCATATAGTGAAATATATGCATCATATAGTGAAATGCATACACAGTGTAATGAACCACATACACTGTCTATTGAAATATATACATCATATAGTGAAATACATATACTGTATACTGAAATGCATATATCATATCATGAAACACATATACTATATAGTGAAATGCTTACATTATATAGCAAAATACAAACACTATCTACTGAAATCTACATACCAAGTACTGAAAATCCACATACACTATATACTGAAACAAATGTACTATGTACTGAAACATATACACTACCTATTGAGATACATACACTACAGACTGAAACATCCACTCAAACTACCTACTGAAACAAATACTCTATACATTGAAACACAGACACTATATATTGAAAAAAGCTGCATACACTATATACTGAAACAAATTTACTGTATGTTGAAATACATACAATATCTATTGAAATGCATACACTACACATTGAAAAAAGCACATACATGGTCTGCTGAAACAAATACACTATATATTGAAACATCTACACTTTATATTGAAATACATACACTATATATTGAAATAAATACACTGTGCATTGAAAAATCTATATACACTATATACTGAAAAATACTTTATATATTAAAAACACTTACCCTCTCTATTGAAAAATTTTGCATACTATATATATACTGAGAGAAATATATTACATACCGAAATACATACACAGTATATTTAAAAAAACACATACATTATATACTGAAACAAATACACTACATGGTGAAACACATACACTATGTATTGAAATGCATACACTGTAGACTGAAAAATTCACATACACTATCTACTGAAACAATTAAACTATATACTGAAATGTACTACATTCTGAAATGACCCCTGCCCCCCTCGAATGGCCTGGCTTCTCACTCCTTGCCTGTTGCATTCAGGGAGCTACTGGCTTGATGAGAGGATGTCTGCTGCAGAGCAGAAGGTAAACAAAACAGGGTTATCTGTTATTCTACTTCTTTATGGGGTTTTACATCTTGTTTTGCTTGCACACCTTTAAATGATGTAGTTTATTCTTTTAAATAAAGTGCTGCCTTCATTTACTGTTAGAAACATTTATATAGGAAGCTAATGCTGGATATTCATAACATATACATAGGGGGCTGCATGAGTTTTGCCAAGTTATTTTTTTTAATCATATTTCTTTTTATTGTAGTTATTTAATATATTTCATTCCAAAAGTATATAGTGAAACAGTTCTACATAAACAAGTTCAGTTCATCTGGAGAGAGAAACAAAAAATCATATATACATTACATATTAACTTTTCTTAATTAAACTAAAGTGTGCCAACTATTGTTTCATTCAGGTCTCAAAATGCATAATAAAAATATTACTTAACCCTAACCTCGCATATGTAATAGAATCCATAATTCAATTAACCATTAACAATTACATTGTCCAATAAAGAAAATAAAATAAAGAAAATGATAACCCCCAGACCTCAGAAGCCCTCCAAAGCCATTAAAACCCCTCTAATGCCTCCATCTCTACCATTTCAGCTATCTGTGACATTTCTTTATCCGATATTGACTCCCCATCAGAACTTTGATCCTTAAATTGTGCTCGTAAAAAATCAGAAATCTGATCAGGATCAAAGAAAATATATTCCTTGTTCTTAAACGTAACCCGGACTTTTGCAGGAGGTAACAATTGAAATTTGGCATCGAGCTCCAATATATCCTGACTGAACGCTAACAACTTCCTCCTACTCTGCTGCATTGCAAATGAGAAATCTGGATAAACATAAAAACAAAATGTCTTATAAATCAGAGTGCCTTTGACCTTGGAGAGTTTAACAAAAAGTCTCTATCCGATTCAAACACAAGTGATATAAAGACAGTAATTTTTGCCTCAGAATCAGCCTCAGCATTTTTCCATTCATTAGCCCTGTCCTTCTTAGGTACTCTAAATGCTTTCGTCAAGAATGGGAGATTGTCAGCTGGTAAATCATATACTTGTATAAAAAGATCCTTGACCATTTCTCTAGTGCTATCAAATTCCGAATCCAGTTTTAAAGGAAGTCCAACAATTCTCAAATTTTTATACCGTAATTGATTTTCCAACATTTCTACTTTCCTATTTGTATCATAGTTAGTTTTAACTAGCCCCTGCATAGTAGCTTCCACCCCATTCATTTTTTATTCATGGGCATTAACTAATTCAGCATTATTTTTCACCTGCAGGGCAGTCTCTCTTAAATCTTCTCGAGTTGTTTTAATTTCTTTTTGCAGAAAATCTACCTTGGAGCTTAAGGCTTTGAACTGCCTATCCATTCTTTGGATACAAACAAGTATCTGATCAATAGATCTTCTGAGCATATCCAAAGAATATTCACCTCTCGATACAGGTGGAACAGGTGTTTCAGACTGCTCAGCCCCACTCTGTCCTGAAGGTAACTCCGTTTGATCTTGCGTTTTGCATGCCTGAAGACTAGATTTCTCGTTCAGCAATATGACATCACGATCAGCATGTAAGTCCCCTTCTTTGGCTGGTTGTTTATTCGTTATTGCTAAAATCACTCTCTGTGAGGCAGCAGGTGCAGTAGTGTATCTCATCTGGGTGCCAGATAACAATTCTGACGGCCCCGAACCCCCAATGCAATTCACTGACTGAAATTGTTTTCCCAACGGTTGGATTCTGGGAGAGCCATACTCCTCAGAAGAGGAGCTCAGTCGTTCTTTCCTATTCTCTTTCACAGCAGTGAACGTAAATTGCTAAGATGAGCAAAAACTTTGTGCTTCCACCCGACCTCACGCTGCAAGCAAACAGCATAAACTTCAGTCCACCATATTGCCTCTCTCCAATAATTTCCAAGTTAAATTTTGATCAGATTTATGTGTAATTAATTACTGTGTTAGTCCAGCAACTTATCTGAGCTGAATGCTTGGGAAGCACTTCAGCTGAGATAGTGTAAGCCAAATGCTTTGCTAGTTTGTACTCTATGGACTATGTTTTGATTTAGTTTGTGTTTTTATTTTAATGTTTTAACAAAAGTTTCTTGGTTAAGAAACAAAAATATATATTTTTGCTGCAACCCCTCAGTGTCCAGTTCTCATCAGGAGCTAGCTGGCATATGCATATAATCTGCATTGTTTCTATACTAAATAAATTTACTGTGATGCCTCACTGGAGGCATTCAGTCTGTTTTGGAGTTTGAGCTTCTCAAACTGAACTGTGTTTTATTTCTTTTTTTTTCCCCATATATACTTTTATCTCCTTAGTCACCCTGCCACCCCTTTGCCCACTGACATCTCCAGCTCAATCACCCACCATCCCCAGGACGTACTTGCTTTGAGGTCCCCCCCCCAAACACACATATCCCCCATGTTGGGGCCAGGAGGGGGAGGCCATTGATAATGAGACACATATTCAGACAGGAGCAGAGCCTAGATAGTAGTGCAGATTGGTTGCCATTGGGGGGTTTCTACCTTTGGTTTCATCCCCTGGGCAGCCAAGCATGCAATGACACAATTGCATATAAAGGCACATTTTTGCTTTGTGCCTGCCTGAGCCCTCCTCCTTATGCAACTCCACTGCCCTGCCAGCCCTCCTCAGCTAGGTGGGTGTTGAAGAGCAGGGTGGACAGACTTCCCCTCGCTGAGAGCAGAGCATTCCCTGAGATGCTCAATCATATCTGCCCCCAGCTTACCCCTTTACAATCCAGATCCACCCCCAAAACTGGCCACTGGCATGGGAGGCAGTGCAATCACCACCAAGCTGCTCGGCCATCCCACCAGACTGTGTTTTTATAAGTAAATAAAGACAGCATTTAAATAAAAAAAAGCAAAAAACTGTATTTTAACTAGTTTGTTATAATAGTTTTAAGTCACATCACAATGCTTTGAAATCAAAAAAAGGTTTTGCAAGCAAAATACGATAAAACAGTACATAAAGAGATAGATAAGATAACCCTTTTATGTTTACCATCTGCATCTTAAGAGGCATCAGCCAGGATTTTTAGTCAATTAGGACCCCATTTTCAGAAGGTTAACATGCAGAGCTACATTACACTATGTGGGAACAGCATGGTTGGATGGGTGTCATGTTCAGCATCACCTGATGCTAACTTGATCACGTGCATGTGCATATGTAGTACTACGGCCATGTAAATGAGTAATCCTCTCCTACATACAGAGCACAGTGCTATATAAAGGATTTCCTTAGTGACCATAAATACCTCCCTCTACATGTTATGCTCAGCCTCTAGGTTTCTATTCTCTAGATGCTTGATTTTGCACTTTTTGACTTTGAACTTGAGCTGCCATGTCCCATAGCACCCTTTCAGTTTTCCAAGGTCCCTACTCATTCGCTTCATCTGCACCTATCAACACTATTACAGATTGTGGTGTCATCTGCAAAAAGGCATATCTCCTCTTCCAGTTCTTCTGTTATGCCACTTACAAAGACACTGAAGATGACTTGTCCCATTACTGAGCCTTCTGACACCCTACTGCTTACTCTCTCCTCATTGTAGTGAGTGCCATTTACCACCACCTTCTGTGGCTATGCGCTATCTCAGGTGCAGCACCTAGGAGTGCACAACACTAATCTGAAAATGGGGGCCCACGTACCACTGTAACAGGATTAGCACTGCGCTGTGATAGGCATGGCTGGTACTGTTTTAAAAAACATTCTTCTGTGCAGTGCTAACCTGTTAGCATGGCACTATGTTTTTTTTTTTTTTTGCACGGGATTACTAACTGCAACCAGGTGCCCATATAACTGGGGGTTACTCTAATGCATATAAGGTGTACAGGTATATTAAATGCTTTCTGAAGTGCTAAGACACTGCCTGGTTAGTGCTAGTTAATGATTTTGGGAATTGTGTTTTAACTGTACACGCAGCAGCCTTCCAGTAAACCCCCACCCTACCCCCACACACACATGAACACACACACACACACACACACACACACACACAACACAAACACACACACTGTTAGTCCTGGACACAATGAAAAAATAATAATTCCTTGGTAGTCTGGTGGTCCCCCCTCACCTAATACAGGTAGAGCTAGAACATGTATTCCTCATTCCTGCTGCTGATATACTACACATATTTCTCAGCCTGTCTGGTGCTGGGGAAAACAAGTTTCAGCATTAGTGACCAGCTGGAAAATAACTAAAAATGCTAAATCTTGTGTTGGGCTATCAGAGAGAAGAGGCTGCTAAAGAGTAGAACTTCAGTGAAGAAACACAGAAGTTTTGATGGCAGATAAAGACCACAAGGCCCATCCAGTCTGCCCAATTTTTCAACCATATGAATGTGCCATAGGCCTTTACTCTGTCAATGGCCTATCTATTCATACTTATCTGCATCTCTTCCTTATGCCTATCTCATGCTTGTTGGAAGCACTGCACTGTATTCATATCCACCACTTCCTGAGGTAGGCCATTCCATGCATCCACCACCCTTTCTGTGAAAAAGAACTTCCTCACATTACCCCTTAATTGGCCTCCCTCACATCTCATGCTGTGTCCTCTTGTCCTGCTATTTTTCTTATATTGAAACATGTTAGACTCTTTCACTTTGTTAATGCCCTTAAGATGTTTGAACGGTTCTATCATATCATCTCTCTCCCTCCTTTGCTCTAGGGTATACATATTGAGCTCCATTAATCTGTCCTCATATGTTTTCTGATGCAGTCCCTGCATCATTTTCATTGCTCTTCCCTGGATTGCCTCCATTTTGTTAATGTCGTTGTGCAAGTGCGGACTCCAGTACTGCACACAGTACTCCAGATGGGGCCTAACCAGTGTCTTGTAAAGAGGGATTATTACCTTTCTCTTACAACTTGCAATACCCCTACTAATACACCCCAACATCCCTCTAGCCTTACTTATTGCTTTAGTGGTCTGCTTGGATGATTTCAGATCATCTGTGATGATGATGATGCCCAAGTCTCTTTCTTCCCTTGTGATTGCCAGCAACTCCCCTCCCAACCTATAGGTGGCTTCAGGGTTTCTCTTCCCTATGTGCATGATCTTGCACCTATTTGCATTAAACCCCAGGTGCATCTCTTCCAACCATTTTGCCAATTTATCCAGATCTTTTCTCATTCTTCCCACCCCATCTGGATCATCTACTCTGTTGCAGATCTTGGTGATATCAGCAAACAGACAAAACTTACCCTCCAGTCCATCTGTAATGTCACTGATGAAGATATAGAAGAGGACTGGTCCCAGGACTGATCCCTGAGGTACCCCACTTGTGACTTGCATCTCTTCTGACTCTATACCATTTACCATCACTCTTTGTTTTCTGCCCGCCAACCAGTTTACCACCCAGTTGACCAACTCCTGACCCACCCTGAGCCTACCCAACTTATTAATCAATCTTCTATGTGGAACAGTATCGAAAGCTTTTCTGAAGTCGAGGTAGGCGGCATCTACTGCACCCCCATGGTTCACCACTCTGGTTACCCAGTCCAAAAAAAAAAAAAAAAAAAAATCTATGAGATTAGTCTGACAGGACCTTCCTTTTGTAAACCCATGCTGTCTTGGATCCTGTGCTCCTATGGATTCCATGTGTTGCACTATCCTTTCTTTAAAGAGTGCCTCTATAATCTTGCCCACTACTGAGGTAAGACTGACTGGTCTGTAGTTCCCTGCCTCCTCCCTGCTATCACTCTTGTGGAGCGGGATCACATAAGCCCTTCTCCAGTCTTCTGGGACCTCTCCTGTGCTCAGAGACTCACTAAACAGTTCTGATAATGGCTCTGCTAGTTCCACCCTTAGCTCTTTTAGTACCATGGGATGTAGGCCATCAGGTCTCATTGCCTTGTCCACCCCAAGCTTAGCGAGCTCTTGTAGGACCCTTTCTTTTGTGAAGGGACTAGTGCACACCTCCCTCCCTCGTGTCCATGGTGCTGAGCTTTGGGCCCTGCCCTATCTTTCCTCTGTAAATATTGAGCAGAAGTATCTATTTAGGATAGATGCTTTTCCTTAGTCCTCCTCCACACACTCTCCCTTATCCCCTTTGATCTTAGCAATACCCCCTCTGGACTTTCTTCTTTCACTAATGTATCTGTAGAAAGTCTTGTCTCCTCCTTTTACTGTTTGTGCTAGTGTTTCCTCGGTTTGGGCCTTTGCCTGCCTTACCGCCTTCCCTGCTTCCCTTAGGGAAGTTTGGTACGCCTCCCTATCTTCGTCCCACTATATTCCCTTATATTTCCTGAAAGGCCAGTCTTTTGGCCCTGACCTTTTCTGCTACTGTTTTTGAGAACCAAAGTGGTTTCCTCCTTCTTTTGCTCTTGCTTTCTCTCTAACACAATGGGATGTTGCTTCAAGTATTGCATCCTTAATGCTTGCCACTTTGCCTGTACCCCCTCCACCTGTATTTCTTCTTGCCAGGGCTAGCTTGACTCTGTTGGCCATCTTAACAAAGTCAGCTCCTCTGATGTCCAATATTTTTGCCTTGGAATGGGATGATTTAGTTGTAGTGACCAAATTGAACCATACCATGTGATGGTCACTGGCCCCCAGGTGGCCTTCTACCTGGAGATCTGTGGTCCTTTCTATCAGGTTGGGTAAGTTAGGTGGTTGTTTGAAAGACTGTAAAGGTGGTTCCTGGAAAATATATTTCAAGATGTCATCCTCACTGAATATTGGTTATCGGTCTTTTAATAATATTTCATAGGGGCTCCAGATCTGGGTTGTATGTAACAACCAAGGGTGTCAAGTTGGTGGTAGTCTTTTCTTTATATTGAAGTAGGTATTCTCTTGGCATAATAGTGGCACATTCCACAGCTCTGCTAATTTCTCTAGAGTGCTGTCCCCGTTCAGTATATGTTTTTTTTCAGTGAGAGAAGGTGTATATCTCTGTCATCCACACGTTAACAGGTTCAGTGGTATCGAAGTGCTTGGCTCTACATTAAAGATTATTTTGGCTGGCCCACTGGTGCAGAGGTTGGGGTTTTTGTCTGTGACACCGGCAACCTGGGTTCAAGACTAGACTTGGGGCTTTCACCAAAATCCTTGTACAGTCTTCCATGGGGTCATGCCTGCCCAATGGCCCTGCACAGAGGGGGGCAAGCATGGGTGAACTGCCACTCTGAGTAAGTCTGGGGGAGCAGAGGTCAGAGGAGTTGGGGGCTGAGCTCTCAGAGGACTGGCACCCAAAAAGCACACTAAATAAAAAAGACTTTTGGGGAAAATTACCGGGGACAATCTGGGCACCTTTTTCAGCAACCAGTGAGGTGTCGCAGGAACCTTGTACATGTTAATATTGGTTGACAGTGGCTCCTGCCAAGGGGAGCTACCAGAAAGCTCCCAAGGGGAAAGAACTTTGGTTTCTAAGTTCAGTTTGGTGGAAGCCCTCCACAGGAGGGAGTCTCAGCCCATGGAAAAAGGTGGGTTGAGGGGCTGCTGAGGGGCTATAGCCATCTGTCCCCCATAGATGGTTGTGCCTTTCCCATCTAGAGAAAAGATTGTGGGCAGCTCTACAGAGAGAGAGAGAGATCTGCAATATTCTAAAAGCTGCTCGCCAGGAGAAATTGCACCACGCCTGCTGTGAAATTGTTCAGTAAGTGTACAATGGACTGAGTAAAAGGATTAAGAAAATGGATTTGTGTCAAGAGGATGGGGAGAAAGCCTCTTCAGTTTTATCTGTGCCAAATCGGTGAGACATGGATGATCAAAGATTTTTGATGAGAGAAGTAAGAAAAAGTGTAAAAGAGCCAGCCCGGTGGCACTGAGGGTTGAGGCTCTGGATGCCACACATCACGCTATGCTGGCTACCCATATTCAGCAATGAGCCCAGGTCGTCGGAGGATCGGCAGGGGAGAGAAAGGATTGAGCATACATAAGACTGCTGTCCTATCCCTGAGGAGGGTGAAGGGACTTCACCGTGCTGTAGCAGCTGCTGGTGATGACTGGGGGGCACTATCAGCACTGGTGTACATGGGGGGAGTGCGGCCGATGTTGGCATGTTGTGTCCGAGCATCATTGCATGTCTGCCCTCCAGTGGGCAATGAAGGAAAAAGGCTGGAAGTGAACAAGCAGCACGATGGCCACGTTTGACCCACCTGGAGGTCTGTCCTGGAATCGCACTGGGTGGGTTGGTCTCGGCCCAGCTGGGTAGGCATAGGGAGCCTCCCAGCTGGTTGGGAACAGCTGTACCAACCCCCCATTGGCTGAGTGAGCCTGCTGCCCTCTGGACGGCTCAAGCTGGCAGCTGGATGCCTCCGCTACTCGCTCTGCAGCAAGGCAGAAAAAAACATTTGATGATTAAAAAGAAAAAGTGTGAAAGGTTCTGTCTGACCCTGGCATCAACAAGGCATCAACAGGAAAAGGGAAAGACAAGGTTAAAGGACTGTTTTTTGGTAGAAGAAACTGGATTGTAGAAAATGGACATGAAACCTGGATTTGAACCCAGGTTTTAAGAAGCTGACAAGACAGCCTCTTCTGTCTGGAGTCAACTAGAACCTGCACAGTGAGAAAGGGGACTTTCTTGGTGTGTTTCTGAAAAAGAGTTGCTGAACTTGTGTGTGAGCCAGAGCAGAAGAGTGACCACCGTGTTGGAGCTGAAAGAATGTGGTGATAGGAGTATGAGCGGGTGCTGTCTGGGTGGGTGCCTGCAGTCTGCTTCTGAGATGCAGCAAGACAGGAGACTGTTGTGTTAAATCCCTGGATTTTCAGACTCTGCACAGCCCCCCCCCCGAGTCTGATATTCAAGACAGTAGCCGAGACCGCTTGACTACACACCGTAGCAGATAATTGAGGAAAGAATGGAAATGATCTGAAGAATCCATCCTAAATGTGCCAGGTGGGGAGCTTACTGACCCCCATCAAATGGGGCTGCTGGTGGCAAGGGATTGTGGGTTTTTGACCGGGTGCTGGGGTGCTCTGACCTGTGGGGGAGCCAGATCATGAGGACGCTCCCATGTCTGTATCCCTTGTGGCTGGTGGGTCTTGTGTGATGCCCTGCAGTGGGCCGGGGGGCTAGGCTGCAAGACCTTGGGTCACACTGAAGATCCAAGCTGCAGCTTCTACACCTTCAAGTGTTAAGCATCAGGCCTGGTTCTGCATTTGCTGATCCATCTACCCCAAGACTTCAGTCACGTGTGCCATCCTAGGACTAATACAGCAGAGCTGTGAGTGAGGGCAGGAACTGCCCTGCACCTGGGGAGTATATATACTGTATGTAGTTATCTGTGTTCAAGTCCACTGGCGATGAAAGACAGTTCAAGATTTAAAGTAATCAAGGGGAACATGTGGAGGGTTGTTTGGTTCAGGTGGGTGTGCCAGTGCCAGCCAACCAGCTGCACTGCAGGCCTGCAGCATGGCATTTAGGTACCCAGGGACAAAAGTCAGGGCATCTTTCTGAACTGATACCAGTGGGTTTGGGTTTGGTAATACTTGCTGCAGCTAGATAGTCAGGTAGTTTGGTGGCTGCATTATCAAAAGGTGATTTGGGTTAAAATCAAAAGGGGGAATGCTGTTTGGGAAATTTTTTTTCTTTTTTTACTGACTCTTTTTCCTCTGATCACCAAAGATGTGGCCTCTCTCAGGTGTCATTCCCAGTTCTCTCCCACCCAATCTGCTCCCCCCACTCTGGGTTCCCTTCCTGAGGCTCTGCTAATGCCTACCTCCACCTAATGAGAAACCTCCCTGGCTTACCCATAGGGCAAGGCCATAACTCCTTCCGGCACCAAAGACATCCAGTATCATCCAGGTAGAAGAGGCATGCAGAGGACTGAGACCCAGGTGGACGGGGACTGGCAGTGGGCATGGGGCCGAGGTGCATCATCACCAACCACAACTCTGGGTGTTTCCTTGTTCATTTAACAGTTACAATGATTTTAAAAAGCCCTGAGGCAAGATATTCAAGCTTATTTGTGAGTGTTAGACAGGTTATCAATTTTCTAATCCCAATTTGCACCTCTAAAACAGGATAGTACTGTACAGGGTCATAAGACTGCATGGTTAGCAAGCCACTAGCCCATTTGTAAGTTGCCCTGATCCATCCTTGTGCAGCTATATAAAGCAGTTGACAGCACCTTGCACATAGGCACATCGGCATGCTGGGAGGTTTGGGGAGGTGTAGCTATCTATTAGTGCAACACTAGTTACTGGTTCCCCAAACCAGATGTTATGGGCTACATGTTCCTACATTCCCAACACCTGGCCGTGTCAGGCTACCACTTGCCCTGGACCCTCCACTGGTACATGGCATAACTGTCCAGGCATCCAGTGCTCCACCCCCCCCCCAAATTGCATGCCTGGGTAATAAAATCTGTCCCATGTGTCAAGCAGACAGCAGACTCCCCACCACTGATCAGCTGAGCCCCAATCAGACACTTGATAAGATCAGTAATTCCTTGGTACCATTTGCCTGTTCTCCAGACCAGGGTTCCCCACAGCCCCAATTAGCAGTCTGGCAAGAGCTGTAATTCTTCCATACCACATCCTTGGTGTTGAGTGATTCGTCTGCCCCATAAGTATAATATCTACCCCCCCCAACCAGCCCATCCAGTACCACTACAACTGCTCCCACTTTCCCCCAACCTATGGTGTACAGGACCAGCACAGACCCTCCACCTACATTCGTAGCAGCCACCAATTGAATGACAGTTCGCAATCAGATACCTACTGAAGTAAAAGCTGTTTCTATAGTAGGTGTGCAATCATAAACATAGAAACATAGAAACACTGAATTTGTCATCAGAAAGGACCACTTGGTCTACCTAATCTGCCTAGATGTTTCCTGCTTCATCTTTCTCCTTACATGCTGAATGATCTCCATCGACCCTCCCAGCTCTTCTCTAATATACCGCTATGTTTACGCCACACATGCTTGAAGCCTATTACTGTTTTAGCCTCCACCACTTCAGCTGGCAATCTGTTCCAGGCATCTACCAACATTTTCTCACATCTCTCTTGACCCCCCCCAGCTTCATTGCATTCCCCCTGGTCCTGGTGCTCTTTCACATTTGAAAGAGACTACCCTGGACCCTGTTCACTCCTGTAAGATACTTGTAGGCCTCTATCGTGCCACTTTTCTCTTTCCTCTCTTCTAGGGTGTACATGCTGAGATCCCTCTGTCTCTCCTCTTAGGACTTCTCATGTAAATCCTGCACAATTTTAGTTGCCCTCGTGTGGACTTCCTCCATCCTGTCTATGTTCTTTCTGAGGTTTGTTCTCCAAAATTACATCGCACTCCAGGTGGGGTCTGGCAAAACCACCTCCATCCTCCTGATGGAGATACCCTCCCTTCACACCCTAGCATCCCACTAGCCCTACCCATTGCTTTGTCACAGTGCCACCTTGAGGTCCTCAGACATAATAACCCCAAGAGCCCTTTCCTGTTTATTGACTGTCAATAACCCCCCCATCCTATACTCAGCTCTTGGGTTCCTATGCCCTAGGTGCATGATTTTGCACTTTTTGGCATTGAATCCAACTGCCATGCTTTTACCACTCCTCAAAATTCACAAGATCCCTGTTCATTCTCTCCACCACTCATGGGTGCCCACCCTATTGCAAATGTTGATATCATCTACAAAAAGGCATACCTTCCCTTCAGTTGTTCTGCAGTGTCCCCTATGTTCAAAAAGACTGGCCTCAGTACTGAGCCCTGTGGTACGCCACTGATGTCACTCTCCCATCATTAGAGTGAGTGCCGTTAACCACCACCCTCTGTCTCTTATCCATTAACTAGCTACTGTACTAATTGGAAGGCTACAGTATATAGTTCAAGGGGACGGTGCAACAGGGCACACCCCTATTCAGCCATTTTAAGGACTGCTGTCCTCACTCCACTCACAAGCATTTTTTCCTTGCCCCTCCATCCACTCCTCCTCCTCCAGCGGCATGCCTCTCTTTCCCATAGGCTTCATCCTAAGGTACCTTTAGCCAAGGGAATCACTCCTGTGGCACCTCTAGGGTTCCTTCTTTTCATACCCAAACACAGTAGTATATCTCATGGATAGAGAGGCGAACAGGCAAAAATTATCTGTTACACAAGCACAAAACGAGTTGCACAGGCACATTAAACCCAATTAACCATTTTGGATCTCACTCCTAGCCCGTTCAGTTCCTTTATCAGCCTCCTGTGTGGCACAGAGCTGAAGGACTAGCTAAACTCCAGATCAATCGTGTCCACTGCTCTTCCCTTACCTATTTCTGTTTTCCAGTCAAAGAAATCTGCCAGACCATTCATGACCTTCCCCTGTCAACTCTGTGTTGTTGAGGTCTTGCAGCTCTACTGATTCAAGATACTTGCAATGTTTCTCTTTAGAATGGATTCCATTAATTTCCCCATGACTCAAGTAAGACAGACCAGACTGTATTTGCTAGCCTCCTCCCTGCTGACACTCTTATAAAATGGGACTATGTCTGCTTTCCTCTAGTCCTCTGGAACCACTCCTGTTTCCAGTGAGTTGTTAAATAAGGCCATGAGTAGTACAGCAAGAACCTTCCTGCCTCATTCCCTTAATACCCTTGGATGCATCCATCTGGTCCTATGGCCTTGTCCACTTCTAAAAATCTCCAGAAGTCCTTCAATAACACTCTCCCTTGGAAATGGATCTGTGTCCCTCCTCCAGTGTTCATGCTGCTCCTCAGGGAATTGTCCCTGCCTCTCCACTGTGAAAACAGTAGAATTATCTGTTCAGGATGCGCATTTTTTCTGATCCCTCTGTGCAGTCTCCCTTTGTCATCATCCTTATCCTCAGAATCCCTCCCCTTGCATTCCTCTCCTTGCTTAGGTACCTGAAGAAAATCTGGTCTTCTTTTGATACCCTTAGGCTATGCTGTCTTTTGTCTGAGCCGTTGATCCCTTCATTACCGTACCTGCTTTCCTCTGTTTTACCTGATGCACCTCTCTGTCCTCATTCTTCTGTGTTTCTTCATACCTCCTGAATGCCACCCTTTTACAGGCTTCCAAAGAAGGCTGTTCTGGTGCATCTCCCCATGTCAGTGAAGTCTGTCTTCTTAAAATCCAAAACATTTGCCCTCGTGTGACTGGACTGGGTCCCGAGTCCCATGCTAAACCACACTATGTGGTGGTCGCTGGATTCCAGTTGCCCCTCCACACAGACATCTGCAGTCTGTCCCCATTGGTCAGTATCAGGTCAAGAATAACCTTTTCTCCAGATGAAGCACAAGCTGCCTGAGACCTGTCCCCTGTAGGGAATCCAGGATGCTTCTGCTTCTGGCTGAAGCAGCTGCTTGGAGGGACCAATCCATGTCTGGCATACTGAAATCCCCCAGCAGCAGGACTCACCTTTTGTTGCCATATTGTGTATTCATCCACAAGCTCCCTGTCCAATTCTTCCCACTGTGCTGAAGGCCTGAGGATCACCCCCGTTCATACTGCTGAGCCTTTGCCAGGTTCAAGGGTGACCCACAGTGCCTCAGCCTCCCCCTGTCTACCCTGCACCTTTGTCACCTTTATAGCTTCTCTGACATACAGGGCCACACTCCCTCCTTTTTTACCCCTATCCCTCCTGAACAAAGCATAACCTGGTACATCAATGTCCCATGATTAACAGTGTACCAAGTCTCAGTTATGGCTACTATGTCCAGGTCTGCCTCTACTATCAATGCCTCCAGGTCTGGGATTTTATTTCCCAGGCTGCAGGCATTTGTTACCATGCCTTCCATGTTTTGTATCCTAGCCCTCTCCTTCTCTTGCTGCTGCTGTCCTGCTTCTTTCCCCCTTCCCTCCTCTGCTTCATTCCCCCTCCCCAGTTTCTTGTGTGGCCTAGAATTCACTGCTTCCCACTCTCCTCCTTCTCTCAATGTCCCAGACTTCACCTCGTTTTCCTGCATGTTTTATTTTTTATTTTTTCATTTTTTTATTTATTTTTGTCTAGGATTATAAGAACTTTGTGCCCCGGTGGGGTGGGATACTAAGTCACCTGTCCTTCCTGACTCCCCTCCCCAGCCATTTTAAATGTTTGTCACTGAAGCATTCATACTTATTACTCTGGTCACCTTCCCTGATGGATGCAGGCTATTATCTTTATACAGGCTCGCATCTGTCCAGGTGGGGCCCCAGTCCACCATGAAGCCATAACCCTCCTTTCTACACCATTCCTTCAACCAGGAGTTGAATTATTGAATGTGGAGTGCCCTAGCCTTCCCCCTGCATATGGACTGGCGGCACCTCCGAGAAGGAGACGGAGTGTTTTGTTTTCTTTTACCAGAAGAGACACATTAAGCTGAAACTTGTTTACTGGTGTGACCTGGGAGCACAAGGAAGTTAAGTGACTTGCTCAGGGTCATACAGTATGCAAATGGCGGCTGTAGGATTCAAACCCATGTCTCCAGGTTTGCAGCTCAGAGCCTTAAACCACTGTGCTATACTGCCTCCTTGAAGTATTCTGCTTGCTTTAGGCACCCCCAACTTCCTGAAATCCTTTTGAATTCTAGCTATTTCCACTTTGTCTCCTGCCAGGTCATTCATCCCCAGGTGAATGATAACATCCAGTTCCTCCCTCCTTGCCATTACCCTTGTGATCCTATTGATCCCCTTCTCATCCCACCATGCAGTGCCTTCTGAAATGCACTTTACCTCCCTTTCCTTCCTGCTAGGTTCCCCTAACTTCATTACTCGGACAACTGAGTCCCCCACCAGGAGAAGCCTCCTCCTCCTCCTACTCTGAGGTTTTCTTTCCCTCTTTCCTGGTGTTGCATCCTGGAGGATCTGCCCATCCACCTTGGTCTCGGCCGTGGGTGCCATTGTGGGGCTATCCCACTCCTCCAAAACAGCGTAGGAATTGCTTAACCAGACCGGCTGGGGTATGTGCTTGAGATACCATCTGGCGTCCTTTCACAGTTACTATAATAGTCCTTTTTATATTTTATCTTGTACGCACAGCTCAGACAACATATTGTGGTAGCAGGTTTTGGAGGTGCAGTCATGTTGTGGCCAATGGTGCCACTGCTTTTTTGGGCTGGGCTCTGTAGCAAGCATGAAATAGCATGCTATCTATGACAGCACTGCAAAAGCGTGCCAGCAACTTGAAACAATTTTGCCGCTGCAATGATGGTGCTCCACGTCACTGCAGGGCATGCCTTGCCTGGTGTAACATTTCAATAAACATGGTTGCGGCTGTCACCTTCTGCCTCTCACAATCCCCAGCAAGGTGCCCAATCCCCCTGTCAGCATTGTTAACCCCCCCAAGATTGTGTGGCACACTGGGAGCCCACCCCAGTGTGCCTCCGTCTTCAAAAGCCAATTGCATCAGCATTTTCCTGCCCCTGCCCACCACGGTGTGTCTAACATCACACTGCAAACTCATGGGACACAATGGGAACCACTCCAGTATGCCCAAGATTTTCCTTACACCTGTAAAAAAAAAGAAAATGGTTCATGGTGTTCTTTCTTTTTTATTATAACCTGAAACAAAGACAATGGTCCATCACCATTGGGTCCCCTTCCCCAACATGCACTCACCCTCTGCACATCCCACCTCCCCACACACACACCCCTCACCCAATACTTACCTCTGGAGTCCAGCGCTGTGATCTTTGGTGGAGCGGGAACACATCTGCACTCTTCAAAGCCAACCGCAAACTGAAGAAATGCTGGTAAGTTGTATAATGGCAATAATGAGGGTGGGGAGGGGTTCAACTTAGGTGGATATCTCATCCATTTTTGCAAGTTTTGGCTCCAGATTTTCAACATGGGGTTCTTGGGACCCCACCTCATGAACTCAGTCACTGTCATTTCGTTATTCAGTCCAGAAAGGTGATTTCCTAGGTCATCGCAGAATCACCTTTTTGGGACTGAGTAACCAAACAGTGCCACTGTTCATACACATGGGCTCCTAAATGCTTATGTTGAAAAATCTGTGAACAAATTCACACAATGACTTGTGTTACAAGCGTGCATTGGCAGCTTCCATGAACGCTTGTAACTTCGAGAATTTTTTAATATTTTCACTTCAGATTTCCAACATTGTAATTTTTTCACACGTCTTTATAAACAGTAGAGTTGTAATTTTTCACATCCTACCCAAAATGTGTTTCTGCACATCTGGCGCAGAATGCCACAGTTGCTGTAGGAAATCAACATTCAGGACACATTAACAAAATCATAGTGCCACTGTTCATGAGCAGAGGTCCCAAATGCTTTCATGAGGTGGGGTCACAAAAAGCCTGTGTTGAAAATTTGGAGTGCAAATGCCAACAAAAGCCCAAGGCATTAAGGTTTGTAACCATAATGTCCCACCCTGTAGAGACTGACAGGTATCGGGGGGGGAATTTGGCTTGTCATCTGTAGTGGTCATGCCATTCCACCCCACCCTGCAGCCTATGACATGCATCAAGGTGTGCCTTGGACTCTTCGGCCCCAAAGTTCACCCCATTCTCCTATACTGCATCCATCTCAACATATTGCCATATAAAATCAGGTGAGCGTAAGGCCCAATGACCCCTAATGCACACGCGACACTTGTCGGAGTCTGGTGGGTAGGTGAGATTAAATGGCACATGAGCGCTATGGCAGACGCACCAAAGGCACACCTCAATGCCTGTCAGTCTCAGCAGGATGGTGTGGGGTTGGCGTCACTTCCATACTTCACTGCCATTCCTATTATGCATCTCTCTAACTCCGGCACTATCAATGTCAATGCCAGGAAGAAAACATTCAGCACTGACAAATTCTTGTTTCCTTCTGCTTTTGCTCACTTCCTTCATGCAGATGCTGGTTGCCTTCCCTATGCCTTTAATTTTCTCCACTGTTCTTCTACCCCTTTCTGACAATCCTCCCCTGTTAGGCTGCTTCTGAAGAAGTCTCCCATTTCTTTAAAATCCAACCTACTAAAGTCCAGGACCATTGTCTTTTTGTGGCTTGCCTCTGCACCCATTGTAATGTTGAACCACACTGTACAGTGATCACTGGTTCCCATTGGATAGCCCACTGTGACATGAGTAGGCACTATCACAGCCTCCAGTAGGACAGTGATTCAGGGAACAAAGGGAGTAAGCATGTCCCAAATAGGATAGCACCTTTATCCCATGAATAATTTTCAACTCTCAGCATGCTAAGTCCATAGGGCAGAAAAGGAGCTAATGGGACATTTGCCAGCCCATATGGACTAACTAACATCTCCACACAATGCCTCTGTGCATCACTGCATGGAGGAATTGTACAGAGCATTCCCAGCCCCCACCTCCTGATCACAGTTCAGATGCCCCTGATATTATAATAAAATGATACCTGGCATCTAGTAGTTCACCCCAGTCACATTCAGATAACCCCAATTAGTAAAATGATCCCTGGCATCTAGAATTTCCCCAACCCATCACCATTCGGATGCTTCTGATTAGTATATTAAGAGGATCCTGGCATCTGAATGACCCTGATTGTAAGTCTGAGCCCCCTCCCAATTCCACCCATTAAGGTCCTTCCACCCCTCTACCCATGGTGGCTCATAAATTACCCCAGCTGCCAGTCCCTCCCACTGCGACAGTGACATGTTCTGCCGCTCTGCTCACCACTTTGGTTGGCCACTTTCTGAGTGACAGGGAGTGAGTACACACCTACTATAGAAACAGATGTTCTACAGCAGGTGTGCACTCACTCCCCTTCACTAAGGCAGTGGTCAGCCAAGGTAATGAGCTAAGACGCTGTACCCATCACAGTCACAGGGAAGTGGCTGCAATCTTGGGTAAGTGGGGGGCCCATGTGGAAGGAGTGGAGGGACCTGGCCGGATGGCTTTGGGAGGGGGCTCAGATTTGTGACTGGTGGATGGGGCTACTAGATGTCAGGGATCATGGAAAAATAGAAACACAGAAACATAAACAATGATGGCAGCAAAAACATGGTACATCCTGTCTGCCCCTATTTCCCCTATTAAACCTCAGAACCTACTGTCCATACAGGGTACTAACCTTCACTATCCACTCCCCTGTTCCCCTCCCTATTACTATCAGCCTGAGTAACCATTATACCCTTCACTTTGTAACAGCCATGCTTAAAACCATTTATGGTTTTGGTGCCTGACATCTCAGTTGGTAGACTGTTCCACATTTCCACCACCATTTCTGGAAAATAAAACTTTCCAATATCCCTCTTGAACCTCCCTGCCATCAGTTTCTACTTGTGCCCCCATGTCCTTGAACTGTGACTCATGCTACTGTAAGTAGTTCTTCTCCGTTCACTTTGTTTATTCCTTACAGGAACTTGAAGGTCTCTATCATATCACTCCTCTCTTGTCTGGTCTCTAGTGAAGACATGTTCAGTGCCTCGAGAAGATCCTCATACGATCTGTCCTGCCAGCTCAGAATCATCCTGATCACCCTTTGTCCTTATCTTTCCTGAGGTGAGGTCTTCAGAACTCTGCACAGTATACCAGGTGCAGCCTCAACAACGATCAATAAAGAGGCAGTAAACCTCTTTTCTTCTACTATCAGAAACCCTTCTGGCACATCCTAGTATCCTATTTGCCTTACTAGATGCCTCACTGTACTAGCTTGATTGTTTAAGAGAGTCACTAATGATGAATACTAGGTCCCTTTCCTCAGCTGTAGTGCTCAGCTCTACCCCTCCTATCCAGTACTCTGTCCTGGGGTTCTTGTCCCCTAAATGAATCACCTTGCCTTTTTTTCACATTGAATTTCAACTGCCAAACCTAAAGCCACCTCTCTACTCTTTATATGTCACTCTGCAGTTTCCTACTTCCCCGTCATTATCTACCCTCCCATGAGCTTGGTGTCATCTTCAAACAGACACAGACCCAGATTCATCCTCAAACGTTGTTAATGAGCATACTGAAGAGGGCATGAGTCCAGGATGGATCCCTGTGGCATTCCACTCATGGCCTCCCTCTCTTCCACTTTGAAACCATACAGTAATCACAACCCTCTGCTGCCTCTCATTCTACTAAAGCCCCCCCCCCCATCAAAACACTGCTTATATTTTCCTTCAAATCCCTGGACCTCACCCTTGTGCCATGACCTAAGCCACTCTGACTGGTCCCCTATCTCACTGGCCTGCTCCACTGACTCCATGCTAACATATTTCAAAACAAAATTCCTCAAAATATGGCACTGCCACCCTCCCCCGAGCAGGACATGAGAAAAGGTACCCCACCTCCCCTAGATCATGGCCAAGCTCATAGCTTGCTTGCAAGTGCATGATTTGGCCTGGTCAGAAAAGAAATGTAACCCATCCCCCATGGCTTCCAGTGGTATCATCACCTCTGCAACACCTGTACTGGGGCCATAAGGCCTGCCAAAGGTGAGTATTTTACATTTACCTTTAGTACCAACATTGTTTACCTGTCTAAATTTTGGAAGGCTGCCAAAATCTCTTCTCCCCTCCCACTCAATCTCCTTTGCCTGTCCTCAAAGTGGGTGACACTCCTATATCTAACCCCTCCATCACCACAGAGGTGTAATTCATTTTTATCACTCCCCTCTCACCCCTGCCAGCCTGCATGATTGTCATCTTCTTCCTTCCCCCTATTGTTTTTTTTCTCTCCAGTAACTCCATCTTCCCATCACCAACACCCTTCCCGCCCTTAATCCTTCCAAGGGTAGGAGCCCAGATGGCCTGGATAGCAAGCTCCTACATCTCTCTCTGCTTCTGCAGTCTCCTCCCCATTGGCTGACCTCCCTAACCTCTCTTTCTGCTGTTCCTCCATCCCTGATGACTGGAAGACTGCCACTGTTACTCCTCCTCTAAAAGGTGGTGACCCATCTGCTACTAACAGCTACCGACCCATTTCTCTCCTCCCTCCAAAATACAGGAACACATTATCTTGTCACAACTCTCTCCCTTTCTGGACTCCTCTTCCTTCTTCACCCAATACAAGTCTGGCTTCCACAAAAATCACTCCACCACCATCTTCCTGCTCAGGCTCACCAAATCCATTCACAATGATATGGATCACAGTCTATTCACCTCTGCTATCTTCATTGATCTAGCCAAAGCATTCAACCCTGTCTCCCACACCAATTATTAGCCAAACTCCAGGCTGCAGGCCTCTCCAACTCAGCCATTGGTTGCTCCACTCCTACCGCATGGGTAGGTTCCAGGCAGTCAACATTGGTGACCCCCTCTCTCCTCCCTGCCTGTATCCACTTGGGTCCCACAAGGATCTGTGTTAGGTCCTCTGCTTTTCTCCATTTTCCTTAATGATCCCCCTTCTGTATGCTTGTCTGCATCCATTCACATATACAAGCATGACACAGTCTGCTTCACAGCAGGCCCACAGGCCCCAGCTGGACTTTGATCAAGTTCAACCCTGGCCATGCACAAATCATCTTTTCCTCAATGCCAAGAAGACTGTCTCCTGTTCTTTGGTACAAGGCAGATTCCCTAGGCTCCCTTCCCTTCCTACTATCCATATCCTGGATGGCTCCCCTGTGGAGGATGTTACCACCTTTAGTTATCTTGGTATCTAGCTAGACCAGCACCTAAACTTTTCTGAACAAGTGGATGCTATAGTCAAAAAGCTGCACCCCATTTGGTGCACTTTATAGGAATTGTGACTGTATCCCACCTCCAGCACACCACGCTATTATTGAGTTAATTATCCTCCCAATCTTTGACCATGGTGATGTGGTCTGCAGCGCAGCCCCAGTCACTACCCTTGCCAGACTGGACACACTGTTCAACTATTTCTGCCATTACACTCTTGACTATCCTTATTGGACTCATCATTGTACTATGTATAAATCTTTTTCCTTTTCTTCTCTTGTGGACAGACACCATGCGCACTGTGCCAGCTTTGTGGGAAAATCTGGTTTGTTTCCCTACCCTCCTATCTCTCCCCCCCACAGCCATACCATCAGAAGCTGAAATATTCAAAACCTAGCAGTCCCTTCAGTTTCCATAACCTCCATCGGCAAGGTCACATTCAGCCACTTCTTCCCTAAAGTCTGGAACTCCCTTGCCCCAGCCATTCACCAATCTCCCTTCCCTGGATTCTTTCAAAACACTTCAGAGGTCTCACCTTTCTCTCCTGCACTTGCTCTAATTTTCCCTCTTGCTCTCCTATGATTTGTTTCCAGTTTAGGTACAGCTATAATTTGGCACTTTATGCTTCCACTCTGGGTATTATGCACAAATGTTTACAGCTAGTGTTGATTTAAACTGCTCTGTATTTGATTACCAGCATATGTTTATGGCTACTGACTGCACTGTATGTGCCTTGTCGATTGTTTGCTTGTCACTCAAGTTCTTACATCTTGCATGTATAATTCCCAATGTAATTTACAATTGAGTACCATTCTGCTCCATGTATGTTATGCATTTTGAACTTTTGTGTTACCTAAGCCCCACATGTACAAGTTCTCCTTCCACCAGGATGCATCTGGAAGTTAGCTTCCAGCTTACTATGCCTGGTGGGGACACTAGACACCAAGGATCATTTTACTATAATAACTGGAGCCATTTAAACTGCGATCAGGGGTGTAGAACCTTTATATGCCAAGGATCATTTTTGTATACTACTTGGGAGCATCAGAATGGTGACCAGGGGTAGGGTGACAATATGCACCACTGTGTGCTCAAATGAGGGCAGGATTTTTGGAAGCAGTAAACAGTATTGCAATTTCAGTTGTTAAGCACTTTCAAAACCTTTTATATAGCACTGTGCTCTGTACGCAGGAGGGGATCCCTCATTTGCAAGGCTTTAGTAGTACATATGCATATGCACATGATCAGGTTAGCATTGGGGGCTGTTAAATATATGGCAACTGTTCAGCCATGCTGTTCTCCCACATGTCACAGTGCTTAGATGTGTAGCGCTCCGTTAACCTTCTGAAAATGGGGCCCTAATTGACTAAATATCCTCTGCCAATGCCTCTTAAGATGCAGAAAGTAAACAAAAATGGATTCTCTTATTCTGTATCTTTATGTATTATTTTATGTTATTTTCCTTGGAAAACTTTTATCCAATTTCAAAACATTGTGATGTGTCTTAAATGTGAATAACAACTGCAGCTAAAATACGATTTCTTCTTTCATCCGAGTGCTGTTTTTATTTACTTATAAAAATACAGTCTGGTGAGCTGGTTTAGCAGCTTGGTGGTAGCTGGACTGCTTCCCATGCAAGTGGCTCTGTTTTAGGGGAGGACCTGGGTCAAACGGGTTGGCTGGCAGGAGAGATGATTGAGCTTCTAGGGGACTGCTCTCCTCTCAGGGAGGGGGAGTCTGACCACCCTGCTCTTTAACAGCCACCTAGGTAAGGAACGCTGGCAGGGCATCAGAGTGGCATAATGGGCAGGGCTCAGGCAGGAACAAAGCAGTACTTGCCTTTGGATTGGCATCATTGCATGCTTAATAGCCCAGGGGATAAACCAAAGGTAGAACACCTCCAATGGCAAAATAATCCACCAACCTGCCACAGGCTTTGCATTACTAACCAAGCTCTGCTCCTGTCTGAATATGTGTCTCCTTGTGACTGGCCCTCTCCCTCCTGGCCCCATCACGGCAGGGGGAGCCATGGGAGATCTCAGAGCAGGCAAGTCCTGGTGATTTTGGGTGATGGGGATGAACAGACCAGTGCATAAGGGGGTCAGTGGGTGACCTGGAAGATAAACATCTCAATGGAAAAAGAAATAAAACACAGTTTGGGAATTTCAAACTCAATAACAGAGTCGTACCATATACACAGCTTAACTATGCACTATGCAGCTAGACCGTGGCAGGTTTATTAGTGGAGACCAAGTGCCTGACAAAGCTCTGTCCACCTTGCAATACTCCACAGATATGTAATGGGGAGGTTAGGAGCTGTGAGTGCCACCAGTGAGGAATCACAATGAAGTTATTCAGAAGAGAAAGTGTAAATTATGCATATGCCAGCTAAGCACCTGACGAGAACTGAGCCCTGAGCGATTGCTGCAAAATATATATATTTTTTCTTAACCAAGAACCATTATTAAACAAAACATTCAAATAAAAACCAAAACTAAATCAAAACTAACTCAGCAGAGTACAAACTAGGAAAGCAGTTGACTTACACTTTTATAGCTCCTACAGCACTCTTCCCAATCATTCAGCTTAGATAAATTGCTGGACCAACACAGTAATTAATTACACATATATCTGATTAAAACTTTAACTTAGAAAAATGCATGCAGTCCCCTATGTTTATATGGTATGAGAGTGATATGTTAGGAATATCTTAAGTATTAACTTCTTCTACAAATGTGTCTAACAGTAAATGAAGGCAGCACTTATTTAAAAGAATAAACATCATTTTAAATTAGTTCTAAAAATTTCTTGTCACATCACAATGTTCTGAAATTTGATTAAAGGTATGCAAGCAAAACAAGATGTAAAACCCCATAAAGAAGTGGAATAACAGATAGCCCTGTTTTGTTTACCTTCTGCTCTGCAGCAGACATCCTCTCATCAAGCCAGCAGCTCCCTGAATGCAACAGGATATTAGTGCAGAGCCAGGCCATGGGGGGAGGGAGGAGGGATCATTTCAGAATGTAGTACACTTCAGTATATAGTTTGTTTCAGTAGATAGAGTGTGTGAATTTTTCAGTCTACAATGTATGCATTTCAAAACAGTGTATGTGTTTCACAATGTAATGTATTTGCTTCAGTATATAATGTATGTGTTTTTTTAAATATACTGTGTATGTATTTCAGTATGTAATATATTTCTCTCAGTATATAGAGTATGCAAAAGTTTTCAATAGAGAGGGTAAGTGTTTTTAATATATAGTGTATTTGTTTCAGTATATAGTTTATTTGTTTCAGTATACAGTGTATGCAGATTTTTCAATGCACAGTGTATTTATTTCAATATATAGTGTATGTATTTCAATATAAAGTGTAGATGTTTCAATACATAGTGTATTTGTTTCAGTAGACATTGTATGCGCTTTTTTCCATGTGTAGTGTATGCATTTCAATAGACAGTGTATGTTTTTCAACATAGTGTATTTGTTTCAGTATATAGTGTATGCAGATTTTTTCGATGTATAGTGTATGTGTTACAATGTATAGAGTATTTGTTTTAGTAGATAGTTTATGTGGATGTTTCAGTCTGCAGTGTATGTATCACAGTAGGTAGTGTATATGATTCAGTACATAGTACATTTGTTTCAGTGTATAGTGTACAGTATGTGGATTTTCAGTACTCAGTATGTAGATTTCAGTAGATAGTGTATATATTTCACTATATTATGTAAGCATTTCACTGTATAGTGTATGTGTTTCACCATATGATATATACATTTCAATATACAGTATATGTATTTCACTATATGATGTATATATTTCAATAGATAATGTATGTGGTTCACTACATTGTGTATACATTTCACTATTTGATGCATATATTTCACTATATGATATATGTATTTCACTATGTAGTGTATGTGTTTTACTATACTGCCAGAGATTATGAATTATGTCCCTAACGGCTTGCCATAGTCCATGACAGTTTATATTGAGCGTCCATTGACAAAGAAATGTGTTAGCCATGTTAGTCCAGTCAATTATGCAGAAGAGAAAAAATGTGCATTGCAGGTGGTACCTATTGATACCTTTAATGTTTAAACATGCTACACCATGGCTCTTTTTGATCCACATCCAGCCTCTATATCTGACATGTTGTTCAGCTCTGTTCTCACTGACTTGAAGAAGAGAGTGTTATCTCTTGAAAGCTAGTCTCAAAAAGATACCACCTGCAACACATGTGTTGTTTTTTCTCTTCTACATCACGTGCATCTATTGTAAACCTTGGCAACTGCTGCTGTCATTGGTCTAGGAAGCAAACCTTGCTCTTCGTGTTCTGAATTGTTAAGAACATCAGGTTTGGCATTCTGGAATGTGAAGAACAAGGTTTAGAAAACATCGGAAAAACAGGCATACAATGTGTTTCAATGTTTTGATTACTTCTACCCCCTTCAGTCTGCAGGCATGTCATCTAGTTCTGCCAGCACTCACAAACTCATACTTCAGTCAATACTCAGCTGTGTCTATTCCCTTTAGTATTCAGAAAGTTGTACACATGTCCCCCCTTCTCTTTTGTAGGTTAAATAATGTGAGTCTGTCTAATCTCCACTCATAGTTCTTACATCCTAAGCCACTAATCAGCTACATGGCCTAGCGTTGAACTCTCTCAATCTCTTCAATGTCTTTTTTGTACTGCAGTGACCAGATCTAGACACAGTACTTGAAGAGAGATCGGTATTTTCTGACTGATATTTAGTATCCTATAGGTATGCAGATATAATTTCTCAGTTCCCTGGAAAGGAAGGGGAACGGGGAAATTGTTTAACCAGGAAAGGCACACTAAGCCAGAGCTTGTTTCCAGGCACGACCTGGGAGCACAAGGAAGTTAAGTGACTTGCTCAGGATCACACAGTATGCAAGTGGAAGCTGTGGGATTCAAACCCAGGTCTGGTCTGCTGGATGTCACCAGATTTGCAGCTCAGAGCCTTAGACCACTGCGCTATACTGCCTCCTAAAAAAAACAGCTGACAGCCATCTAGTGGCAGATGCAACCAACCGCCCTGAATATGTCACATCCTAGCAAACTGGGCTAACCCTTCTGCAAGTCCAACAGGGATCCCGGGATGATGATGTGTACCTGGACCCCTGCATAGTGAGCAAACACAGTTGGCCTATTTCCATACAATTCTCCCATTCATCCCAGTGAAATACATTTCTAATACCATTTCCACATTCTGGACATTTCTTATGATCATCTGACAGTTGTTTAATTTGCTGTGCTCATCTCATAGATCACAAATTTTCCATTTCAGTTTAAGTGCTTAAAGCAAAACTAAGAAAAGCACTCTCATTCAGCACATTGGAATACAGAAACTGCAGCTGCTCCAGGACAGACAGCCATTAACACAGAATACACAAAACTGTATGGTGTTGGAAACTTCAAAGATCTGCTCACCTTTATGGATAAAGAACCTGGATGCTCCTGTCCTGAGGCAATAATTCACACCTTCTTTGAATAGCTAACTGTTGTCAAGATAGCTATCTGCTCCTCTTCCCAGTTTCTCTTAGGTCCCCTTCCCTTGGATATTTTCTCTGACCTGCTTTCTTTTAGATTTAGACCATTAGTTCTCAGACTTTGCTATAGTAAGCCTCCCCCAAGCCATGGAAAAGATCTTGAGCCTCCCCCAAATATTGAAATAATCTTGGGCCTCCCCATGGAAAAATAGCACACTTTGCACAATACACCAGGAATAAAGTGAAATTCCTTTAAGTAGTTCACTCTCATTTTATTCAGCTTATTGTAACCTCCCACTTGTAACCCTCACAGTCCAGCCTACTTGCTCTGCTAGATGACTTTTGAAACATTGTTACCCCTTGTTGCAAGACCTTCATGGTTCAGATTGTGTTCTTAGCATGTTTCCCCTCTATCTGGAATAACCTTCCTATCCGCCTCTGCCTCTCCCCTCTTATATTGCTCTTAAGTAACTTCTCAGGGAATCCTTGTGCTCTCTCCCGCTCGTGCTCTTAGTACCTCTCTGCTTAACCCTTGTACTTGGGCTGTTCTGCCACCACTCTAATTGGTCAATTGTTACCTCCCATCATTACTTTATTATTCCTATTTGTTTACATTATTGTTTGTTTTGTATTCCTTGAGTGTTTTGCAGTGACCTTTTGAACTGTATTCACTCCCTGCCCTTCCCTGGGTACACGGAAAATGAGCCCTGACTCAGTGTGCCTTTCCTGGTCATCGATTTGTAACTGGATGGGCCTATGGGTAGAGTGGATGAGCCTAGTGGTCCTTATCTGCCATCGGTTTCTATGTTTCTATGTTTTTATGTAAATTTCCCTACTATTATCTTCTTTCAGTTTGCCTCGTCCCTTCACACAAAATATCTAAAATTCAAAATTTATATACAGTACTTTTTCAGACTTGCTTGAGGCTCTTTGCAACAGGTTGGTGTCCCCAGGGCAGGCTGGCCTCATCATTTGAGAAACTTGTTTTAGGCTGTCTAGTTTAACTCTACTGTTGCATGGACTAGGGAAAGAAAGCTGAGCTCACCACATAGTCAGAGCCATCATCTCCAAATGCAAGAGGCTCACCCTCCCAACAGTTGCCAGCCTGCCTAATTCTAGCAGCAGGGGCTGCTGCATCTAGTGCCCTATCATCACTGTGTGTACTGTTTGCCAGGGCAGAACTTGGACTGTCTTCCCATCTTTAGAGCTTGCCACTCAAGTGGTCCCATATTAGTAGTCCCAGTGTGAGTGGCACAGCAGGAGTGGCAGTCTGTAAGGAGGTATTGTAATCTGTAATGTGCTACATATGCTACTGATAGAGTACTATAACTACCTATTGCATTTAATCTGTAGCTAGGAATTACTATAACCATCCACATGGTTACCTACTGCTAACTACTGTACTACAACCTGAAAATTGTTTTAAATTTCTGCTCCTCTGACTACCCTGAGTGATCCTAGTTATCTATTTGCTAGTTGCTGGCTGTTTGAATTTTTTTTTTTGTACTGATAACAAACTAACTAGAGCTAATTGTACTACCTCCTAGCTGCTAGTTCCCTGATCCTATTGAGGCACTGACAGCACCTTATCCTGGACTGGTCCAAGTTCTACACTTAATCAAATTGCCTACACCCTGCCTGTACTGTAATGCTGCCTAATCTGAGGCCTCATCAACACCCTATCTGGTTGGACTGAGTATTTTTTTGTTTAGTCACCTGATCCTACCCATACTGAAGCCTTGCCTATAACACTATTTGGGTGGTCTGAATTATTTGCTTGGCTAATTGGCCATTGCCTGCCTGCTTTGATTGATTGATTTTACTTTGGTTTTGCCAGCACCATTCTGGGTGGATTTAGTGTCCTGTTGCCTTTACTCTGTCAATACTCAGGCACTGACTCCCTTCCACTATCTAGGTGGATCTAATTTCAATAAATGTTGGGACCCAGTTTCCACCATTATCATGTATATTGCAATGCTACTGTTGATCCACCTACTTACTGTATTGTTCCCTGAACCTCCTGGGCCCTCTGTGACTAAGGTGGCCATCTGACTGGACTTCATGCTGAAGCCACAGTCACATAATCCTTCTGAACTGCCCCTCAGTTCCAAAGCCCCACAGCCCTATGCCCTCTGCAAATTTGACGTATTGCATGTGTTGTTAGGGGAATGCATTAGGATCAAATGCTATAGCTGTGTCTCCAGGACCTCTGGTAAGTCCCTTTTCCCTAAGAGAAAAACTTGGAGAACAAAACACTTCCTTAGAGCCTCCAGGGCCTACCTTTAATGCTACACCTTCTGTTTGGCAACCTCCATCCAACCCAGACCTTGCAGATAGCCCTGGGCATGGCTCTAGGAGTCAAGGTAAACAGAACATAGTCTTTCTAAACATTGGTAATCTCCTACTTAAACTTCCTCAATTCGATGCCTGGGTGGTGTTACTGTAACCAGATATTTCCCTTACTGAAACCTGGCTTAACCCCAAAATATCTGACTCTGCCATCTCATTGCCAGCTTTTAATGTCTTCAGAGAAGACAGACAAGGTATGTGAGGTATAATTAACTTGCAACACAATTCCTTGACAATGCCTTTGGCTGCTATTTTTATAACGTTACTTGTCTTTTCTTTGTTGTTGTAAGTTCCATTGTAAGGATCATGTTATGTTTTGTACCTTATTGTCCTTCTTGCCTTGACATGGAACCTTTGTAAAAGAGCCCTCAGCTCAAAGGTGTCATCTGAAATGCAAATAAAGAAATAAATAAAATAAATAAATACTGAATCATGAATTTAGTACATATTTATGCAGCATCCTCCTGCATACCTCTGCATCAGTGATTTTGCACTGAGGTTCTTTGTCTTTTAACTTGCTTTCTTATTTGGGGTTCATAGAAACATAAAAACATAGACTCTTTGCCACGGGGTCATAATGTTGCAAGACATTATGGTGCAGCACTATATTGTGCGGCCAGTATAGCGTGATATATTGCAAATGGCAAAAGTCTTTTTATCAAGGGGCCTCCACCCCTGCACCCCCTGTTACTGGGGTCTGTACCACCTGAACCCCCCAACTAAAATAACTAACTCTGGGGGTGGGGGTCTGGGGGGTTAACAGTAAAGATCGCACAAAGTGCAAAAAAAGTAAAAATTAATGTGTCTGGGACCAGGAATCGAAACCCAATCCCAAACGCACTGCTTGCTTCCCTTGCTGCCAGTGGCTCATCCCGTTGAGCCACAGCAGTTGCTTGGTGGACCCCCTATCCCAGCAGAGGTCTTATCCTCTGCCTGAGATAGTGAGAGGGTGCACTACCGCTAATACTGCCTTTCGCTGTTTTGCACCCTCTCACTCATCACTACCTTGCTGTTACTGTTGCGTGATTTTGTCATATGCTTAATAGTGTACGACATCTTGACCCGGTATGAGAATCTTTCAGCAGAAAAAGGGTCTGTTGGCCCATCATTTCTGCCCATTCCTACCTAACTAATGCTGAATGAGAGGGCCTTAGAGGTTCTTCATTCCCCCTTCTTCCCCCCTTTCTGGTGTGATTCATACAAAATGGTGCACTCCTTTTTTCAGATATACCATTCAACACTTAACAGTATCACAGCAGAATTGCTATAGGCTCACAGTAGAGTCATGTGTCAAGGGCCATGTTAGGTGGAATAATACTCTATAATTTAGTATTTCCAACTACTTTTTTCCTAAAAGAGAATTACTTGTGGTGACTCTTGACATCTCCTTGACACTCTCTTCCTTCCTAGCACACTGCAGTGCATTTGCACTTTTACGGTTCTTCTCCTCCTTACTTGTGCCTCCTCTCTTCTCCCATCAGGGAACATTCAGGTTGTCCATCTGCAAATTTCAACACACTCTGGCACATTTTAGCCTTGCATCTAGTTCTGTAGCCCATTAAAGTGAAAATCTTCTAAGGGCAAACCAGAGAATGATATGGAAATACAAATATAAAAGCCTTGGATTTACTGAGGGAGCAATGGTATACCTGTTATAGAATACCAGCAAGCATAAAATAGCTATGCTGAATCACTCCACCACAGCTTCTCAGCACTAAGGAACCATCTTCCCAGCACCTGCCAATAAAACAAACAGAAAGTATTCAGATCTGGGTGTGGTCTGTACCAAGCTCTTGTATCTGCCCTGCCCTCTTTTGAATCCCTCCACTGATTTGGCACAGACCACCTCCTCTAGCAGCCTATTCCACCCTTCCACCACCCTGTCTATTTTTTCCATAACAATATTTATTGTATAAGAACCAAAACATGGTAATACATTTGACAATTACAGTTAATAATTTGGAACAAAATAAGAGGAAGAAAAATAAAAAAAACAAGTACATTAAAAAGTAATTAAACAATAGATAATCAAACAGTAAAACAAAATCTGCTTCTCCTAAGCACCACCTAGATTATATCTATCTAGCAACTATTAGCGTAAAACCAGAGTCAATAATACAGACCATAAAGGGTTAATGAGGGCATTATATCTAATAAGTATAGTATAAGATCTGCTGAAACAGGTTTCCAAGCAAATTCCTACAAACTCTTAAACTGGAGAAAGGGTGCCCATACTTCAAATAACCTGACCTGTTTGTTTAGGAGAGTAAATGCAATTCTTTCATTATTTGCTGTATAGTCCATTTGATTAAACAATTCATTTTAAGATGGTACTTGTTTTTTTCCAATACTTAAGAATAAGGCACTTTGCAGCCAAGGCTGCAACAGACAGCCAAAGTTCCTGTTGGTGAAAGAGGGTGGTAGTGTCTGAGAAGATACCAAGGATATACATAGTGGAGGAATAGGACAATGTGATGGATAAGATACTTTGATATATTTCGTGAACATTTAGCCAAAGACTACCAAAAGAAGGACAATTCCAGAACATATGGGCAAGGTCAGAGCCTTTCTGCTGGCATTTCCAATAAGAGCTATCCTTCACAAGGCCTAGCTCCAGTAGCCTGCTGGGAGAAAGGTAAAAATTGTGCAATATTTTATACTTTATTAACTTACCTTGGAATTCTTTGTTGGCCTTGTAGGCATATTCCCAGGTAGAGCTCCATTCCTGGTCAGAGATTGGGAACACAAGTTCAGTTTCCCATGTCAACTTAGCTGAGGAAATCAGGGATGAAGATGGAATGGAATTAATTAGTATTTTGTAAATAAAGCTAGACCCTTTCCTTGTCGCACATATTTTAGTGACTTGATCCCAACCATGATTTACAGGAAGTGAAGAGTCATCTTGGAGCATAGATTCCTTGAGTGCAGATCTAAGTTGCAAGTAGTAATGAAAATGAAATTTAGGGAGATGGAATTTATCCCTGATTTTGGAGAAGGACAGTAATGAGTCATGAGAGAGACTATCATGTACTGTATTCTGTTGATCCCCATACTTGACCACAATGCATTACAGTTCAGCATCACCCTTGGTGAAGTGATAGTTACACCAAAGGGGCATATTTCTTAGGGGCAGAAAATTGCGGTTGACAATTTGGTAATTTTTTTTTTAACTCAAAAGGTGCCCTTACAGAAATAATTATATGAAATGATTTCATGTTGTGCACATAAAACTACCCATGTGATATGTGTGTCGCAAGCATGATTTAAATATTAAATTGGAACTGATTGCATGCATGTGGTATGCATGTGGCAAGCAAGTGTGGAAAGCATGCTTTTTATGTTAAATTGGAACAGACTGCATGCATGTGGCATGCGTGCAAAAAGCAAGTGGTCACTGATAACTTCACTCATAAAAGTTAAGTGACTTGCTCAGGATCATACCATATACAAGTGGGGATTGATATTCAAATCAAGGTCTTCAGGTCTCCAAGTCTCCTGGTTTGCAGTTCAGTGCCTGTAACCACTAAGCTATACTTCCTGCACACATATGGCTTGCTTGTATTTCAATACAAATCTGCATACATCTGCACACATGCAGCATGCTTATAGTCACTATTATACTTTTCAGTTTTTCCCCCCCTCATCTCAGCTACACAGCTGAACTGTAGCACACATGCCAATGGAAACATATGTGGTTCTTCCCACCCGATACACTCAGTTACCAAAAAAATGACTTAATTACTTCTGTCTGGCCTGTACTCCTACTATTTTCTCTCCATAGTTTTGAATGCTTCCACACAAACAGACTTTAAGGGGCAAACACAAAAGTGCAATGAGTCGACACCCACCCACATTGCCAGTCACCCCCCCATGCACACACACTGTTGCGGGTGCAGCCATGCTGCTACAGACAACTCATGACATATAGATATAAGTTGAGAGTTTCTTTCCTGAGCACTACAGAACCAGAGGCAGGAGTCTTTAAGAGATAATGTACATGGATCAAAGTGCTGGGGCATATCCCCTTGAAATGAATGGAGTTATTTGTTATTACTATTTTATACATTATGATGGTGAGTTGGAGAATAATAAAGGTCACTGTTCTACTAACAAGGCCCTTGTTAGTCAAGCAGTGGCTTTCATTACTCTCCAGGTCTCAATCAATAATGTATAAAATAGCAATAAAAAATACCCCCATTCACTTCAATGGTACGCATCCTTGCAGTCTCCCTTGCCTATGTCATAATGTGCCAGAACGTGGGGATGTGGTGGTCAACTTCATTGGTGGGGTCATAAGCCTGACTATAGTGGGGCTCAAATAGTCTGTGCATACCATACCGCTCAACTGTCCCTGAATGCAAGGGACAGCCCTCATTTTACCCCTGAAAACTGCTCTGCTCCTCATCCATCCCTCATGGAAAACATGCTGCTCACACAGAGGATATCCTGTAGATTTAGACTTTATGGCAGAAGAACCTTTTCAGATTGCAGCAGCGGAGAGCCAACAACCAGTGGAGGCCAGGTGCTAGTTAGCCCCTAGGTGTCAAGTTCTAGACTGTCTGGAACATTTCTAAAAGGTAAAACTTATTTATTGTGACTAAAAAGTGATATGCAAATCAGGAAAATTCAAATATGTAAGATTCATCTTTCTATACCCTAGAGCGGTGCATCAGATTTGGGCTTAAACCCACCCAGTTACTAACCAATTTTTTTTCCTGGCTGATGTTCTGAACTCTCCCCCCACAAAAAAAAACAACTTTGTCCTGATTTCTGTCCCCAACTCCATTTCATTCAATACCCATCCTATATGGGTTGTGATAACCAAAGGCAAAGAAACCTGAAAAACACATCAATATTTCAGTCCTTCCTTGTTCCCTAATACTCCTGTAAAAAAGTTATTTACTTTTACTTACCTGGCCATCTGGCAGGAACCTGCAGATTGGCCCAGTGTGTCACCAGCTCAGTTTTAAGTCTGTTTATCCTCCGTCCTTCTGCCAGAGGCTGGATGCAGAACTGACCATCCCAGGCTCCAACGTGGTCTGTGACCAAGTCACTTCGCCAACCAAACCCACCATGTTGCTTGCTTCTTGCTTGGCTGCTGCCACACTGCACTGATCAGAGCCTATGAAGGCCACCCACATTGCTGTCACTGCTGCTGATAGGCTTAGCTTTCTGCCACAGGGGGCCTGTGCATTTTTTTTTGCGAGGCAAACCTAGTAGAGTAGGTAGGTAGCCTTGTCTTGAGTTAGCTTCTAGCTCACCCTTTGCCCCTTCAACCACCTGGGGAGATGGAGACTCACTAAGACTAGACCAATAAAAATATGCCACCGCAGCACTGCTATTGAGAGTTCAGTGATCACTGAATTCTCCAAGATGTAGTGTGCAACCTGACTACTCTGTGGTGGGAAAGACAATGTTGCACTCACATGAATCACGTGTGATGGCATCACCACTAATAGGTGGAGAGAGTGGGCAACACAATACAGACACAGTCAAGTCAGGAAAGCACCTGTAGCATGAGTGCACACACATCAGGGGGGCATTTATTGTGCAAAGGATTAAATCCAAATTTAATGCTATTATTGCCACACCTTAAGAATGACTTAGGCACAAATGTGGGGAGCAACTGCCTCCTTCTGCCCTACATAAATTGCACCTCTGCTTTGTGGTAGAAATTCATTCTCAGGTGCTAATATCGGTTCAAGTAAATACAGTGCTTTCCATAGTGTTCTGAGGTACTGTATCTCCATTTTTCAGGATATGTAAGGAAACACAGAAGGAGCAGGACAGAGAGCTGTACCAGTTAAGGCAGAAAGAAGTAGGGAGGGAAGTCAGAATAGCAAAGGCCCAAACTGAGGAAAAGATAGCCAACTCAGTTAAGAAGGGGGATAATACCTTTTATAGGTACATCAGCAAGCGTAGAAAGACAAAGGGAGGGATAGTGAGGCTGAATAGGATGAATGGTGGGTGGGCAGAGGGGGACAGTGAAAGAGCAGGGATACTGAATGAATATTTCTGCTCAGTATTCACAAAAGAGGAGGGGGAAGTGCCTAATCCAATTAACAGAAGCACTCTTGATAGGGGGGTCGATCCCAGTCCTTTCACAGAAGAAAGGGTTCTGCAAGAACTCCTAAAACTGAAGGTGGACAAAGCAATGGGTCCTGATGGAATTCACCCCAGAATTCTAAAAGAATTAAGGGAGGAACTAGTGAAACCACTGGCTACTCTTTTTAAAAATCATGGGAGGATGGTGTGGTACCGAGGACTGGAGGAAGGTGGATGTGATTCCCCTTCACAAAAGTGGGACCAAGACAGAGACAGGAAACTACAGACCTGTCAGTCTGACCTCTGTGGTAGGGAAAGTGATGAAGTCACTTCTGAAGGAAAGAATAGTTGAGTACCTAGAGGCAGTGGAGCACAGGACCCAAGGCAGCATGGGTTCACAGTGGGAAGGTCATGTCAGATGAATCTAATAGATTTCTTTGACTGGGTGACCAAAGTAGTAGACCAGGAGGGCTGTGGACATGGCCTACCTAGACTTTAGCAAGGCATTTGACACAGTCCCACACAAAGATTAATAGTCAAATTAACCAGCCTGGGAGTGGGTCCCAGGGTGGTAGCCTGGGTAAAACACTGGCTGCACAACAGGACACAGAAGGTAATTGTAAATGGAGTCCACTTTGAAGAAAGAGGGGTTACTAGTGGGGTACCGCAGGGTTCAGTATTGGGTCCAGTCCTTTTTAATGTCTTCATCAGTGACATTGCAGAGGGACTGGAAGGAAAAGTATGCCTTTTTGCAGATGACACAAAAATCTGCAACAGGGTTGATACACAAGGAGCGTGGAAAGGATGAAAAGGACTTGGCAAGGTTGGAGGAATGGTCAGAAGTATGGCAGCTAGGATTCAATGCAAAGAAGTGCAAATAATGCACCTGGGAAACAAGAACCCAGGGAAGAATACACAATGGGTGGGGAGGTAGTAACAACAAAAAAAGGAAAGGGACCTGGGGGTAATCATATCAGATGACCTTAAGGTTAGCAAGCAATGTGAGAAGGCAGTAGGGAAGGCTGGGGTATACTGGGATGTATAGGGAGAGGCATCAGCAGCAGAAAACAGGAAGTTGTTATCCTCTGTACAGACAGTTGGTGAGACCCCATCTGGAGTACTGTGTCCAGTTCTGGAGACCCCATCTCCACAAGGACATAGACAGGATAGAGGTAGTCCAGAGGAGGGCAACTAAAATGGTACAGGGTCTGCAAGAGAAGCCGTATGAGGAGAGAAAAGGAGCTTAATATGTATATCCTTGAGGAAAGAAGGGAGAGGGGGAACATGATAGAAACTTTTAAGTACCTCAGTGGAATCAACAAAGTCCAAGAGGGTAGCATCTTTCAGAAAAAGAGACGTGCGAGAACAAGGGGACACAATTTAAAGATAGAAGGAGGGCAGTTCAGGGGCAATGTGAGGAAGTATTATTTCACAGATAAGGTAGTGGATGCATGGAACAGCCTTCCTGAGGAGGTTGTGGGGTCTAAAACTGTGGGAGAATTCAAGAATTCATGGGACAGACATAAGGCAATTCTTTTGGGGGGTAGGAAGAAATAGGCTGTTGGTTAACTAGGATCTGCGGCCTATCCTGTAGGTAGGGAAATGAGCAGACTAGATGGGCCAAGCGGTCCTTATCTGCCGTCAAAGTCTATGTTTCTATGTTTCCTGATCATTGTGAGGGATAGTGCTCCTCATTTTGAGTGTCCATGCCCCTCATTTCTGTGACAAAATGTGAGATATGATGCATGCTTCCAAGACCCTACTCAGCACAAAAAGTGCTGAGTGTGGCCATAGTGTATGTGCTCCACACAGAATGACAAAGGGAAAGTAGGTGAGCTGAAAAAGTCATGGAGAAACACATTTGTAGCACTAAATATGCATAAGGGGATTTGCATGGGCCAAAACAAAAAGGTGAGGCTTCACAACACAGAGGCCCCCTTTGCTCATCTGGAATGGGGGATGTTGGCTGACTATATCCTAGGCATTTAATGCAGTAAGCAAACAATACTTTACAAATTAATGGCAATTTAATGGCAAAAATCAAAAGCCATTAGACAACTTGCAAAAGGATCAGAACTAATGAGTTTACCTAATTTTAATGGGAAATCAATGAAAATGTATTTTAATGACTCTAATTGCTAGCAGTAATATGAGGAATAGAAACCGATATTCTTTTTAGATGAGATTTGCACCAGCTTAGTTGCTGCACGTGTGGCAAGCTTGCAACACGTGAACCTGATGTGATATTTAAATGATGTTCACACCAGCTTAACTGCTGCACTCATGTCAAGTGTGCAACGTACACACCTGATATGATTTTTAGAAGATGTTTGCACCAGCTTACCTGTTGTACACATGTCAAGCTTGCAGCATGCAAACCTGATTTGCTTTTTAGATCTGGTTCATTTAGGTTCACTTTGTGTATGCAAACCACATGCAAACATTGCACAATTAAGCATGTGGCATGCATTCTGCATGTACACTGCACAGATATATTTCTGTAAGGATGTCTACAAGACAGGGGTTATTTTTTAGAGGTGGCGGAGTGGGCAGGTATATGAAGTCCACAAGGTAGTTCAGACTGTGTGGACTGCTCTGTTTGGAACCAGAGGGGGTTCTGAGAGGAACTTTTTGGTTTGGCTTGCAAATACAGAGCAGCATGCTTAAAGATAAAGAATCACTGGTAGCATTCTCAGTGGGGTTAAGCAAATCCCCCTGCTTCATGCAGGGCTCTGAGTTTTTTAATATTCAGTCTGGGTGGTTTAGAGTCCCATAAAAAATTCCATATTAGAGTATCCAGTTTTCATAGTAGTTTTTTCTTGAGCAATATAGGAATGCTTTGAAAGACATAGAACAATTTTGGGGCAATAATCATTTTTATGGCATTAATCCTCCATCGCAGTGTAAGGTTAAGGTGGCTCCACCTAGCAAGATCTAATTCAATATCCCAAAGCAGGGGCAAGAAGTTGATATTCATTAGGGTATCTAGATTAATAGAAATCTGTAGGCCTAAAAAAGTTAACTAGTCCTTCACCCAGTTTTGGTTGAACATATTCATAAGCTTAGACATCGAAAAGGGTGTAGGATTGGGGCATAGAACCTGTGACTTATCCCAGTTAACCTGGAGACCTGACAGTGATTCAAAATGTGAAAGCAGACTCATGAGTGTTGTGTAGGATTGCACTGGCTTGGTGAGAGTTAGTAGAAGGTCGTCAGCAAAAGTGAATATTTTTTGTGAATGTGAGTTGAGTTCAACCCCAGAGATGGATGGGTGTGATACTATGGATCTGATGAGAGGCTCAATAGCTAGATTTAATAGGTAGGGGGATAAGGGGCATTTTTATCTGTTGCCTCTTTCTAGGTCAACTAGGGTGGAGATAAGGCCATTGCAGAGAATTTGGGCAGTCGAATTTTTATAAAGTATTGAGACCCAACTACGAAAGTTAGATCCACAGCCAAGGTACTCCAAGACTTTAAGCATATATTCCCAAGAAAGGGAGCCAAAAGCTTTGAATAAATCAAGCGAAAGAACCAGGAAAGGTTCTTTGAGTTAATTTGTGCACCATAAAATGTGGAGTTATCCACTCCCGATCTACCCTGCATGAATCTGACTTGTTCCTTATCAGTTAAGTTACTAATGACCTTTTGGATTTGCAGAGTTAGAATTTTAACAAGGATTTTGTAGTTGGAGTTCATCAGAGAGATGGGTCTATAGCTGGCACAGCAAAAAGGGTCCTTACTCTTCTTGTGTATAAGAGTGGCTAATGCTTGAGTCAACATAGGAGGGAGTGCTTTAAGATGCCGCACTTCCTCATACATGGTGAGCAAATATGGGGAAATCTTAGGGTCCATAAGCTTAAAAAAATTGCCTGGGATACCATCCCTGTGGGTGGAAGCTTGATAGCAACTGAGATTTTCTGCAGGGAGATTCCTTGGTTTAATTGCGCTTGTAGGTTATGGGGGATTTTCAGGGAGTGGCATAGGTTCAGAAATGGACAGACCTCATTAGCGTGTATTATGTTATGGGCAAAAATTTGTGCATAGAAGTCTTTAAAAATATTATTTATGTCCTTACTTTTATTAAGTATTATCACCCCGGATCCTTGATTCTTGGAATGGCATTCTGGTCTTTCATTTTTTTAGGCAAAATGCAAGCAGCTTACCAGCTTTCTCTCCAGATTCCCGGTATGTCTGCTTGGTACAGAATGGAGCATATTCCAGTTGGGCCAATAAAATGTTATTTATATCAAATTTAAGTGAGGTGACCTTTTATAGAAGGGATCTGTCAAGGAGCTTGGCCTGCTGGAGTTTTTGCTCTAGCGAAGCCAAAGCTGCCTGCTTGCGTCTTGGCCAAGTAGCTTGCCGTTTTTCTTTCCTGGCGGCTGAGAAGCTTATAATTCTTCCCCTAATGAAGGCATTATAGGCTTCCCAAGAACAAGCATAGGATATTTCCCCTTTATTATTCAAATTAAAATAGTCTACTGTTTCTTTGTTTACCCAGTCAGTGAATTATTTGTCCTTTAACAGCAATACATTAAATCTCCACCTAAACTCTTTGAGTCTGCCCTCCCCAAGGGCTAACTTCAGATCAATCAGGCCGTGATCTGAAATAACTATATAATAACTTTGTCTTGTTTTTCCCATAGGGAAACCGGTTGTAATTTTATCATTATAACCAGCTGGCTATAATGACAAACATGTGCCCAGTTTCCCTATCTCAGCACATGCACTAGCTGCAGTCTTCCTCAGCTCTGCACATCCTCTGCCATCCTGTTCCTCAACTCTCTGCAGTTTGCTGACAATAGGAGTTGGCAATAAGTTCTTTTTAAAAAAAATGTGTGACTGGGCACATAAAACGTTTTCTTTTTTTCCGTTGGAAATAAAAAAAAATAAACAGTGGTTTAGGTCAGGAGCTGAGCCACTGTGGACTGCACTGAAACCCCAATGGTCTGCAGCTTGGCTGCATAGAGATACGCATTTATTCTGTATAATTGCTGTGGAGTAAAAACAGTCCCCAGAAATTATACAAAATAAAGGATGGGTAGGTGTGTAAAACTTGGATTTTACACACACCCTTAGGGTGGAATGCCCTAATAAACCCCTTGAGCTTTGCTCTCATGGTTTATGTGGCATCCCACCCCTTGGGGGGTGTAAAATCTGTGTTATAACCACCTACCGATCCATTATTCTCTGTATTATCAATATCAGTGTCTAGGACTGAGTTCACCAGATCCGCAGAGATGAAAAAATTTGTCTTTTCTGCTAAAACTGGAATGCCTATGGGAGAAAAAAGAAAAGTCTCTGCCCGTTGGATGTACCAACCTCCAGATGTCCACCAGGTTTAAGGATTTAACCAAATTCTGAAGGGAGTTGCTACTCTTAGTAGTGATGAGAGAAGGCCTAGGGGGCAATTTATCCAGCAGTGAGTTCATTACTACTATAAAGTCTACTCCCAGGATAATTTTACTATCAGAGAGATCGGTGAGTTGGGCTGCTATTGAGCTAAAGAAATCACTTTGACCAGAATTAGGTGTGTAGACATTACAGAGCACTGCAATGGATCCATCAAGGGTACCAGAAAGTAGTTGATATCTACTTTCTGGATCAGAAATGTGGCTTGAGAGTACAAAATTAATCCCTTTTCTGATGAGAATAGCTGTGCCCAGGTGCTTACTACCGTAAGAGCTAAACTGCACTTGGGAGACCCAGAACTTGGACAGTTTATCAGATTCAGTTGCATCCAAATGCATCTCTTGCAGAAATGCAAGATCAGCTTTTTTCTTATTTAGGTAGGATAGAATTTTTTTCTCTTTATTGGGGTACCAATACCCTTGACATTCCAGGATACAAACTTGTAAGGGTACATACTGTTAATAACAACTGATTAGCTAGACAAGTTTATCCACAGAGCAGTAGGCTGAATTTCTATAAACTATTAACTATTTAGGCTCAATAATCTAGCTGTATCTAAGAACAATAAAAAACTCTACAGAAAATTATTAAAATTAGACTCTAGCAATTAAACTGAAAACTATCTTACTATAGAGCAGTAACAATAAAACAGTAACAAATAAAACAGTTACACTTATGTAGTGTAGTTGAGTAATGTGTGTTTAAAAACTAGGTCGATAGGGGATCTGTACTACTTCCTGACACCATACTTCCTGACAACAAACTTCCCACCACCAACTTCCCAAACGAACTTAGTCCCAACAAGTTTTCATACCAACAAACGGTATCCCGACAAAAGATGCATTTCAGAATGGCACGGCAGCCAGATGGTAACATTTCAGAATGGCACAGTGGCCAGTGTAAACTGCACAGATCAAGAATAGACAGCTCAGTTATATCATTTCATAATGGCATGGCGGCCAGATGGTAACATTTCAGAATGGCACGGTGGCCAGTGTAAACTGCACAGATCAGGAACAGAAAGCTCAATTTGGCTAACCTGATTACGTTAGATCCATAGTCAAACAACAAATTAAAATCCATTCTTTATGAAAAACATAAAATGCAGAAAACAAATTAAAAGTCAGAATCCCTCTTTGTGTATCTATATGTGGAGATTGTGAGCTATTCCTCATATGTGCTCCAAGGATGTGCGCGTTGTCCTGTCCTTAATGATATTGCACATTTTTTCTTCCTACTTGGCATACTTCTTCTTTATGGGAGATTTTGCTAGTCCTTGTGTTATTTTTTCAATCGTGTACTCTGTGTTTATTTGCTCCTTGTGGAGCTCCTGGACAAATCTGTGCACTTCTACATGAGACACCCCAAACAAGTGCCCCAAGTTGCCAGTGCCATGCCTCTACGTTATTTTGTGTGCGTGGGAACCCTAGTTCCATTTGTTCAAACACAGACCAGAATGCAGGAGGGAACAGTGGTGGGCTTGGAACTACAGTGTTATTGCACCTTCTCCTTCTTATGTGACCCAACACATAATTCTCCTGAAACCATTCCACAATAGTACCACATGATAGTGGCATCTCTAGCTTTAATTCGGCAAAGGCTGCAGTGATTTCCTCAGCAGGCAGAAAAGCTAATGCTACTAGGTGTCTCAGTTTGAGACTTAATTCAGCATCCACCCCATAGTCAATTGCCTTGCCAACACTTTGAATTTTTCTCCAGACCATTTGCCCCAGATGAAATAGGCAGCCCTTGCTTTGGGAACCGGGGAATTCGACCTTGCAAGCATTTACTGCAGCTTGCTCAAAATCAGTTAGAATCACTTTTGGGGCCAAAGTCATATTCTCATCATCTGCCATATCCAGAAGATCTTGAAAGAGGTGCAAGTAACTGTCCTGTGACTTACTGGGCATAAGCGCATACACAAGATGCTCAATTCTCAAATTATCTGGTGCTCCAACTGGAGCATGTATGGAGTATAATTGCCTAAACAAGGATGGCACAGTCTTGAAAGTGCCAGCCATGATCCAGAAAGGGGCCATGGACAGCTTCTCTACATTTTTTGCTGTTGTGAATATGATAATCTTGTCTTCCCCTACTGACGATTCCTTAGCCAAAAATCTAGCACCATTTACATGCTGCAGGCTATCAGGAATTACAGTACTGTCTAGTGTTTGCGGCTCTGGGGGGAAGTTTTTTCTTCTGGCCCTTTTGACAATTTGCTGCAGAGCTTGTTTATTGGGCATGCTCTGCCTTATTTCATCACTTAATTGTGACATTTGTGATTGTATTAGTTGGGCTGGTGTTTCGCTAGTTGCCATTGCACAAGATTTTAGGGAGGCAACAGCAATAGCTCTTGGTATATCAGTTACTTCCGGAGTGTGGTTATGCTCACCTAATTTTCTTAAATGATGTTGTCCACCAACTAATATCATGGACGCTCTTCCCAAGCATTGCAGGCTCTTCCTGCTCTGGCAACACCAATAGTACAGGTCACCACGACTATGCTTCTTAACATACAAGTAGCCACCGTATGCTATCTTTGTATTCCCTCTCTGTAAAGGGACAACCTCGCAAACAATAACTTCAGCCATTTCCACACTGCAAAAACCAAAACAACAAACTCGGAAGTATCGGACATGGCTTGTTACTTATAACCATCGGCTTGATGTTAATTACAGTAATTGATTGACAGTAATCAATTAACTGTAATTGACAACAGACCCACATCTGCCAAGCTCACTGACAGCTGTGCGTCACTTCCTGGTGTAATAGAACTAGCACAAGAATACTAAGAAAAGCCTGTAGAACATGATAACTGCTGCAAGGTAAAACATATTGCAAGGTAAATCAGATTGTCGGGTGGGTGATGCTGTCGGGTGGTATGTTTAGATGGGATGTTTCATTTCGGGAACGAAATGTCGGTATGTGACAAGTCAGGAAGTAGGCGTTCGGGAAGTTGTGCTAGACCCAATAGATAGCAACAGTAGGCTGTAAGATACTGTACAACCTTAAGTCCACTGAGCTAGATAAAGTCCAAGGTGGGTTTGGTATTGTTGTCAGAGAATGCGGTAAAGGAGAGCCATCCAAAGCATACCCATTTAACTGAAAAATACAGTATTTAATAGCTCAAATGGAGTAATTAGAGGACTAAAATCAATCCACATGAGGTGTGGTAGGAAAGCTATCATACTCGGATCTAAGTTAGGTGAATGCAGGAGCCCAGGAGACACAGGGGAGGGGGAGGGTGTACATATGGTACCACAGGGAGGTGATAGAGTGAAGAAGAAGGGGAGATGGTGGTATAACAAACGTGGCTGATTTGGAATTTGAAAGCATGAAGCCTCTGGCTAATAGCAAGCAAGGAGGACCAATCTATGACATAGGGGCCACATCATAATAGCAGGTTCAGGCTCAAGGCTCAGTTATCTGCTCCAGCCAGGCAAAATCACATTATAGCCACATTGTTCATTGCCAAATTAAATATGCTAAGCCATTTCATGTTAGACCGAGCTGTCTCCATTGCAACAAATCTGCAATTGTAGGACACTTACCACATAATGCACTCTTAGTGCTTGGATTCAGAAAAGTACAACTCATTTTCAATTGAGCACCACCATATAACAAACAAACAAACAAAAGGTGGGTAAGGATGGATATGTGGGGGGGGGGAGTGAATGAATCCCTAGGGTCATAAAAAGCACTCAAGAATTATAACAAAAAGCATCAAGTGGGATTGATAGTACAAATCTACTAGCACTCCACATAGTACAATAAGGCATATCCCCAGAATATATAGCAATCAGCAATGCTATTGCAGTCTTTGCTAAGCCTTTGCTAAGTGTAAGGAGCCAAGTATTAAAAACTGCAGTTCAAAAGTACAGCAATAGATGAGTGCATGCAGCATTCTCCAAAACACTCAACATAAAATCCGATCATTGATTTTGCAAGTAGGCATTTCACCTTCAGTTCGTAGGTAAAAGGAAAGTTATTATATGGAGATCCAGGCCGGCTGCGACAATATACAGGAAGTGCAGTGTGCGGAGATCTCTGTGTAACCATGGGAAATGCAGGAGCAGGAACAGTAGGCTCTTGAGTATAAGTTGCAGGGGACTTTAAACACTGCAAGCCTCCACTAAGGTGAAGTTAATGTGCATGTGCCTTTCCAGCTCAGGAGTCATGTGGGAAGAAGATGAATGGAGACTCTCTCTACTCTGACCACTCTTCCTAGCATTAGGCACTGAAGATGCCTGTCTTGCGATGTTGGAAGGGCGATTCAGAGCCCTCGGCTTGTACTGGATGGAAGACAACTCTGAGATGGCGTCAGGGATTTTGATTGCTGCTGAGTACAAGTGTGGAGTTGAGGGCAGCAAGTTGAGTGTTCCCAGTGAACGTTGTGGGAGCTTTTGAGTGCTCTGGCTGTGAGGCTTGCCAGGAGAGGCATGAGGGCCAGAGTTATAGTGTTCAGAGCCATATGTTCCTTGTGCCTCCTTTAAATTGAAGCAACAGTTTAAAGAGGCTGTTTGGTTATTGTAGGTCTTTGAATTTTGAAAATTCTGTAGAAAACCCCAAGCCTCACTGACTTAGATTTTACAAACCTCCCCCCATCTTCCTGTATTACAAGTGTTGTTGGGTATTTAAAGTGATAAGATAGTCCAAAGCACTATAACTGTTGTTTAACATCCAAGCACACTTTCCTTTTGTTTATTATATCAGAGAAAGAGTCCTGAAATATAGAAACACACTCACCCCTCCATGTTAGAGACTTTTTCATCCTGGCCAAATTAAATATTTATTCCTTTATAGTAAAGCAAAATACATAAGCCAGGATGGATCTTGGTTTGGCATTTTTAGGTTTCGGACCCAGGGACCTATCAGCCCTCTTTATTTTTAAGGGCCATGGCCACTGCTGACCTAGCAGTTCAAGCAGGAAACTTTGCAAGTTAAGCATGCAGCTCCAGACCTCTACCCATCTTTTTTTGGTGATTTTATGCTGGATTCTTCTTTAATCACTGAATGGACCTTTGGATTTAAGCAGCTAACCTCAGGGCTATAAGAGCATACCAAAACCTCACCCAGAAGCTGGCCTGGTGGTGTAGAGGGCTGAGGCATTGGCGCCTTACCTCTAACCATGCTGATGACCCAGGGTCGGGAACGGCTTTGGGAGTCGGAGGGCCGGCCAGGGAGAGGAGGTTTGAGCATCCCATGGACTGCTCTCCTCCTCCAGGAGGGTGGGGAGGTAATGACCACTGAGGAACTGTCTCCTGGTGGTGGCCGGGGGCTGCTGCATGCTCAGGGTGTCAAAGACTGGTGGTGGTGCAGGTGATGTCAGATGTGCAGTGTGCGTGGTGGCATGCACTGCAGCATCCTTGACATCATGGCATGCCCATGCCATGGGGGGATACTCTCAAATTGTGAACTACAAATCCTTTGGCATGCTTGAAGGCTGGCTCTGATGGCATCACCACAGACACACCCAAGTCAGCTCCCCCCCAAGCCAAGCCTCCAGGTCTCTGCAGTGGTGGGGTAAGTACCCACTGTGAAGTGACCTGGAAGCGCTAGGAGTGAGGTGGTTCAAGCTCTGGCTGTAGCCAGGGCGGGGGACCATGAGAGTTGGAAGGAAAGGGGGAACCAAAGGTAAAACCCCCCAGCCGAGGAGGTAAAACACCATAAAGAGATTTAAAAAAAAAAAAAGTCACCTAGAAAGCGTTTCTATTTCTAAATAACAAGAGTTTAAAGTTCCAATGCTCCATTCCATCACCAGAATGCTGGCCACATCTGTAAAGCACCCTGAGCCACGAAAGCAGGTAGCTTAAAGAAATGTTCGAGGATCTGAAAATTTACATCGCTGACATTAAATCATCAACTTCAGCACTTAAAAAAAAAACACTGAGAAACTTTCTGACAGAATTGATTTGAATGATAGAAACTCTCAGCGCTCACTGCCTCAGTTGGTTATCTTGAGCAGCTTACTCAAAAGCAACTATCCTATCTGCTGGAAAGGTAGACAACCTTGAAAACAGAGGACATCATAATAATATTCAGATCTCAGGTGTACCTGAGGGTCTTGAGAGCCCCAACATGATTGCCTTTCTGCAAAGTTTCCTGCCTGAACTCCACTACCCTGTCCATTAAAAAGTACTCCCTGGTGCCTCTGTTAGATTTGACCCCCACCATCTTCTCGGAATTGTCCCTGATGCTCTAGTTCCCAATCTTTCTGAAGAATACCCTGCTATCCACTTTATTTAACCTGTAGAGGTATTTGTATGTGTCAATCTTATCACCTTTCCTGTCTCACCTCAAGCATGTATATGTCCAGATCTGCCAACTGCTTGTCATATTTCCTTTCCTGTTGTCCCTGGATTATCTTGCTTACCTTACTCTGTACTGCCTTCACTTTGTCCCTGTCCTTCAGATGCAATCTCCAAAATGTCTCACAGTACTCCAGGTGAGACCGAACTAGTGGCCTATACAGAGCAGTAGCACCTCTCTTCTCCTGCTGGTAATCCCTCTCCCGATGCACCCCAGCATCCTAGTTGCCCTTCCCACCACCCTATTATAGTGTGATGATGCTTCAGGCAGTGTGATATTATTATTCCTAAGTACTTTTTCTTCGTATTACTTTTCACTACTGCCCCCATCCTATAATTATAGCTAAGACGTTTGACCCATGTCCATAAAGTTGCATTTTTTTTTTTCGCAGTAAATGTTTACTTCAGTAGCTTTGAACAACTTTCTAATCTACCCAGGTCCTCCTTCACGATTTTGAATCCTTCCTCACTACCCACCTAGCCACTAATATTAGTGTCATTTGAGAAAATGTTTATCTTGCTTTGGAACCCTACCTCAATGTTGCTACTAAATTAGTTGAAGAGGACTGGTCCCAAGACTGATTCTATGGCACCCCGATAGTGCCTTCCCTGACCTGGCAGCATTTCTTATTTATCACCACTATCCGGGTTTTGTCACTTAACCAATATCCTACCCATCTAGTAATTTTGTTGCCGACTCCAATGCCCTGTATCTTCTTAACCAACCATTCATGAGGGAAGGTATCGAATGCTTTGCTGAAGTTAATGTACAGAATATCCGCTGCCCATCCCTTGTCAACTACCTTTGTCAACCCATTTAAAGAAATAAATCAGGTTTGTCTAACATGACCTCCCCCTACATGAACACATGTTGTCTCCTGTCCTGCAATCCTTTAGTCTCCTGGAAAGTTACCATCCTATCCCAAATTATGGTTATCATTTCCTATATTACAGTTTTATTTATTTGAAAATTGGTAACCAAGAGAGGCACACTGAGTGCTGGCTCATTTTCAGGTGTGACCCAGGGAAGAGGGAACAGGAAATACAATAATAAAAGCATAAACAGTATTAATGATAGGTACAAAATAAAGTATAAACAGAGTACAATTTAACATAGTACAAGTCCACATAAAAAGTAAATGGAGGTAAGAAAAGGTACAGTGAACAGCTTTGACATAAAAATTATGAGACCAAAACATGAGGAATGAATGGCAGTACAGATGCAGAAAAGGAAGGAGCCTGATGTAGGCTGAAGTAGAACCCAGGAGGTGGCCCAACAGCAGGGATAGTAGGAGCTCCAGCGGGGAAGGATTGGAGAGGGGAATGATAGGAGCAGGTGGGGTGGGAAGAAGTTTGTAGCTGCTGCCTAAAGGAGACAGGGGAGTGGGAGAAATGGCAAGAGCAAGGGAGCAGGTTCCAGAGTGAGGGAAGGTGATAGGAGGAGGCTGACTGCTCAGCAGAGGAATGAGGATGGGAAAGGGAGAAGGTGCAAGGATCCCTGGAGTGGAGGGAGTATGAGGCAGAGGGAATGGGAAAAAGGAGTGAGGAAAGGTAAGAGGGCAGGGTCTCAAACCAGAATTCAGAAATTAAGGAGGTGCAGTGGGACTGGTGATATGAGGGTAGTGGAAGGATGAATAGGGAGGATTTAGGAAGCAGTGGTGAGTATGGAGGTGGGAGAGGTTAGCGGCAATGTAACAAAATTACAAAGGATGTCAGTTCTGGCAAGGAAAGAGGAGGGGTTGGTGCCATAGACCACATCTGCATAGTCGAAAACCAGAAAACACATTTTGGTAACAAGCTCCCAATGGACTTGAGGAGAGAAGAAGTCCTTGTTGCTGTACAAGGCACCATGTTTGGGGCAGAGCTTGGAGTGGATGGCATCAATGTGGACAGAGAAGTCAAGCTTACTATCTAGCCACACTCCAAGATACTTCAAGGAAGGAACCACTTCAGGGGGGGCATCCAGGGGGAGAAGACAGGGAAGGGTGAGAGCCTAGCTAATTTCTGGCTGGAGCCAAAAGTCGTGCACACTGTTTGTTTAGTGTTGACCCAGAGTTGGTTGGAGTGGAACCAGTGCAGGATGTTGTGGAAACCTTGCTGGAGCAAGCCTTCCACTGCTAAAGTCGAAGGGTCAGCGATGTAAATAACTGTGTCATCTGCATACTTGTGAATATATGTGAATTGGCACAGGCAGAGGGGAGGCCATTCAGGAAAATGGAGATGAGGATGGGATCCAGGATGTAACCATGTGGGACTGCAGACTGAATGGGTAGACGAGGTGACAGGATGCCTCCTACCTGTACTGACTGTTGATGTCCCGGGAGTTAGGAATGGAACCATTCAACAGTGTGAGCTATGAGACAGACAGAGCTCAGTTTGTACAGGAGGAGTGAATGGGCCACCAAGTCAAACACTTTCACCAGATTGAGGAAAATGGCCATCCTGATGTGCCCTGGATCCATCCTAGTGAGGGTAAAGTCAGTGACATGCAGCAGGGAGAAGACAGTGGAGCAGTGCTTGTTGAAACCAGACTGGAAAGGGGAAGGGGAAGGGAAGTTAGGTTAATATAGGAGGTCAGCAAGCCTAAAGTAGACAAGTTTCTCTTGCAGCTTTGCAAGAGAACAGAGGAAGGAGCTAGCACAGATGTTGCCCAGGGATGAGGAGTCACCCCCTTTGTGAAGAGGGAGAACCTGGACAATCTTCCATAACTAAGGAACAGTGCAGAGAGAGAAGGAGAAGTTGAGGAGGTAAGGGGAGAGGCGATGGCAGCAGCTGAAAGGTGGAGAAGTTTAGGATTCAGCCCTTCACAGCTAGATTTAGACAGGTTGAGAGAGAACAGGGCTAGCAAGATTTCCTGAGTAGTAACAAGAGACAATGAAAACTCAGAGGGGTGAGGCAGAGAGGAGGGTGTAGCGGGGGGCAGAGAGGAGGTAGGAGGTGGGGAGAGGAGAGAGAATAAGTAGTGAAAAACTATTTGAAGTGAGCACCTACAGTGGGAAGATCAGAGACAAGTAAACCATTAACCATGAGGACTAGGGGAACATACTGAGTTGGGGTCAAAAAGGAAGTGAATCACTGTTTGGAATTTGGCTGGGGAGTAAAGGTTGTTCTGGAGGTTGGCCTTAAAATAGAGGGATTTGACAGCATGGATAGTCTTTGTAAAAGAGTTTCTGAGCACCTTCTAGTAGAGGATGTCAGATGTGGAGCGAGATGTTTTGTAATGAGGCCATGTGTGATCATGGGGCTTACACTGATCAATGAGTTTGAGAGTAATCCAGGGGTGGTGGGAAGATTTAACCCTGGACTTTCTGAGAGGACCATGCTTGTCCCAGGTGAAGGAAAATTTGGAATGGAACAGAGAGAGAGAGAGAGAGAGAGAGAGCCACGTCAATGTCAGGGGCTGAGAGGATGACTATCTAGTCAGTTGCAGCAAGGTTGCTCAGCATAACCCAAACCCCTGAGATCAAATATGGCTGGTATCTCCCCCTCTCATGCTGAGATACAGATGTGGCACACAGATGAGTCCTAACAAGGAGAAGACGTGTATCTGTATACGCTGTTCTCAGTTTTTGCAGATTGCTTTGGAGGCTCTTTGGTACCATTTAGTCCTACTTTAAGTTGGCCAGCCAGTTCCTTAATGGTGATTTGCATTTCTTCCTGCAATGCTTTGCATTAGTTCAGCATGTGTAATCTTGTATTTATTTGCTTATTTTTATTTATTTTAAAATTGGTAACTGGGAAAGGCACACTGAGTCATAGCTTATATCGAGGTGCAACCTGGGGACAGAAAAAAGGGATACAATAAATCAAAAACAGCAGTACAGAAGCATTCCAAAGATAAAGTGAAAACAATGAACATGTCAACAAGATGCAAATGCAAATAACAATAAATGGTGAACAGAAGTTGGTTCTATGAGTAGCACCAATACCCAATTAAAATGACAAAAGCAGGTTGATACAAATGAGTGCAGCAGTTGTAGGGACATGAACTGACCACAGGGGGGACAATGCTAGGAGTGAAAAGGACACTAGGGGCAGGTCAGGTAGGGGGCTTACAGGAGCAGGGGGGGGAGGGGGAAGCTTTAACTGGTGCCTAAGGGAAATGGGGAAGGTTGAGAGATGGAGATAGGAAGGGAGCTAGTTTCAGAGAGAGGGAAGGCGATAGTAGAAGGCTGACTTCCCAGCAGAGGAGTGAGACTGGGGGAGGGAGAAGGTGCACAAAGGTATTTCTCTAAATCCTTCTGCCTAATTGCCTATGAAACAGGTAACAGACATAATGGAGCCGGAGTCACTTCTGACTTTGAATTTGAGTACTGTGTTACTGTATTACTTTGTTGTGAATGAACTGACGTTCGAAAAGGATAAACATTCATCACACATCTGGTGTCAGAAAGAATTGGAAGAAGAGCAGTTATTTGGAAGATGAGAGGGAACTTTTTCAGGTCATTCAGGCCAGTAAAACTAAAGGGAATACCCTGGCCTACACTAAAGGAGGATAAGATTAGAAGTAACGTGAGGAAGCACTTCTTCACCTAAAGAGTGAGAAAGGAGGGAGGGGGAGACATGATAGAAATGTTTAAGTACCTCAGTGGAATCAAAAAAGTCCAAGAGGGTAGCATCTTTCAGAAAAAGAGATGTGCAAGAACAAGGGCACAAAATTTGAAGATAGAGGGGGGACTGCTCAGGGGCAATGTGAGGAAGTATTTTTTCACAGAGAGGGTAGTGGATGCGTGGAACAGCCTTCCTGAGGAGGTTGTGGGGTCTAAAACTGTGGGAGAATTGAAGAATGCATGGGACAGACATAAGGCAATTTTTCTGGGGGTAGGAAGAAATAGGCTGTTTGTTAAATAGGTTCTGCAGCTTATCCTCTAGGTAGGGAAATGGGCAGACTAGGTGGGCCAAGCGGTCCTTATCTGCCGTCAAAGTCTATGTTTCTATGTTTCTATTGAACAAGCTCCCAATGAAAGCAGTGCAAATAGGGATTAGTTCCTCTGACCTCATTGTGAATAACATTACTAGGTACAGAATTTAATTGATTGGAGAAGAGATGGTCCCATGTCACATGTATGATGCCTGAATGAGTAGAAGGTGGATCACTTGATCTTGGGTTCCTGGATATTTCTGCCATTAGTGGGTTTCTTCTTCATAGTGCTGAAGTCCATAAAACCTATTAGGGAAGGATGCTTAGATAGTTTGTTATCTGCTCTGATTCACAATCCAAGGATAGTGCATATATCATTTCGTCGGCAGTTAGACATGGATAATGGATAATTCACCCAGAAAGTCCCACATAATCCTAACAATTTATCAGAATAATAACCTGGATACCTCAACATCTGCTCCCGATAATAAAATCCTGGTATGCAATTGTCATCATAAGTGTAATTAATTAGATTCAGTGCTTTATTTGTTTGAAAATGGACATTGAAATGAAAGTGGCACCGCCCAAACATAATGTCGCCTGACAAAACCTCCAAGCACCCCAAGGCCCAAGCAACTTCCACAGGCCGGTCTACTACTACCACTATGGTGCTCTCTGAAGAAAAGTTCATGCAGGAGTTTGTCCCTTTTAAAGAAGCCTTGCAGGGGCTCACAGTCGAAATAAGAGCTCTTTGAACGTCCGTGGATGATTTGAGTCTCAGGGTTGAGAAGAATGAGGTCAGAACAAGTTCTTTAGGAGACTGGTGTATAAGGCTAGAGCCTGAAATGGTGGCCCTCAGGCAAAAATTGGACTGCCTTGAAGAAGACTTGAGGACCTAGAGGGCAGGAGCCAAAGGAATGATGTCCTCATCATCAAACTCCAGAACATGCTGAAGGATCGAATTCTGTGTTTTTTGCCCAGAAGTTGTGCCCTAAGCTGGCTGGCACATCTCCCAATGGACCTTCATATATTATAGAAAGGGCTCATAGGCTGACCCCTGTGGAGATGGTCAAGTTCCGCCCCTTGCAGAAAGTTTCCTCCAATGGCCTTGAGGCAGTTCTTGACCTATCAGAGCTTCCTGTACATAGCACTGATCCAGAGGCATTGGTTGTGGCTTATAATACTTCCATTACCTCTGCCCTGGATTCTATTGCTCCAGTTCGTGTGCGTCCTCTCTCCCTCTGACCTCGAACCTCATGGTTTGATGGGGTTCTGAGGTAGTTGTGGCGAATTGGACGCAGGTTAGAATGTTGCTGGTGGAGGTCTGGCCTGGATGCTGACCGCCTTAGACTGCTAGAACATTATCAATTTTATCAGTCAGAACTCTCCCTTAAGAAGGCAGAGTTCCTGTCCGGGGAGATTTCTGCCATGCAGAACCGACCTGCTCAGCTTTTCAGAACTGTGGAAAGATTGTGCACCCCAACCTGTCTACAGCTCTGTAGAGCATTGTCACAATCACAGTGTGATGAGATTGCTCGGTTCTTCGCTGATAAGGTGGCCGACATTAAGGCAGACATCAGTTTGGCACATTCTGTGCTAGTTGTGGGTGCCCAGGACCGAGTCACTATCCCTTTGTTTTCCTGGAGTACCTTTGACCACCCGTAAATCATGGATGTTATGCGGATTGTCCAGGGGCTGCGTCCTACCTCCTGTAGTTTAGATCCAGGTAGGTGTGGAGATTCTATTCTACTGGCTCTAGCACAGATAGTCTGGTCCTCTCTTGACTCGGGTGTATATCCCCTGTCCTTGAAAGAGGCAGTGGTGACACCCTTGTTGAAGAAACCATCTTTGGACCCAGAATGTCTGGCTAACTACAGACCTATCTCAAACGTCCCCTTTGCAGGGAAGGTGATCGAGAAGGTGGTAGCAGCCCAATTGGAGAACCACTTGACCATCCATATCTACAAACCTCTCAAATCAGGTTTCCGTAAGAGGCATAGTACCGAGACTGCACTAGTTCGGGTGCTCAATGATCTCCTGATGGCGAGAGACCAGAGAAAATGGTCTATCCTGGTGTTATTGGATCTATCTTCAGCATTCGACACCGTCGACCATGGGGTTCTCTTGGAGTGCCTGAGTTGTATTTGTGGACTCTCTGGGGTTGTGCTCAGATGGTTTACATCATACCTCACCGGAATATCTCAGAGGGTAGTGTCAGGGTTTTTTTCCTCTGATCCCTTCTTGCTTTTTTGTGATTCCCTCAGGGCTCTATACTGTCTCCCATGTTGTTTGCGGTGTACATGCTTCCCCTTAGAGACATTGTGAGATGGTACGGGTTGGGTTTTCACTGTTATGCAGATGATACCCAACTGTACCTGTCCTTCGCACCTGACCAGGAAAGAGCTGTCTCAGTATTTAATAGCTGTCTGGAGGAAATCCAGGATTGGATGAGGTCGAGTTGGTTGAAGTTGAATTCTGGGAAGACCGAGGTGTTGGTTTTGGATCTGGATTGCCAGATGGGGGACCTGTGGCTGGCTCCCCCCTCTGGGGTGTTTTGTGGGGATGTCGAGTTACTGGTCTCTGAACGGGTGCGAGATCTGGGGGTGATCTTAGATGATAGGCTGACCTTAAGATCTCAAGTGTCAGCAGTGGTAAAATCTTCATTTTATCATCTGAGAAACATCACCAGAATCAAGCACCTCATTCCGTCTGGTGATCTGCCAACTTTGATCCATGCCTTTGTGACCTCACGCCTGGACTACTGCAACTCACTCTACCTTGGGCTTCCGGGGGTTGATATCCACCACCTTCAGCTGGTGCAGAATTCCACAGCTTGAGTACTTACAGGTACTCCTTAGAACACCACATATTACTCCGGTGCTGCGAGATCTGCACTGGCTACCACTTCAGTGGCGGATCACCTTCAAAGTTGGATTACTGACTTTTAAAGTCCTACATGATCTGGGCCCTGACTACCTGAAAGATCTCCTGATTCCTTAGCTCCCGGTGAGGTCGCTCCGCTCAGCTGATGAGGGGTTGCTAGAGATCCCTAGGGTCACACTGAAATCAGCTGGTGACCGGGCTTTTATGTTTGCGGCACCAACCCTTTGGAATTCTCTACCACGTCGGATAAGGGAGTGTTCGACCGTGGGGAGCTTTAAACAGGCTCTTAAATCCTTCTTATGGAACAAGGCATATGGCCTTGATTAATGTTTCATACTTGTTTTTAACAGTTTTTATATTATTGTTTGTTTGTTCTGTTTGTATTTAATCTTTTTGGAATGCGCCTTGGTTTTGGAAAGGCGCAATATAAATAAAGTTTATTATTATTATTATTATTATTATTATCATTCTTTTAGGGCCATGCCCCCTGATGGTTCCCTGCCTCAACACTTTATCTTCCAATTTAATTATCTTGACAAGCAGCACCTGCTAAACAAAGTTAAAGAACTTCAGAATGTCTCCTGGGAAGGGACCTGTTTGTGGACCATACAGGATCTGCCCAGTTCCATGAAACAAAGGAGTGCTGCATACCACCCAATGGTGACAAAGATAATAGCGACAGGCATTCATTTCAGAATGCTCTATCCCACATGGCTACAGATCCAACACGGTTGATTTTGGAAATCCTTTGATTCTGTGGACAGTGCATCAGATGAAGCCAAGCTGCTGTTCTCTGACCTGTTCAAGGACTGCTGAAGAGACCACTTCAGCTTTTGATGGATTATTACTGTTGGTTACTTTTATGCTCTGTAACTTCATTTGAATATGCCTTGTCACTAATGTGAAACATGATCCTATTTTATTATTGTTCTTCTGGGATCTGTTATACACCCAAATGTTAGGCTATGATGGCCTGGTCCCCTGATTTATTTTCTAGTCTATGGAGGGCAGTCTGGAATCACAGTGATGACAGGCTCATCTTTGGTTTCAGGTGTCCCTCCTTAGTTGCCTATTTCTAAGCTAGCTCAGTGTGTACATTCATCTCTCAAAGATTACTGCCATGAGGGAATGGCTTGTTGAAAGACTTCTTTTGCATCCTCAACTCTGGTTGGCTCTGATACCTGGCTAGTCATGTAGTGCTCTACCTCATCAGAACTCCAGATAATGGTGTTTGCAGAGAGTGTCAGGGTGGAACACATCTCAGAAGAAGGTATCTTCCTAGATATCACTATTGGAGGACTCATCATGGTCTCACTGCAGTTTCTGCTATTCTCGGTCTTCTCTAAACCTTCAACACTGAGGTATACTCTCTACATATTTCTCAAGACTTCTATTGACTTTTAAGAGTGCTAGTTTGGGTGAGTTATATGTCCGATCTGGACTGCAGATCCCGGCATCTCCTTACAGTCCAGTTTGATTTATTACGACAGGCATATTTGATTGGACATACAAGACTGTAATTGGTTCACTTTTGAATTTCTCCTTTTTTTTTTTACTTATTCTAGATGGGATGATAGTTTTATTTGATCATGTCTGCTATTTTTTGGCACTCAGATTTATATATCACTTCATTTATGACAGCTTACATACTTAGTGCTGTTATTCATTTGAGGACCTGTTCTTTATAGCATATATGTTTAACTAGTACTAGGATATATGGGGGTACTGTGGGTTTTTTCTTAAATAAGGATGTTTTTCTATTAAATACATGCCTGATTTCAATCCAGGAGAAGGGGAGGGTAATGGGATCTCTAGCCTGAGGAGTGGTGTGTTTATCATGCACCAGAAAGTTTGGGAGGGACAGTCAACTGGATTGGGTTTTATTTTGTCTTGTTATAGGTTTTTTTGTGGGTTACTTAGGTTTAGGTTATGTAGAGAGGTTGGGAGGACTTCCTTTTTCCTTTGTTTAGTCTGTATTGCATTATTTTATTTTAGGATATCTCTTGGGATCGGGGTTTTGCTAATAGTTGTGGTAATATTCCTTTTTTATTGGACAGTGAAACTGTGGTATATTCTAAGGGGTGGGTTGGGGTTTGGGGTGTGGGGAGGGTGGCAGAATGTATGTTTTATGAATCATCTTTAAGATTTGTAGTTAGAAGGACACCAGGCTCCATCTTTTTTTAAGAGTTTTATATGTCTAATACTATTGTATATGCTTCATGGAATGTAAAAGGGGCTTGTACCAGAGTTAGAAGGTATCACATTATTAAGCATCTGAAACAGCTGTAAGGTAATATTATATTTTTGCAGGAAACTCATTTGTTAGCTTCTGAGGGTATTCTTTTTCTTTGACAAGTGATTAGCCAAGTCTTTGCTGCCGGTAACAGCACTAAAAATAAAGGGGTTAAAATTTGAATTTATAAAAATGTTAGCTTTCAATGTATGCACAGTCTCGAAGATCCTCAAGGCATGTATATTTTTGTAAAAGGCATTCTAGATCGTATAGAGGTTCTGCTGGGCAGTGTCTATGGGCCCAGTATACAGACACCTACTTTTTCATGGATTTGACCACTCTTTTTGCCTTGTTTTGTACAGTTCCTATTATTATAGGGGGGAATGTGAACATTTCCTTTACTCAGGATCTAGACAGGACAGGTAAAAAGCAAGTTAGCTTATCTCCTGCTCAGCGCTTCATCCAGGACATGCAGGATTACTTGGATTTGTGTGACCCATGGTGCATTTTATACCCTAATATCAGGGAGTATACATTCTATTCTTTGGCACATGTTTCTTTCTCCTGTATCAATTATATTCTGATTAGTCAGAATAACATGGATGGAGTGCTGAGTTGTGAGAGAGCCCCACAAGTCCTCTCTGATCACTCCTTGGTGTGGTTAAACCATAGGTTGGTGACTAATAGCCAGAAAGATATGCTATGGAAATTAAACATGGAGTTCTTATAGGAAGATTTGTTATTATCAAACCTAGGGAACAGATGGAAATCTTTATCTCCCATAATACAGGCTCCACTGAGAAAGGCGATATGGAATGGAAGGCATTAAAGTGTTTTGTCAGAGGTGAATTTATCTGTCTGGCAGCTAAAAGGAAACACTGCAGAGAAACAGAAGCCTCTGTTATTATGGACCGTATAAGGGAGATGGAGAAGCATCTGAACCGTAGTCTTTGGTGGAGTACGGTAGTGAGTTACTATCTTTACGTGATAAATATGCAGAATATTTACATGAGAAGGCCGAATATTCTGCTTCCAAGACACATTCCACCTATGTAGATCAAAGAGAGAAAGCAGGTCACCTCCCGCTTTACGCCTCCAAAGGCAAGAGGCATCATGTATTATCACCTCTATTAAATATAAGACTGACAATTCTATAAAAACATCACCCAAAGAAATTGCCCATTAATTCAAAGCTCTTTATGGGCCCCTGCCTAACCCTCCTTTAACTTTAGATCTCCAAGCATATTAAGCAGAGATTCATCTTCCTACATTAACAGACTTCCAGCAGGCCTGTCTGACACAGCCCTTAACTCAGCAAGAAATTTTGAATACAATTAAAGCCTTACCACTTGATAAGGCACCTGGGCCAGATGGCCTTACCACTAATTTTTATAAAGTCTTTGCCAAAGAACTGGTCCCTTTGTTGCACTGTTTTTTCCTTTCTTTATATGATTCTGGCATCTCGGATGGCACTCTTCTGGAGGCCAAGATTATCTTGTTGCTTAAACCCGGCATATCTCGAGACAATGTTGCAAGTTACTGCCCTATCTCATTTATGAATTATGATATCAAGATCTTGGCTAAAATATTGGCTTATAGGATCAATGTGGTTTAGACCAGGCTTATAAGTGATGAGAAAGTTGGCTTCATGCCAGCCAGTTCCTCAGCTGATCATCTCCATAAACTAGTCCACATTTTCTCTGCATCCAGGGATTCCAGTGTCCCTGCAGCCCTAGTCTCCCTGGATTGGAGAAAGCTTTCAACAGGGTCAACTGGATCTTTTTGTTTGCTACTTTAGAGGCATTTGGCTTTTCCCTTGCATTTTTTGATGGATAAAAGATTTTGTACTCATGTCCGTGTGCCAGAATCTATTGTAATGGAGTTTTTTCCTCCATTTTCCCTTTGTATTCAGGGACCCGGCAAGGATGTCCCTTGTCTCCCCTACTATTTCATCTGTATTTGGAGCCCTTGATATTGAAACTCAAGAGTAATTCTGATTTGACTGATATACGGGTGGGGGCATGAAATCTACAGATACCTGCTTATGCAGATGACATTTTACTCCATGTAATCAATCCTTGAATTTTTATTCTAGCTGCTTTATCCACTATCACGAAATGTAGCCGGTTATCCAATTATAAGCTTAATTTCAGTAAAACGGTGGTTATGTTTTTAAACTCCACCATCCTTAAATCAGATGTTTCAGAGATGGGACTATCTTGGGCTCCAAAACAGCTTAAATATCTTGGAATCTCCCTTTTGAGAAGTACAGCACAGTTCAAGAAGCTTAATCTCAATGATTTGATGATTAATATACAACAGGACCTGAAGATATGGAAGGCTTTGCCATTGATCCTATGGGGTAGAATAAATATTATTAAAATGAGTGTGCTTCCCTGTTTATCTTATCTGCTCAATATGCTTAATATTTTCCTCCTTTTATCTTGGTTTAAGCGGGTCCATAGGATGATCTCTGCTTTCATTTGGTTGGACAAGACACCTAGAAGAGCATATAATCAGCTATCGGCACCCAAGGCATCTGGCAGCCTTCAACCCCCACGTTTTTCTGTTTATTATTTGGCCAATCACACTAGTAAGTATCTAAGGTGTCCGGTTCAGAATCCAGCAGATGGGTAATCCTCTTATACCCCCATTTAACTTTTGTTAGAAAGAGACCAGATTAAAGAGGCTGATATGTCCCCCACAGCTATGTTTTTTTATTTCCCCCAAGTTTCTTCCTGTGAATATTTGAAACCCTGTGATCAGCACTTCGGTATGAGTCCATGTGCAGCTATGTACACTCATGCATTACAAGTTTTTTAAAGATATCTCTCAACCCATTTTTCATAATCCCAATTTTAAAACAGGATGCCATGTGCTGACAGAAACTTGGCTATCCCAACTTTATTTTATTTATTTATTTAATTTAGTTTTTGTTGACCAGGTAAGGAGGACTAGACAATGCTGCCTATTTTCAGCCTCGTCATGGGGGAGGGGGATACGGATGGATGCCAACTGACATTGAACCAGATTAAGCTGTTAGTCATATTTTAGTGAACTTGCTGCAGCCAAAATTTGTGACTTGCTCCATGCTGGATCATTAAGATCATGTCATAATAATCTTACTTCCTATCATTTGGACAGTAAGTGTGTATTCAAGATATTTCAACTTCAACATGTTCTTCTTCAGTGGTTTGGTTCTACACCATGGAATGTTAATCTTAGTGAGTTCCTGCAGTCAGCTATTGATATTGTCTTATAACCACACACAGGTTCAGGCTTATATTCCATTTTCTTCCTCAGTTTGTTCCCTGGCATTACTGGAGAGTTCCCATATTGGAATGCAGTCTTCCCTCATCATGTTTATAAGTGGAATAAAATCTGGGAAAATCTTCATGTCTACCTCCCATGACAAACTCTGTCTCATCCAATTCCACATCTTGCATAACATTTATTTCACACCTCCAAAATAAGTTAAGATGGGTAAGTTAAAGACCTAGTGAAGCCAAAACAGGCAGACAGGAAAATAATACAAATTTTAAGTAGCAGTCCATTGTAACTTTTTATTTCTGAAGTATTTTTTTTTTCCTTTTGCTTATCAGGAAGTCTTCTATGTGATAATATTGTGCTGGATGCATGGGACTGAATTGAATTATTAATTTTTTGGTCTGTGTAAGTAACTAGTTTTGATTCTCTGTTTTTGGGGTTGACTTTTCTTAGTTTAACTTTTATTTGCCAGGGAGGAACTCTAGCTGGAAGATATCTGCAGTTATTTGTGACTAGACCTGTTACTTAACCTCTGTGAAATAGGTGTCTATTAAGGGGAGGAGCTGAAAGGGTCCTGGGGAACTGTGGATTTAAAACAGGAGTTGTTTGTGGACTCTGTCTGTTGAGAGAGAGAGAGAGAGAGAGAGAGAGAGAGAGAAAGCAGCCAAAAGCATCCTTAAATCAAGGAGGTAATTTAATAGACTACACTGAATTGAATTATTAATTTTTGGGCCTGTGTAAGTAGCTAGTTTTGATTCTCTGTTTTCGGGGTTGACTTTTCTTAGTTTAACTTTTATTTGCCAGGGTGGAACTCTAGCTGGGAGATATGTGCAGTCATTTGTGACTAGACCTGTTACTTAACCTTTGTGAAATAGGTATCTGAAAGGAAGGAAGGCACTCTGGGGGTGAAGAGTCAGTTGTAGTTGATTGTCTCTGGAGGCCTGGTTTCTCCCACCCACCCTGCCCCTCACCCCACCCGCCCAAGGGCATAACTTCCTTAATAGCAGGGGTTCTGACATCACTTCCCCAAAGTTGCTAACAACATACACCTGTTCATATCCTTAAAAGCACAGCACACCGAATAGGGGGTAGGGACACTCACAAGCTTGCACACACTAAAACAAGAACAAAAAAAAAAGGAAAAACATCCAAAACAGAAAGGGAGACACACATGTGGGGAGTGGTGCAATGCACTGGCTGTGGAGCAGCCGTCTTCCAGGAGACATTCTGGAGACTGCATTGCTGCCCTAATTGCAGGCACCTCTCTGGTCTGAGGGAGGAGGTTGCTCGACTCCATGCTGACCTGGCAGGGATTCCGTAAACCTGCTCCCCCACCCAGGGATCACCCAGGCCACTGCCACAACCTCAGAGGTTGCCAAGAAAGAGGAGTGGTTGGACCACGGTGGGCTCAGGGAGGGTGAGGGTTGTGGAACAGAGGCACATCCAGCTGTGCCTCTCCACAATTCATTCACCACTCTGGCAGAGCATGGTTCCTCTATGGAAGCACCTGCAGTGGAGACCAAGGAGGATGCTGGGAACCTCCATAATGGAGACCCACAGGAGTGTAGCACAGGACCCCACTGGGGTAGTAAACAACCCCTGGTGGGGACTCAATTGTTAGGGGGTAGAACTGGGGGAGGGAGGGGAAAGGAAGGTAAGGTACCTGCCCGGCACCATGGCTTGGAGGACAGGAAATGAATCCTCAGGATCGTGGGAGCAGCTGCAAGGGGGAGTGATCTGGATGTCTCTATCCACCCAGGGACAAATGACCTGGCTGAGAATGGGATCAGAGCAGTACAACAGGAGTTTGTGGCATTGAGGAGGGGCCTTAGACAAGTAGCACACACGGTAACTTTCTCAGAAGTGCTACCTGTCTATGACATGGATGAGGCTAGGGTACTCCACACCATGGAATTCAATGAATGGTTGAAAAACTGGTGCAGAGCTCAGGGATTTGGCTTCACTGGGGACTGGGGCTACATCTGGAGGGATGCAGGCCTATACTGGTGCAATGGTCTGCATCTGTCCAGGAGGGGAACCAGGATCCTAGGTGATATATTTAAATGCTTCATTGGTAAACATTTAAACTAGCCAAGGGGGGAGGCACTGAAAAGGAGAAGGGACATCCTAGACCCCCCTGCAAAAAACAGGGTAGTTAGTGAGGTAAACACCAAGGATGACTGGAGGAGGGCAGATGTCATGTCAGACAAATCCAATTGATTTCTTTGATAGGGTGACCAAAGTAGTAGACCAGGAAGGGGCAGTGGACATGGCCTACTTAGACTTTAGCAAGACATTTGACATAGTCCCGCACAAAAGATTAATAAACAAATTAGCCAGCCTGGGAGTGGGTCCCAGGGTGGTAGCCTGAGTAATACACTGGTTGGACAACAGGACACAGAGGGTAATAGTAAATGGAGTCCACAGTGAAGAAAGGGGGGTTACAATTGGGTACTGCAGGGTTCAGTACTGGGGCCGGTCCTTTTTTAATGTCATTATAAGTGACATTGCAGAAGGACTGGAAGGAAAAGTATATCTCTTTGCAGATGACACAAAGATCTGCAACAGGGTTGATATGCAAGGTAAGGTGGAAAGGATGAAAAGGGACTTGGCAAGGCTGGAGGAATGGTCCAATATATGGCAGCTTAGATTCAATGCAAATAAGTGCAAAGTAATGCACCTGGGAAACAAAACCCTGGGGAAGAGTACACAATGGGGGAGTGAGATACTGACAACAACAAAAATGGAAAGGGACCTGGGGGTAGTCATATCAGATGACCTAAAGGTGGGCCAGCAATGTAAGAAAGCAGTAAGGAGGGCTGTGGGGATACTGGGATGCATAAGGAGAGACATCACCAGTAGAAAACAAGAAGTTGTTGTCCCTCTATACAGACAGTTGGTAAGACCACATCTGGAGTACTGTGTACAGCTCTGGAGACCCCATCTCTGCAAATACATAGACAGAGTGGAGGCTGTCCAGAGGAAGGCAACCAAAATGGTTCAGGGTCTGCACCAGAAGACATATGAAGAAACACTAAAGGAGCTTAAGATGTATAGCGTCGAGGAAAGGATTGAGAGGGGGGACATGACAGAAAATTTCAAATACCTCAAGGGAATTAACAAAGTCCAAGAAGGTAGCACCTTTCAGAAAAAGAGATGTGCAAGAACAAGGGGGCACAATTTGAAGATAGAGGAAGGATGGCTCAGAGGTAAAGTGAGGAAGTATTTCTTCACAGAGAGGGTTGTAGATGCATGGAACAGGAGGTCATTGAGACAAAAAGTGGGGGAATTCAAGAATGCATGGGACAGACATACGGGAATTCTAGTGGGGGGTAGGAGGAAGTAGGCTGTTGGTTAACTAGGATCCGCAGCTGGGCAGACTAGGTGGGCCAAGCGGTCCTTTTCTGCCATCAGATTCTATGTTTCTGCATTTCTATGAACAGCTCTTAGTCTGGCAGCTGTCATGTCTAACTGTACTGCCCCACACTACATCACCAACATTATGATCTCACTGACAGTGACATCACAGCTGAATGACCTGGCAGTCACTCACTTGCTGTTCCGAGTAGCAGTGATGTCACAGTCAGTGAGGTCACAATCCTGATGATGTAGTGTGGGGCAGTAGAGCAAGATATGTCAACTGTCAGGCTAAGAGCTGTTCCACACATCACACCTACTAACATCAGATAAACAATCCTCTAATTAAACAAAGGGAAAAGAAAAAGTACCTCAGATATAAAAGGTAATGTTTGGATGCTTTTAAAATCTAATATCAGTTTTAAGCAGTATACTAGCTCTTTAATTTCTCTCCTTTGTATAAGATGTGGACAAGTGGAAGACTCTTTGCCACACATTTTCTGGGAATGCCCTAAAGTGGCCCCTCTATGGGATCTGATTAAATCTAGAGCTGATCATCTCCTTGGCCTTGAAGAGGCCTTCACTCCTATAATATGTATAGTTTGGGATTACAGTGAGATTGCAGTGAGGGATAGGAGATATTATATGGCCTTGATTTCCCTTTCGGTTAAGAGAGTGGTTCTTCATCATTTGACTTGACCAGACTTCAATTACATATCAGGAATGGTTGCAGGAACTCTTATTTAATCTTTGCTTAAAGAAAATGATAGTGGGTATACACAATAGACTCCTGTCATATAATAGAAAGTGGAGCAAATAGCACACCTTGTATACAATGTAGTTTACTCTGGAGCAGACCCTTTATGACATGTGTATGATTTCATTATAATTACTGGTGACCCCCTTTATCAACCTGTTTTCAGGGTCTGCAAAATGCTATAATAACCCAAAAACGAGTTATTACGGTGTTTTGCTTTAAAAATCTGTTCACTTCCCTTGCATTTCTTGTTTCTTAAACCCAGCGCGCCACCTTATTGTCCCTTAGTTTGTCAGTGGTCGGGACGCTCAACACTTTCAATATGGCAGCTCCATTTTGATGGGACTGAAACACCCGCGCTGACTATCTGCTTCCAAGCCCTCACACAAGTAATGCATTACTTTTTAAATATATTTATGTGGTTGATCCTGCTTTTGGAACCAAAAAAGTCACCCCATACACTATTTGGTTGATCCTGCAGTACTCGCGCTTAGGGCAGTGCTTCCGCAGTCAGTCACATTGGGAACCGACTGCGACTGACTGACTGCCTGCTCGTTCATGCGGTGCTACAGTAAAAATCACCAGCAATTATAAAAAATAAAATATTGGCAAATGTGTGCCTATGAATATTTTTTTCACTCCCTCGGTGTGTGATGACTACATGAACCTCTCGAGCTTCGCTCTCAAGGTTTATGAGTCATCACACATCTCGGGTGTGAAAAAAATATTCATAACACACACTTGCCAATCCATTATCTCTGTTTCAGACAGCCCATCTGTGGACTTCTCAAGCTGCTCCTGTGGCCTTGGCTCTCTCTGAGCAGGCCACAGCTAACAGACCACCCGACTGACCCCCGGACAGATTCAGATATGCACCAGACCTCCGAAACTCATGGTTTTAAATGCCGCTGTTTTGACTGGATGCCCAGTGGAGGAGCCAGACACTGATTGGCAGCTTTGCTCCTTGGCTGATTTTCCAATGCCTGGCGCTTCCTCATCTCAGGGAAATCTCTTTCTGTGCTGTGTTCTGGACTGAATTTTTTTGCCGCCCCCAGCACCTCCTCACAGTATTAAATAGACCCTAACTCCACCCCTTTCCTCAGCCTAACAGCTGATTGGTCACTACACTGCTGCACATTTTTATGCTATTGGCCTCCCTGTCTTCAATATCTGACTTGACCCACTTTCTCACCACCCCTTTTTAAAGCAGTCTCACACACAGGATCACACATTTGCTCTCAACTTTTTCTCCAACCACTTCCATCTAACTCGCCCTATTGTTAGGGACCTCACCCTAATTCGACTATATACCCTTGCAACTATAAACCAGCTAGCAGTTAAGCAGGCCAGCAACACCAAACAAACTACCATGGGGTGCAACCACCTACTACTACTACTCCTCACTACCTCTTTTGGCATTGCTGGTACCATATATGAATTTGGACCCCTACCTCCCCACTCTGAATCCTCACTGGGTACAAGCTGGAAGAAAAGCATACACATGGCCACTGCCACTTCTGGTAATGATGGGCTCTTTATCCTCCTGCATCTCCCATACACAATTATCACCAAGCCAACCTCCCAAACGGTAACCTCCCCCACCTGAAGCACAGGTGACAGAAGACACGAGGGAAGATACACATCATCCAATCTGCCAGAAAGGTTGTCTTTCTGCTACTGCTACTCTCTGGCAATGTTCACCTAAACCCTAGACCAACAACCCTGAGGAGCGGGTGGGGACATACAGTGAATGGCCTAATGATAGCATCGCTAAACATCTGCAGCTTAACTGCCAAATTCGACCAGCTCCAGGCTTTGGATGACCATCCATGCACCTGACATACTCTGCCTAACTGGAACCTGGCTGTCGGGTAGGATCAAAGATGGTGAGGTGGCCATCAAAGGTTTCCAAGCATTTTGACTTGATAGAATAGGCAGAAAAGGTTGCGGCTGCCTCCTATATGCCAGAAACTCACTGAGTTGCTCTGTTCTCCCCATCTCCAAAGTTGTGGAGGATTATGAGCTACTAGTGGTAAAAATACAAGTCAGACTAAAAGGCAAGACCCTTACCATCGCCGCAAACTACCTGCCCCCCAAAAAAGTCAAGGAAGGCCTTCCTCTTGTTATGGAAGAAATTAACGCACTCAGAAAGGCTCAGAACTCATCTTGACTGGTGACTTTAATATTAACTGGTTATGTAAGGAGGTGACACTTTCCAGAGACCTAATCACCTCCCACAATCTCATGCAACTCGTCACTCACCCCACCAGGCAGAACTACAAGGCTGGCTAGCTCACCAACTCAATTCTCCGAACTCAGGGTTCTCCCAGATGTGCTGAGTGACCACTCCCCAATCTTCTTTATATGGACCACTAAACTTGCCAAAAGCCCACCTCGCCTCATCGAGAGCAGGATTCTGCAGAAAGGTAAACTTGGATCCCTCAAATTAGCCCTGTCTGCCTACAACTGGTCCACCATCAACAAGGCACCTACACTGGACCAGGCCCTTAGTTTTTTCACTGAGGGCTTCAATTCCATCTGTAATATCTATGCACCACGCACAAAATGGAAAATTCGAGGGGAGGTTAATGGCTGGATTGATGGCAAGCTCTTCTCCCTCCTAAAGGAGAGGGACTTCCTGCTGGAAAAAGCCTTAAACTCAGGCAGCAAGCATGACCTACAGTGCTACAAAATGGCTAGAAATTAGTTCACCAAACTTATCAGACTCGCAAAAGCCAGTTTCCATAAGACCCAGCTTAACAACGCATGGGGAGATGGAAAGAGGTTTTGGGACAACATCAAGATAATCCTTGGTAAAGATCAAAAGCAGCACCCTAAGATGCTCAACATTAATAACTCATCCTCCTCAGATCTACTAGCCATTGCTGATGCCTTTAACCAGGCCTTTACAGACCTGTCCACAGTGCTGCCTCCAGACTACCTTCTGCCTGTGGAGGACCACGGTTGCACCAACCTGCTCATAACTAACCACCCAACCTTCTACTTTAAGAAGGTGATGGTGAAGGAGGCCCTAACGATGGTCAGAAAAGTCCTAGGAAAAACCAGACTGGGGAGTGATGGACTAGACATGAAGTTACTATCTCTCACCCTTGATGTTCTTATCATGCCCATAACAATGCTATTTAATAAATCCTTGGCCCTAGCTCAATTTCCGGAGGTATGGAAGCAAGCCTTGGTAACTCCAGTGCATAAGAATGGTGACAAGATGCTGGTGTCAAACTACAGGCCAATATCTATCCTCTCCCCACTATCCAAAGCTTTGGAAAAAATCTTGGCAAGTCAACTCACAGAATACCTCAATAAGTACAATCTGCTCTGCTCAAACCAACATGGTTTCAGGCAAAAACACAGTACCACCACGGCACTGCTGGAATACACTGACTATGCACACAAGGCCCTGGATGAAGGCAAATTGGTGGGGTCCATCTTCATTGACTTCACCAAAGCCTTCGAAACCATCAACCACCTTCTACTAGTACTCCAGCTCCAAAGACTGGGTGTGGCACCGAACGTCGTGAATTGGTTCAATAACTACCTAACACACAGGAGCCAGCGAGTCAAAATTGGGCAGACGTTATCCAGCTCCAGAGATGCACTCTTACGAGTCCCTCAAGGATCAATTCTAAGGCCCCTGCTTTTCAGCCTCTTTGTAAATGACCTACCCACAGCCTGTGACACCAAACTTATTCTGTATGTGGACGATACCGTGCTGCTGAGCAGTAGCACCTCTCAGGTTTCCCTACAAACAGAACTACAGAACTCTTTCAATAAACTCAAGGACTGGTTCAGCAGACAAAAGCTGCTACTAAATTACAAGAAAACCAAGGCCATGCTACAATCCAGCCCCTACAACAAACACAAGCATGCTCCCCTAGTAATCACCAATAAGGCTGGTGAGCAGATTGAGCAGGTGCACTTGTTCAAGTACCTTGGAGTCACCATTGATGACTCACTTATGCACACCACATAGACTCCCTTGTCAGAGTGGTAGATACAAAGATCGGGGTCCTCTATAGGCATAAGAAATCCCTCACCCCAGAAGCACTCCGAATCTCAGTCTCCAGCTCCATACTCTTCACAATAGACTACAGGCTGGTGGTCTATGGAGCTGCTACTGATACAGTGCTCAAAAGGGTCCAAATTGCACTCAGTAAGGCATGCCACCTCATCCTGTATGCAAATCACTACACTCACACTTGCACCCTGTATGAGCGTACAAATTGGCTTAACCTAAAAGACAGTATCAAATACCAAACTTGCCTCTTGGGAAAGAAGGCACTCCTCAGAAAAACCCCACCCTGTACAGGAAACCTGCTGGAGGCTTCTCTCTCAACACACATCATCAGACAGAGGAAGAATGGAGCACTGTCCATACCATTCCGCCGAACCTCACTAGGGCAGCGTGCTTTCTCCTATCAGGCTCCCCTCTGGATAAATGAACTCCCATTGAAATTACAAACAAACAGCCTGTCTCAATTCAAAGCAGGCCTCAAACAGCACCTAATGTCTAGCTCAAAATGCACCTGCTTCTCAGGCCCCACTTGATAGACAGGCCTACCCCCAAGGTAGCACCCAGCAGGGCTACCTAGAGAACCCTGCCTCCATTCCAGCCTAGCCAAGGGTTTAAGTAAGCTATCAGTCCTCTTTAAACGCACTTGGTACTGCCCTCCCAACCCCCCACACACACCATACTCGACAATGCCCTCTGGAGCTGCTCCCCCATTACAGCCCCCTTTCCACAATTCCCCCACCTCTCTCTCTGCAGTAGGTTCAAACCCAATCCCCTTGTTTCACTGTCACCCAGCCTCTCACCATCTGGGATAGGTTTAAACCCTATGCAGTTACTTCTGCCATAGTCTATCAACTGATTTGAAGTTTCAGGGTAAAGATTTCAGGCGCAACCAATTAGAAATAGCTTAGTATTCGATTACAACTGCTCTGTTTTTTCTTCTCCTATTTGTCTAATTGTCATGTAATAGCTCTTTAATGCCTAATGATCAGGCCTCTGTAACCACTGAATATGTGTATTGTCTTATTGTCCACCCTGATGTGGAACCTTTGTAAAAGAGCTCATGCTCAAAGGTCTTTCTGAAATACTAATTAAATAAAAAATATTTCCTCTTCTCTTTTAACAGGCACCTTTCTTTTTTGTATGTATTTATGGTATTTTATTTATGTAGTGGGTCCTTCGTTCATTTTACTACCAGATTGAACATGGTTTGGCTATATCACTTTACACTCCGACTTTTGGGAGGGTTGGTGGGGAGGTGATTGTTGTTTGTTTGTTGTTTGGATGTTGTACTGATTTATTTGTAAACAAAGTGCACTGAATTAAAAAAAAATAAGTGTAATTAATTATTCATGAGGCCAACTAGTGCTATGATTATCTGCGCATAGGGAGGTACTCCCTTAGAAATGCCAGGCACAGCTCAGGGTGGTGCACCTTTTAAATTGCTTTTTGCTGTTGGCATCATTGGGCCTAGCACAAGCAATCATTCTATGACCCATCACCACGGCCACACTCTGGACGTGGTATTCTCACTGGGGCTTGAGGTCATGAACCTCAGACTGATCAGGTTACTTGATCTGATCATTGCACAGTAAAGTTCTTGTTTGGGCCCCCCCAATAGTCCCTTCTCTGTTGTGATGGTCAGCTATCACCCTTTAAGGGGATTGTCCCCAGAGGGATTTTTGGTGATAGTAGACTTGTCTGGTATGAGTACTGCATTTGCAATTGGTGCGGATGAGGTGGTGGCTGCCTATAATAAGGCTGTCTCCGAGGCACTGTATGCCATCACACCAGTCCATACATGACACAGATCTTATCACTTGAGACCCTCATGGTTTGATTGGACTCTCAAGAAGATGAAGATCATGGATCAGAAATTGGAGCATTGCTGGCAGATGACATGGTCATAGGAGCTCAGACTGGCCTTGAGAGCTCACTATCATGAGTATCAAGGGGAAATCAACCGCAAGAGGCAGAGTTACTGTCCAGGGAGATTGCCGTAGGGAGGAACAGACTAGCTCAACTTTTTTGCACTGTGGACAGACTATTGCATCCTGTCTGTCTGCAGCCAGAAAAAGCATTTTCAATGTGCGATGAGTTTGCTCAGTTCTTCTCTAACAAGGTGTCATCTATCCAATCTGGGATCACCCCAGTTGGGCAAGGTCAGTTCTGCAGTGGTTGACCAGGGAGGGACATGGGCACTCCTATTGTCTGGGAGGAATTTAGACCAGTGGAAGTGGTGGAGGTTGTTGGGGTGATCTTGAAGCTTCAGCCCACTTTTTGTGAACTGGACCCGGTCCCAACCCATCTCTTAGTGGGATGCGCCGAGACCATTGATCTGGTGTTCACCAAGATAATCCAGTGCTCACTTTTGGAGGGGAATTTTCCTGATGCCTTAAAAGAGACATTGGTGAGATCCCTTCTGAAGAAACCATCAGATGACCCTGATGTCCTGGTGAATTATTGAACTAACTCCGACCTCTCATTTTTAGATAAGGTTATTGAGAAAATAGTGGTGCAGCAGCTTGAGGTGCACCTCACAGCCTTTGACATCTATCAGCCATTCCAGTCTGTTTTCAGGGCCAGGCATAGCATTGAAAAGGCATTGGTCAGAGTGCAAAATGACCTCCTCAGGGCAAGAGATAGAGGAGACCAGTCAATTCTCATTCTCCTTGATCTCGCTTCAGCATTTGACACCGTGGACCACATTGTGCTATTTGATCATCTTAGAGATTATTGTGGGCTCACCAGTATGATCAACTGGTTTGAGTCCTATCTCTCAGGCAGGAAGCAATGGGTCATGATGGGGAATTTCTCCTCCTCTCCAAAGCTCCTGCCATGTGGAGTTCTTCAAGGTTTGATCCTGTCACTGATGTTGTTCTCGGTGTATATGCTTCCCCTGGGAGAGCTCATTAGATGTTACAGTCCAGGTTTCCACTGTTATACCGATGATACCCAGCTGTATATGACCTTTGTCCATGGAACAAATGATGCTGTGGAAGTGCTGAATAACTGCCTGGTCAAAATCCAGAACTGGATGTCCTCCAACTGGTTGAGGTTGAATCCTGATATGATGGAAGTCCTGGCGATTGAGCTAGTTGTGGGTGTGATGGGAAAGCCTCCAAGGTGGGAACAGGATTGGTCCCAGAAACCATCCCATTGATGACTTCCCTAGGGTGAAAAAACTGGGTGTCTTCCTGGATGACGGGTTGACACTTAATGCTCAGGTGTCATCTGCTGTCAAAATTGTTTTTTACCACTTAAGGAATGCTGCCCAGATTAAACCCATAGTTCTGCCCATGGACCTGCCACCACTAGTGCATGCCTTTGTTACTTCAAGGTTAGACTACTGTAATGCTCTGTAGTTTGGGGTCAGTGGAAGGAACCTCCACCGACTGCAGCTGATGCAGAATGCAGTGGCCAGGTTACTGACAGATCTATCAAGGTCATGTCATGTGACCCTAGTCCTGTGTGATCTGCACGGGCAGCCTGTCAGGTGGAGGAACATCTTCAAGATGGGCTTGCTCACCTATAAGGTCCTATATGGCTCAGGCCCTGACTACCTTGCTGATCCTTACACCTGCCATTCCGGTCCACTCCCTCCGCTCCTCCACCAGGAATCTCCTTGTGGTTCAGAGGGTCAGGCTGAAAATCTTGGGTAATCAAGCATTCAAGGTGGTCAGCCTGGCCCTCTGGAATTTGCTTCCCAGCTTGCTAAGGGAGGCCCCCTCAGTGGAAGCTTTCAAGAGAGGTCTGAAAATTTACCTTTTCAAACAGGCATTTCTGGATTAATTTGTAGCTATTTTTATGTGTGTATTTGTTCATTATTATTTATTAATGTTTATTTATACTTGACTTGTAAATGTTATTCTAAAACCCTTCATAGCTTTATTTATGCATCATTGTTGTTCACTCTGCCTGTTCTGATTTCTGTAAGGCACCCAGAGCCCCTGGGATTGGGTGCCATATAAATAAATTTACCTTACCTTTTCTGTTATGGACATGATTATAATTGCAATAATTCCCTTGCAACTATTCATTCCCATGAGTATTACACCCCTGATGGTTCACACACCTCCAAGGTACTATGACATCACTGGAACATTTGAGCTTCACTCTCTTGTTCTGATATGTCACAATACCTATTCAGTGTGTGAATCAGCTTGTTCTTCACATTTTAGTGTTATTTTCTATATTATCCTGGGTATTTTGGTGATACCACTAATTAGCCAAGCATTTCTAAAATGTACTGCTAGCATTTCACATTTAACAGTGGTCACAGCAATTTCATATGATACTGAATGCTGCAGTTGCTTGGATGGCAGGACACAAACACAATGGAGCCTTATTTTCACAGCTGCAGTAGGAGGAGCTCTGCAGATGTCTTGCGATTACTACAAAAAGGGAGCTCTCTAGATTTCCAATGGACTAGATAAAATTGGAAGTTTAGTGGAATCACTGTGGTAATTGAAGCAGTCTTTTGTGTTCATTGAGCTGAGCAGGGTAGATGACTTCAGCAGAGGATTCTGAGAGAACTGCTGAGTGTGGAAGCTGCACGCTACTCAGCTGAGGAGAGAGAGCTGTGGAAGCAGGGTTCTGTCAAGGTGCATAAACTCCTATAACAGCTATGCCACCAGTTGCCTGTGTATAGCAGAAATTTTCTGACAGACCCTTACTGATCCAACATGTACCTCCACTACTTGATTTTGGTTTGCAAAGCTCCATGCTCCTGGATGTGGGATGAGGAGTTTGAAGATGGAAGGAACTGCTTTAAATGGAGATGCTGTAAACCCTGTGGGGTGTGAATGTGGCAATACCCGGACAAATACTCAAATTACAAAAAGAAGGATATTTATGATTACACCCTCTAAGCACTCCCAGAACATGCAGAAGACTGCTGTCTGAATAAATTAACAGTTCTGATTTTTTACATACTTATTGTAATCCTTTTAAACATGGCTGTATTATTATTATTTCTAAGTTTTTATGCTTTTTATCCCTTGGTTGTTATTTGCTGCTAACATATCTCACCACACAGCTGCACTTACTTTTAAATTACACCTCATATCTCGGCCCTCGGATTATCTATCGATACTAGTGTTTTACCATATACTTGTTTACTTAGTTCTGGTGGCTTTTTTTTTTGCCCTTCCACACATGAAATACAAACTTGACAGCTTAATAGCAGTGGCATTTCTTGGTTTTCACCAATCCACTTTTTTCTTTTAATTTTTTTTGACTGGTGCTACAAGAGTATTGTGTCTTACTTTCTGCTGGATGTAAACAGGTGTAACAGGGCAACCTCTAGGTACAAGGTACAAGGTGCAAGGTTGCTAAGAAGTGGGGACTGGAAAGCACCATATACACTTTTCAATCCATGAAAACACTTTTTAATGCAACTAATTGAATTGTTACCATTAATGTAGAAGTGAACAGAATAGGCATAAATCAATCAAGAAATTAAATCAGGCAATCTTAAGGTTAAACTGCATTTGATACTTTAATTATAAAATAGTCTGACTAGATAATCACCTATATTAGACAATGATTTTTTTAAATTGATAATTGCTAAAGGCGAGGTATACTAATTAAATTACCTGGGACATGCATAAAGTTGATGTGCTGCACTAGTTGTATGTGCTTATTAGCCCTGGAATAAATAAGGAGTTAAATTAAGAACTTAGTGCCCAGATAAAGACAGCCTCTCAGACCTGTAACATTGAGATCCATGTTTTCCTGACTATCAATCAATCAATCAATCTCTTTATTTTACCAGGCGAAACATTATTGAAGAGAACTCATTTGCAAAGTGGACCTGGGAGATTATAAAAGGAATTTACATAAAAAAAATAAAACACAGTAATAATATATGTACAGAAAAAACAATAAATTGCCAATATATGTAGAGAAGTATACTTAGGGTAACATTGCAACTGCAGTATGATACAGTAGGCTACCATATTCTGTGCTAATTATACAACAGCTCTCAGAAACCAATCAACAGTTTGTCCTACTACAAATACAGTTTTCAGTGTTTCATGAAAGAGATAGGACTTACCCTACCCAAGAATAGCCTCACTTTTAGATGAGTGAAATGCTAGAGGTCATGCAGGTCTGAGAGGGAGAGATCATGCAAGACTGAAAGGGGAGGTAGAGAAGGGTGGAGGTATTCAGAGCTGTAGAGAAGTAAAGGAACTCAGAAGATAGGAGTAGGGTGGAGATCAGAGCATCATCAATGGAGACAATCACAGACCCCCTTGAAGGTGCGCAAGTACAGTGCTTTGAAAACAGACAGCTTCAAGAGGCTCATAAGCCTCAGAGCTTTCTTTATGGAGTTCCATAGAACTGACAGAGCATGGCTTATAGCAGCTTTATCAAAACATGTCCTGATCTTAGGCACTGATAGAGAGATGTACGAGAGGCTTATCAGTAGGTAGTTGCTGGCCCTGCAGACAGGCAAGCAATCCGATATATACTGGGGGAGTATGTTAATTATTGATTTGTAAGTCCAATAGACAGCATTTCTTTGCCTTCTGGCACTTAACGAGCTCCAGCCTACCTTGGCATAGAGAGTGCAATGGTGGGTAACATTCGGTAGTCCGGTAGTAAATCTAATAGCACGGTGATAAAGAATGTCCAGTTTGGACAAGACAGTGGTTGGTCCTTGGCTATAGATGAGGTCAGCGTAATCCAGTTGGGGCACGAAAGTAGTCAGGACTAACCTGGTTTTTGCTTCCTGGGTAAGAAGGCTCCTGATTCGAAAGAAGAGACCAAGTCTCTGCATTAATTTTTTGGATAGCGCCTCGATATGATCAACAAAGGACAGGTTAATATCTATCCAGAAGTTAAGGTATTTAAATTTAGTTATGAATTCCAGAGGTTCACCCAGGAGTGTGTTTACTTGAGGGGAAGTGCTAGAAGCATAGGACTTAGAGGTACTTGCAGATGGGGGAACAGCATAACTTTGTTTTTTTTTTTGCATTTAGCAGTAACTTCAAATGCAGCAGGTTCACTTGTAGTTGGTCAAAGTTATGTTGCAGGTCCCTGCAGGCTAATTCTGGCATGGGTCTGTCAATGTACAAAACCATATCATCAGCAAATAAGTGAATGTTTGCAGATTCAATGTCCTTATTAATGTTATTGATATATATGGCAAATAATAGAGGGCCTAAGATAGACCTTTGGGGTACACCTCTCAAGAAGTATTTTGGTGAGGAGAAGACCCCTTTAGCCTTGACCAGTTGTTTGCGATCTGTCAAGTAGTTATTAAACCATTTTAGGACTGTTTTGTCAACCCCAATATATTCCAGCTCAGTCAGGAGCAGCTCATGGTCCAGAGTATCAAAGGCTGTGCTCAAGTCAAGGAACAAGACACAAATGTAGTTCTTACATCCAATGCTATCTGCCAGTCATTTGTGACTTTAGCAAGTGCAGATATGGTACTGTGGTGAGGTCTAAAACCCGACTGCACTTCATTTAGCAGATTGAGGGATTCCAGGTAGTGCCTGAGTTGAGTGTTGACAACCTTCTCAAGTTGTTTCGACAGGGTGGGTAGGAGGGATATTGCCGGTAGTTGTTTAGGTCACTGGAGTCACTGGATTTGAATAGGGGCATAATGTGAGCTATTTTCCAAATAGAGAGGAGCATGCCCTGGGCAAGGGATAGGTTGAAGAGATGTGTGATAGGAGGGGATAAAGCATGGTAACCTACTTTGAGATAATAGGGCTCAATGTGATCTGCTCCAGCAGTTTTGCTTGTGTCTAAATCCAGGAGCAAGTCTTCCACTTGTTTCAGTGAGACAGGACAGAAGGAGAAAACTTGTTGTTGTGTGGGGGCTGATGCATTTAAACATGCCAGATCTATGTGATTTAATGTAGCCTGAAAGGTATTAGCTGGTGAGGTGTCAAAAGCTAATCCTACCATAGCAAAGTGACTGTTGATGAGTTCCAGTGTCTTGTATTTATCCATGGTGTTGCTGCCCCCAGCAGTGATTTTCTGGGGAAGCGTGCTGGCTGGGCTATGACCTTCAATGTCTTTGAGAGTTTTCCAAAGTTTTCCTGAGCAATGGAAAGAAGATTCGAGCTCTGAGTGGAAGTATCTAGCTTTCTCAGCCCTGATCAGCTTGATACACTGGTTTCTGGCAGATCTAAAGGCAGTCCAATCAGCTGTCTGTTTTTCCTGGCCTTTTCCAAAGGGCATCCCTATTATTTAGTGCAGCTTTAAGACTAGTAGTGAACCAAGGGCATGTTTTTTTCTTAGTATGGATTTTAGTTGGGGGGGGGTGTGTCTATTAATAGCCTTGAGTACAATAGAATGGAATAACTCATATGCCTTGTCTACTGTGGGAGCCAGATAAAAATCCTGCCAATTTGAGCATTGAAGATCTATCAGGTAGGCATTGGGATCAAAGCGCCAGAGCGCCTCTTGAAAATGTATCTGGAGGTGGTATTAGATTTGTGTACTGCTCTCACACAGGCAATTGCACAATGATTGCCGAGGTCATTAGCTAGAGTTTCAGCATGGGAGAAGAGGTGAGGTCTATTTACTAGGATAAGATCAAGTAGTGAGCCATGGTCCGGAATTTTACTGTTAGGCCGAGTGATGTTATTCATGAGTTGGGTAAGTCTGTAGGCATTGCAGATTTCTTTTAGGGGTCTGGATGTGGCAGTTAACCAGACCAAATTAAAGTCTCCCATAATGATTACCTCAGTGGACAGGGTATCCAAACCCTCACTCAAATGTTTCAGAACTTCTAGGCCCATGGAAAGAGGTCTGTAGCATCCAATTACATGGAACTGGACTGAATTAGAGATCTGAATTTTAAAGATGAGGTTTTTGAATTCTTTAGGAGTAGCAACAGCATGTACAAGGGTGGTAGTATATATTTCCTTAATGTATATTGCTACACCACCCCCTCTGGTGTGTCTACCAGCCCTATATAGATTATATGAGGGGATATTGATTGTGTGATCCAACGTAGAGGGTCTCAGCCACGTTTCTGTAACCACCAGAAGGTCCGGTTGAGCATGGCAAATCCAGAATTGTATGGCATTAAATTTCCTGATTAGACTACAGGCATTTATATGCAGGAAACACAGCCTTTTAGTCAGGCCAGTTCTATGGGTGCAGTAATAGGGAGTGCAGGTCCTGGGTTTAGTTCAATGTTGCCTGCACAAATAAGCAGTAATAGAAACAAATTTCTTGATAGCATTTAATAACAGCCTAGCAAGACGTAGTCTTTTCCTTTGTGAGTGACAATAGGTGTCGGCTGCAGACTTTGCTAAAGGAGGACTAGGCAGGCCAAGGGATGCATATAACATCACCCTTGCCAAGATGTTGTAAGAGTGTGTGTTGAAGATGTTAGGTTTGACCTGGCAGCTAAGGCCTTGATAAGGGGAACTGTCAGTGCCAATCTGCACTTGCGAATTATTGTTGACCCTGTGAAGGTGTAGAACAATGGCCTTGGGGGGAAGGGATTGAGTAGGCACTGTCTTGAGTCTACAGAGGATGAAGGTGGCAGCATTACAGTGTCTGGGTCTAGGCAACAAGAGAACATGCTTACTAGAATCCCCAGGGTTAATAGTGGCAGCTGCATTTTGAAACTATATTTCAAATGGAGCATGATAAGTAAGTAGCTAGTTGTGCTGCACAGCAGCTGAAGGTATATAAGAACCAAGCCTGTAGTTCCTTGCAAAATGGTGAAACAGGTAGTGGCTCAGTAACAGACTGGGCTGAGTCAACATTTAAAGAGCTAGGAATAGGAGACTTTGTTAAAGAAATTAAGTGTGTTCCCCTTTAAATACTAATGTCAGCCTAGGGGAGCTACCAAATAGAAGGAAGTGGGTGGAGATTCAAAAGTATTTAATAGAGGCCTGGGTCGGGATGGGTGGTGTGGGGCAAATTATAGACAGGGAGTAGTAACAACCGCTGAATTTAAGCCAAACAGCAGCATCTGAATTTGAGCCAAACACCCGCCAATTGGGCAGCCCAATCAATGACAATCAGGAATCCTTGGCATCCAATAAGCAGCGCACCCTAGTCCCTACCGGCAAATCTAAAATGTGTGTTTCAAGCCACAACTTCTTGCATTAACTTCTTCCGTATCATACCTGGTGACTTTTGGCTGGGAGATGGACGGTCTACAGGCAAGCAGCCAGCAGCACAGTTGGGTGCCACAGCCACTAAGAGTGCACATCGGGGCTAGAGCTGGAAGCGAGAGGAGAAGGAATGGTTTAGCATTATATCACAGATTTCACCAGCGCACATCAATCAGGGGGAGGACTCAGTGAAATCCTCCAAGTAAATTAGCATAGTGTGATTATGATGGGAAAGGGAGGTATACTTTGTACAAAGGCTGAAAAGAAAGGCGGTGCAAATGTAGGCATTTGGATGGACTAAAGAAGCCAGACAGGGGAGATTGAACTTGGCGCCAGTCACAGCTTTTAAATTCACAGCTAACCAACCCTGCTGAAGCAGTTCGTGAGTGCGTAGTTCAACAGTTGAAAGATGCAGAGCATGAGGGGGCGAGTTTAAGAGGCATGTATCACAGTGGGTTAAAGGAGGGAGTGTATGTGCCTAGCACATTAGGCTAGATCAACAAAAAGATGGGGAGAGGAACAGCGAGAGTGTGAGAGAAAGGGAGGGGTAGTGAGACAGCGAGAGAGGGAGAGGTCGAGCGTTAGACAGTGTGAGAAAGCAGACTAACAGGGAGTCAGATGCAGCAGCATAAGGTTGGCAGAGAAATGCTAAAGAATTAGGCCTGCTGGATATTTAGAAAAATGATCATTACAAGACAATAAAGTAAAATAAATGGCAAAGATTCTCCCCTTATGGGACCATTGGGAAAGAAAAAGAACAAAACAAATAAAAATAACGGACCATATGATAACAGGTGGTAAAGGATTAACTTAAACTCCAATCATAAGATCTTGTAATTCTATATCTAACTCTCCAGTACAGAATGAGATAGAGCATTAACATTCATATCTATCTCTCTCTCTATCAATCTCTCTATCTCTCTCGATCAATCTCTCTATCTCTCTCTATCAATCTCTCTCTATCAATCTCTCTCTCTCTATCAATCTCTATCAATCTCTCTCTATCTCTCTCTATCTCTCTCTATCTCTATCTCTATATATATTTCACAAACTGGTGAGACATAAAAAAATGTATCTGCTAAATTGGGGGTAGCCTAAATAGGCTGTCTATTACCCCCAACTTACAAGGAACTGCTAAGTCTACAATGTCTATGATGTCTAATGGTAGAAACAATACTGATGTTCAGTCACCAGATAATTCTGTAGATACTGAACTAGATTATACAAGTGAAGAAGATTTAGTGATGAGGGAATTTCCTGCCTATCTAAACCCTGCAAGTCAACAAAATTAATTTAATCTCATCATGGATGAGTTACAGTATACCACTGAAGGGTTAAAAACATTGAAAGCAACTCTTTCTAACCAGACTTCTAAGAGTAAGGAAGTAAAAGGGAACCATGAAGTGAATAACTCAACAAAATATCATGAAGTAGGACAATTTAATAGTGACTACCCTGGGAACTATATTCCACATTGTCCTAATGATAGTTTGATAAAGCTCCTAAAAAAACTAGTGATGGCTAACCTCATTTTCATGTAGCATCTGGTAATAATAACTAACAACCTGAAATCAGCAAATTTGGACATATCAACAAAGTAATGCTAACACTGAATCTCTTCACAGAACATTTGATGCTACCTTCCCCCCTAGAGAAACATCTTCTGTCTTGATGGACTCTAATGAGGCTATTAGACCTTTAGCACAATAGAAATCCTGGAGTCACCTAATTTGATTAAAAGGAAAAAAAGAAGGGGAAAAGGAAAGAAAATAAAAGAATAAACATAGTCAGACGAACTGAAGTGGGAATCTGGCAAACACAATGCAACAGAAAATTCAAACATTACACCCAAATCAATGGAGGAAAATAGAAGAGAAGTAAGAAATATAGGTATACTTTTAACAAAAAACAAAGAAAGCTTGTTTGTAGATAATCTTTTGGTGCAGTTAAGACAGCTGGAGAGGGAAGTTAAACTTCTAGTAAAAGAATGCCCTTTAAGTACACCTGGGCTTGAACTGTAGGGGGAAATGGTAAAGGTGAGAAATCTCTAGACTGTGTAGAACAAAGTGAAAATCAACTTAATTCTCAAACAATGGTCAGTGTAATTATAATAGATCAAAAAGACAACAATTGTTCAGAGATCAAGTTGGATCACAATAGAATACAACAGGGATGGGACTCAAAAGGGGCACTTGAGGAAAACAGAACAAAACAAAAAGGAAACCAGATGTCAAATAAAAAGTACCCAGTGTTAAGATTTATTAGTTCAGAGAGCTGGCTGCAAATAGATGACAGAGGTTATCCAGTTGCACTAGCAGATTATATTAACAAAGTGCTTGAGACAGAAATTGCAGATACAGATATTCTTGAAGTCCAGTTAGTAACAGATGAATGTGGCTTGATTGTAGATGCACAAATGTCTTCACCAAGGCTAGCTAATTATATTAATATTAATGCGGATGTCTTTGTGAACTGGGGATCTACAATGCCAGTTCAACAACTATTTTGTCAACCAGCATCACAGTGACAGGCTCCATGTCAACAGTGATTTGCAGTTGGCAGGGAGCTGTGCAGGTAGGACAGTGTTCTTTCCTTAAGGGGCTTTGCCCATCAAACCCCCACCCAAGGGGCTCTGCCTCCCACACCCCCTATACTGTTAGATTCCAACTCCCAGTCAGACTTGGTTCAGGGAGGGGGTGCAGGATGGGGGGAAAGTGTTGCTGGGTCCTGGGCAGACTTCCACAGTGACATGTTGATGTTGTCGGCATCAATGTATGTCACTGTAAAAGTGTCACTGTACAGAAGACATACTGTGAACTGGGGGGTTCAAGTTTATTATCCAAACTTGGAGTATTTTAATGTAAACAGTGGCTGTTCTTACAAAAATAGTTCACAGGACGATCGGGTCACTAACATATTGACCCTGTTTGGGATGCACCACTTGGAGAATGAAACCTCACAGAAAATAATAAAAGCACTACTTAACTTGTTCAGGAACTTCTTACAAATACGGATAGAAAAAGATCACTTTGTACTTGTCCAAATAACAGGCCTGGGTCACAGACATTCGGTTCAAAAATGAAAATATTACAGATTGAATAAAGACAGAGATACTTGACTTAATGAGATTATATAGTACAAGCTAAACATCTGGAGTATGTGTATAGGGAGTGGGACTTGGATATGTCAAGGGACTCAAAACCCCCACTTTCAGCTGAAAGACTTATGAAAATGGTAGGCTATGAGAACTGACTAATGCCAAGAAAGGTTTGCAAAGTTAGAACAGATATACAGTAGGTCCTGGAAAAAAAAACAATGTAACCTTAGAAAATCTAGGAATTAGTAAAAATACTCCCTTAGAAGAAAAAACTCTCTCCATTATTACATGGAATATTGCATGGATTCTAGGCAGGTTCTCAGACAGTGACTAATTGGACTTTATCCTTTGAACTGATGTCCTGTACATACAGGAGACCTGGCATGGAGAGGAGACTAATATATTGCTGAATGGATATGAGATATTTTAGGTCCTAGGTAACAAAATAAAAAGATTTGGGAAAAGAGTGGATGGCCTAGCTACTTCTTTGAAAATAGGGACCTATGATAAAATATATACACTAGGGACATCAACCAATTATATATTGCTTAGAGTCACCGCTAAGGCTTTTAAAGTAATTTTGATAAATTGCTATCTCCCTCCAGTCAATTCAAATTTTTATAATGAAACTATATGGGGTGATCTACAGCAAATAATCCAGGAAAAAGCTTCAAATATCCAAATTATGAGATACTAACAGCAGGAGATCTCAATGTGAGAATGGGCTCCTTTGATAGTTTTTTAGACTCCTCAACTTGGGACCACTTGGAAATCCCCCACTGGGAATATGTAAGAAATACATCACACACTAAGACAAACAATGCAGGTCAGAAAGTGATAAAGCTGCCAGCCCTGTAGCACTGAGGGTTGAGGCGCTGGATGCCACACCTCGTGCCATGCTGGTGACCTAGGTTTGGAAATGAGCCCAGGATGTCGGGGGTCACGGGGGGAGGCCAGAGAGATGGATTGAGCAGCCATAGGCTGCTCTCCTCACCCAGGTAGGGTCCCAGTCTGGCCTGCTGCAAGGCTGCCACCCAGGTACTGCAGCCGGGTGACTAGCACTGGGAGGGTGCCGTGGATCACTGCGTGCATGTACCTCCTCATGCGTGTGAGCAACCATGGCAAAGGCGGGCAGAAAAGTGAAAAATGGAGCTGGCAGGCTACATGACGGCCCTGCAGCACCCATGCCAGCCCCCCTCGAGTCTGGATGTTGGTCTCTGGGGGATGGGGAAAGTCGACGCACTTCCTCCTTGGCCCTGTTATGGGGGGAAACCCATGGAGGATTGGGCAAGGGAGAATCAGGAACCAGAGAGTGAGCCCATCCAAGGGAGGGTCTGGAGCTGCCTGCCACCTCTGTGGTGAGTATAAACAAAGGATTGAAAAAAGGGAAAAAAAAAAAGAGGAAAGTGATAACGCTTATGAAGGAATGCAAGTTGTACTCATTAAATGGAAGGTTGATGGGTAACCTAGAGGGTCAGTTTTCTTTTAGCAAACAAAACGTATCCTCATTATTGAACTATTTCCTCTGGTCAGGGCCTGTAACCAACTAGTCCTTTATACAAGTAATTCCTAGAATAGAAGGTGACTATTATCCTGTTTTATTAAAGGGTCTTCTAAAGAATCCAATAAAAGAAACAAGTCTACCTCCACTAATTACAGAAATCAGAGTGAAAAAAAGGTACAGAGTGATGGTATCATGGATGAATTGGTTATAATAAGATTAGAAAACTTCTTGAATGAATATGTAGTTTTTCAGCTGGCCAGATTTTCAGCAGACAGACTATTGGAATAACTTAGCCTTTCTGGAGAATTTCAAACAATCTTATACAGGGATATTAGAAATGGAAACATCAAAAATGAGGAAACTTGGTTTGATAGGGAATGCACAGAGAGGAAATGTATGCTCCTATGCAAGATCAGGGAGACTACAAAAATAAAGCAAGCCCCCAAAAATAAAGAGCTAAACAATGAAAGGAAAAAAATACAGTGACCTGATAAAGGGGAAAAAAGATGACATATTACCATAGGCAATGGAATAAAATGCTTATAGCAATAAATGAAAAGGATTCTAAAACCTTCTGGGCCTTGGTGGCTAAAGGGACAAGCAACAGCAGAAAAAGCAGAGACTCCTATATTCCAGAGGAGACCTGGATCAAACACTATAAAACTGTCTTCTGGGTGGAGGAAGAATGCTCTTTGGGTTTCAAAATAACAGTCGCAGATACAGGCCTAAGAATACAATGTTCTGAGGTCTATATGGCAATAAAATCCCTAAAAGTAGGAAAAGCCTGGTCCAGACAAAATCCCTGCAGAAGTCTACCAGGATAATTCATCTTTCTGGTGTGATACACTAACACTTCTATAACACATGTATTAAGGAAGATTTCATTCCTGAGTCTTGGAGAGGCTCCGAAGTAGTGCCTATACATAAGAAGGGCAGCGTTAGGGATCCAGCCATGTATCATCCAATTAGTCTCCTGGACATCAATCTAAATACTTTTTCAAAAATTCTATTGGAAAGGTTAAAACAGCAGATAGAAATTACACTTTTTGTTTCTGTGCTTCCTAAGCATTTTAGTGAGTCTTTGGGGGATCTAGAACAGACTCAGGGCACCCTTCCATGACAGGGGTCACCCGGTCACATTCCTCCCCACCTAAGAGGGCAACCAACTACTGGTTGTCCAATACCCATACCCATCCCAACAAGGGGCATGGTGGAGCTCTGGCCCACCCTCACCAAGAAGCTCCACCCCAGGGTCCCTTTAATCAGATTGCACAGTACTACCATTATACAATACTATACAATACAACTTACCCTTGGGTAATTTAAACTGATTACACCTAGAATCCGCTGTGTACCAGATTATATATTTCTGTTAACATCAGTATCACCCAATGCAGATTGTACGTTCCATTAATATCATTATGAATTAATTTTCCATAAATGTACAAGTATACTTTTTCTATGAAGTCCCTGTTATTCTACAGCAATTTTACTAGTACCAGATCCTTTCTCTGACAAGGATTTACTTAGTTCCCATCCTGACCTGCCTCTGTGTCGAAACATACCTCTTCCATGGGTGCCATGTATATTGGCCTTCAACCCTGGCAGTGGTTTCACCCTTCCATAGCTCTGGCACCTTTCTCTGCCAATTATCGGCACCAACATTCAAATAGTTGGCCACCTGCCGATACATGCCAGGCCAGTAATATGATTGAGTGATACAGGCCAGTACCTCTCCATGACATATTTTCCCCGACTGGCTGCCTCCTACAGTCTTCAATACTTTCTCTCTTAAACTCATGGGTACCACAACCCTTGCGTCCACCCGTTTGGTCCGGGGGTTAGGCCTCATATGGTAGAGCACCCCATTCTTCATTTCATACCACCTCAACAGATTCCTTTGTATCCCCTTATTAACCTGTTTTCCATCCTGACCTAAGACATGAGCCCCTAACCTAGATACTTCAGGATCTTCCTTTTGTTCTTTTCCCCAATTTACTCTAAGTAAGTCATTACATTGTGAATTAGAGAGTCCAATGCATTTTAAAGTCCCTTCAGCTCCTAGAGCCTTTTTTGCTTTGCTTGTAGTCTTCACCCCTAGGTCCACAAGAACAGTCTTACCTGGGGACTTCTCCGGCATTACCACTCCACTGTCCTCAGTCCAATACATTCCTGGGAAAATAGGAAGGATAGGAAGTTCAGATTCTGAATGTTCCATCTGGGTTGTCTCCATGTCCATAATCAAAGGGTCATCTCTCCTGGAAACATTCCTGGCCTGCTCCAATTGGATCTCCAGCTCTTGGCATCTCCGCTTTGCCTCCCTCCAGCGTTGCTCTGCCTCCATCCAGCGTTCGTTCATCCATCGTAATAGCCTCCTGTGGTCTGCCATCTGGTTTCGTGGTGCCTCACCCAGGTCACCATTTCCACATATCCTCATCTCCACTGGCACCATGCACTTTTTTGCCTCTCTCCTGAGGTACTATTTCCAGTACCCCTGACTGAGCTCTCCCGTGTGTCCTTCAGACACTCAGCCAGGACATCCCACTTCTGACACCAACTGTAGCGGGGTTGTTGATCAGGAGACAATTAGCGGGCAGACATCAAAATCAGTGCATAAAAAATGCCAGGCTGGCATTTATCATTTTATTATTTGTAGCATAAAATGATAATTATTTAGAACAGAAAATAAGAAAATTGTCATTAAGTCAATAACATCAACGCTGTCTAGGGTGTAGACACAAGCCTTCTAAACTTAAGGTCTTACACCTCTCACAGTCAGTTCTAGACTGACGCCTTATCTAAATTAAAGCCTCTAGTGGCAATCTTTTATTCTGTGTCCTAGTGACATCACTTCCTTGGGAAACACCCACATTATGTCTTTTAACTAAAAACACTTCTCTATGAGGCTCATATCCCGGCCTAAACATAAGAAAAAGGGATATTTCCAAGCCTTGTTAATAGGAGTCCTAGCAACATTAACATAATATTCATTCTGGCCTGGCTACACAATTTTGTAGCTATGAGGAACTTAATTTCCCTAGCTTCACCTCTGGCAGTGACCTCACTAACTGGGAGTTCCACAAAATCAGACAGTCTGTGGGCTGCCAGCCCTATAACAGCACCATATACAGCAAAGGGCTCCCACAGGTAAAGAATGACTGTTTCATAAAAGTTATCCTTAGAGCTTTATCTAGCTTTCTTGTGCTTTCTGACTTACAAACTAACCACTCCTCCTGCACTAAACTCAGGTAAGCATCTTGTAAATTTCCTTTGGTAAACAAGGCCCAAACATGTATTTTATTTTCTTCTACTTAAAGCAATGTGTACCTTGCTAGGAGTTTAGCTAAACACCACAGATAATCTTAATGGGGCCCCAGAGTCCTACTGTCATTGTAACTGTGTTATTATTGTTTGAGGTATTTGTCTGCTCTTTTTAAACTTTCATTAGAGCAGATGAAAACCCTATACCACACAGAATGGTGTATTTTTAAAGTAAAGCAGCAACAAGCTGCTTAATTAACTGCTCTTATTTAGAGCTGTAGAAAACAGTTCTCGACATTTGCCTACAGCTGTAAAGTGCAGCCATCAGCTTTTACTTTTCATTTTGTCCCTTTGCCAAGGGCAGTTTCTAGCAAACACAGGGAACAGAACACAAGGGGGACTGCTGTTCCTGTCCTGCACTTTTACTTTTTGTTTCTGTGCTTCCTAAGCATTTTAGTGAGTCTTTGGGGGGGGATCTAGAACAGACTCAGGGCACCCTTCCATGACAGGGGTCACCCGGTCACACACACCAACAGCTGTTCTGCACCACGCATGCCATAGTGGCCATGCATCCCCCACCCATGCACCATGCTGCAAACACCTACTCCTTGCAGTCATGCCAGCACAACTCATGCTGAGTGTGGACCATGATTCACACGTGTGTGTGGTGTGTGTGTGGTGGTGTGCAGTGTGCCAGCCCCCCATGGATACATACCCAAGACCGCCTGTGTACATACGGTGTACTATTACTTACCTGGGTGTGGCACTGCACCCCTGCATGCACAGTCCTGGAGGCTCCTCAGCCTGTCCAGGCCCCTGCACTGCAGATCACTGTAACAGTGCCTGCATTGCTCACCAGTGGGGCAATCCCTGTTCTGCGCACCATCTGCCCAGCTATCCTGGCCCACACCCCTGAGTGGGGCTCAGTTAGGTCATCAGACCCAAAAAGCTGTCCCTCAACCTGCAACACCAGTGACACAAGGTTGAGGAGCTCCACTTTCTCCCATTTCATGGCCCTTGGGCCTGTTCTCTGCACATGGCATGATCTCTCTCAGTGTCACCAGATCAGGTGTGCATAGATCAGGCTGCTGGTGTGCAATGGCACATTTGCGCTGCATGCATGATCTGCCATTGTACGCTGCACCACACTCAGTACAGTGCTGCAGTGTGTCAATGTGCAATTGCCACCAATAGCACATGACCGCGCACAGCACCACACACAGAGGGGAATGCAGGGTTATGGGTCATGACAGGGTCGTGCATGAGCACTTCACTTGGATCTGCCATATTGTGAGTGGAAACCAATGCCATGCAGAGTGCAGTGTCACCGCGCACACTGCTGGTGTTGCGCTGTGAGCCACAGGTGCCCATTGATGCAATGTCACTCCGCAACACAATACATACACACTACGTGACAGGCGGCACCATGGTCATTGTGCAAGTGGACATGATGTGCACCCGCAGGCGATTATGCAGTTAATAACACTGGATCATTTGCGCTACGCTTGTCATGCCACTAACCCACCATCGCACATGTGCAGAAATGTGCTGTGACAGTTGCAATGGTATTCAGGAAATTACACATGTTCTATGTGCATGCATGGGAAATGCGCCATAGGGGGATGCACTCAATGCAACAGTTGTGCTTTGCTGATTGAGATTAGCTGGGGGCAGTTATGCAGTTCATAGACATTTTCCCAAATCAGCTAATTGCCAGATTCAGGGGCATCTCACCTGATCTGCATTTCATTACAGTTGCTCCCAATCTCATTTGCATGCCCCGAGTCATAAATGCTGCTGAGCTCAGGTGACCGAGAGGAACTGCATCCTTGAAGGTAAGTCTGTTTACATTCTTACAAAGGCAGTGTGGCAGCACAAAATGACGTGTGAGGATTAGGACATACAGCCATAGTCCTCACCTGTTCCTGGTCAACAGGCACATTCAAGAGAGTGCCCCACAGTGTCTCACTGTTCCAACTAGCTTTGGCGTGGGGGGGGCTGTTGCTGGTGTGTGGGGTAGCATGGTACCACAGACTGAAGACGTGTGTGTTGCAGGCCAGACCACCATCTACTGGTACATGGCAAACAATGCCAGTCACATGTGCAGGACATGTTAGCTATGTATACCAGTGCTACAGAACTGATTCTGACATTGCCCAGCCATCCCTGACAGTCCCAATACCTGTTCCAGATATGCACAGCAGGTGGGTGAGTGGTATGCAGACAGGGTGCTATGACCCTGCAGCAGCCAGACACCATGTCTGCACACATACAGAGTTTATTGTCATGTGCAAACGGCTGTGTAATCTCACCCACAGAAACCAATATGTCTGGAAAGGACACAGCTGCTGGATGCAGACATCCCAATTTCACCAGTGATGAGGACAGGGCACTGATTGAGGCATATCTCCTGCACAAGGCCATCATGGCTGACAGGGGTGGCAGCCACCAGCTGCGGGATGAGGGGCTGGGAGGCTGTTGCAAGGCATGTCAATGCCATTGGGAAGTTCAACAGGACACCCCAGGAGTGCAGAAAGCACCTGAATGACAAGAAGAGGAGAGCCAAGGAGAAGGTGGTGCGCATTGAGGCCTTCCTGAGTGGGACAGAGGGTAGGCCGCAGACATGTGTGCACCTTACACCCAAGGAGGAGCTGCTGGTGGCCAACATGGGCCGGATGGCTGTGCAGGGTGTTCCTGGAAAGGGGCTTTCACATGGGCAGCAGTCCATTGCAGCACTGTGAGTATACATGCCCGGGAAATGTGCCTGTCCCTGTGTATGTGCTATGTGTGCCCTGACATCCCCAATCTGTGTGACTATTGGATCATGTGCCTGTGTGCACCAACCATGATTCTATATGCTCCATATGTGAACCATCTTGCACATTCGCTTGACAGGCCATGCATGTGCTTGGGGGGGTACACCCATGGTGTGCTGTTCCGCTGCACACAATTGCTGTAATCCCTGTGGGTGGTGGCCAGGGTGTTGTACCAGTTACACACATGTCCAAGGGGGCATGTAAAGGCACCAGACCAGTCCTGCTATAGCCGGTACCTGGCTGCATCATCAGAACCATTGTCAACTGTCAACCGCATGGCATGTCAGGCGCTCCACTGGCACACGTGTATGACCACCTGTACATGCCTGTCTGAATACAACTGTCACACATGTCTGTAACCATGTATCTCTTCTTTCTGTTACAGATCCATAACACCTCACGGGTGCTGCCATGTCTGGCACACCACAGGATGGTAATGCAGAGGATGTTGCCAGGTCATCACACCAGACAGCAGCCAGGGTTGGGGACAATGCTGTCCTTGGCCCTTTAAACACCATAGCAGCCCTGGATGCAGCACCAGTGGTAACAGGGTCATCCAACACCTCGGCAAGCGATGCCATGGCTGGTGAGTGGGATGACACATGGCTGGAAAGGTTCCTAGGTATGGCTGATGATGACCCAGGGGACATGGTGGACATCGCAGGTGCCCTGCTCATGTTGGCACCTGGTATGCAGGGGGCATACAGTGATGCTGATGATGATCCAGCCGCCACTCAACTTTGGGGGATATTGCCAACAGTGGAGCGAAGACACACAGGTGCATGGACAGGTGGCACCAGCAGGCGTTGGTGGTCCTGCAGCCCCTGGCACACCCACAGGGCCTGCACAGCTTCCCATGGTGGTGGCTTCTGTGGGCTCTGTGTCTGGTGCTGCTGTGGTGCCAGGGACAGCCAGCATGGGTCAGCAGGGTGCTGTAGTGCCTATGATGCAGCCAGCCCTGGATGAGCAGCAGTTGCCCAAGCCCAGTCCCCACCCATTCTGTGGCCTGCTGTGGTGCATCCACCTACAGTGGATGTGCAGCAGCAGACTGGCACACCACCTGCTCATCGGTGCCATCCCTGTGAGCCATCACCTGCCGATGAGTTTGAGGGCTAAACACACCTCCTGTTGGCCACCGTGGAGGGGCAGGCATCCCTACGGGCAGAGTTCAGAGGCATTTGGATGCTGCTAGCCATTGAACATGAGTCATTGGCCGCATGGCATGCCCAGATGTTGGCAGAGGCTTGCCTACTGCAGGTGGGCATGACCACAGCTCGGGAGCAGATTGCACATGCTGCTGAGGGAATGTGTGCAAGCAGTATGCCAGGTGGCCATCGGGCCTCCAGCCAAACCCCCAGCAGTGCCTCACACATGCCCAGGCTACAGTGTCAGGTGGATCTATTGCTGCTGATGCGGTCGCCACACTTCTCCATACCCATCAACCTGAATCCAAAATGGATCACCGGGCCAACACACCAGTGAGCACCCACTCACAGTTTCACTGCAGTACCGCACCAGGGGTGTTGGCTACCCCCCCCCGGGACCAGTGGCATTGCATCAATGACTTCTGGTCATGGGCATGGCTGCCCACATGTCCATGGCACTCGTGGTGCCTCCCACTGATGCTTGGGTGACAGCTCACATGGCCCTTGTCACCTGCACCCATTGCAGCCCACACACCTGGCTACCTGTGCCTGGGATGGTGTGGCTGGCATGCACCTGCCCCAGTGCATTGCTTGTGTGGGTCACCTGTGCTTTGCTATATGCATGTCCAGGTTTGCCATTGTTGTGCTGTGTGGCATGTGCATGATGCGTGCAGTCCTGTGTCTGCTGTGCACCTGTGCCAGCAACAGTACACTGATCGATGCCATCCTCAGCACATACACTGTGCCCACTGGACATGTGAGTCCTGCTGTGTGTGCGTGCATATGTGTGTGTGTGTGCGTGCAGCATTGTTGATCCTCACGGCTGCACTACACAGCAGCAGTGTTGCAGTCAACTGCCCTGTGGTGTGGTTGTGAGTGTTTGTGTGTGTGCCTGGGTTTGGGGGGTCTGCCATGTAGTACCCACCTGTGTTACTCACCTGCAGACCCTGAAGTGCTCTTCAATGATGGTGTCGCTGGGACCTGGCTACCAGGCATGGGTCTCTGCTTGCCAGTGGTGGTCCATCACGGTGCCTCTGGCCTGCTGCATCCTTGTCCCCCTCCTCCTCCCCAGAACTGTCACCCACCTCAGCCTGTACAGCTATTCCACGGTCAATGGCCATGTTGTGCAACATACAAAAGGACAGGAATATGCCACAGGCCTTCTCTGGGCTATACTGTAGGGCACCACCCGACCAATCCAGACACTGAAAGTGCATCTTCAGCATGCCGAAGACACTCTCGATGATGGCACATGTAGCGATGTGTGCCTCGTTGTACTGCACTTCTGCCTCTGTGCCAAGTCAGCGGAAGGGTGTGAGTAGCCAGGGTCAGATGGGGGGACACTGCATCACCTGGGAGGGGCAAAAGCAGTCTGTTTCACCACTGCATACCTGTGTATTGTGTCCTCCTACCCTCCCGCACCATAGTGCAGTGGTGTGTCTGCCGAATGTCCACCCCGATCCCTGTGGTGACCCTCTCTGGCCAGCTACATCCCCCTCACACCTGCAATGGCCTGCTCTTGCTGCACACATATGCCTGTACCTGCCCATGCATGGAGCCATGGCTGCCCACACATTCCCATCACCATTGTCTGCCCACCAATGCCCAGCAATTGTCTATGCATGGCTGCATGTGGTGTGTTCTGCCCTGCCACTCATGCCTACTGTTGCGCTGCAATCCACCTCCCATGCTTCGATGTTCTGTTGCACTGTCCCCCTTGTTGTGTGTACAGGTCCATCGGTGTGCCCACCCCCATTGTGCTACCTGTGCATATCCCCCTGTGCAATCTCTGCCATGGCCCTCACACACCTGTTCCCTCTCCCATCGTTTGTTGCACCATGGTGTCCCATTCATGGGTATTTCTGCATGCCCCACCCACCTACTAGATGGCTGCTGGGCATGTTCTTAGTCTCAAACCAGCGGCACAGGGTGGACTGGTGCCTTATGAAGGCATCATGTGTACTCCCATGGTGTGTGGTGCAGACATTGCTGATGCTCCCAGTGGCATTGCACACCACCTGGCAGTTGCAGAGTGGTAGTCCTTGTGAGTGACATATGACATGGCATCATCACCAGGTGGTGCACGGATTGCCACATGGGTGCAGTCAATGTCCCCTATGACACATGGCATTCGTGACACTCTGTGGAACTACTGCATGGCTTCTATCCACTCTGCCTGTATGCTTGGGAAGTGGATGAATTCTGAAGCATGTGGGAGCAATGTAGTGAGGAATTGTGTGAGGAGACTGGATGTGGATGGCTGAGATTCTCCAGTGGTGTCTCCAGCTGGCCTCTGAAAGGTTCCCCTGGTGAGCAGGCACATTGCTGTTGTCACCTTGATTTCCACCGATATGGCATAACCTCTTCCAGTGGGTGCCTGCATTTCATCATGGCACAGCTCACAGAGCTACCTCATAATGGCCCTGTTCAGGCAGTATTGGTCAACTGTTTTGGTGTCCGTCAGCTGTTCAAACATCAGTCTGTCATGATACCACTGTGGGGCTGGCCACCTACAGTGTCTTCCGTTTCCACATTGCTGGTTCGACCCATCTCATCCCCATTAACATTCCCACCATCAGCAAAGGTGCTCCATCCATTGTTCTGTTCACCTGCTGCTGTCCTACTGCTTGCTGCTGCTATCCTGTGGTCAGCCTGCTGGGGGCTTCCACTTAAGTCTACTTCTTTTATACTTATCTCCAAAAGGTGCATTTGGTACTTGCACTGCGAATGCTCCATGTTTGCGCATTCATTTTGCTTTATGAATGACTCTGCACTGTATATACAGTTGCATGTCCCCTCCAGATGTGCTGCATATAATTATTTTTGGTCTCTGGTGCATCCTGTTTTGCACAGCGCATCTGGATTGGGACAGAGCATCTGTACTCTCTGTGAATGGCAACATGGTGCATTTCCCTGTTGTGCCAGCACATCTCATTTGCACCTAGCGCATCTGCTTTGTGAATCCTGCCCCAATGTTGAAGACTTACTAAGACTAGAGCAACTGAAAACTTGTGAGAGTGTGTGTGTGTGTGTGTGTGTGTGTGTGTGTGTGTGTGTGTTCAAGCCCTTGATGGAATTAGAGACACGCTGCAATTGCTTTTCTGTCTGTAACTATGTGTTCATTTGTCAATATTATTTGTGAATATTCAAGCTTGCTCTGTTTAAAAATGTTCTGTCTATAACTTTGTGTTGCACTGAAAACTTAATACCTGATCTATATGATTTTCTCTTTCCCATTAATACCATCTAACTGCAACTTTGCTATGTATTTCTTTCATATCACCATCAAGACGCAGTCTACATAAAACTTATTTTATTATCACACCTACACTTATCCTGCACTTGTTTGCATTGAGTCCCAGCTCCCATTCTTCAGACCATTTTTCAGTTTTTTAAGGTCTTCCCTCATCTTTCAACACCCTCTGGCATGTCCACCCTATTTCATACCTTTGTATCATTTGCAAAGAGGCATACCTTCCCCTCAAGTCCCTCTACAATGTCCCCAATAAAGACATTGAAGAGGACTGACCCAACACCGACCTCTGCAGCACCCTGCTTGGCACCTCTCCCTCTCCAGAGTACTCCCTGTTTACCATAACCCTCTGACTCCTGATATTCAGACAGTTCTCCACCTACAGAACTAGTTTAGGATCCAACCCTAGGCTGCACAGTTTGTTAATCAGCTTTCTATGGGGGATGGTGTTGAAGGCCTTCCTTAAGTCCAAATAGGCCACATCCACCTCACCTCCCTGGTCCTCTATATTACCTAGTTATGCTGTAGATTAGTACAATGAGTTAGCACAAAACACAGTGCTTATCTTAAATACAGTAAACATTAGGGTTAGATGTATAAGTAAATAAATGCTATATAAGGCAGTGTGTGTGTGTGTGTGTGTGTGTGTGTGTGTATTAGTCAGTGTGTGTGTATCACAACAATTAGAAAGTGCAGTTCGGTGGCTCAGTGGTTACTGCAAAAATTGCTAGTCTACATTCCCCCACTATCTAGATCAGTTTCAACCTTATGCATGTCATTGCTGATTTAAATGATGTGTCTAGTGGCAATCCCCCAACCTCCGATGTCTCTCAGAGTCTGAAAAGAAGAAAATAGTCCCTCAATGTCTTTTTTTTTAATCTTTAAAAATGTGTGTAGACAGTGCACTGCTATATTATACTGGAATATATATGCATATGTATTAGTCAGTGTGTGTGTGTGTATCACAACAAGCGGTTAGTGCAAAAATTACTAGTCTACATTCCCCCACTATTTAGATTAGTTTCAGCCTTATGCATGTCATTGCTGATTTAAATGAGGTGCCTAGTGGCAGCCCCCTACACCCTGATGTCCCCTACAGCCTGAAAAGAAGAAAATGGTCCCTCAATGTCTTTTTTTAATCTGTAAAAATGTGTGTAGACAGTGCACTTCTATGTTACACTGGAATATAGATACATATATGTGTACGTGTATTAGTCAGTGTGTGCGTATATATCACAACAATTAGAACGTGCAGTTAGGTGGCTCAGTGGTTAGTGCAAAAATTGCCAGCTTACACATTTCTCACTCCCCACAATACCATTATTTTGCAACTCCATTGGCTGTTGCTAGATTTTGTTTTCATCTAGCATTTCACTGGTTCCTGTGGATTAAGTATAAAGTTTTCAGGAGGTAAGCATGGAGTAATGTGAGGACTTCCAGCATCATTAGTAATGTTTGTAATGTAGAAGACAGATTTGTCAGTGTTGAGAGCATTTTTATATACATTAAGGTGAGATTTTTGTACATAAGGATTAACTAGATGAGACCTACATGTGTCACTTTAAATGACAACCAAGGTTGTTAATGTTTTTAAGATGACATTAAATCAAGGTGACCAAAAGTAAATAAATGTACATGTTCAAAGTGGGGTGGTTGAAAGGTAAAGAATACTATTTCAGTATGCATGTCAACAAACTGGGACGCAGAAAGGAAATTAGGATTCATGACACAAATAAAACTAGTATTCAAATTTACAAAAAAACAAAATGGTAGAGGTTCTCAACTTTTTATTGTCCTTCCAAAACCGTTGAGTTAGACATCAAGGGCCTAGTGTTCAAAGTTTTTCTTGGTGGGCAAAGTGATTGCACAGTGTTTTCCCGGGGTTTACATCTGTGTGCAATACTCAAAGGGGTCAGAAGTATCCGTTAAATGGGACAGCATACATGCAAGGATCGGTGTGTAAAGGGAGGTTGGGGACATGAATATGGGTACAGCACAATATTCAGCCTGTTAGCACTGCACAAAAGGAAAAGCACTGGCCACTTTGCAAAGTGCAATTCCCACCAATAAAAAGGCTGACTTAAATACAGGCAACCTTAGCGGATGGCAGAGACACTGCAGTCAACAACAAACAAGTTGGCAGTTGGGCAGCACACCTGCATCCTGGTCTAGTAGCACCCCAACCCTTTGAACCCTATCCCCATAATAGTACAAGCATTCTTTGGTGTCCAGTGGTACCCCCACCCTCTGATCCCCATCCATGTTAAGTAATCATCATTCCCTGGTGTCTAGTGGCACCGCCCACCCTTCAATCTCAGGCCACATATTATATGAACCTTCTCTGGTGTCCAGTGGCACCCCTGTTCCCCAATCCATGGCCCCATATTATAGGAAACATTCCTGGGGTCCAGTGACACCCCTGTCACCTGATTCCTGACCATTTTGATATTAACGTTCAGTGGCACCTACCTGTCCTCTTACCCCTGGCCCCATATAATATTACATATTCCCTGGCATCTAGTGGCACCCCCCCCACTAACTCACATTCCTATACAATCATTAGCAGTCCCTGTCATCTATTGCCCCCCCCCACAGTGCTGGCTGTGAGCAACCAACCCTGCCACCCCATACCCATGTCACTAGTGTGGCAGATCCAATATGGTGACCAGCACATCCCTCTTCTCACCACTTCAGCCAGCCACTGTATGGACTAACTGGCCGCATGTGTCCTCTGAAATGTAAACTTGTCTAACAGTACATGCATTCCCTGTACAGCACAAAGGACATGTGCTCCCTGTCAGTCTATATGGCAGCCAGCCGAGGTGGCAAGAGGAGGGCTGTGCCAGTCGCCACATTGGATTAGTGGCACTGGTAACACCGGTAAGGGAGGAGGTGGCAGGGTGGGTTGCTCAATGCCAGTGATGTGTGGGGAACTGTTAGATGCCAGGGACTGCTTACACTTGTATGGAGCCAGGGAGCGGTGGGTGAGGGGTGCCATTAGATGCCAGGAAATAGTATAATTTTATGGGGATTGTGCTTGGAGGTTGGGGATGCCACTAGACACCAGGGAATATGTAATATAATACACAGTCAGGGACTGGAGGATGGGGGAGTGCCACTGGACATGAAGGAATTTTAATATCATACAGGGCCAGGGATTGGGGCGCAGGGGTTCCCCTGGACACCAAGCAATTTTTATATCATTCTGGGTCAGGGATTGGGGATGGGGTGCCAGTGGAAACAGAATTTTAATATGATATGGGGACAGCAATCAGAGGGCAGGGGGGTGCCACTGGGAAAATGGAACAGAGATAGGAGGGCAGGGTGTGCCAGTGAATACCAGGGACTGGGGTATTTTAGTTGGGATGGAGTTCAGAGGACAGGGTGCCCCTAGACACAAGGGGATGGGTTGTACTTCATGGGGATGGGGACTGGAGGTTGGGGGTGCCACTGGACACCAGGAAATATGTTTTACTTCATGGGGATGGGCAATTGGAGTGGGGGTTGGTTTCAGGGGTGCAAACCTGGCACCACTTGCCACACAAATAAGCCCATAATGGACATGCATATGGCTTCTTAGCACCTTGCATGTCCTATGGTTTCGTTTGCATGTTGCTGACTAAATATTGTGCTGAGACTCCCAGCGCTAATGGGTCTGGGGGTGCACCAGTTCTGTCACTTTGTATGGGCTGCATACAGCCCAGATCCATGTTGGGGCAGTGCTACTCAACTTTGTGCTGCCCTGACAATAGCCCTATAATCAGTAGGACAGTGCAATCCAACTTAATATTGCATCCTTGGGGTCATCGGCAAGTGCAGGTGGATCACAAACTTTTGTGCTCTACTTTTATCCATTTTCTAAGATCGGGCCCCAGATATTCAACTTGAGCTTTCATATATATTCCATTTTGTCTTGAAAACTTGAGAATATGAATGCAGAATAAATAAATCAGTTATTCTCCCTTGTGCCAGAAAATATTCATTTCTTCTATTTTTGTGTTTACTCTGAAGTTTCAAGACCAAAACCAGGACTCCTCATCAGAACTCAGGGCAATTTGGGAGATAAACATACAGGTAATATATTAAATTAGATTTATATTTTTTGCTGCAATTGTGTATTTAAATCCATTATTTTATTCCTATTTATTTTAGGTATCTACCAGGTGAACTCTCCAGATACTAAAATAGATACTAGCAGTCAGAAGGAAAAGAAGCCCTGAGAAAGAACTCCGGCTTGTTCTGACAAACAAAACTAGATAATCTGTCAAAATCAAGCAGTTAAATATGATGATTGGTGAATGGTGTGCGTACAAGGGAGAGGAATGGGAATTGAGAAATCAATGGAAAGAGGTGAATGATCACTGAAAGAAAAATCCATAATTACACAAGGATGTGATGTGAAATTCTTTATGACTAAGTGCAGAGTATGACCAAGTTTATAATTAGGGAACAGACTGACAGTGCTGTCATGTCCTAAGGGTCTGGAGCTAATCTGGAGATAATATATCCCTCCCCCAAAAAAACAAATTCCACCCAAGTTGTGGTTTGTGGGCTGTGGAAGACTATAAAAATAATGTTGCATCCCCCAAAGATTGTGATTTTTTTTAAATTTCCCATTTTATGAATCTACTACATATCTTGAGACTATACCCTCTTGTTTTGGATTCACCTACCACAGCAAATAATGTACCTGTGTTTTTTTCTTAGTATTCCTACTATCAGTTATTTATTTGATTAGTTTGTTACTCAGGTGAGCTTATAGGAACAGTGACCCTTTTACAGAAGTGAACTAGGCAAATCATCTTAAACACTCTAAAGACTATGCTGGCTATTACATGCTATATATATATATATATATATATATATATATATATATATATATATATATATATATATATATATATATATATGTGTGTGTGTGTTACCTACTATATGGCTGGACTGTTATATATAATTTAAACATTAAAACATTAGTCTTTGTGAACATCTCAGTTTCTTGGAAGTTAAAAGGATTTCATTAGTGTTTTTGAAAAGCCAGGAGAAATCTATGAGAAAAATAAAGGCAGTGGTTCTTATAACAGCATGTTTGCTGTACAAACAGATAACCAGACAAGCAAAGGAAAGAATTATTGAGCAGCTCACATATACTGGATTCATCAGTTTACAGCGTATTGCTGTAAGACTTATAAAAAGTGGTTAATGCAAAAATATAGACATTGTCCGAAAGTGCAATGGACTCTGACTAGCAACACAGAAGTCCCAATGCAAACAGCAATGCTGATCATGAATTTCCATTGCCCTGCAGCCACCCTGCACATGTGTGAGATAGGGGAATAGTCCCCTGCACTGACATATGAGCTCATCAAACTATACCCCCACAAACCTTCTGCTTTTATGTGCTTTGCAGGAAGAAAGGATGCCAAATTTACCCCCTCCCCCCAAAAAAATAGTGGACAACTGAGTGTTATTGGTGAATATCCTAACTCTGATTTTGGAAGCATACAAGCTAATACAGTTTTAAGGCCTCACTCACTCCATGTGGGAATGTGTGTCATAGCTAGAACAAGCTGTAGGGCATTTATGCCCACAAAACAGCAAATTCACCTGCAACACCACACCCTCCAGAAATAGGGGTGGATTACCTATCTATATATATTTTAAAGTAGGAGGATGCAGAGTCATGCCCTCACCATGTGGTCTGGACCTCACTATAAAAGGGGGAGTAGCTACAGTACAATGGGGGAAAGGGAGAAGATAGCAGACAGGCCAAGACGTAGGTCTGCTCTGTGGGCAGAACATGTGACTGGGTCCTGTAAGAATGAGAGAATGTAGAAAGAGGAGATAGGATATAAAGCAATCTCTATCAAGGGGACTGATTGAGTGCCTTGTGGCCTGTGCTGGGCTCCACAGAAGAATATTCTGAAAATTCCGGAATGGAGAGGTCCAGGCTTGGCTCTTGAACTTGGGGAGGGAAGCAGAAGTGAATCTAGATGGATAGGCTTTGGCAGCTGGAGAAACATAGAAACATGATTTGTCAGCAGAAAAAGATCAGTAGGCCAATCTAGTCTGCCTTTTTTTTCCCTGCTTATTTTGATTGCAGCCAGGAGGTAAGCATGGAGTAATGTCCTCTGCAGGGCTCATCCACATCATAGATACAGTCTAGCCTTCGAGTGCAGGTCAGTCCTGGGAGGTTCCATGCCTCTATTGGATTTTGTTGTCCTCATAAACCTCACAGAATCTTGAGCTGAGGGTGCAGTATTCCATGTGTGCAGAGATCCAGAATAGTACAGCTACTGTCTGGGTTTTCCTGAGCAAGGAGTTGCAATGGTAGTCTCCTAGGTAAAGCTTTATGGAAGCTTTCAGTGGTAAAAGCATTCTCTATTTTAGGGGCTGCAAGGATGTGGTCCCCAGAATCTTGTCCCTGTAAACATTCTTCTCTGAGAGGCTGCAAGAATGTGGTCTCGCAGAACTTACAGTACCATTTTGCTCTGTAGTATGCTATTAACTCATTGCCTCCACAGGAGCTATCTGAAGTTGCACCACTTGTCTCCTGTATACTGTTAATAGTAAATTCTGGGCCTTTCTAAGCAAAATCAAGTTATAGTCAGCATGCCACAAACAAATCCTAATAGCTCAAGAACCGTAAGTGGTAGACACAAAGTATGAGTGGCAAAATTATTCAGCACAAAATTACCTTTCCAGTGGTGGTATGCAAAGAATAATATGTAATTTCATTTTTTTTCTATGCTGGTTGAAACAGCAAACACATTTTTTTTTCAATAAAGCAGGCAACATAAGCCATACACACCATACCACAAACAAATATGAATAACTCCTAAAATATACATGATAGACACAGAATATCAGTGGCAAAGTTGTTCAGCACAAAATTACATTTCCAATGGTGCTATGCAATCAAATATCTATTATATTTTGTTACATTATATATTAAAATATATGTGACTTCTCCAGATGTTGCCAGAGCACACAAGAAGTCAGTAACTGACTTCTGTAGGTGACCTCGGGACACACCAGTGTATTTTACTGACGCCTACAGATGTCGGCTAGGAGACAATGAGTTAAATATCTGTACACATCCCCTTCTACTTGCATTCTTGTGTGTCTTGTATCAATTTATGTTCTGAAGTAATAAGCAAAACCATCAAGTTGTTTATAAATTTGATGTGGATATTCCTATATTTTGTACATAGATTTATGTAGTACCATTCAGTGTTATTTCTGATGATCCCCTAGGGACTTGTAAGGTTCAGTACTGCAGGCAGGAATTTCCTGGGGGACAGCCTCCCATGCTTTGACACATGTAAAATGCTCCAAGGTAGAGGTACCAAGCATCAGCTGTTTATCTAAACCCAAGGCTTTTGGTCTATGTCTATAAAACAGTGGTGTAAATGTACTGGCTGGAGCTCTGCATGCTCCCCCTCCTTCAGGCATCTTCCCTTTGGTCCTCTTACATTGCTTCACCCACTTTCCCCACTTGCCTTCCCCTTTTGTCACATAGCCTTTTGCTCATGCAGCATGTTCTATTTTGTGTTCTATTTTATTTGACTGTTATTTGCATTATGTATTACCTTTGCATAATTGGCGCTTTGGACTATGACTATTTATTTACCTGTTTGGTTTTTTTTGAGCATTGTACTCTCTTCCGTTGTATGTACAGTCAAACCCACTTAAAAAAAACCCTAGAGCAAATGTCCTGAGGCATGGTTTATCCCAGAAGATATTGGCCATACAGCCAAATTTTAAAGAAAACACAATTGCACATACGCCAATAATGCAAAGCATCATGGGAAACATATGCAAATCCCCATAAGAGAATTTAAGTGAATATCATGTAAGTGAATGACCTATTTTAGTGACGAATTTTTGTAAATCCAGATTATTTTCTTATGTAGCATGTGTTGTTTTGCTCAGTTTAGTGAACTTATATAGAAACATAGAAGTTGACGGCAGACAAGGACTGCAATACCCATCCAGTCTGCCCCTTTCTTTTTCTACCTTATGAATGTGTCATAGGCCTTTACTCTGTCAATGGCCTATATATTCATACTCATACTCATCTGTATTGCTCCCTTATGCCTATCCCATGTCTGTTTGAAGCCCTACACTGTATTCATATCCACCACATCCTGAGGTAGGTCATTCCATGCATCCACCACCCTTTCTGTGAAAAAAAACTTCCTTACGTTACCCCTTAATCGGCCTCTCTCTAATCTCATGTTGTGTCCTCTTGTCCTGCTATTTTTCTAATATTGAAACATGTTAGATTCTTTCACCTTGTTAATGCCCTTAAGGTGTTTGAATGTTTCAATCTTATCACCTCTCTCCCTCCTTTGCTGTAGGATTTACATACTGAGTTCCATTAATCTGTCCTCATATGTTTTCTGATGCAGTCCCTGTACCATTTTGGTTGCCCTTCTCTGGACTACCTCCATTTTATTAATGTCCTTGTGAAGGTGTGGCCTCCAGTACTGCATGCAGTACTCCAGATGGGGCCTAACCAGTTTCTTGTAAAGAGGGATTATTACCTCCCTCTTACAACTTGTGAGACCCCTACTAATACACCTCAACATCCCCCTAGCCTTACCTACTGCTGTCGTGGTCTGCTTGGATAATTTCAGGTCATCTGTGATGAGGATGCCCAAATCTCTTTCTTCCCTTGTGATTGCCAGCAACTCCCCTCTCAACCTATAGGTGGCTTTAGGGTTTCTCTTCCCTATGTGCATAATCTTGCACTTCTTTGCGTTAAACCCAAGTTGCCACCTTTCCGACCGGTTTGACAGTTTATCCAGCTCTCTTCTCATTCTGCCCACCCCATCTGAATCATCTACCCTATTGCAGATTTTGGTGTCATTTGCAAACAGACAAAACTTACCCTCCAGTCCATCTGCAATGTCACTAATAAAGATATTGAAGAGGACTGGCCCCAGGACTGATCCCTGAGGTACCCCACTTATGACTTGCATCTCTTCTGACTGTATACTGTTTACCACCACTCTCTGTTTTCTGCCCGTCAACCAGTTTGCCACCCAGTTGACCAGCTTCTGACCCCTCTCAAGCCTACCCAGCTTATCAATCAATCTTCTATGTGAAACAGTATCAAAAGCTTGGCTGAAGTCAAAGTAGGTGACATCAACTGTTTCCCCTTGGTCCACCACTCTGGTTACCCAGTCAAAGAAATCTATGAGATTAGTTTGACATGACCCTTCCTATTGTAAACCCATGCTGTCTTGGATCCTGTGCTCCTACGGATTTCAGATGTTGCACTATCCTTTCCTTAAAGAGTGCCTCCATAATCTTGCCACTACTGAGGTAAGACTGACTGGTCTGTAGTTCCTGCCTACTCCCTGCTATCACTCTTGTGGAGTGGGATCACATGAACCCTTCTCCAGGCTTCTGGGACCTCTCCTGTGCTCAGAGACTCACTAAACAGGTTTTGATAGTGGCTCTGTTAGTTCCACCCTTAGCTCCTTAAGTACCCTGGGATGCATGCCATCAGGTCCCATTGTCTTGTCCACCCTGAGCTTAGTGAGCTCTTGTAGGTCCCTTTCTTTTGTGAAGGGACTAGTGCACACCTCCTTCCCCCCCGTATCCATGGTGCTGAGCTGTGGGCCCTGCCCTACCGTCTCCTCAGTAAATACTGAGCAGAAGTATCTGTTTAGGATAGATGCTTTTCCTTGGTCCTCCTCCTCCTCACACTCCCCTTATCCCCTTGATCTCAGCAATACCCCTCTGGACTTTCTCCTTCACTAATGTATCTATACAAAGTCTTGTCACCTTCTTTTACTGTTCATGTTAGTGTTTCCTTGGTTTGGGCCTTTGCCTGCCTTATTGCCATCCCTGCTTCCCTAAGGAAAGTTTGGTATGCCTCCCTACCTTCGTCCCGCTACATTCCCTTATATTTCTTAAAGGCCAACCTTTTGGCTCTGACCTTTTCTGCTACTGTTTTTAAGAACCAAAGTGGTTTCCTTCTTCTTTTGCTCTTGCCTTTCTCTCTAACACAATGGGATGCTGCTTCAAGTATACTGCATCCTTAATGCTTGACTACTTTGACTGTATCCCCTCACCTGTATTTCTTCTTGCCAGGGCTAGCTTAACTCTGTTGGCCATCTTATCAAAGTCAGCTCCTCTGAAGTCCCATATTTTTGCCTTGGAATGGGATGACTTAGTTCTAGTGATCAACTTGAACCATACCATGTGATGGTCACTGGCCCCCAGGTGACCTTCTACCTGGAGATTTGTGATCCTTTCCCTGTTAGCCAGTACGAGATCTAGGATAGCCCTGTCTCTTGTGGGTTGTTCTACCAGTTGTTTGTGGCCCTCCCCCTGCAGGGAATCCACTATGTGTCTAGTTCTGGCAGATGTTCCTGCTGGTATTGAGCAATCTGTATCTGGCATGTGGAAGTCTCCCATTATCAGAACCTCCCCCTTTAGCTGCCGTGTTTTGTATATCTTCTAACAGTAATGTGTCTATGTCCTCCCCTGGTCTGGAGGGCTGTAGACAGCCCCCATTTGTTTGGCTGTCCCATTTCCTGTTTCCAGGGTAACCCACAGTTCTTCTGGCTCCTTATGTGTATTCTGAATTTCTGTAGCTTTGATATTTTCAACAACATAAAGGGCCACTCCCCCCTTTGCACCTCGGTCTCTTCTGAACAGTACATAGCGGGTACTGAAGTCTCCCAAGTGAGTAGCTTATTTAATGGTATAATATTTTCTCCCATTTTGGGCTACTTTCAGTCTGTACAGTGACTTGACAACACCAATTTGTACCTTATCCAAACTTTATCCTGTCATGCATTGGACTGTTGCCTGCTAATTGAACTCAGCAGCTGGTAATTGTGGTGCTGTGAGGGAATAAAAGTGGTTTCCTGCCTGTTGCTCTTAAGAGCTCCTGTCAATCTCCTGTGACAATGAATTAAATGTTGATTCTGAGACTTAAAAAAGTTGAAGCATTGTAGCTTTTCACTAGTCTGCTCAGTACAAATAGTGTTAGCCTGCATCAGTGAATAACACACATAACTGAACATATTTTATGGGTCAAGTAGTCACTTAAGCTCGTTGTACTGTATTGTATTCTGGACTTCTGCATTTTGTCTCCCATATACCCCTTCTCCTGAGTTGCACCTGGAAATGAGCATCTGCTCAGTGTGTCCTTCCTGGACACCAATTAATAAATAAATAAATACATTTCCCAGCCTTGTTTGGTAGCCTTGGGGCAGTGTACAAGCTGCTAGAAATTTCCTGTAACACCAGTCCATGTGAGGGATCCCTAGTCCATGTGGCCCCTGTATAATTAGTTTGGGCATGCATGATAATTTGCTGCCTGATTGGTTCTCCTTCTGGGCAGAGCCAGCTGTCCATGGGGGGAGTGCGATGGGTGTGACATCAGAGCAGACTAAGCAGAGGTTTTGTGAACAGCCTTCTAGTATTGCATAGTCATCAGATTAAATAAAAATAAATAAATGGATAACACCTTTTTAGTGGTGAAACTCTTGTACTGCAATAGCCATGTTCACTCATTGTCCAGTGCAAATGCAAAATCAGTAGCAGGGAGAGTGCAGTGTGAATTGCAGAGAGGAGAAATAAAAAGAAAATACAGTTAGACATTTGGAAGTCTGCTCAGAGAGAAAGAGATACTGAGTACCTGCATTAGTGTTTTGTGTTAGCAGTGTACCATGGAACCAACAATATTCTCCCTAGAGAACCATCATTAAAAAAAAAGAAAGAAAAAAAAAAATCAGGGACAACAAGAGTAGTTGAGCCTGTAACTTTCTGAAGTAAGACCAGCATGTCTTTAACATGCAGGGTGCAAGTGGTAATGCAAGTTTATGTGTAGCTCCGGCAGCAGAGGCTATGGAAGTCTTGGTGAAAATCTTGAAAATGTGGCATCAGCATTGTTATGGTACCCCTGTGCCAGCTTTGCAGAAGTCCCCTGGAATTTGGGACTGATCCCAGGCTTACACCACTGTCCATCCTCCCCCTCTGATGTGGGTGAGTTGGTTATTGGGCTGTCCCTATAGCGTGAGATAGCCATGATCCCATGGACTGGATGTGGCAACCTGCATCTGAGCAGTGGATGGCTGGAGAGAGGGTAAAGGTCACTGTTCACTCTGTCTCTGTGAGAAGGAAAGGAATAAGCCCTGTGTTCTTGGGGAGGAGGAAAGATTGAGCAGTATTTTTCCTGATTCATCCCCTGGCATCTTTTTTCCACCAGAGGTGCCTGATGCAGTGCTGGAAATAGAAGAGACTGACTTCCATCAACAGAGGAGAAACAAAGTGGAAAGTCCTGAGAGGGAGAGGCTTCTCAAGTATAAACCACTGGAGAAGCTAGGCGACACTGTTAGTGATCTACATTTTAACTGGAACTACGGGCTCACTGAAACAGAAATTTCTGAAAAAGAAAAATGTATTTATTTTGAAAAGTATTCTTTGAAGATACATTACACTATCAACTAAGCCCAACATTTTGTCAAAGGGAGCTTACTCGTGGGAGACAGGGGAATGATATCTGAAAGATCATATTCTGTCTCCCTAAAAACAGGTTTCAGAGGCAACTACAAAAAGGTGGGTGAGTCCAAACACCAATCTGGGGGGAGGGTGTGAAAGGATTAAGAGTACCCCCATGGGACCCACTGGGGCTGTGACTATTTGGGCTGGGGAAGGTATAACTGCCAGTGAATTGGGGTGGGTTACTGATATGTCCCTTTAAGTATGGAGGATGCTGAGTTGTGCCTGCTCCATGGGATCTTTTCCTCTCCATAAAATGGGAGGAGCTACAGAGTCAGGGGAGAAGGGGAGAATAGAGGAGATCTGCCATGTAGTGCAGGCCATGTCGTGTGAGAAGGAGAGGATGAGCAAGAGGAGATAAGAGCTGAATCAATCCCCTAAAACAGATTGTTTAAGGACCATGTGGCTTATGTTTGGCTTCACAGAAGAACATCTAAAAAAAAGGCTGCATGGTCAGGTCCAAGCTGGGGTCAGGTGCTGAGGTGAACAATAGAAGTGCATATATAAGGATGGACCCTGGTAGCTGGACATGACTGGGGAGGATATGCCTCAGCAGGCGTCACCTCTATCATGAATGTGGCCTTGCCCTGAAGTGCAGATTGATCAAGGGGGTCCAGTGCCACTATTAAATTGTATTATCTTTGTAAAGCTTGTATAATCCTGTGAGCTGAGGGTGCAGTGCTGTATGTGCAGAGGTTCAGGGTAGTCCAGTAGGTGTCTAGGTATTCCTGAACCAGGAGGAGGAAAGAGGGCCTCCCAAAGGGAGGTGGATTGGAGATTCAGTGGCAAATAAGAGGGATGCAAGCAAGCAGCCACAGGTATCCTGTTCCCATGAGCATTCCCCTCTAGGTATCTGCATTATTGTCACCTTGGAGAGCTTACAATGTAGTTCTATGTCTGTGTATTACCCTATAAAATGCCTGTATATTTCACCGGTGTACGTCTGTGCTTATGCGTCATGTATTAACTTATTCTTTAAGTAATAAGTAAAGCCATTAAGGTGTCTATACTTCTAGTTTGCACATTCTTGTTACTTAGTACACATATGTGCTCTGCAGTTTTCTGGTTTCATTCAGAATCAAATTTCAAATCACACTACTCAGCATCAATATTATTTATGGACTGACTCAATCTACCCCTTCAACCTTGTCTCACTCTATCCCCCCTTCTGCTGCTCTGTCTTCTGTATGTAGCTGTCTACAATCTCACTACACTTATCAGCGTTCTCCTGTTTTTTACTCTTAATTGGGAATGACCTTCCTGTTCTCTGTCTACCACTGAGTCACTCCCCATCTTTAATCTCATCTGAAAAAACTCTCCTTTAACATCACATACAGCTGCTAATATTTCCCCAACCTCCAAAGTTAGGGGGAAATTAGTTAACCAGGAGTAGCACACTAAGCTGAAGCTTATTTCCAGGTGCAACCTGAGAGCACAAGAAAGTTTAGTGACTTGCTCAGGGTCACACAGTATTCACGTGAGGGCTGTGGGATTCAAACCCAGGTCTCCAGGTTTGCAGCTCAGAGACTAAACCTCTGCGCTGTACTGCCGCCTACTAAGTTATGCAAGCTGAGCTGTGAAATTTTATTTTTGCTTTGATTTCTCTCCCCCATCTCCTCTTGGCACCTTCTGTCAACTTCAGTGTCCTGGGATCTGCTCCTGCCCCTCCTTGGGCTAGCTCCTGTAACTTCTCATAGTGGAACCATCAAGGGAAAGTCAAAAGTGAAGGTATGGTGTAATACAAAAAACGTTTAGGAATATAGTATGAGATTTGTACTGAAATGCAAACAGGACTAAGAAGATGTAAATATTGTTAGACTGCAAAGAGCTACACTGAGAAAATAAGAACATGGGAGAGCATAGTTAGGGTATACAGGAATGCCCGGTATTACTAAGATGACTGAAACATTGTGGAATAGCTCTAATCTGTGTGACATCATCTTAAAAGGGTACAGACAGTTAGAAACCATATGTGCATAAAGCAGATAATAGATACTAAAATTATTTAGGGTACTTACCATGTACTCTTCTGTTCATTTTATATAGTATCCAGCTAGCAACCAAGTTAGTCTCCTAAGAAAACAATAACTAGTCTGAAATAGTTAAGTGAACTGTTGCTGAATAGCATGACTTGCACATGTGTTCATTTGTACCTGTGCTTCAACTTCAGTTATAGAACAAATGCTGAAATCTGATTGGTGGAGAGACGGGTGTCACTGATTATTTTATCCTAGCACATCCTTACAGGTGAAACTAGTGCCCACAAAACAGCCCATTTATGACCATAAAAATGCAAATGAATACATTTTATAATTGCTACAAGACACTTTAGGGCATATGTCCTTGCTATAATGCCAATTCAACCAGCAGGAATCTATCAATAAAATACCTTGCAAATGGCATCATCCTGCCAGGGTTTAAGGCCCAGGAGACAGAACTTTATGCTAATTTTGCAATTTAGAATACTAGTTCAAACTGTACACTGTGGTCACACTTCCTCTGCTGTTCTAGCATCAGATTTCATTCTCATCAGAGGAGAGCAACTGCAATGAAGTCAGCTCCAGTCTTATGGTCAAAAACTTTTAATTATTTTTACTATCTTTCATTTGGTTGAAGGCACTCAGCCTGTGGCCTCATGTCTCACAACACATCCAACATATGATGTCATCCCATCCTGACACATGTGCTGGCATGCCAATATTCTTCCATTCATCGATGGGGGAGTCACTGAAGGTTATGTGGCACAGAATTTCTACTCCACAATGGCTGTGATTTGAACAATCAAGGGTAGGGTGCAAGTCCCAGTCAAACTTTGAGACCACGTGTTTTTATTTATTTAGTTGTTTAGAACTTGTCGACTGGAACAGGTACACTGAGCCAAGACTCATTTCTGGATGTGGTCCATGAGAGAGGATTACAGAAAGAGTGAGTAATACAACAAAACATGATAGTACAGTAGCACAAGTAAAGAAATAAATTAGTTATATATAAAAAGTCAAAAGGGTAAATGCAATAGTAGGCAGTGTGGTATGGAATCATGCAGGTGTGGTTGCACATAACTGTACTCTAGTGGATGACCTTAATAGGCCATTTGTTTGAATTTAGCTCATAGATCATTCCCTTATATATTGTCCTACTTTCCCAGTGATAATGATAGGCCACGCATTAGTACTGCTTTCAAGAAAGAATGCTATTTAGTTAAAAGAGCATGGCATACTCCCTTTTTTTCTTTGTGTGCATGTATATACAGCAAACATCTGATTACAGTATAACAGCTTTCAGAGGTGTGTCACTGTTGGGTCCGATGCAGTTGAGATTGCAGTGGGCTCAACAGTGATAGGCCAATTATCAGCAAGGCTGATCATGACACCATTCTCTGCTTGTAAGGTGGAACTTTATGTAGTTGAAAGGAGCTGGCCACTGCAGTGAAAAAGCAGCTGGCTCATTTCATCTATGTGATGATGCCCAGCAAGTAGTTGAGTGACAACATTGTTAGCTTGTGCTTCATTTTCCTCCCCTTGTTCCAAAAACAAACCCACCTGCTGCCAAACAACCCAACTTCTCCTGATCACGTCCCAGTGCCCAGTTGTGTTTAGGGTCAAAGCCCCCAAAAGCCCATCTTGGACTTTGTGTGTGAGACCCCCATATCTGATCTGTGTCCTCCCTTGTGATACTGGTGTGCCCAATCCAAGGTGTCACCCTTGGTCCCTCTGGCTCCTTTCTTTTCCAATTAAAACCTGAAAAGCAGAAAACCAACCATAAATGTATTGTGTGGCCTTCCTGCCTCCCAACCCCCCACTCAGGACCCACCACCACACACTCCCTCACTCACCTGAAAAAATTCCAGTGCCAAAAAAACACTCTCCAAGGAAAACACATCCTTCTGCTTCAACATCAACTGGGAACTGAAGAAATTAGTTAGTAACAATCAATGTCTTTTCAATGCATTGTGAACTTTTACTCATAACTTTGTCATTTTTTAATATTTTTTTCACCAAATTTTCAATATGGCGTTTTTTTGGCCCTTTAAAAATGTCCTTTTTTTGGACCCCGGTTCATAAAAAATGTAGGTGCAATTCTTCAAATTTGGCCCAAAAGGTAGTTTTGCAGTCACTCTACAAAATCACCTTTCGGACAGGATTTGAAAGATTTCCTGTACCAGGTTCATGAAGTTGGATCATAAAAAGACTATGCTGAATAATCTGGGGTCAAGAATCTTAAATAAAAACACCAAAGTTATCAAGATATGTTGACCTTTTTTCAAAGTCCACTCATAACTTTAGCAATTTTTAATATTTTGACCCCAATTTTCAACATAGCAATTTTTTCACACCTCCTCATGAACCTGACAAGTGCCATTTTTTTTCAAATCATGACCAAAATGTGATTTCACACTTAATCTGTGAGATTGCCTTTTGGCAGGATTTGAAAAAAATTCACCTACCAAGTTCATGAAGTGGGGTCATAAAAAGGCTATGTTGAAAAGCTGGGGTCAAAATCTTAAAAAAACACTAAAGTTATGAAGATCTGTTGAAATTTTGTGATGTTCACTCATAACTTTAGTAATTTTCAATATTTTGACCCCAAATATTAAACATAACATTTTTTTCACACCACCTCATGCATAGGACAGGTGTCATTTTTAAAAACCTCTCTAAAGCTTTTTTTTCACACTTGTGGTGCAAAATTACATTTAAGGCAGTATTTATGACATCTGTCATGTTCAGAAGGTGGGGTCATAAAAAAACTATGCTAAAAATTTGGGGTCAAAGTGTAAAAAAAGTTATGAAGAAATGTTATGTGCATTTCCAACCAATTTCCCAGTGTGTACAGTAGCTGGCTCTGTTCCTGTGCTGGGAACTCAAGTTTGGGTATGAGCTCATGGAGCTGTCTGGGAAGCACAAGAATAGGGTCCAGCATGTTGTATGCCACCACTTTGAGCCTCATACCTCTCAACTGTCCCTGATTTTGCCGCAAAATTTTACTCTGTCCCTCCTAATATTTGTGCTTCTGTGGCTAAACAGTGGAAATTGTAAGCACAAAATAATGTCAAGCATTAAAGTTGCGGACGTGTTCTTCCTTAGAAAATGCATTTTGCCCTAAGCCCCATATTCTACCAGCTTTCTGGGTGGATATGTCTAATTTTGAAGATGTGTCCCTGATTTTGGTCCTTTGTCCCTGATTTTTTTAAGCCTTGTCCCTGATTTATGAGGCAGGAGGTTGAGAGGTATGCTGAGCCTGGGAGGGTATTGTGCTGTGTCGTGTCACACAGGTGACACCTTGTGACAGGCTGGGAGCCTTCTCTCACAAGGAGCTGATGTGAATGTCATGGCCAGACAGGGCCATGTACTGCACAAGGAGAAGTTTGTTGGTATGAAAGATAGGGCTTGAAATATCTCCACTATTCTGTTTATTCAATTTCTAACGGGACAATCATGAATGAGGATAGAGTTCATGATCATAGGAAGGGAAATTCATTAAAGGAAAAGCCTCTCAACCTATCTTCTGTATACTGGTGTAGTTTGTAGGCATGAACAATGATTCTCTCTCTCTCTTGCATCCCCCTAATTTAAATTAAATGAAGTTGCTTTACTCTGTTTTGCCGTGGTGTGAAAACCTGTTTTTCTCCATTGCAAATGTCATGATCCCACTCAAGCAAAGCATCATGGGAGATGATGATGCATTCATGCCCAAGCCAGCAGTTATGCTCTAAGACATTTCTTTTACATGTCTTGTGAAGTCCCTATATTCTGTAAAAGCATTTTTTTTCTACCTCAGATACACTTTAAACTACAGAAAACAGCAGGTCACTTACTATTCCTTGAAAAGTTTCACGGCCAGCATGAGACAAGAACATAGGGCTACAGAGGACAGCAACAGCACTGACAAATACAGCATAACTACTACTGTAGGCTTTAGCACTAAAACATTATAAAATACTAGGATGCCTTAAAGTCAGGTCATAACTTTTGCAATGGAGTCAAGCAGATTTTCACACCACAGATTTAAGCATCCTTATTTGCATTTAAATCCTAAAAAAATTAGGAGGGTGCAGTAGAGGCAATCATTGTTCATGCCTACAAACTACACAGGCAAATGGAATAAACAGCTGAGTGGACCTTCCCTTTAAAAAAAATGACACTAATGTAGGTAATTCCACTGTTATAACTCTTGTTATACATTTGTTAATTTTGCCTCTGTGCTGTCTATACCCAACAACTACACAGCAAATACATGCAAGCAAACATTTGACATTGACATTTGCTCATTATTTCTTATCTTGGGTTTTACTCCTTTGATCTGTATTCAGTCTGTCGGGGTGGGAACAAGTGTTATCTTATAATATGCTAGCTCTAGAAGTCATTGTACACTGAATGGGAAAGGAAAGGTGTTAGGTACTGTAGGTGAGGAAGGGTTACTGCCTGCTGGGGCACTGGACATTATGGCAGCAAAAAGTAGTTTCAGATATAAGTGTTTTATGACAAATACAATTCTATCCCATGTATTATGTTCGGATCTTTTATACTACTGATTGAAAAACATCAGTTGTGCCCGAATCACAATAAAAGAATAGTGCCTGTTTTTTATGGGGTGAAATGTGTTAAAATCATGAAGAAATTCATCATTATTCTTTATGTGATGAAATATAATTTGTTTAAATAAATTAGTCCTCTGCTGCAAAGGTAAAGGTATCTTACAGTGTATGTCAGTGTAGAGCATAATAATGTGTTTATTTATTTATTACAGTCCTGGAATTTGACATACTTTTGAGTCAGAGATGCATTTACAAAGATTCCACATCCAAAAGAAATCACAACAATTAGCTAAATACAACAATATAACAAAAACATGACAAGGATATAACAAAAAACAAAAAACAATCTGAGCAGTCATTATATGAGACTTTGTCAAATTTGACAACTAAGAACCAAAAATAGATACCAGGGTAAAAGCTAAGATAAAATTACAATAATGTATCAGTATGTGATAATAGGCGGTCAAGAATAATGTTGTCAAAGTCAATAGGTTAACATGTAGGGACAAATGACTTTGAGAAGCAGGAGGTTGATAGAATAACTAAAGATATGGACAATGCTGTAAAAATACTTAAATCCTTAAATGTGACACCTATTATTTCTGAGGTTTTACCCATCCCTAGAGCAAGCAAATATAGGACAAATAATATAAAATTGTACAATAACTGGCTTCGAAGATGGTGCCTCACAAATAATATCAAGTGTATTAACTCATGGGAAGTATTTGAGGGCAAGAATGACTTGTACTGCTATGATGGTTTGCATTTAAACAAAAAAGGTACAAGAATATTAGGGTGCATCATACATGACAGTATAAAAAATTACATACCAACAAAAAACTAAATTTTGGGGGGCAAAGGGAGACTAAAAATTAAAAAAAATATATATAAAACATTATGACAAACAAAAAAAATGGGCTAACCTTTCTTCTTATGAATGCAAGAAGTCTCCATTCTACAAAATTAGATGAGCTAGAGATATTGCTCCAAAGAGATAGTATAGATGTTGCTACCATAACTGAAACATGGTGGGGAGATAACTCTAGTTGGAATATGAACATAACTGGATATAATACCATTTATAGAAATAGACCTTTAAAAAGGGAGGAGGGATAGCTCCCTTTATAAAAAATAACATCAATTATAAGTCCATTAATGTACCAGACGGGGAAATAACTAATGAAATAATATGGATTGAAATAATTAGAGAGAAACACACTAAATTAGCAATGGAACTCTGGTATAGACCACCTAATAGTGATGCATCTGAGAATCAGGCAGTTTTGAATAACTTAGATACCAAAATTAAAAATTCAAACATTATACTACTAGGTGATTTTAACTTTCCGGGAATCGATTGGAAAAATGGTACAGCAAATAATAAATTGGAAAAATTATTTCTTGAGTTATGTGAATTACATGATCTAGTTCAACTTGTACATACCCCAACAAGAAAAAATAATATTCTTGACCTAGTAATAACTGATATTCCTGAACAAATTAGCAATATCAGAATCCAGAACCCCTTGCAAAACAGTGACCACTGTATAATAACTTTTAGAATAAAGACAACATTTGAACGCAATATTGGTATAACCACTTTTAAAAATTATGGTAGGGCAAAATTCGATTTGATAAATAAAGAATTAACAGCATGGAAATGGGACGCCAGTATTACATCTCCGAATGAGCTATAGTAACTACTAAAAAATAAGATTCTTGCCCTAGAACAAAAGTACGTCCCAGATAAAATAGGATATAATAATCGGGGTAAACTTCCAATGTGGGTCACTTCACTATATTACATTTGATAAAAAGAAAAAGGAGAGCATATAGAGCATCAATAAGATGTAACAATGTATATAACAGAAATAAATATAGGGAAATTCTAAAAAAATGCAAAGCTGCAATAAAAAAGGAAAAGGAAAAGAAGAAAGTTGAATTCAGGCTGGTTCACATTAAAGATGGTGGAAAAAGCTTTTATTCATATGTTAATAATAAAAAACAACCAACTAAAACTATTGGCCCATTAGTCATCAGCGATAATTAGGTTTGCCCTTAAAAGGCAGGCCAATTTGTCCTGGGACTCAGCCAGGATGTTGGCCGAGGGGGGCAGGAGAGGGGTGGGGAGGAGGGAGAAGCGGGGGCATGTCATGATGACATAGAGGAAGGGGAGGTGGTGCTCATTGGCCATTGGCCAAGGGGAGGGGCTAACAAGGGCCTGGGGAGGACTAAGGCAGGGGTACATAAGGCTATGCAACCCTGACTAGACCCCTCTTCTGTGGTAAGATTCTAAGATTTTCTTGTCATACAGCACATCATTGGACAGTGGAGGTAAGGACGACAGGGTCTAAGGCCTATTTATTTTCAGTACTGTTGAGCTTAATTGGGAAAGTCACTACAGAATTATTGAGGCAAGATAGTGCTTCGGTGGTATAGAGTTACAGTCACTGTGGTATTGTAGTAGAAATGATTTGGGAGCAGATGCCATATTTGTAGAAGCAAGGCAGCAGAGCAGGGGTAGGGCACGCAGGAATCGAGTAAGTTGCGAGTTTGTAATGCCCAGGGCTTGCGGTGGCTAAGTGAAACACAAGGGGTCTTTAATCCAGGAAGGGGCGGTAGCATTTAGGGGTAGGCGTTTGGCAAAATTTTGTTTTTTGGAGCCAGGGATAAGAGCAGCGTGGCCAGAGATGCCAGCGTGGCAAGGGGACAGCATGCTGAAGCCTGAATCAGCTGGGTGACTGGGGGAGGTGACAGCAGCAGGGTGCAGGTCGGGCTGAAATGTTTCAGGTGCATAGTTTGGTGGGGACTCATGGATACAAGCTGGTTCGGGAATGCAGCAGGCCATGGGTGAGTCTGCAGTTTAAACAGGGAGGACAAGCTGGCAGCCAGGGCGGAGGAAGGGGCCGGGAGATGCAGTCGGTCAGGGGAGCTCTGCGGTGAGTGGTTCTGGTTCAGAGAATGCTCCAGGAGGAAGAACGCCAGTGGTGTAAGGGGGAGACGGGCCACAGCACAAGCAGTGTGCAACGGGGCGAGTGACCACTGGCCGGGAGAAGGGAGAAAGGAAGAACATTTCAGCTGGTGCAAGCAGGGCGTGAGGACAGAGGATGGGGCCTTTTTTGCTGGAAATTGTTGCACATTGGCAATTGGAGGCCATAAGCCAGGGCCTGAGGATATCAGACGCTTCACCAGAGGCTGGGTGGGGGATGTGATACAGACTGGAGCAATGGTGGTGCAAGCAGGGCATGGGGACAGAGGATGGGGGCTTTTTTGCTGGGGGTACCCAGCAGGGATGGGGGAGCCGCAGTAGGGGAGGCAAGCAACCTCTGATGGCTGGAGGTAAAAGGGGACAAGGAGAGGGGAGGTGGGGGTATGCCCTTGGCCGCACTCCTGTTAAATTGGGGGTGGTGGAAGCCTGGAAGGCAGGCTATCCAGATGAGGCAGGGGTGGAGTTATTAAGGATGGGGTTTAGGAGTGGATTTCCGCTGGGTTTCAAGGGGAAGCGGGTGGGGAGGAAGGTGAAGAATTTGGTTTCAGTGAAAGGGAAGGAGGACATAGTAAGAAGGAAGATCCAAAAGGAGGTCAGAGCGGGCAAGGTTGAGGGGCTGATGCTGGAACCTCCATGCAACCATTTTAGGGTGTCCCCACTGGGCATAGTGCCTAAGAAACAAGAGGAGGAGTTTAGGCTCATACACCACCTGTCCTACCCAGATGTCAATTCAGTGAATGGGGAGATATGGGATGATTGGAAGGCAGAATCCAACACTTCCCTAGACTAAATGGTAGAATTAGTGAGGGCCATGGTGGGGCATGCCTGGCTAAGACGGACATAGAGTCTGCCTTCCAGTTGCTACCTGTTGACCCCACAGATTGGGACCTGCTAGGTGTTCAATTCGAGGGTGGACTATATTTTGACAAGATGATGCCCATGGGTTGCTCGGTGACATGCACCACATTTGATTCATTCAGCCCCTGGGTGCAGTGGGTTTTCGGAGCAAGGTACGGGCATAAGAGATTGGTCCACTATCTGGATGATTTCCTGTTGATAGGAGCCAGTCAGGAGGAGATACAGGCAATCTTGGGTGATTTCCAAGACATGTGTGACAGGATAGGGATCCCCTTGGCAGCAGGTAAGACAGAGGGACCGGCCCGCAAGTTAGAGTTCCTGGGGATTGAGTTGGACGCTGAGGGAGAGTGTTTCCATTTACTGGGGGATAAGGTAGCGAGACTGCCGGGGCTGCTTGCATTAGTAGGGGGGAGGAGGAGGGTGCCGCTGGTACAAGTATAGCAACTACTGGGGCACCTTAATTTCACCTGCAAAGCCATAAGCCCGGGAAGACTTTTCACGAGAAGGTTGGGCAGGGTCACAGGTAAGACAAGGCAGCCGCATCACTGGGTGGACATAAACAGGGGCATAAAAGAGGATCTTCAAGTGTGGGAAGAATTCCTGGAGTCCTACAATGGGGTAACCTTTTGGCAGGAGGAGTGGGCCTCCAACAGCGACGTGGAGTTATACATGGACGCTGCTGGCTGTTACGGTATGGGTGCCTATTTCAAGGGGGAGTGGATGTCGGAGGCATGGCTGGACAGAGGGCAGGAGCAGGGATTGATGAGGGACATCACATTTCTGGAAATATTCCCCATTTGGGTGGCAATGGAGACATGGGGAGTGCGCATGGGGGGAACAGGCTAGTATTCTGGTGTGACAACAAGAGTGTAGTGGAAGTGATCAACAGGCAGAGCGGGTGGATTGAGTCAGTGGGGTGGGTTCTACAATGCATGGTATTGCTGGGGCTGCAGTTAAACCTGTCTTTCAGGGCACAGCATATTGAGGGCATACGGAATGAAGTGGCTGACAGTCTCTCTCGGTTTCAGATGGAGCGATTCCGGGAGCTGGCCCCGGAAGCAGCGCCTACTCAGACCAGGGTATCGGAGTGGATGTGGGAGATTGGAGGGTGAGAGCCAGGGCACTATACAGAGATTCATAGCCAGCTAACACCCTGAAGGTCTACGAAGGGGCATGGGCCAGTTTCCAGGCTTTCAGAGCCCAGCAGGGATGGGATTCGGGTGACATAGTGAGGGAAGAGCAAGTCATACAGTACATGGTGTCGAAATGGGAGGAGGGTGTGGTGCCCTCTACCATGGGGGTCCAGCTAGCAGGGATTAGCTGGACGTGTCAGGACAGGGGATGGGAGGATGTTGCGTGCAGCTGTACCATCAAAAGGATTGCACTGGGATGGCAGAGAGAGCAGGGTATCAGGCTGGATGGGAGAAGACCCATCGTGGGGCCTCTCCTCGTGAGGATAGTGGGGGCACTGTGGCACGTTTGTACATCAGCAAGCAAGGCCTGCCTGTTCTGAGCTATATTTATGGTAATGGAAAAGGGGCTTTCAGGGTAAGTGAGATGGTGGCCCCCAGAAAATGGGTGGCGGCAGAGAGTCTCCAGAGGGAGAACGTGAGAATTGAGGACAAGAAGGTAGACATAGGTCTGCAGAGGTCTAAGACAGACCAGCAGAGAAGGGGCTGCAGGGTGATGATCCATAGGCAAGGTGGTGAAGGTGTTTGTGCAGTACAGGCCATGTGGGAGTATAGTAACAGGTGTGGTCTGGGGCCTGGAGCCTGGTTTAGGCATGGAAACGGGGAGCCAGTGACAAGGTTCCAGGTGGGGGCAGTACTAAAGAAGGCTGTGGAATTCATGGGGGAGAACCCGTACGAGTTTGCACCACACACTTTCAGGATTGGGGTGGCGTCAGAGGTGGCCGCAGCGGGGAAGGGGGAGAAGGAGGTCCAAAGGGTGGGCAGGTGGGCATCAAAATGTTATAAGAGATATGTATGGGCTTGACAACTGCTAACTGATGTCCCCCTTTTCTCTCCCCACAGTAGGCATGAAGAGACAGGTGTGGATTGTGGGCCACTCATTCATCTATTGGACAGAGAGGTTTGCAGCAGCCACAACACTAGGTACACAGCTGCACCCGGGAGCGGAACACACCAAGGTGGGTTGGAAGGGCATGAGAGGCATGAGGTGGGTGCAGCTGCTACCCCTGCTAGAGGAGCTGCAGGTGCGTTAGGCGATGCCAGATGATCTTATTATCCACCTGGGGGGGAACGACCTGGGATCAGTGCCATGGGGGTCCTTGCTGTGGGACATCCTGAGGGATCTAGAGAAAGTGAAGAGTCGGTGGCCACAGGAGGTCATAGGGTGGTCAGAAGTCACATCTAGGAGGTTATGGAGGGGGGAGAAAAAGGTCCAAAGGCAATAGAGGTGGCTAGGAAGCAGCTAAACAGGAAGTTGGCCAGGGCAGTAATAGAAATGGGAGGGGTTCACATCAGGTATAGGGATATATCGTTTGAACATGAGGCAATATACAGGTCGGACGGGGTCCACCTGACCGAATTCAGCATGGGCCTGTTCCTCCAGCCTTTCAGAGAATTGATATGCGATATTAATAAGAAAAGGCGGAGGGGTTGACCCACAAGAGGGGAGCCCCATCTTCCAATGCAAGCAGGAGATGGGTCAATGGAAGGGATCGCATGGGAAACAAGAGGGAAAAGGGGGGGCAGGTGCCATGGGCTGGGGAAAAAGGAACCCAGGAGCGGAAGTAACGGGGAGGGAGGAGGGATATAGAACTAGTGGATGGATCACTGTGTCCGTACCTAGCGGGGAAGAGTTGTCCGGGTAGGTGTGGTACCCGTGTTGGTGTTTGGAAGGGGGGACCCCAGATACCGGTGTCCAGACCCTGAGAAGAGAGGAGGACAAAGACCAAGAAAATGGAAGAAGAGCCACGAGGGGGAAGACAGGACTGCTAGGTCCTTGAAAGAGATGGGACTGTTATGTCCACTGTGTAAAGATTTGACTTTGTAAAGATATGGTGAATTATGTTGTAAATAAAAATTTAAGTCCTTTACTAAACACTGCCAACGAGCATCTAAAGCAAGAAGTGGTGGCCTCAATCATTCCTGAGTGGGGATCCAGGGACAATACTATTCAGTCCCCTTTAGAAATGGCTCAGAAATTCAATAAATTCTTTTGTTCAATGTTTACCCCTACTCTACATAAGGTTGACACGGAGGAGGAAACAAATAGAAATGACTATGACATACCTGAAATAACCAAACAAGAGATTAAAAATAAACTAGATACAATTAAAATTAACAAATCCCCAGGTCCCAATAATCTCCATCCATGTCTGTTAAAAGGGATAGCGTTCTGGGTGATTGATCCATTATACAAAATGTTTAATTTGTCCTTAACATCTGGGTTAATACCATGTGACTGGAAGAAGGCACTGATAATGCCAGTACCAAAAAAGGGCAGCAAGGATGAAATATCTAATTATAGGCCTATTAGCCTGACCAGTATTTTGGGAAAAGTATTTGAGAGTATCCTTAAAACTAGACTAGAAGATGATCTAGCAATAAAAAATCTTGTAGACCCCAACCAACATGGCTTTAAAAGAAAAAGATCTTGCCTACCTAGTAATCTAGTATTTTATGAGAGAGTAAGCCTCCTCTATGAAAAAGTACCCATGGATATAGTGTACTTGGACTTGTGTAAGGCATTTGACAAAGTGCCACATCATACCCTGATAAACAAAATGAAAACATTTGGGATACACTCAATGTTAATTGGGTGAAAGAGTGGTTAAGTAATCGTACACAAGTAGTATGTATAAGAGGATACACTTCTTCTACAGGTACAGTTACTAGTGGGGCACCACTGGGATCTGTTCTGGGACCCATTCCTTTTAATATCTTTGTGTCAGATATGACAGTTAACCTTAAGAATATGGCTATAAAATTTGCTGATGACACGAAGATTGCAGCCAAAGTGAGTTCACCAGAAGAAATAGTAGACTTTATTAATGATCTTCAGAAACTGGAATACTGGGCAAATCAAAATGATATGGACTTCAACACCAATAAATGTGTAATAATGCAATTGGGGGACAATGATCCTAATATGCAGTATTAGTTAAATGGTTCAGAACTAATAACAGTAAAAGAGGAGAAAGATCTCAGAGTAAATATTAATGCAGATCTTACCTTTACTTCACATTGTAAATATATTAAGAACAAAGCAAATAAAATAATAGGCTGTATTAAAAGATCATTTGTTTCAAGAAATAGAGGATGCTTTATTCCACTATATAGAGCATATGTGCATCCTCATTTGGACTATTGCTCTCCATTGTGGAGCCCCTATTTAAGACATGACATAAATGCATTGGAGGGGGTGCAACGTAGGATCACTAAATTGATAGACGGTTTGCACGATAAAGATTATGAGGAACGACTTAGTGAGCTGGATCTGTACACACTGGAGATGAGAAGATTAAGGGGGAACCTACTCCTGATGTTTAATATAATTAAAGATAATGAGCTTATGGCACAATTGGGAATGACATTCAATAGGAGAGAATGTAATCTTGGAAGCCATCGATTCCAACTATCCTTAACATTTCCCAAATTAGATATCAGACATTCATTTTTCACCCAGAGAATTATATCTAAATAGAATGGATTACCTAAAAACCTGTTGGATACAGAAAGTGTAGATACCTTTAAGGCTAACCTGGACAAATTTTTATTGAAAAAGGTATAAAAAGACCCAGATTCTGGGGATGCACTTATATGGGTAACAACCTTCTGTGAATCTATTACTCTTAGTATGTAATCTTAGTATGTAACATGGGTCAGCTATGACAAATAAAAAAAGCAGTGAAAAAGGGGAAAGAGGGAGGAGGGGGAATAGGTGGAAATCAGGATTCAGGAACTACAGAGTGAAGTGAAGTAGAGAGGAAACACAACAAGAGAGAGGTACCTATGGGGAGTGCAGGGGGAGGTGGGGAGAGTGGCAGCTGTTTAGCCAAGAAATTAGAGGATACATGAGGGTGAAGTAGCTTATGTTGGGCAATCTCAGCGGTTGAGAGAAAGAAGGTACTGTCTGAGGTTGCATTTAAACTGCACTAACTTGGAGGCAGTTTGTACATCAAGAGGGAGATCAGATAGCTAGGTGGGAGCTCTGTAGAGAAGGGCCTACTGCACTTGATTAGTCCAACAGAATGGGACCTGATAGGTAGGCCTAGTTGCGCTTCTTGTCCCTCTAGGATTGGTTACTGGGGTAAGGAGGTGTTGTGTGGTTGGAGGGGTTAGACCCAGACAGATCTTCTTACCTAGCAAGCAGGTCTGGTACATGATCCTACCACTAAGATTCAGCCAGCAGGTTTGGGTATACAGATCACAGGTGTGGGTGTAACTGTGAGCCCCAGAAACTAATCGGTAGGCCTTATTGAGGGCAACCTTAATACATTTAAGTGAAGTGTCAGTAGCTGCTACATAAATGACTAGCCCCTAGTCTATAAGAGACAGGACAGAACAGCAAGATGGAGTGCATCAGGGGTAAGGCAGTAATGGTGTCTGTAGAGGAGCACACTCGCCTCTGAGGCCGGGAGATCAGAGGGCTGTGGGTTCAGTTCCCACATCTGGCACTTGGGTTAATATCCCAGTACTGACACTGTAGTGCAGCATGAGAGGGGTGCTGCACTTCTGAGGTGCCATCTTTTGGATGAGATGTTAAACCGAGGTCCCATCTTCCTGGATTGGTGGTAGTTCAGGTGGATGTTAAAGATCCCATGGCACTTATCGAAAAGAGTAGGTGAATTTCCCTGGTGTCCTGGCCAAATTTCCCTCATTCACCAAAAATACCACCAACAGCTTAATCTGATTCAAGGTCAGTTGGTATTCATCTGTATCCCCCTCTCCCTGGGTCGTGCCTGAAAATAGGCAGGATTTGTCTAGTGCACTTACCCGGTCAACAAAAACTAAATAAATAAATTCTAGTATTAACAGCTTTAGAAATTATGTTTATATGGTCATTCAAAGGATATGGTGCTGTCAAGTGTAATGCCTAGGTACCTGAAGTTGCGTACTTGCTCCAGAGGATCATGAGAGTTGTTAAGGATGGTGAGTTGAGCTGACTTATGCTTGTGACAATTTGCAAATAACATCACCTTTGTCTTATTATAGTTCAGGATTAACTTGTGTTCTCTAAGCCAGGACTCGATGGAGCAAAGCTGTGCTGCAACTCTCTAGTAAGGAGGGAGGGGTCTGGCTGGCTCATGAATAAGCCATCATCCGCGTAGAGGAGGAGTTGACTGGGGCAGGCCTGAGGGAGGGAACTGAAGAAGAGACTTAAAAGAAGGGGGCCAAGAATCTAACCTTGGGGTACACCAGACAGCACTGGATGGGAGGTGGAGAGGGTATCCCCAATTTTTAACCATTGCATTCTGCCAGCAAGGTAGTTTTGAAACCAGAAAATAACTGCATGTGAAAGACCAAAGATGGTGAGAGACTCAATAAGTAGGGAATGGTTAACCGTGTCAAATGCTTTAGTTAGGTCAATGTAGAAGGACCCATCTAGGTGGCCATGGTCGAGTGCTCTGTGTATAAATGGTATATATTCAAGAAGTGCAGTAGTGGTGCTATGATTTTTTTCCAAACCCATGTTGCTGCAGACATTGAGTGTTATATTTGGATAGTTAATCAGAGAACTGATTGGAAACAATACATTCAAGTGCTTTGGTGGGGGGAGTATAGAGATGGAATGGTAGTTAGAGTGCAAGGTCTTGTCTCCACTCTTGTAGACAGGGGTAACTATGACTGCCTTCCACAAGAGAGGGAATTGACCTAGACAGAGGGACAGATTGAAAATCTTGGTGAGGGGTAACAGTACAGCATCAAGGGCAAGGCGGAGAAGTTTTAGATCAAGGGACTCCCTGCTGTAGCACGATCTGTTAAGGACCCGGAAGAGGTACTTCTTTGTCTTTTTGGCCGAGACTGTCTTAAAGTAGAAGGGGGGGAGTTGAGAGTGATCATAACTCTAGGAGAGCTGTTAGGGGTTACAGGTGTAATGGGGGCATTAGAGAAGAAGTCAGCGGGAAGGACTCCACTCAGGACTGAGAAGGCATTAACATAGATGTCAGCAATTTGTTGTGGATCCTGGGTGGAAACCCCACTGATGTTGATAAGTGAGGGTGGAGTTTTGTTGGGCTTTCCTTTCAGTTCCTTGATGTTCACTCAAAAATTTCTACTGTTACCCCATGTGTCAGTAAACACAGTTTTGTAACAATCAAATTTAGCAAGGCGAATTGTACGAGTGCAGTTGTTTCCTAGCCACCTTGTACTTCTCCCAGTCAGAGGGGTTCCCAGTGGCATGGGCTTTATGCCAGAGATTATTTCAAGCAGCCATCTGATTAACGAGAGAGAGGCAGAGATCCAGGGGTTACAGGCACCTTTGAATTTCCTTGAGGGGGCAAAGATATCATAAGCTTAATTGAAAGTGGTGATAAAGTATTCTAGTGTAGAGTCAGCATTAACAGACAAAAAATAGACTACTTCCTAAGCTTGATTCTCTGCAGGCCCTCGCAATCCAACATACTCATGATGTGCTGGCAGTTGTTGAAACCTGGCTCACCCCCTCAGGTCCCTGACCAGGCAATCACCATCCCGGGCTACAACATCTTCAGGCTCGATTGTAAAACAAAAAGAGGTGGAGGTTGTGCATTGTACCTGAAAGACACGTTCATGGGCCATCAATTACAGCTTGCCCCCATGACCTCCCCTGCACAGATTCTCCCCATCAAAATTCTACTAGGTGCTCACGATAAGGTGCTTACAGTTGTTACTGTATATATTCCTCCCAAGGAACAAGGACTAGGTCTCACCGCTGTTCTGGACCTTGTCAGGTCGCAACCACCTGACTCCGAAGCCATCCCGCTTGGGGACTTCAATATAAATTTGGCTCTCAGCTGAGGAGGGTGCTCTTAAGGACTCCATCCTATCGGCAAACCTAACCCAGATCCTGGACTTCCCTACTAGACAAAACTATAAAACAGGTACCAGCACTCTACTGGATTGGATCCTGACCAGCCACCCCTCATGAATCTCAAACTCCTCTGTCTTTCCTGACTCTCTCAGTGACAACTCCCCCATCAGCTGTACCTGGTCCAATAAATTCTACAAACCACCTCCCAAAATCATCCATAGTAGAATTCTCCAGTGTGGTCAGTTAACCCACCTCAAATCCTACCTTCTCCATCAGGACTGGTCTCCAATCTTCCTGGCGACTGACACAAACTTTGCACTGGATGAATTCATCCACATCTTTAACAAAGCCTGTGACCTATTTGCTCCTATCAAGAAGTGCAAAGTTAAAACTCTATGTAACCCTTGGCTAACAGGTGACCTCCTAAAAATGCTAAAATCCAGGGACCAGTTATGGGCTTTGGCTAGATCCACCTCGAAACCAGTCGACATCCAAAATTATAAGCAGGCACGTAATAACTGCACTAAAACCTTTCGGACACAGAAATCTGACTACTACAGAAAAGTTCTCACTGACACCTGGGGAAATGGGAGAGATTTATGGCACAACCTAAAAGAAATCACTGGGAAACAACCCAAACCTATGCCGGCTATGCTCAAGATTAATGGAAATACCACGCTTGACCCTAAAATCATTGCTGATACTTTCAACACCACTTTCATGGATCCCAGTAGCATTCTTCCCCCCTAATTCTTCAGTGATGATGAGGCCTCCGAAATCCCTAACTCCATGCCTCTCAACAGTCACCCTCCTTTCCACTTTAAAGTAGTAAACAGGAATGATGTCCGAAAGTACGTCACAAAAGCCATAAGCAAATCAAGATCTAGCAATGATACTCTTGACCTCAAGCTTCTGTCCCTCACCTTAGAAGAGGTACTGGGACCTCTCACCAGGATTTTTAATCTCTCCCTTACACTCAGCCAGTTCCGAGAAAAATGGAAGTTAGCCACTGTTACCCCTATCCACAAAAGTGGTGACAAGACTGCCCACGGGAACTACCATCCTATCTCAATCCTGCCTCCCCTTTCAAAGGCCCTGGAACGCATAGTATCGGACCAGCTCACTAAATATCTGGACAAATATAACATCCTTTGCATGCAACAATGTGGCTTCAGGAAAGGCCACAGCACTGTGCCAGCACTACTTGAAGTCACCGGGGCAACTCACTGGTGCTATTTACATTGACTTAACCAAAGCCTTCGATACTGTCCACCACCTCCTTCTACTTGCCCAACAACATAAAGCTGGGCTCTCCCCAGATTCTATTACATGGTTCAAAAGTAACCTTGAGAACAGGTCACAATGTGTAAAAATCACAGAAGTGCTCTCTGATGCCAAACCTTTGCGCTCTGGTGTCCCACAGGGATCCATTCTGGGACCACTCCTTTTCAGTCTGTTTCTCAACACCTTACCGGATGCCTGCCCTGAACCACTTATACTCTACGTCAATGATGGAATAATCCTTGCCACACACCATGACCCTTACCAGCTGCAAGAAAAACTCCAGCATTGTTTCTCCACTGTTGAGAATTGGTTCATTCAGCATAAACTGATTCTTAACCAGAAAAAAACTAAGGCCATGATTTTCAGTAGTTCCCACAATAAACATAAGCACCACCACCTATCCATTAACACTAGTCACGATGGCCCACTGGAGCAGGTCCAAACTTTTAAATACCTTAAGATCACACTCGACTCTCACCTCTCATACAATGACCACATTAATAACATCGCCAAAACTGTCAGTGCCAGACTAGGCCTGCTGTTCCGACACAGGCGTCACCTTACCCCCGAAGCCCTGGCAGTTGCCGTTCAGTGCTCCATCATTGTCACCATCGACTATGGCCTCATCATATACAGCTCTGCTACTGTCACTGCGCTCAAACAAGTAACCACCTCCCTCTACAAGGCTTGTCGGCTCATTACTGGTGCCCAACGCCTTACACACACTTGTGACCTCTACTCCCAAACCAACTGGCTGCAACTCGACAAACGTATAAAATACCAAACCTGCATATTCACAAAGAAAATTCTGATGGGTCTTGCCCCCCCCCCAGAATCTCTACTTTCCTACAACAAAATAATTGCTGCAGAACCACTAGGGGATCCAAATCACTGAAGCTTCAAATCCCTCGCTGTCGCACGACCCAAGGTCAAAGAGCTTTTTCTTACCGGGCCACCAGCTGGCTAAATGGTCTCCCCAATGACATCACCAATGTCTCAACGCTCGGGGCCTTTAAAACCAGGCTCCGCCACTCACTGGCTGCCTCTAGCACCTGTGACTGCTATCTCTAACTGTACCACCCTTCTTCTGGACTCCCTAGACCATAAACATATCCTTTTCTCGCTGCTCCTTGGCACTAGCATTCACTGGTGACATCAGCATCCTAGCACTTACCCCCACTGCCCTGTCCAACCCTGGCACTTCATGTCCTCTGACAATGCCTCCTAGCTGCAGCCCCTCCCTCCGTCTTTTTCCCCCTCCCTCCCTTTATCCCACTACTTCTGCCTTCCTTTCCACCTGTTCCTCCTCCACCTACCTCCCTCCCTTTACACCCTTCCTCTACCATTCCCCTGCCTTTCTGATGCCTATTTACTCCTCCCCTTCTATTTCTTCCTCCTTATCCCCTCCACCTCTATAATGCCCCTGCTAGCAATAGTTATTGTTTAGAACTATGTTGTGTAAAATATTTGTTACAAACTGTTATGTATTGTCTTGTTGTAATCCTTGATGTGGAACCTTTGTAAAAGAGCCCTGGCTCAAAGATATTTGTAATCCTAGACCTGAATAAATAAAAAATAAATAAAATAAAATAGGCATCCAGTCACACTGCTGAAGGTAACATAAGAACTGCTGCAGCTGCCCTTTTTTCAAGACACGCTGGTAAATTGCCTTGGGGGGAGTTTAGGGGCCTTGTTAGACCAGAAGCTGATAACTGGGGAGTGGTCACTGACCCAGTCAGATAAGACCTTAGTGCCCATAAACCTTTCAGGATGGTTGGTAAGAAGTAGGTCTAATTGAGTGCTGTTGCCTGTTCTATAGTTGTGCCTGGTAATGGAAAGAACCAATTGGCGAGTGAATATTTGAAAGGGTCAGCTTCAGGGGCAAGCCAGTTTACATTAAAGTCACCAAGAGCTGCTATTTCAGAGAGATTTGCAAGGCTAGAAATGTAGTCAAGTATAAGACTAAAGCCTGTGCAAGTATCCTTTGTGGGGATATATACAGAGAGAACAGTGAGCGACTTACCACTGGTGCCATTGGCAATTTTCACTGCAAGTGCCTGGGCATTGTTATTAAATGCAGTTGTTGGCAGGACTTGAACCTGTAGTGAGTCTGATAAGTAAATAGCACCCCCCCTCCACCCTTTCCCAGTCTCTTCTCTAAATAGGGTGTACAGTAGCCATCAAGGGCAAAAGCAGTGTATGGCATTTTGGGGGAGAGCCATGTTTCGACCACTACAAGGACATCAGGTTTGTGTTGAAGGACCCATGTCTGGAGGAGGTGAAGTTTGGGCAGAAGACTACTGATGTTGATTGACACTAGCTTAATGCTGCCCTGTTTGCACATGCTTCCAAGTGGTTGCTGTACAGGATCAGCATTATGGTAACTATTGCCGGAGAGTAGCAATAGAAGTCGGACATGATGAATTATTAAGTTCCTGAACAGCTTAGAATGAATAGGTAATATACTTTTTGAGGGTTTACAAGAGATGGCAAGGGGTGGCTGTGAGACAAAGAGTGGTATAGGAGGGAGGGTAAGTGTGTTGAAATGGTTAGAAGTGTGGTAGGCCAAGATGGGGGGTGGGGCAAGGAGAGTGGGATGGTGAACCACATACTGTGCCGGTAACTTGAGGTGTGCTAATTAAAAGTAGAAAAATAGGGAAGGGTGTGGATATGCTATCAGCTAGATCAAAAGGGAATGTGAGCAATATAATGAATACAAGTGTTATTCAAAATAATAAGTGTCCCATGATAACGTAGGCTAGGGAGACCAGATGTCAGCGAGGGGGTGGATAGTGACAGATGAATTAAGTTCAGTTGATGACAAAGGGGGATGGGGAGAGTGGAGATTGTCCTTAGAAATGAGGAGCAAGCAATAAATATAAGGCAGAGAAATAAAGCTGGAAAAATTGTACCCCACAGATAGCACAGTGGTTAGGGTACCTGTCTTTGGGGAACAAGGTCAGGGATTTGAATCCCAGGAGAAGGCAATGGGAGGGATAGGAAAAAGACAGTAGGATGATAGGGTAGAGTGACAGAGTAGAGGTTATTGGCTGGGGGGCTTTGAAAACTGGGGTCAAAGGAATATGAGGAAAAATACTGGCACTGGGTTCAAAAGAGTGCTGACAAGAATAGCGTCGGCTAGGAACATGCTGTAATAATGGCACTGATTTTTCTTATTTGGGGAGCTCTGCCCCACCCACACACCCAGACTTAAGGATTCCCACTCCGAGGGGGGGAGGGATCACAGGGCAAGCTAAATTTCTGGGGCTGTGGATATTCCCAAGGCCCCTAGAATTCTGCGGCCGCAGAATTTTGCACAGAACTTGCAATCTACCGCAGAATTCACTCTTCTTGTTGATTTTTTATTAATATTTCTGTTTTTCCATAGAATCTGGTTCCCTCCCCCTCTTGTTATATCCTAAACCCCCTATATGCTCAGAATGTGTTGTTATTATTGTTATAACATCATACATTAGCTAATGAAATGGCTGCAATCTGCAACAGAAATGAACAGTCACTTATCTACCACAGCTCCCACTGCCAGAGACGGTGGCACTGCACATCAGGCATGGTGATATTTTCTCAACCTGCACTACAGCCTAATACAATTTTCAGTCTTACATTATTGCACTAGGGCCAGCTTAAACAAAACCTTGTCAATAGCACAGACCTGTGAAGCCCATACCTCACTTTGTACAAACCTGTTTGTGCCTTTAAGGTATAGAGATGCCATCTGAAATGAATAACTGGTAAAATGAATTTAACTGTCATTTTAAAGAAAAATAAAGTAATTCTGCCCAGAAAAGTGGAATATAATAATGTGTAGACCTGTTGAAAGAAATAAATAATTGCACTGTACGCATTTTTGCAAGGGTTATTGATTACATATTGTCACTGGTTGATAGAATCACCTAAAAGTTATGGAGAAATGTTGTGTGCAGGGACAGCTGTTGGGCCAGAGGGTAGCACACTGTGTTTCTGTGCCGGCAACTCAGGTTCAGAGATTAGCTCTGGGAGATGGCTGGGCAGCACAAGGATTGGTAGAACACATCATTGCTCGGAGCCTGGGAAGGTATGGCACAGTGTTCTGTCACATGGTGGACACATTGTGCTGGTCTGGAGAGCTCTATCTCACAATCAGTTCACATGCATGTCATGGCCTGATGGTGTTATGCAGTGTGTCAGGGAAAGCAGGTTGACATCAAAAATGAGTTTTGCGATAACTCCTCTATTCCATTTCTAATGGGACCTGTATGAATGAGGATGCAAGTTCATGGAAATTAAAAATGTATATATATATATACACACACACACACACACACACGTGTGTATGTATGTTACAGATTGCATATAAATATGTAAGTGATACCCAGTGGGAACTTCATGAGTGGTGTAGAAAGCACATACAAATATAGAAGTGATAGACAGTGGAAACCTCATTAGTGGGATAGATAGCATGCATATAGAAATACCTTATTTATCACATAAGATCCCCTCTGCATATGTCATTTATGCAACAGGCTAGGACCTTAAGGGAAAGACATTTGTTTTGCTTTTTTAGGCATAAAATTATTTTTATAAGTCTGTTATTTTTTGTACTAGTGTTACTGTGCTTTCCACCATCCTGATTACTATAAAAACTGCCATGAAAGTGAAGTCAGGATGACAAGCTCTCACTGTGATGTGGTAGTTTGTTAGTGCCACAGAACTTCCGAAGAAATTACAAACCACCACCTCAGAAGTTCTGCGGCAAATGATAGTCTTGCCGCAGAACTTGGTCCCACTGTGCCACAGCCACTTGTAAGAAAAAAAAAAAGTCCCGAGATATGCTAAAAGGTTGGAGACCCCGATTAAAATGTTGGTCTCCACTGCTGCTGGCTGAACTGCTTGATACCCCAGCCCTCCACACCATGGGAGCAGTTCAGCCAGCATCCTGGATGCTGTTGCCCTTGTGTGTAATCGGCACCACGGACAGCAACCAGGGGAGTGCATAGCAAGCGCTGTAAAACCCTACTCGCTGTCCATGTGAACGCTTACCAGACTAGCACCGTGTGATGCAGTGCTATTCTGGTAGCACTCACTTGACCAGGTACCAAAAATTCCAGGGAGAAGAGAGAAAAGAGTGCACAAGAGTGACTCCTCTATATGCAGAGCTGAGTTGTGTAAAAGCTGGATGTGTCAGGGCTACAGTACACCACTATTCAATTTATATGTGACCCAGGCATATATATAAAAAATTTGAATTTATATAGCACTTACATAAACATTGTATCCCAAAGGGCTTTACAAGCAATGATAGACTGGTAGTAAATAGACTGTCAATGCTCAGTTGCAGCCTTTACATACTGATTTTATAGGAAGGAAAGTGTTTGCCAGGACACAGAAAATCCCCACTTCTTGCATGCAGTGGGAAGAGCCTTTGTTTTCCTTTCTCACTTATGGTAGTCTAATATTAGGACTATTTCCAGATGGGTGCAACAACTATCATAAGAGCATTTTGTACCTTCTGCCTGTGTAAAATATTAAATTTGGCAAGTTCGATGTCTGTATGTAATATAGCAGAAAGTTGCTTCTCAAGATGATTTGACAGAAATGGCTTTGATTGCATTAAAGCAGCAGGACAACACAAACAGGCAAAATACACTTGACCTTGCCTTCTTTTCACTATAGAAAATTCCATGCATCCTAAAATTTTATTTGGTGATAAGATTTTCTGCTCCACCAAAACTTGTGCATTTTGAAAATGTTTTAATTACTTTTTTTCACAAGAAAAAAAAAACACCACAACATTGGACTTAGAAATAGCATTGTAGGCCTGACAAAGGTTATGTTTGGGGGAAAAAAACATATGGTGTGTAGCATGGGAGCTACTTTGTGAAGTATTTGAAAAATGTGGTAATTTGTTTTACTATTTGTAGGTAAAACTAGCTTTGTGGATTTGCACTGCTGCTTTAAGTAATATTTGCAGAATGGAATATCTCAAGCTTTCATGTAATACTCTTTGATTTCTAGGGAGGATGGATTGCCCACATGTCTTAAGGGTTGGACTAGCCTGGACATTGTTGTTTATCTTTTAATGTTAGAAATTTGTACAAATACAGGAAGGTTATTGATTTCTATGCTGACAACACGTTTCACATACGTTTACTTAAATTGCAAGGTTTGCAATGTTGAGTTTATTTTTTAAAATAAAAATGTCCCTACTCTTCTGAAAAATGCCTTGGGTTGTTTATCTTCCACCTGGATGTTCATCAGGACAGCATCAGAGACGGGTAGAAGGAACCTCATGTAAACATCTTATATGAAGGACAGCCCATCCCAACAGTACAGTATCCACTTACTACTTGGTTGCTAGCATTCATGGTATGAGACCATGTCCTGCTGTAGAACAACACTCATCACCATTTGTCCCAGAGGCCAATGAGCTACCAGCTGAGCCATGCTGATACCTACAGTAGGATCTGGTTGGCTATGAGTGTCAAGATCAAATAAAATTAAGTGGTAGCCAGTCCTTTTCTACAAATTCTGGTGTAAACACTTAAGCCTTATTCCCAGTGTCAGTTTATACAGGCAGAGATTCTCCAGCCTGTCTTCCTTCACAGATGGTCAGTCTATTAGAGCACTTATTTAATACTGCATATAAGATTGATAACAAATTCCAGTGGCATGATTGAGAGCAAATTCCTGTCAGGGATCCAGCACATCACATCCTACTGCATTCCATAAACATATGCACTAACCACTGAGCTATTTGTTTTAGCATGGGTGACATCTGCTAGATGGGCTGATATTCTAATAGGCAGCTTTAGGGCTATGAATAATTCAGTAGTCATATATAGTTAATTGCATGTGTAAGTCCAAAATTATATTACATTACAAGCTAAATGTATTCACTCCTAAATATAAACTAATTACCTCAAGTTTCTACTCAGCGAATAATGTACAAAAATTATATTTGGTTGTAAGAGTAACCAAGAATAGGCCAAAGAAAATGAAACATGTCACTTAGTGCATTCACTAACTCCTAAAGTGTGACTTGCTGTTTCTCAAAGGAAAATAAACCTGACAGTAATTCAGACAATTCTAAATACTGAGCACTAAACTGGCACACCTCCATTTATTTTGCTATTTATTCAGTGATTCCTATAACATAATTGTCTTGCTTCTAAAAAAAGAAATTGCAACCAAGAATTCAGCAAATGACTGTCATTTTTTCATTTACCTTTTACTGAACTTCCAAATGGTATTTAGAAACATAGAAACATAGAATTTGATGGCACATAAGGACCATTTGGCCCACCCAGTCTGCCCATTTCCCTACCTAATGGATAAGCTGCAGATCCTAGTTAACCAGCAGCCTACTTCTTCCTACCCCCGGCCCCTAGAATTGCCTTATGACTGTCCCATGCATGCTTGAATTCCACCACTGTTTTTGACTCCACAACCTCCTCCGGAAGGCAGTTCCATGCATCCACAACCCTCTCTGTGAAAAAATACTTCCTTAAATTACCTCTGAGCTGCCCCCCTCTATCTTCAAATTGTGCCCCCTTGTTCTTGCACACCTCTTTTTTTGAAAGATGCTACCCTCTTGGACTTTGTTGATTCCCTTGAGGTACTTGAAAGTTTCTATCATGCCCTCCTTCTCCCTCCTTTCTTCGAGGCTATACATATTAAGCTCCTTAAGTCTCTCTTTACATGTCTTCCGGTGCAGACCCTGCACCATTTTAGTTGCCCTCCTCTGGACAGCTTCCATCCTGTCTATGTCTTTGCGGAGATTGGGTCTCCAGAACTGCACGCAGTACTCCAGATGGGGTCTCATCAGCTGTCTGTACAGAGGGATAATAACTTCCTGCTTTCTACTGGTGATGCCTCTCCCTGTGCATTTAGGTCTTAAAACTAATCTTTTTTCTTTAAAGAATGTTTTGGTTTGCCAAAAAGGTGTCACACCAAGAACTGCATAGACACTGAAAACAGTTATTAATTTGATTGTTTTTAAACTATTGAATATTGTGTTTAAAAAAAATAATAAACATTATTGAGGAAAATCCTTTTTTATGTTTTTACAGCTGCACACAGAAACAGTTATGCTGATGTATTGTGAACAACGGAGGAGAGACTATAGGGGTTCTGGAAGGGCATGACTACTGGATACTGAACACATCATATAATGTTGCTCCGCACAGTGGAGTTGAAGCATGCAATGACTGTGCATGAATCAGTGCACTTCCTCTCTCCCTCTCTCTCTCTCTCTCTCTCTTTCTCTCTCTCTCTCTCTATCCCCCTTCCCCCATGAAAAGAAAACTTCCATGCCCTGATCTCTCTAACTCTATGTGCTTCCCTCTCCCACCCTTGGATACTAACCCTCTCTCATGCCCTTCAGTCTCTGGTTTCCATAAGCAACTCCCAGTGTTGCCACTGGCCATGGCAGCTCATCTGATGTCCACTGAGCCAAGCAGGTTCTTTCTTTGACAGCCCAGTAAAACTTTGGAAGCAAGTCTGGAATGAGTCGTTTAACCAACAAAACTGTGGAAGCAAGTAACCCCACCCCCATCAACTGGATGTCTCTAAAACTTTCTCTCTCCACCTCAAAAAAAAACAAAAAACAATCTCCTCTTCCCTGATTCTCCCTCCCTCTGTGTATTTCCCTCCCTCACTCTACTGTTACCAGCCCTATCTCATGATCCCACCATATTTGGTTTCTGTAAGCAGCTCTCAGTGTTGCCACCAGTGATGTTGGCTCATTCATTTTCCATTGAGCTGAGTGGGCTGTTTCTGTCACAGTCCTTGGCAGCTCAGCAAAACTTTGGAAGCAAGTCTGGAGTGAGCCATTAAGCCAGCAAAACCTTAGAAGCATATACCACCCCCCCCCAAACTGGACATCTCCCTAAAAGAAAAATAGAAGAGAAATGCTGGTTTTAAAGTGAGCAGTTAACTCTTTTCTGCCTCATGCACCCACCCCCACCTATGCTGGCCCTGGGTTTCCATTACCAGCTCCCAGTGTCAACACCCATGGCAACTCCTTTGATGTCAACTGAAGTGAGCAATCTCTTTCTTTTATACTCTATGGCTCCAGCCAAACTTTGGTAACAAGAAATAACCCCCAACTAGACATGTTCATAAAAAAAAAAAAAAGGGGGCGTGGCCAACCACAGACTGAGATGGCTGCTTAATCACTGAACTCTCCATGACTGGAGACAAATCTGATGGAATCCGGCAACTGGGTCACCCTCTACGCTATCTAGTTTGCATTAAAATACAGCGGATTCTCTCCGGCATGTTTCTGTGCAACGGTTTTTCTCATCGCGAGTGCCTGTACCACCAGTAATGCGTTTGCTGAACCTCGGGAGCCTGGTCGGGATCTTAGCCTCTGTTTCACAAATGACAGGGGATAACTCCTGCACAGAACAAATGTTTGCTCAGCTAATGACCCAGATGACCCAACTTACCTCGGCAGTTCATGCAACTAACCAGGCACTCCAAAACATCAAAGTCTGCATATTTCATACCGAGCAGATTGCAGCAATACAGTACGTCTCAGCTACTCTTCAGGAGCAGGCCAAACTCATCCACCAGCTTCAGGACAAGGTCAATGACCTTGAAAATCAAAGCTGTCATAATAATTTTAGATTCGTGGGTTTCCCTGAGGGGGCTGAGCAAGGCAATGCAGTCTACTTTTTGCAACTGACACTCCCTCTCCTCCTGGGCCTGCCAGAAGATTTTAGGCCTCAGATCAAGAGGGCCCACCCCTCGCTCACACCACCCCCTAAATCGGGCGACAGACCCAGGCCTCTTCTAGTGAAAATTCTGGATTTTAGACAGTAAGAAGCTGTGTCGGCAGCTGCTAGACACAATAATAATGTCGCTTGGCAGAGGCATAAAATTCAAATATTTCTGGACTATTCCCAGGAATTATCCAAATGTCGAAAGGAGTATGGGCCAGCTGGAAAGATCCTAGACAAGTATAGCTATGTCTTCTCCTTAAGATACCCCGCTACCATGAGGGTAATTTACAATGGTGCTTCCTTAATGTTTGCTATTCCTGAAAGCCTTATGGATTTCCTCCGGTTAAGACATCCTGCTGACTTTCATGGCAATGATTCACTGATGGACTCCTCTGCAGCTCCCCTCATACCTGAGCCAGATGATAGCCAGACAGCCCCGAAAGACAACCCAGTCAAGCCTACAGTGAAAATTTTCAAAGCCACCTTACCTTAGAGGTCTAGAAAGTGACATCCCTCTGCCTGACACCCCAGACGGAAGCACCTGGCAGTCCACACCAGCTCTCCCTTGGGATCAGGAGGAGAACAGCGTCCTAGGCCCAGCTCCAACCTGCAGGCCTATTTCACTCTGAATCCTTTTGCACCCTTGTTGTTGATGCCCCAGACTGGACTGGGGGGACTGGCCTGGGTAATTCACAATCTGAAGACAGTGCCCTGACCACTACAACCTCGAACAGATCCTGGGGGGATGTTGTGGCGACCCCTCCTGAGTCACCAGATCCACAAGGACTTTCATCTGTTACAAGCCTTACACAATGTGGTCCTGCTCAGCAACTTGTGGATAAGGCCCAGATTTGGGGCACACAGGACACTCCTACTTGACTTTGGGGCTAATTAATTATTTGACTTGCACTGGGGGCACGGGGTCGGGGGGTCAGTGGTAGTTTGTTGGTGGTACCCCCCCAGCCACTACTCTCTGGGTATCTGTTGGAGGGCAGGGTTTACTTTCCTTTTGTAGTGGGGTGCCCTATACAGGCTCCTCATGGAGTCCCAGCCTTCAATGGCCCTAGTTTTAAGTCCTGCCCAGATCCCAGGACTCTTTGGCCATATGATCAGCTCTCAGGGGTTTCAGTGCCTGGTTGGTGGCCGACCATCCACTCTGCTCTCTCCCATGACCCCTGAACTGTATGAGAGGTAGACCCATTTCTTTTCCTTAGGTCCCCTCTTCACATGAAGTATGGGACCCCCAATTGATGGCCACCTCTTTATCCCCTAGGGGTACCAGATTGAGTCTTGCAGCCACGGCTGCTGACATTACCAACCTAGATTATCCTTTGGCTGCATTACAGCCTGTTGTATGTAGTTATGGTTGTTGTGGTTATTCCTATGTTATTTTGTTTATGGTTTGGTTGTTTGCACACCGTGCTCTGATTGTTATCTCTACTACTCCACAGGGATATTCTATGGGGATAAGGTATGCATCCAGCCACGATGCTCCATTTCAGGGGTGGGTGCAGCCTCTGCCCTCAGCCTTTTTTAAACTTATGCCTCTGCTTCCTGATATTGTCTGGTATGCCTTGGTAGGCCATGGCTGACGCTTGTTTTACCACCTGGAACATGCAGGGCTTAAATACCCCGGCTAAGCATTCGCTGGTGCTGGCCCATCTTAAAAGGCTGAGGATGGACATTGCCCTGCTGCAAGTGACCAAACTTAAACAGGTGGAGCACGATCAGCTCAAGCGTGCGTGAGTTGGCCAAGTTATCTCCTCCTCGGCCCACATGCATAAGCGAGGGGTTGCAATTTTGTTCCACTCGTACCTGCGGTGGCTCCCCTTTAAAGTCAAATGTGACTCTTGTGGTAGATGGGTGGTGACCCTTTTTAACACCCTGGAAGGGCTGCTAGTGGTGGCCAATGCCTATGGCCCAAATGAAGATCAGCCTGAGATGTTCCATTCCCTAGCTCAGGCCATTGCCTCCATAGCCTCCCATTGGTCCCGGTGGTCATGGGGAGGTGGCTTTAATGTCCCTCTGGACCTTTACCTAGACAGGAGCTCAGTGGATCCGGATCATCATCTGACAGCTAGGCTTACTCTCCAGCAGCTAGCTACTGATCTGGGCCTTCAGGATGCCTGGAGGGTCCTCCACTCTAGGGACAGAGACTTTACTTTCATGTCCCCGGTTCATCACTCTATGTCCCGCCTGGACTACTGGCTGCTTTCCACTATGCTGCTGCCTGCTTTTTTGGACTCCTCAATTCTCTCAATGGTCATATCTGACCATGCCCCGGCACAGCTGTGTTTACTCCGTGGTCCAGAGCCCCCTTCCCGCCGTTGGCACCTAGACCCTTTGTTGCTTCATGATCCGAAGTTTGCTCCGTGGCTTATTGGCCAAGTTGAACATTTTCTCAATGATCATCCTCCCTCTGTTGCTGATCCTGGCTGTGTTTGGGAAGCTTTGAAGGCTACTCTCAGAGGTGTCATAATGGGCTATGCGGCCAGCCATAGGTGGCAGAGGGAACATCAACTTTAAGCATTAGAACAGCGCCTGGCTGACCTAGAACTTCAATGTAAACAGCCCCCCTTTCCTGCTCCGCACTCTCTCCTCAGTTTGGAGCTTGCTCAAGTCTGGCTCTGCATCAATGACCTCCTGGCTAGGAAGGCAGATTACAACCCAAGAAGTGATTACTGCCTTGAAAGCTTTGAACTCTGGCAAGGCCCCTGGAGTGGACGGCTTCCTCCCTGAACTCTGGTCGGTTGTAGCCCCCTAAATTACCCTGCTGCTGCACAATCTTTTTAACTCAGCCCTCTCCACTGGAAGATTTCCACCTACACTCAGGGAGTATGTGGTCTTGCAGAACAGGTCCTAGGTCCCGGTGTGGAGTGAGATCCCCAGGTCTGGATTTTGGGGCTTTCTCCGGAGGCTGCCAAGCTGTCGTTTCAGCAACTGAGATGGCTTACCCTCCTCAGCATACAAGCAAAATGGCATATTTTGCATTATTGGAGAATGCCAGAGATACCTTCCATCTCTGAGCTTTTCAACTCTCTTTGCATGCTAGCCCAGATCGACCATCTTTCTCATGTACAAGTCAATACGCTGGATCAGTACTACTGAAACAGCAACAATAGGAGGAAGCATTGTGCAGGAGGATGAAGGAGAGGAGAAGGGGGAAGATGGGGAGGGGAAGAAGGGAGGTGTCTTGGTGTTGGGGGACTCAATACTAAGATGGGTCAGGTGGGGGCAGCAAAGGGGAGAGGCACAGTAGAATATGTGTGGAAGCCATGCCAGGAATGAAGGCAGAAAGGGTGGGTCAATCCATGCTAAGATATGCAAGCAAGGGAAGGGAAAGGCCTCACTTAATAATACACCTGGGGATGAGTGACCTGTCAGATGGGACAGTAGGGGAGATAAAGAGGAGGTTTGAGGAACTGGGACCTCTGTGTGATGGAGCAGGCAGATCTGACACCTTCTTGGAGGTACTTCCCATTCCCAGGGCAAGAATGGCAAGAAAAGGGAGAATTCAAGAGTTTAATAAATGGCTGGGGGCCTGGTGTCGGGAAAAGGGGTACGGGCTGGTAGGAGGGTTGGGGGTACCTGGGAGAACAGCATTCTGTATGCAAAAGATAGACTGCAACTAAATGAGGAGGGGGAAATGTACTGAAGGCAAGGATAAGGAAGCACATTGAAGAGCATTTAAACTGGGGGGGGGATAGCAGGATGGATAGAGGAGTTTAGAGACCTAGTGATGTGAAACCAAATGCGGCAAGGCAAGGCAAATTTTATTTAAAAAGATGCCCATCCCGGAGGCTCTGGACGCCGTACATTAATCAAATAAATACAACACAACACAATACAATCAATAAAATATACAACTCCAAACAATTAAAACCTTATTTTACTACACAATTTGTTTCATTATTAAGAATTAAACAATATAAACTATAAAACATAGTCAGCGAATGCCTGATCAAATAAAAATGTCTTTAGTGGGGCCTTAAAAACCTCAACAGACGGGGCCTCCCTAGCAACTATAGGAAGCGAATTCCACAGGACGGGAGCGGTGACACTAAATGCTCTATCACCTGTAGTTCTTAACCTCGTCTTGGGAATCACAAGGATACCCCGAGAAGAGGAACGCAGGGAACGGACCTAGACAGCAGGTGTAAGAAGGTCATTCAGGTAGCCAGGGCCCAGGCCGTGTAGTGCCTTAAAGGTGAGCAGACCCACCTTAAAGAGGACCCTCCGCCTAACCGGCAGACAGTGCAGATGACGTAGCACTAGGGTTATGTGACAGTATTTAGATTGTCCTGTCAACAACCTTTCCGCCGCATTCTCCACCAACTGCAGTCGGCGGAGTGTACCCCCAGAGACTCCGAGATAGAGTGCATTACAGTAGTCAAGCCGGACGTCACAAAGGCATGTACCAAAGTGGGGAGGTCCAGAGGCGGAACTAAGGGCTTGATCCTGGCAATATTCCTCAGATGATAAAAACTAGTACGTACAACAGAAGACACCTGAAATTCAAGTGTCAAACTGCTGTCAAGAATAACACCCAGATCACACACCCTAGAGGAGGCCTTCAATGGTACAGAGCCAAGGCAAAGTCCTGTCTCTGCACCAGAGGCCAACCTATCACATCCTCTGTTCGACTCCACCACCAGTACCTCCATCTTACTGGGGTTAAGTCGCAGCCAACTGGAGGCCATCCAGTCATTGATTTCAGCAAGGCAGCTGTTAAGCACTTCTACTGCACAAGATATTCCAGGGGCAAAGGAAAAGTTAAGCTGGGTATCATCAGCATAGCAGTGAAAACCCAAGCTGTGCTTCCTAATGAGCTCTCCCAGGGGTAGCATGTACATGGCAAATAACATCTGTGACAAGACCGAACCCTGGGGAACTCCACACAACAGGTGATCAGGGGAGGAGAAGAAATTCTCCATCACTATCCTCTGCCTCCTGTTGGATAAAAAAGACTCAAACCAGCAGATGACAGAGCCAGTAAGTCCACAGAATTCCCTTAGGCAGTCAAGTAAGACTCGATGATCCACCATGTCAAATGCTGAGGAGAGATCAAGGAGAACAAGAATTGTCCCCTCCCCTCGATCTCTAGCCCTAAGGAGGTCATTGTGCACCCGAACTAGTGCAGTTTCCATGCTATGCCTTGCACGAAACCCAGACTGGAATAGTTCATAAAGATTATGGGCCATGAGATGATCCTCAAGCTGAAGCGCCACCGCCTTCTCAACAATCTTACCTAAAAATGGAAGATTGGAGATAGGACGGTAATTTGGCTTGACGTCAGGGTCCAACGATGGTTTTTTCAGAAGGGGCCTCACTAATGCCTCCTTCAAGACATCAGGGAAGACCCCCTCCGACAAGAAACACCGGACAATCAAGGAAAACACCGGGCCAACAGAGTCAACACATCTCATTAAGAAACGAGTTGGCACCGGGTCCAGTTCACAAAAGGTGTGCCGAAGCCTAGAAGCAATCTCAATGACCTCAGCCACCTCCACCAGTCTAAACTCACCCCAAACAGATGGAGTGCTCTTCGGAAGCCCATGGCGACCAATGTCGACCAGATTCTGGTCCACTGGCGGAACCCCCCGCCTGATGGCAAACACCCTGTCTGAGAAGAACCGAGCAAATCCATCACACAGTGCATTCGAAAAAGCTATCTTCGGCTGTAGACAGGCAGGGTGAAGAAGCCTGTCCACAGTCCGAAAGAGCACAGTTGGTCGGTTCCTCCTGGCAGCAATCTCCCTGGACAGGAATTCTGCCTTCTTACAGTTGATTGCCCCGTGGTATGCACCATAGTGCATACGCAGGGCCAGTTTGTCTGCCTCCAGGCCAGACTTCCGACAGCAGCGCTCTAATCTCTGACCCAGAGTCTTCATCTCCTTGAGCTCCCCATCAAACCAAGGGGACCTCAAGTGAGAAGACCTAGGTCATACACGGACTGGTGCGAGGGAGTCAAGTGCACCAGAAAGTGCCCTATTATAGGCGTCCACTATTGCGGAACCCCCCTGCATGCATTGTCCACGCTAGATAGGTCAGCCACCACCAAAAAATCCTCCGGGGTAAGCCCCCTCAAAGGGCGGTAGCTGACCATCTCTGCAGGGGGGGGACAACCAGGGGGGGGCCCCGAACCAGAACTTCACCGTGCAATGATCGGACCAAACGACCCTATCAACACTGAGACCATTTATCTCAAGCCCCAGCGAGAATACCAAATCCAGCATGTGGCCACCCTGATGAGTCGCGGAAGATACTCCCTGCATGAAGCTCAGAGAAGACAACATCTGGAGGAAATTGTAACCCAGCCGAGATGATTCATCCTCAGCCCAAACATTGAAGTCCCCCAGCACTAAACATCTGGGGGCCTCCAATGTTTCACCGACGATAAAATCGGCCACTTCCTCAAGGAAATCTTCCGTCGGCCCAGTAGGGCAATAAATCAGGAGGACCACGCAACCTGCACCTGGTCCCCCACGGATGGCTACACACTCAAAAGAACGTGGTGTTCTCATCGGGTGCACGGTGAAGCCCAGCTCAGATCTAAAGCAGATGGCTACCCCCCCCACCCCTGCGTTCCACTCTGGGGCAGTGCACTACAGTATACTCGGATGGGATGGCAGCCTCTAAAACTGGGCCAGCATCATCACCAATCCAGGTTTCTGTAATGCAAGCCAGATTGGCCAGAGAAACCAAGTCTGCTATAATTGCAGTCTTGTTTCTGACCGATCTGGCATTGCAAAGCACCACCCTCAGGGGATTAGTGGACAATGCAGCCCCCCTGTGATAGCAAGATAAGGAGGAAGGTAACTACTAAGGGAGCAAACATAAGGGGAGAGAGGTGGGGGGAGGGTAGAGGCAAGGGTTGGATGGTAGTAACACTAAATGGTAGAAGTCTGGGGAATAAGGGGGCAGAACTACAGCCTCTCCTGTAGGAGGGAGGAGTGGACTTGGTGGCTATAACTGAGACATGGGCCACCCAAATCCAGAACTGGGACATGATGGTTCCAGGGTACAGATTACACCGGAAGGACAGGGAAAAGAGGAAGGGGGATGGGGGGGTGGTGCTGTATGGAGGGATTAAACTGTGTAAGGGAGAAGGGAGATGAGGGAGATACAGAAGCACTGTGGGTGCAACTACAGGATCCCAAAAATAGATCACTAAGACTGGGTGTGGTGTACAGGCCACCCCCTTAATCAGAAGAGGTGGACAGGGTACTGACAGAATAGATCAGGAGGAATAGCGGGAAGGGGGGATGGTAATAAGAAGAGACTTCCTGCTTAGCTCTCGCAAATGCAACTGCTGCTAGCCTAGTGTAAAAAAAATATATATATATATACTCTGTTTGACAATGCTCACTGAGCGGCTCCCCCCCCCTTTCCTTTCCCTACTAATTCCTCCTCCCCTATCTCCTCCCTTCTACTCCCACCAGCTCTCCCCGACCATAAGTTTTGCACCTTTTGTTATCTTTTGCTTCGTTGGAGATTGTATTCTATTGTAACAAAATTGTAATTGAACTGTAACTTTTTTGTTTGTAAGTACTGTCCCTTGTACTACTGTTCTGATGTCCTCATTGTGACGAGGTACCTTTGTAAATGAGCCTCTGGCTCAAAGGTTTCTAAACTGATGTTTAACTAAATAAATAAATAAAATAAATAATAGTAGAGGACTTCAACCTGCTGGGGGTGGAGTGGGACACACCTACCACAAAGAACAGAAGGGATCAGGTACTGCTGGATGCCTTCCAGGAAAGCTTTCTAGTACAGTTGGTCAAGGAACCAGCTAGGGAAAGGAACACCCTTGACCTACTACTTATGAATGAGGAGTGGGTGAGGGATGTGAGGATGGAGGAACCACTGGGGAAGTGACCACCAGACAGTACGGTTCCAGTTACAGATGGCTAAGGGGGGGGGCATCTGCACAAAGGTGCTGGATTTCAGGAACGCCAACTTTAAGATGATGAGGGAAGTGGTACAGGGGTTCCTGTGCAAAATTCAACCAGGTATGGACACACAACAAAGGTGGCAACTGATAAGACAGGGGATAGTGGAGGCAACAGAAACTTGCTGTAGGACCTAGACTAAGAATGCTAGGGGAAAGAAACCCAGCTGGATAAGGAAAGTGGTGTTAGACAGGGTGAGGAGGAAAAGGGCAGCTTACAGGAGATACAAAAAATTGGGGAGGGAGGAGGCAAAGGAGGAATATCTGCAAGAAGCAGAGGAAGTGACCAGGGGGGTAAGGGCAGCCGACATGGGGTCATAATGTCACAAGACATTATGCCACAGCAATATACCGCACTGCCAATACAGCGTGATATATTGCAAATGGCATAAGTCTTGTTTTTGTAGGGGGCTGTGCCCCCCACACCCCCTGTTATGGGGGTGCACCCCTGAACCCCAACCAAATTATCTAACTCCAGGAAGGGGGTATCAGTAAAAATCGCACAAAGTGCAAAAAAAGTAAAATTCCATGCATCTGGGACCGGGGATTGAAACCCGGTTCCAAACGCATTGCCTGCCTCCCTTGCTGACAGGGGCTCATTTTGTTGAGCCACAGAAGCTGCTCAGTGGACCACTGTCCCAGCAGGATTCTTATCCTGCACTGAGAAGAGTGCAAGGGTGCACTGCCACGTATACTTCCTTTCATGGTTTTGCACCCTCTTGCTCTTCCCTACTGCACTGTTCCTACCTCGCGGTGATGTCATGTGCTGTAGAGCGTAGGAGGGCAGCCAAGGTAGCAAGAGAACTCAGGCTGGTGCAGTGCATAAAAAAAGTGAAAAAGGCATCCTTAGGTACATCAGGGAGAAAAGAAGCTGTAAGGACAAAATTGTAAGAATTAAGAAGGAGGGGGAAATGGGTGGAATGGGGGGTGAAAAGGCAGAAGTGCTCAATGACTACTTCTGTTCCCTCTTTACAAAACAAAGGGAGGGGTGCTACCAATAGTAGGAGGGAGGATAGAAATAGATGGGGGTAATGATGGATGGAGAAATCACAGTGGGGAGTGTGCTGGAGTGGTTAAAGGCATTGAGGGTGGACAACGCATCAGGACTGGTTGGAGTATTTTTATCTAACTGTCTTTTATTTGCAGGACATCCACATTCTGGCACCAGGAATAGGAGCCTTGTTGTGGTGGGGCTGCTTTAAAACTAATTCCCTTTACTTGAACCAGCAACAGGGGACTAGTGCCTCTCACCCAGTGATGTGTTGGCTCTGCCCACTTGTATGCTTGTTGTGCTGTCCAGCGGCTGTACAGGAGGGTGTTTTTATTCTGAGCCCATTTTCCTGGGCACCTTATTTGGGGTGGGGGGGCAATAAAACAGGATAATGGTGTTCTTTTGTCTGAGGTGATGCCTCAATATGTGCTTTCTGTACCTGTACATCCTCATAGGCTGTGATGTGTCCCCTATTGACCTTATCACACCCGCCCCTACCCCTATCAACTGTGCGGAAACATTTTTAATTTAATTATAGCAAACAGTGTAATTGTACTTCAAATGCAGCACCGGTGCAGAAAAAAAGGTATGTTTTTCCACAGCACTGCTGCCTTGTTAGTACCATTGCACTGTTTGCTATGAGCAACTAAAAAAAATAAAAAAATTTGCACTGTTTAATCCTGTTGTGCTTTGTACTTCATATTGTGGTGAGGTGGTTGAGGCAGATTTTTTTGTGCTTGTATAAGTAAAAACTCCCACTACCTTCCTCTGCATGTTCTCCCACCCTCCACTCTCCATTTGGACCCCAGAATAAGTAAACAAAGAAAGAAAACAAAAAAACTTGTGCTCGTTCCCTCTACATGCTCTCTTACCCCACCATCTGTTCGGACCCCGGTATAAGGAAAAAAACCAAAACCTCATGCTGCCTCCCTCTGCATGCTTTCCTATCCCCACCCTCTGTTCTCCTGTTCTCCCATTCTCTAGCCCCACATTTAATTGTACATGCTGATTTGACTCTCTGAATGCCATAGTAGTTCCATTCTTTAATTACATTCAATCCATCAGTAGTAATTGAATCCTTTCCCATGGTGTTGACGTAGAGTTTGGGGGAGATCTGGGAAAAGAGTTTTGGGGTCCCAAAGTTTGCACACATAGTAATTTAAATTCAATATGTGACAGTCTTACTATTTTGTATAAAACTGCAGTAATTAGAAACATAAAATTTATTTACAAAACAGGTGTTAAAAGATGTTCAAGAACTAGAATGCAGTAGTTCACCTGGACAACATCCCAGCTATTCTGCTAAGCTTGTCTGACACTGCAGAGTCCTGGTGCTAGTGCTCTACCCACTGAGATATCTGGCCAGTCGACATAACATGAGTTTCCCACAGTTTTTCTGAAACCATATGACAAAAGACTTGTAGATAGAGTTATGACAATAACACACACCTAGACTATCTTTTTTAATTGTGTTAGTTTGTTTATTAGTTAAAAGGTGGTTAATCAATTCTTCAACCTAAAGACATTTGGATATTGCATCTGCAATGTCAGTGTGACCGAATTCTTAGCAGTTGATATCAGCTGTTTCTCCTTTGTTAACCTATAAACTAAAATAATGTTCTACTGTAGCTATGACTCTGTATTACCCGCATTACGCCTGTTGAATTACTAACATACTAAAATGCCGGCAGAATAGGCCTAACGGTCTTTCGTGTCTGCTCATTTGGTCAGCCCCCACCTTGGGACCTGACCTTGCTGCCCCCTCACCCTCTCTGGCTTCTCCCTTCCCAGTACCAGATATTCTTGCTGCACAGGACTTTGCTTCCAGAACCCTTCCCCTGTACCTGTCCCACCCCCTCTTAAACCCCTCCACCGTCTCTGCCTCCACCAGCCCCCTGGGCAGTGCATTCCATGGCTCCACCACCCTCTCAGTGAAGTAGCATCTCCTCCTTTCTCCCCTGAATCGCCTCCTCCAGCTTCCACCCATACCCTCTAGTTGCCCCCCCTTCCTTTGGAGCACCCTGACTGCTCCTCCCCTGTTTACCCCCTTCATGTACCTGAAGACCTCTATCACGTCCCCCGGTCCCTTCTCTCTTCCAATGGGTACATATCTAGCTCTTCGAGCCTCTCCCCATAGGTCCTGTCCCTCAAGCCCCAGATCATTTTGGTTGCCCTCCTCTGGACCCTCTCCAGGAGTTCAATGTCCCTCTTTAAGTGTGGCCTCCAAAACTGCATGCAGTACTTGAGGTGCAGACTCACCAAGCAGTTATACAGCGGGAGTATCACTTCCCTCCTTCTGGGAGGTGATCCCCCTAGTGATGCATCCCAGCATCCTGTTGGCCTTGGCCGCTGCCCTCCTACAAGTCTCAGAGCTGTTCATCATGACATCCACCACCACCCCCAGGTCCCTCTCAACCATTGAGACTTGTAGCATCCCCCCCCAGGTGTACACTTGGCCTGGGTTTCTGGCTCCCAGGTACAGTATCTTGCATTTCCCTGCATTGAACCTCAGCTTCCAGTTTCTAGACCACCTTTCCAGTACTTCTAGGTCTCCCTGTAGGGCCACCCTCCCCTCCTCCCCCATCCACCACCACCTCCAGTTTTGAGTAATCTGCAAAGAGACTCATCTCACTCCTGATACCCTTCCTTATGTCAGAGACATAGGCGTTGAACAGGAGGGGCCCAAGCATCGATCTCTGAGGGACCTCACCAATGATCCTCCTTGAGGATGAGACTATCCCGCCAACCACAACCCTCTGGGTTCGGTTCTGGAGCCAATTTCCTATCCATCTGATGATCTGGTTCCCCACCCCCATTTCTCCCAGCTTATCCAACAGGCCCCCATGAGGAACAGAGTCAAACGCCTTGCTGAAGTCAAGAAAGAGGACAGCCACCGGTCTACCCAGGTCCAAGGCACTTGTCACCCAGTCATAGAACTCCACAAGGTTTGTCTGACACGATTTCCCCGAAATTAATCCATGCTACCTATCATCCATGCACCCTGATTTTTCCAGGTCCCCCCCCAGCCTTTCCTTGACAATGCCCTCCATCACCTTGCCCACCACCGATGTCAGACTGACGGGCCTTTGGTTCCGTGCCACCTCTCTTGATCCCCCCTTGTGGATAGGCACTATATGCGCCACCTTCCAGTTCAATTAGTTTATTTCATGATACATGTAACACTAGATGAACTTAATATGTAAATTTATACAACATGTATGTACTGAGAAATAGCAAGATAAAATGTGTTATCCCCCAACATACTGTAGCAAAATAATATTATCTTGCAAAGTAGGGTATGTCACAATACATACTGAACCAATTGCAGTGCAGTTTACCAATGCTGATGATATCATAATAGCCATGTACAGCATTGAAACCGGCAGTTCTCATACCCTAACAATGTGTGTGAGACCACTCTTACAACAATAAAAGTGGTCTCAGTAGAGGTACTGTATTACCTATGAAAAAATACCTATTGGTATTTCCCTTCGCCTGTCTTGCCTCATGGCGATGAGAAAAAATGTTGACCTGGACACACTGAGTGAGTGCTTGGAGAAAAAGGCTTAGCTACATGCTGCAAATTGCAATATTTATGATAATAACATACCGTTAATTGGAGTATTTTTCTTTAAACACACTGTATGTTTATTAGCCACATTTAAATTTCATTAGCCATTGGCTGCTTTGTCTATCTTTAACATACACTTGGGCACTTCTCTGTCTCAGATGCTCTATTTTTTTTATTCCTATTGTGCATAGGTGTTGATTGGTTCAAAGTTCATCTTCCCCATCTCCCCTGTCCTGCTCCTGTAACTATTTGTCCTTTATGTGTGTTTCTGACCCCCTTTCTTCTTGTTCTTCTCCTCCCGTCTCATAACAATCTGTTCGTGGTAACACTTTCCAACAAATAAAACAACTTTCTAACTGGCACCATTTGTTCTCTGACTATCCATTACAATCCAAGCCAAACATTAATTCTACAGCCATTAACAGGTTAATGCATAGCAGACATTTCGGCTTGTTTTATTTGCCAATAGGTATTCATGGTTACAAGTCATACCACATGGAAACTAAATGTAGAGTCATTTAAGAAAATCATTATAAATTATTGCTCAGTCAGGTTTAAGAGAAGGATTTTGAGCTAGAGCTGTGTGAAATGTTTTCTTCAGCAAGTAGAATTCTTGTATAATGTGCATATTTTTCATCTGCAGAATTTCATGGATTATCAGAAGCATTTTGTATACTCCATCATCCAAAAAGCACACAAGTCAGGGGAAAAAAACAAGTCATAAGAAACTGAACCAAAGTTATGCCCATTTTTCCTTCTCCTTACACTGTCCATAGATCATGGGAAAAACTCAAGTTACAGAAACGAAACTCACTAGTTGTGGGGGAAAAAATCATGAATTGTTAACTTTGCAATACTGTGGAGATGCATACAATGTTTCTACATTTCATGAATTTTGGTGAAAGCCAATAGTGAACATTTTGCACAGCTCTAACTGGAATCACTCCACCCTGATACAGCATTGTTAGTGTAACTGAGGAACCTATAGTACAAAATGAAGGGACACTTAGTAGTATTCCTTTGAGCTGAATCTGGAAATCTTTTGGGCAGAAAAATTAAAGCTGAGGAGAAAATGTCTAAAGCAGCAGTCGGTCATCAACCTGTTGCATAGAGACCCCGGAAATTATTTACTAAAATTATTTTTGTTCTCAGTTCTTGTTTAATATTGACTTAACTTGAGCAACATGTCACATAATTGGATGTTTCTTGGTCATCTCCAAATGACCCAATAATGCCAAATTTGTCATAAATAAGTAGATTCTGATGGCGGATCAAGACTCACTGGTCTATTCAGTCTGTCCATTTCTTACCTACTTCTGTGTCTGACCTGATATTGGTCCAGATTTACTGACCCTTTTGACTTTCTGGTGCCTGGCACCCCATCCCTTGGCTGTCCCACCTCCCTTAGGGCTTACTATCCCTATATGCCTATCCCATCCATGTTTGAAACTGATCACTGATTTGGCTTCTACCACCAGCTTTGGTAGACTATTCCTGGTGTCCACTAGCCTCTCTATGAAAATGTACTTCCTAACATCCCTCTTGAATCTTCCAACCCCCCACTGTCAGCCTCCTACACACATGCCTCCTGATTACTAAATTGTCATTCCTCATTAGTATGCATTCTACCCTGTTGATACCCCTCAAGAACTTGTAGGCCTCATCCATGTCCCCCCTTGCTCATCTTGCCTTAAGAGAGTACATGTTTAAGTTCTCCAGCCTCTCCTCAGACATCATCACTTGCTATCCCTGTATTAATTTCATAGTTCTCATCTGAACCCTCTCCAAGTGATCCCTGTCCTTTCTGAGGTGGGAACTACAGAAATGGGCAAAGTACTCCAGATGCAGTCTCACTGTAGACCTGTATAGGGGCAATATCACCTCCCTCCTTTTGTTGGATCCTACCTGTACATCTCATCAGTCTACTCCCCCTCCCATATGCCTTGTTGCATTTGGCTGAGGAACTAAGGTTGCTGCTAATAATGACACTTAGGTCACTTTCTTCAATAGCCTCAACCACTTTCACACCCCCATCCAATAGTAATAAGTATAACCTTACATTTTATGGCATAGCATTTAAGTTGACATACCTTAGATCACTTCTTCAGCCTTTCTGGATCAGTTTTCATGTCCCTTACTACCTCCTTTGTATCCATCATTTCACAGCTCTTGATGTCACTCATAACTCTTTTTTTGTCTTAGCAGACCACCTTACCCCTCCCTTCACCCAAATAGACTGAAATATACACAGTGCTTTGGAGAAAAATGGTCTCGTCCATGCATTTATTAAAGCCATAACTGTAACCCAAGTTACATAGCTGCATGATGTGTGTAGCAAGGAAGTTGTAGCAAGGCTTTGGATGATGAAACAACCTCAACCATTACCTTACCCCAATAAGATCTGACAAAGGGTATAGCCTCAGGAGGTACTCTGGCTTCTGAGCCATAAGTGGTTTCCAGTGGGCTGTGTGATGTGTGCCCCTCCATGGTCGGATGGCACTACACACAAAGACCATGCTGGAAGAGGTTATACCCCTGACCTCCTACCACAGAGAGTACTCCAGCCATCATGGTCCTTACCTCCTGCCAGCCTCAGTGAGGACCATCTGCTGAAGATGTGAGTTTACCTGTTACTCTCTTTGTACACTCTGTGTGAGACTTCTGTGTACCACTAAACCAATGTTAAAAACTTTTTTACCTCACTGGAGAAGGCAAAACAACTAAAAAACCTCATGGGAGAAAAAAAAAACAGGAAAATTCCTTGTTTGCACCTATGGTTGTCCTTCATAGTGGGACAATGGGTTTCCTATATCATACCTCTCCCATGCCTTGTTTTTACAAGGGTGGGTGAGTAGGAATTCCAGCAGGAGTGGAGAAGCAAGAGGAATCTGCACTAGTGTGCGCCCAGTTAAATACTCTCTTGATCCTCCCCTCTGGTCATAACCCCTCCACCCCCTAGAAACCCTACCTGCCTGCCTACCCCTAGTGTGAGTCTACCTACCTAACTCTTTGACCTGCCAGCTCAGGTGTCAGGAGGGGAAGTGGTCACAGACAAATCCCCACCTGCAGCAATCTTTTGCAAGCTCTCTAATGTTTTAGTAGGTCACATTTCCCTCCCTTCACCCAAACAGACTGAGGCACACACAGTGCTCTGGAGAAAAATGGACACAGCAATGTGTTTATTGAAACCTTAATCATATCCTAAGTTGCATTAAAAGCGTGACATGTGCATCAAGGAAGTTGTAGCAAGGTGTTGGATGGTCAAACTTCTCCCCGGCTATCCCATTACCCCGAGAGGATCAAACAAAGAGTACTGCCTCCAGAGGTGCTTCAGCCTTCTAGGCATAAGAGGTGGCTCCTGGCTGTATGACATGTGCCTCTTCCCCTGTTGAAAGGCACTACACATGCAGACTATTCCCAAAGAGGCCATCCTCTTGACCCCCCCCTCAAGGGGTACTCCTGCTGTCCAGGCCCTTACCTCCCACCAGCCTCAGGGAGGACCATCTGCAGAAGATGTGAATTTCCTCATTACCTCCTTTGTACACTCCTTGTGAGACTACCATGCAACCACAGGAGGAGCATTGCTCCCTGTCCTCATCCACCCAAGCAATTCACACTAGTAAATTCTCCACAGAACTTTTAAGTCAGCTAAAAACCTATCACAACTTATATCTGACAAATGCAGACAATCCTGGGCATTGAACTGGGGCACAGAAGTGACTGTCCAATCATGCCTTAGAACAGTCCCATCAATATAGTCCATAAAACTACAGTACTGCATGGCCTGTTGGTCTACTTGTGGGCTTTCTTGATTGTGGTATGGACTCTTGCATGTTGCCAATGCCTCTGTTGGATGATGTGTTACCAGACTATGTGTATCCCTGGCCAGGCTTCCTGAAGCAAAATAAGGTTCTCCTTCATCTGGGACAACAGTTCTAGTGAGTTCACCATGCCCAGGTCATTTACTCCCAGATGTACTACCAGTGCATTGGGATGACCTGCTGTCGAGCTTCGGCTGTGACCCATGGGAATAAGTCACCCCATCTCATCCCTCAGCATTTCAGCCAACATACCCATTGTTGCCAAGTGTACAGGAAAAGGTTCTCACCTCTGGAGATCCACCTCACTCAAACAGCCATCCAACAGGTGAAGGATTGCCAGCATAACCAACTTTACCTTAGCTGAGAAATGCCACCGGCTGGCAAAAATAAAAAAAAGAAGGTTAAAGCAAATGTGAGTATATGTATCCTTCAAAAGTCTGTGACCTCTATTGGTCAAGTTCCTGGATCTTACCATCAGTCAACCCACAGGCCTTAGCATATTTGGCAGCCCTGATGTGGAAGGAATGAGTGTTGAACTCTGCCAAGTCCACATCCAGCACCCTCATGGCTTTTTCAAGGATATGGCAAAACTAGAACACCATCAGAGGATTCCTGTCTCCAGGTCGGAAGTACATGACCCCCCACCCCACCAGCCCTCTGGGCTACATTTTCCAGGACCTCAACACCGACATCCTACTGCACAACTGGGAGAAGCCTCAAGATGTATCAGCAACCCCAAGCTATCAGGTCAGTCTTGCTCCTCTGGAGCTGGGCAAACACCCATCCCTGGGTCACCACTACATCCTCATCTCCCAAGGTCATGGCAATCGCTGGCACCTTACTAGGCTGGACCAACTGGGACACCTGAAAAGCTCCACAGAAGGCCACCAAGAATGGTGTGCAGAACTGCAATACCTCCCAAGGCCAGGAGCACACCTTTGTCAGCTCACTCTACACCTGCTTCAGCAGGGGAGGAATAACTCGCCCATGCCTGTCTGGTTATGTTGGAGTACCACAGGACCATCCCTCCAACATTTTGTGCAGTCAAAATGCCTGCATGTTGTCCTGTAGACCAGCAACCTTGGAGAACCACAAAAGGCCTGCCAGATGCTGGCCCACTGTGCCTGGTGTCAAACTTTCTCATTTCATCAGCACTAAATAAAGGCAAAGCTCATCCAATGGGATGGGCCAAATGTTCTGCCACAGGATGGCCTGCCGCACACTCAGGAAGTTCTCAACATCCCTTCTGTGTGCCATCTTTGTGCTTGGTGCTAACAGAATTCCTGAGTAATTCCCAGGCTTCTGGATCCCCAACTCCCAGAGGTAGGCTTGGACTTCCCCAGGATGCACCTCCACTTCTGGGGTCAGCTCCTGGAACCGCTGCCACTACAAATGAGAAAGAGCATCAGCGATACTGTTATCCACAACCTGGCACATTTATAACTTTAAATTAGACATTAAGCACCAAACATTTGAGCACAAAAACTCACATTAGGTCATCCAGTGGGCCCTTGGTCCCTAACTGCCCATTTACAGTGTAGACTACCTAGTTTTGTCTATCCTGAAGGTAACCTTCTTGTCTTGAAAGCACTCACTCCACACTACCAAGGCAACTGCAATGGGAAAGAATTCCAACAGTGTGATTTGCTTGGTCAAGTCTTCTTTCCCCAGGAAGGGGGCCACAGCCCCAAACACCATTCCACTTGAAAATAAGCTCAAAAGCTGAAGCCCCTGGATGTGTCCATGAACAGCTCAAGCTGTTTGCTGGTGGTTACTTCAGGTAAGATTGACACCCCACTTAAGTAGTTCAGGAAATCCAGCCAAACCCCCAGATCCTCCCTCATGCTCCTGATCACCCAGCTCCTGTGGTGAGACTTCTAACATCCTGTGCTCACCTTCAATAAGTGGTGCAGGAAAATCCTGCCATTGGGAATTACCTTGCAAGCAAAGTTGAGGTGGCCAAGCAGCTGCTGTAGTTCACCCAAAGTAATCTTGCTCACCTTTGTCAACAACTTCCTCAGTACCATAACCTTCTTCTGTAGCCATTGTTTAAATCTAATGCCAGGGATAGACAGCATGGTGCATGGTCCCTCTGTTTTGTCCTGGGGCAAAAGGTACCCCTAGGTTGGTATACACCACCAGGAAAGGACCCAGTAAGTGCCTGCAGTCTCTATTTCCTGGCCTACCTACAGGAAGTTTTCCAGGTAGTGTATTACCTCCAAATGGCCCATCTCACATGCGATTGCCCAGTGCAGGAATGTTCTAAACTGTTCAGGCACAGAGCACACTACACACTCAATTGACATGCAGTTGTCAACATAGTGCTGGCCATCAAACTTCATACCCAATAAATCCCTGTCCCTTGGGTGAACCATCAAAAGCCTGAATGCAGATGCGATGTGCACCTTAGCTAACAGGGTCTCATGACCCACTGCCTGGACCACCTCTAATGCCCTATTGAACAGTGCATGAGATATTGCTTTGTGTACTATGAATCAGTGTGGCTGCTGACTGAGTCTTTCTTTGAATAAGACAAATGATTTTCTTAAACTCACCCAGTCCTTTCTTGGGAAAGTAACTGATGAGAAATGCCCTGAGCTTTGGCCAGAGTAGTGCAGAGAATGATCCACTGATCCTATCTGCTGCAACTTTCTTCGTGAGCATGACCACTACCACCTCTGGTTGCCCCCTGGCAGACATCAGGTTCTCAGTCCCATACAATTTTTGTGAGCCCACATATGGTGTTCAAAAACCTTCCCTGAAGCTGTCTGCCAGGGTTTGAGCATTTGCCCAATCTGGGTAATCTATCAACCAAGCCTGAATGTGATCCACCATTATTGGCATTAGAAGGTCTGCTGCACCACTTCTGAAAGGGCTGTGATATGGTGTGGTGTGGTGTGACCTGGTTTTCAGTGGGTTATTGTGTGCAAGCGGCTACATGCCATGCACTGATGCTTATATTTACAAGGTTCTACCTTACATGTTCCTTGATTAAAATTATACCAGCTCCCTCTAACCCCTTCATTCTATTACTCTTGGCCCCTTTTATCAGAGACTGCAGCTGCCTGATGAAAAGACACTGCCAGTGTGTGGACCCCCACCAAGATCAATGATCCACAGCAATGGGAAGTCTAACACTTAGATAAATCTTCCCTCTCTTCCCAAAGTAATATATTAATATCAAAAAAACAACATGCTTTTCTTGACCAGGAATGTCTGATAGATATTTGGCACCACAGGAATTGTTTAGGGAATTGTTTAGATAAAGCCTTTACACATTATTATAAAAAATAAGATATTTACTAGAATCAATTACTTTTTTGTTTCTAAGAACCTGATTTAACAGATTAACTCTCCAGTAATTGATACAAGGGCCCAGATATTCAAACTGTGCAAGGCTGTGGCGCAAGCCTGGGCGCAGCTCAACTTTGTTGCGCAGGGGTGTAACCTGGGCGATATTCAACGGAGCTGCACTATGGCGAAGCAGCTTTGAATATCACACCCTGGCCACCCCCACTGTGCATGGCACAGTGGCACTGCGCCAGCGCAAGTGGCCAGAGTGGAGCATGGAGATGAGCTAGCGCAGGTGCCATTGCGCCATGCACAGCACCTGCGATATTCAAAAGGGGACATGTAAATGGGGCAATAATTTATGCAAGGCGCACAGGGAGCCATTTGCATCTCATTATGGCCCCATTTGCATGCCATTAGCATGCAGGTGCGCAGATCCCTGATGACTTGAGCGCCTGGCGCCCCTGCCGGCAGCACGCAGGGGACCGACGCCCCTGCAGCCGATCGTGGGCATTCGTGTAAAAGAAACCCCCCTGTCCAATATCCCTGGTGGTCCAATGGACCTCTATGTGTCCGATCGTGGGCATCAGTAATATAACCCCCCCCCACATCCAATATCCCTGGTGGTCCAGTGGACCGATCGCTGCCCGATCACGGGCATCTGTAACTCATAACAGGTCATGAGGGGCTTCATGCTGCAACCCTCCACCAAGCCAGACTGCAAGAGACCCATTGCCCTCCTCTGCCCAGAGCAAAAACCGGGGCTGGGACTGGGACCCAGGAGGTCATGAGGGGCTTCATGCTGCAACCCTACCCCAAGCCAGACAGCAAGAGACTGATTGCCCTCCTCTGCCCAGAGCAAAAACCGGGACCGGGACCCAGGAGGTCGTGAGGGGCTTCACGCTGCAACCCTCCCCCAAGCCAGACCGTGAGGGACCGATTGCCCTCCTCTGCCTAGAGCAAAAGTAAGTCCGAAGCCGTTCTGCTCGCCACGGGATCACTCCTTCCAGCACAGGGTTTGATCCAGTCACAGCAGCAACTTCAGCAAGCTCCTCTAAAGTTATAATATTAATTCAGCATCACCTGGATTCTGGCGCCAAAATCAAAATCACTGTTTGTAACTGAAGCTAGATCAGGGAATACAGCTTTTTTATTTCATCCTGTGTGCAAGTCTGTAACTGCTGCCTTTTGAAACTAGGATCTAGGTGCCAAAATCCCGGTTTGAATGCTAGCACATAAGGAGCCTTAAGCTCAGGACACTACCTCACCTCTCTGGGCTATTTTCTTTCCGACTGGCACATTGTAACTGCTGCAGCCAGGGTAAGGCAGGCGTGTAGCTTGCATCCCATTCTCTAACTTGGGAAGTAAAAGAAAAAAAAAAAACTTTTCTCAAAGAGGGGTTTAAACTGTATACAGGGCAGAGTTTAATAACCAGTGCCCTTCCCCCTGTAGAAATGCCTTTTCCCAGTTGTATATAAGTGTGCTCACTTACCCCCTTTGTTGTCCACAGACTGGGACCGGGACCCAGGAGGTCATGAGGGGCTTCATACTGCAACCCTCCCCCAAGCCAGACCACGAGGAACCGATTGCCCTCCTCTGCCCAGAGCAAAAGTAAGTCCGAAGCCGTTCTGCTCGCCACTGGATCGCTCCTTCCAGCACAGGATTTAGACCCCACCACCACCCTTGGTCGACACTCCACTATATAGTGGTGATCACGTGAGCGCACCTCACTTTTCCATTAGACGGTTATACTGAGCAAACCCTAGAGGGCGCACTCATTTCTAAACTCTCCACAATTGACATTCAACATGTTTTGCAACCAAATTCCGTTAATACAAGCTTCGTTTATCCTGGCACTAGCTGCCCACTCACTCCCTATTACAGAAAACAGCAATGCCCATTTCCCCTACCCCTACTTAACCAACCCCTAAGCTGCACTGTAAGTGGATCGTCACTGGCTAGGCTACCTCCCCATCCCACCTCACACCTCATTAACTCACACAACCCCCTTCTTCATCAAGCAACAATAGCCAAAGTGACCCAGTCAATTCCCATACCCTGCAAACCTCTAAAAAATCTTATCAGCGCACGACACTCTAAAAACTATTATAAGTGTCTACAGCTAGCTGCACTCAGGCATGCACTCCTACTCCTATTACTACTGGCTGGAGATATTCACCCAAATCTAGGGCCTTCTCTGGAATTCATAAAAAAAAAGACAGGGTAACGCTGGTCTTCTGCTAACCTCCTTAAACATCCGCAGCCTGCCTAAAAAGCTAACTCTACTACAAGGTTGGGTAGCACAACACTCACTTGACATTCTTGCCCTCTCCGAAACCTGGCTCACAAGAAATGTCCCAGACTCATCAGTTACCCTAAATAACTACACAATTTTCAGGGATGACAGAGTGGACAAACGGGGTGGAGGTTGCGCTATTTATGCCAGACCACAACTACAACCATTACTCATTCCCCTTCCACCTCCGACACAAGGGGCACAAACCATTACAGTCAAAATCACAGTAGGCTCCCATGGGAAACTGCTGTACATAATGGCGGTCTACATACCCAATAACCAAAAACTAGCCTTTGACTCCATACTGGCCAACATCACGCTACTCCCCCCTAGAAGTGAACTCATTGTTCTGGGTGACTTTAATATAAACTGGCTCACTACCTCAGCAGATCCCTTCAAAGACGCTGCTACAGCGCATGACCTCACCCAAGTCGTCCAGACCCCTACCCGGCTAGATCCCAGGACAGGAACACAAACCCTCCTAGACCTAATATTAACAAATGCTCCCAACCATCCCACTAATGTCAAGGTCCTACCAGACATCCTTAGTGATCACTCCCCCCTCTCCTGCCTCTGGTCAAACAAGTGTCCAACTGCTCCACCCAAAATCTCGTTCCAAAGACATATTAAAAAAGGTGCAATAACCAAGATACTCCACTCTCTTTCTTTCACCAACTGGTCCGCTGTCCACACAGCGCAATCCGTGGATGAGGCACTCACCTCCTTTATCAAAATCTTCAACACAGTATGTGACAAATATGCCCCTCTCTCAAAAAAGATCCTAAAAACCAGAGACACCCCATGGATCACACAACCCCTGTTGGACCAGATGCACCACAGAGACAACCTTTGGCACAAAGCACTCTACTCCAAATCACCCCATGACAGACAAGTCTACAGAGAGGCAAGAAACAAGTGTACCAGGGCCATTAGGCTTCCCAAGGCAAACCACTACAAGCTAGCCCTCACCTCAACCTGGGGCACAGGAAGCAAATTCTGGAGCAATGTCAAAGAACTCTGCGGGAAAACCGTTAACCAATCACCTACCCAAATACTCACAAATGGTGCCCTCTCTCAAAACCCCTTCACTATAGCCAACATCCTGAACAATTCCTTCACAGATCTCAGCCAAATCCTCCCATCAAATTTCTTTGACCCACCTCCCAGTGTCCCACTGAATCCCAATCCCAGTCATAACCCTGCACCATTTTGGGTCAAAACAATCTCCTGCAGTCAGGCCAAACACTATCTGACACATGCCCTATAGAATAAAAGGTATAGCAGTGACTCTGTAGACCTTAAAATAATCTGACTAACACTTGACGTGACCCTCCCACACATCACCAAGATTTTCAACCTATCACTCCACCTAGGGAAATTCCCTGCTCTATGGAAAAGGGGAATTATTACACCTATCCTAAAAAAAGGTGACCCTACAGACCCCGGTAACTACAGGCCCATTATGTTACTCCCTCCACTCTCAAAAGCTCTTGAAAGAATTGTATCAGACCAAATCACAGAGTACCTCACCGGGCACTCCCTGCTTTGCCAAGAACAACATGGTTTCAGACCAGGACACAGTACCACTTCGGCACTCCTAGAACTCACATCATATGTACATGAGGCTCTAGACGAGGGGTGAAATTGCAGGAGCAATCTTCATCGACCTAACCAAAGCATTTGATACTGTCAGCCATGACCTCCTATTATACCTACTCCCTTTCTTCAACCTTGCACCAGACACTTTATCCTGGTTCAAGAACTACCTAACAGGTCATACACAACAGGTTAAAATCAATACCACCCTATCCACTAAAACCCTGGTTCTATCAGATGTACCCCCAAGGATCAATCCTAGGCCCCCTATTATTCACTTTCTTTTTGAACTCCATCCCTAAAGCATGCAATGGGAAACTTCTGCTCTATGCAGATGACACAGTAGTCTACTGGAAAGACAACTTCCATAAACTCCCTCCAATACAAGTTGCAAACCTACTTCCATGAACTAGAAGACTGGTTCTCAAAGCACAGGCTCATATTAAACCACACCAAAACAAAATCCATGATCTTTGCGCACCGACAAAGCCCCCATATAAGAGCCCACCTAAACATCTCCAACAACCAGGGCAACTTAATTGAACAAGTCACGGATTTCAAATATCTAGGCATCACCTTAGACTCATCTCTCACCTATCATGCACACATCAACCAACTGTCCTCCTCATTAAACACCAGACTAGGGATCCTCTACAGGCATAGACAATGCCTCCCAACGCATGCCCTTCATCTGGCAGTGACCAGCTCAGTCATATCCTTGATAGATTACAGAATAATAATATATGGGATGGCTGACCCCACTGCCTTGAAGTGCATCGACCTTGCCCTCAACAAAGCCAGCCAACTGGTCACTGGAAGTGACTACCTAACCCACACCTGCGACCTCTACAAATTAGTGGACTGGCTGACCTTTAAAGGAAGGCTAAAATACCATACCTGCCTCCAGGCTAAGAAAATCCTACTGAAATCTGCACCCTTGGGCCTCCACTCCCTAATACAAACTAACACCCACAGGAGCACCCCAAGGCACATAACAAACATGCCCATCCATGTCCCCTATTGAAGGACCGCGCTAGGTCAAAGGTCTTTCAGCTACCGTGCACCCACCTGGCTCAATGAACTCCCACCTACTATAACCCAGGCACCAACTTTAGGCCAATTTAAAACCAAAACCATGAGACACCTCATAGCCTCAGAGAAATGTAGCTGCAATTGACAATCTAACCTCTCCTCGATGCAGGGTTCATATTCAACCCTCAGAACCTACCCAGAACCTCAAATGTAGTCTCAGACTGAGGATAAGACAATCCATACACCATTTGTGGGATGCTAATCTTGCCTAGGGCTGTAAGTAACTAAGTATTGTAACCTACTTTGTAAATGTTTGTTGTCAACTTATAAAGCAACACTGTGTAACACTAAGCAATGATGCTTGTACACATGATTCTGTATACTGTGGTCTCACAAAACTGTTTGTTTGTCCAGACGTGGAGCCTTTGTAAAGGAGTCTTTGACTCAAAGGTTGTAATTCTGAAAATTAATAAATAAATAAATAACATACTCCTACTACCCTGGTGGTCTGAGTGTACCCCCCTCCCACCCGCCCACTGGGCCCCCACCCCGCTCCCCCATCAGCTGGCGGTGGCAGCATCCACCCACCTGCCACCTCACTGCCCACCGACTGACAGCTCATTAGGGATGCATGTCCATTGGTTCACAGTGTGAGCCAATGGGCATGCAGCCATACTGCATTATCAGTCCAGATATATGAATGAATTCATTCACATATCTGGACTGTGTTATTAGTATGGTTGCACACCCATTGGCTCATGCTGTAACCAATGGGCATGCAGCCCTACTGAGCTGTCAGTCGGGTGGTGGGGTGGCAGGCGGGTGGGGTGCTGCCGCCGCAGGCTGATGGGGAGGGCCGTGGGGCCCAGTGGGTGGGTGGGGAGGGGTACCAGACCACCAGGGTACTAGGAGTATGTTATGAGTTATAGATGCCCATGATCGGGCAGCGATCGGTCCACTGGACCACCAGGGATAGTGGACATGGGGAGGTTATATTACTGATGCCTGTAGTCAGGCACATAGGGGTCCACTAGACCACCAGGGATATAGGATGGAGGGATTTTGCTACATGGATGCCCATGATGGGGAATGGGGGGCACCACCAGGTGCAGCAGGAACTCGGGTGGCCACCCACAGGTGGCAGCTGCCATGTTGTGCCCTGCAATGCAGCAGCTCACCTGTGGGTGGCCATCACTTGTTCCTTTTTTTTTGGCTTAACTTTGTGCAGGCGCAGGTAGGGGTTGCGCTTGCATGACTCTGCACATCCCAGGCTGAATATCGGGCTGTGCAGGTTATGCATGGGCACGCCCCCCCCCCAGCTGTGCCTGCATACATTACTGATGCACTTCAGTGCATCGGGATTTGTGCAGTGCACTTTTCCCTTTTGAATATTGTGCCTGGGCGTATCAGTGGGTTGTGCATGGTGCAACACTGTTGCGCAATGCGCAACCCTTTTGAATATCTGGGCCAATGTGTTTAACAGATCATGCTATGATTGCATTAGACTTTATTACTTGTGATGCTGAGAGAAAGTTTACAAGATCTTGGTCTTTTAACAATGCGCTGCTTAAAGATCCAGATTTTGTTAAATTAATTAAAAACTCAATCCAGGAGTATTGGTTCTATAATTACTCGGGTGGGAAAAGAGTGTTATAACTGTGGGATGCATATAAAGCCACCATAAGAGGTAGTATAATGTCTTACCAAATCAAAGTGAATAGAATAAATAATAAAGAAAAGAAAGACATAGATATTAGATTGAGCCAATTAGATAAATTAATATTGACCGACCATGATAAATATTATGCACAATGGCAAGAATTTCAAATAAAAAAAAAAAAAATCAATCAAGATACTATTAGAACAGCAACATTTATTAAAAAAATATAGATACCATCACATGGATAAATTGGACAAACTTTTGGCTAATTTATTAAAATCTGAGAAACAAAAAAATCTAATATTAAAAATTGTTGATAATGGTGTGATTTTAACATCAAATGAAAATGTAGCTAAAGGATTCTTTAAAACATATAAAAAATGTATTATAATGATGTTCTACCTAATAAAGAAAAGGTGGAGTTCTTCCTCTCTAAAGCCAAATTGACTCCTAACCCCTTTATGATTGTCCCTATTTTACAGCAAGAAGTGGAGGATACAATAAAAGAGTTGCCTATGGCCAAATCACTGGGTTTGGATGGACTGACCAATTAATTTTTTTCAAACTTTTGCTAAAGAGCTTTCACCCTGGTTAAACAGAATTGTAGAATAATTATTGGATGTTAAAGCTAATAATAGGATTCTGTCCTCTATGCCAATGAATAACATTATACTAATCCTAAAGAAGGAAAACCAGTGGAGTCAACTGAAAGTTATAGGCCCATAGCCTTATTAAACACAGACTACAGATTATTGGCAAAAATGATTAATAATAGAATTCAAATACATTTACACAACTATATTAATAAAGGCCAATATGGCTTTATGAATGGACAAAACTTATTGTAGGCCAATAAAAAAAATTCAAGCAATTACTCACATTTTGAATTCAGATCCTATATCTAAAAATGATATATATTTTGAGGTTGCTTTGGATGCAAGTAAAGCATTTGATTTGATTAACTACCTTTATATTTATTGGATATTACATGCATGGGGCATTCCATCTCAATTGATTCTACTGATTAAGAAGTTATATCATAATACCCTAGCAAGATGTCAGGTTAATTATTTTCTTACAGATGCATTCAAGTTGCTTAATGGGGTAAGACAGGGTTGCCCCTTATCCCCCACATTATTTATTTTAGCAATAGAACCTTTTCTTTTAGTGATAAGGAACGACCAGAGAATAGAAAGTTTTACTTTTAAAAACAATCAGGCAAAGCTTAGTGTATTTGCTGATGATATTCTTTTGATTCTTAAAAGTATAAATACATCACTAGCTGCTTTTTTGGATATCACAAGTTTATTTTCTAGCATTTTGGGTTATCAATTGAATAAGAGCAAATCCATTATTATGACTCATTCTAGAAAATCTGATGTTGGAATAAAGAATATCAGTTTTGACTTTAAACAACATTATATTAAAAATGTAGGTATCCATTTAACCAACAAACAAAATTCCAGTATCAAAATAAACTTTAATAAAGCTAAATAAAAAATAAATACCTTATTAGACAACTGGAAAAATGTATCACTATCCCTATGGGGAAAGGTAGATACAATTAAAATGATGGTTTTGCCACACCTCATATTTGTGATTAAAAACATCTTAGGTGTCCCTAGCCTTAAATGGTTTCTAGATGTTAAAATATCATTTAATATTTTTTTGTGGGGAGGCAGGAAACCTCACACTGTATGGAGTATTATGATTACACCTAGGAGACTAGGGGGATGGGATGTCCACACACTCTTAAATATATGGAAGCAAATATTATTTCTGACTATTATCAATGGTCTTTTTTTCTGGAACATGGTCAATATCTATATCAGACATTAGTGGCTAGTACAGACAATAGTAAAGATATACAGAATATTATTTTTGATTTGGATCTACATAAAACACCTAACCATCCTTTAGCCTCTTGGTTCCCCCTTGTGAAGAAGTTTATTGTTAAGCCATCTAAATTTCAAATACCATGGCTATTTCTACCCATAAATTATAATAGAAGAATATGGGGAAACATTTATGGGTTTAACTTTAAAAATTAATAAGGAATAAAATAGTAACATGGGTGATATTTTAATAGAAGATAAAATTCCCACATTTATTCAAGCTAGTAGGAAATGGAAAGATAAGGCTTGGAACCAATTATTTCATTACTCTTTAATAGCCACATGTCATAAAATGATGAAATTACTGTATTTAATACCCAAGAAACTGCTCTATCCAAGATCTTAATACTACAAGCAGACCAAATTAAAAAAGGAACAGATAAGTTATCGGTTAAAATCTATCCTATCATATTAGAAAGTCCTAAGAAGAACTTTAATAAAATTAATATAAAATGGAATAAAGATGCTGAAATAACTTTGAATTATCTACAATGGGAGCAGTTAAGGGCATTTAATAACACAATTTATGTATCAGCTAAAAACAAAGCTATTAAAATCAAAATAATGAACATAGCATATCTGACTCCAGTACAGTTAGCTAAAATTAATCCAGATTATCCATCTGATTGCTAGCATAAATGTGGTGAATGTGCTTCTCTTATTCATTGTTTATGGTCTTGTCCAAAACAAATGATGGGTGGGTTAATTTAAAGGAAATCTTAGTAACACTATTAGGTCTGAATATTCCTTTAGAAAAATACCTTTTTTTGTATAACAATATAGGGCATATAATAAATTATATTTCAGTTAAAAGAATTTTTGTACTGGCCACTATGGCCCTTAAAAGCTTAATTTTAGAGGATTAGAAAGCAGATAAATTACCATCTTTAACTATCATAAGTGGTGGTACCTGTTCTCTGAAACATGAAGAGCTAATATTTTCTGTTGATTCAGAATTAGATGACCCAATAGGTTCTTCATGGAAGGAGATTATCAAAAATATTCCACCTTTATTTAAAGTTTGAGAGGGTGTGTGCATCTCCCAGCTTAGCCCCAAAATAGAGTATAATCTTCACTAATACATTTTATACAAATAAAGGTTTATTATATGCCCTGTCTATGCCATCAGTATGTATTAAGTGTCTAAGTGACTGCAGGATGTATTGTATATTTAATGGAGAGATGATGGAGAGGGGGATTGGGTAAAGTGAAGCTTATGTTTTGACTAACGTAACTATCTATTTAAGTATGAAATATAAGTTATATGGTATATGTGATAATAAATATGAATAAAAATGGTTGTGAAAAAAAAGCAATGGGAAGTCTAACATACCCCAGGTCCTGGTTGGGAAATGTTGCTTTCTGTGACAAAAATTCCTCATAATACTCTAATCAGCTGCCCCCAGGCTTGCTGGCATGCATAGCCATTGACTGGGTGCAATAATTCCATAAGCTTGCTTCTACTGGTTTAACATGTGTTGATATGCCCTAAAGAACTGTGAACCAAGTCAAGTAGTTCTCCCAAGTCCATTGTGTTGTGACCCATCTCTTAGGCTCCACCCACTCATCCTTGTCCATTTTCTCCTTATCCTCATCATGCTCTTTGGGTCTGTTAAGCAATGTAAATATGTCCACATATTCTCCATTGGCTGTCCGCTGCCTCACATTGTCAAAGAGGTGCAAACCCACTGGCTCCCCCAAGCTCACATAAGCTGTGGCAACAGGCTGCACAAAGTTTGCTGCACATAGAGTACAGCAATGTTCCATGACTTTTGGACTGTAGTATTACAACTCTTCATCAAGGATGGACATCCATGCAGAACAAGGACCAACTATATACTATAAACCTTGATTGTGCATACAGTATTTTATGATACTCTAGTTCACCGGTTTAATGCAGCATTAAAGACACTATTTCACCATTTATTCTGTGAAATGGTCAAAGTCATTTGGTGTGGGTGCATGGAAGTAACTATTGGTTTCCTTGCACTTGAAAAATACACCCTGACCATTTGAATCACTCACTTCTAATTTTTGTATGTGTAACCAAATAAAACTGTCGTTACTGGTGGGGAAAGGTGTACTGCATGTGAAAAGAGGACAACTGACTTGTCAGTTTCCTGTATGCACTTGTTTCACAGAAACAAAAATTAAAGTAAATAAGTAACCATTCCAAGTATAAGTATTAAAATTATATTGAACATAATCTTAATTGTTTTGAATGTAAGCCCCTGCTCCCAACATATAGGGGTATCCAGGTGATAAAGATGGGAGAGGGGCACTGTGCAAGCCAGAAACACAGTCCAAGGAAATTAGAAATGCTCGTTACCATGTTCTTCTGATGGCAGTGAGATGGCTTTGCTAGTTGGGGAGCAGGCTATCTTCTTAGGTAACCTATGAGGTGGGCGTATGAGGAAGGGCACCATCCATAACAGCGACACCTTCCCAGGGTAATCCCTCATGGCGATGGGAGGGTAGGGTGACCGGATGAGGGGGTTGGCAAACTGGGTGACAGGATGTCACTATGTGTATGCGCATGGGGGGGTGGGAGCAAGCACTGTGAGAGTGGGCTGGGAGGGGGCACAGAGGCTGTAGTGGGTGGCACTGCGGTGGATGGCCGAGCTGTGTAGTGGCATCGGGGGTTAGCTACTGGCTGGGGTGGTTGAGGTACCGGGTTCGGGTCCAGGCACTGGTGCGATTTTATTGTGCCCGGCCCGAACTTTTATTTTTTTTTATGCTTTAACCCCCCCGACATGCACCCCCCTGGAGTTGAGAATCCTTAAGTAGGGGGTGCATTGAAATAATCTCCTGGTGCCATTGTCCTGTGCACCGGGGTTGTCAGAGTGCTGAGATGCTTTTCAGCACTCTGACTGTACGATAATAGAGATCACCTTTAGGTGTTCGCCGTTATCACATAGACCCATCTTCTTAGTTCCTGATAGGGGCTGCAGGGGGCAAAGCTTATTAGCAGACACACAATTACACAGTTCAGATTGATTAAGTTCAATGTCCACTCCAGAATCAAAGATACAAAAACAGATTTAATGAACAAGAAAGTTAATGAACCACTCCATGTAGTGTGGGGGTACATACACGTGGGGACACTTCACAGGCCAAAACCTGCCATTCCTTCTGCAATAATCTCTTTTTCCAACAGACTGATTTATTTCATGGAGACATTTTCTCAAGCCAAAAAGACTACATTCCTGACAGCAGCAATACGGTGGACTGAACCAGGCCACATCCAGAGGTAGTTTGTACTTGCCAGCACTTACATTTTATATCCCTTCCGTTCAATTTAATCTTTACACAGGCACTTGCCTACTTTTCCTTCTCTGATTCTCAAAAACTGGGCATACACTAGGGACTATAACAGCATAAGATGTTTTTACTGTTCCCATTTCCAACTTAGCCTTTCCTTAAACTTCTCCACCAGGGGGGTCTTACAATACATTGAGCATTTTCTTTACTTCAAGGTCTTACAAGTCAAATTGGCATTCTTAGCAAGAACCGAACCACTAAAGACCTTCCAGACATCCAGTCACTGATGCCAAGTGCCTAGAATGGCTTTCCAGGGAATTCGGCATCATAATGATGGAAACCAACAGCACATCCGCTCATGCAGCGATTCCATTTTCTGGACTGCCTTCAACCAGGAGACTTCTGTCTGTGCCACACAGAGCTCCTGGACAGTCTGCCACCTCGCTGGGGTCCCAACCAACCATTCCCCACATGGACCTTTCCATGGCTTCATTGGCTGCCCAACCTGAAGGTCCTAAAGCTGTAGCAGCCACCGGCCAGGGGAAAAGGGACAGTGCTGCCACCGCTACACCCACAACAATCCAGGCTACCACCTCTGAACTGCGCCCCAGGCCTAAACTGCAAGATCAGGCCCACTCACAGGACACACGCTGACCCACAGGGTGCACTCACCCACAGGTGAGACTACTTAAACTACAGGGCCCCCATTGGTGCATACCCTACCAAGGTGCCAGAGATCACTTGGCGGGCCTCCTGCAGCTTGCTCCTCAGGCTCTGGCTGCCATACTGCACCAACAGGCCCCAAACTTGTGCTCCATGGATCTCCTTCTCTACTGCCCAAACTGCCACTTCTCCAAACATGGTTCTTTGAGGGAGGAGGGAGGAGGCCCAGGGTGGCAAATGGCCCACCCTGGCCCCACTGCAGCCCTCTGGCTGGATTTGTGGGCCGAAGCACCCAACCTCTCTTCTCTTTTCCTGGGCTCTGATCGACCCACCCAAATGGTGCCAAACCCTGATATTTATACCCCCAAGGAGATGATGCCCCCTTCATGCAGCAAGCAGGCCCAACTCCCAGACCTACTGGCACCACTGCTTCTGTCTCTCCTAGCTACACCTAGCAACCCAAAATTAACTAGTAAGCTCCCAGAGGGTTCTTACACTTTCCCTCTACACAAAACATTCACCCCCCTGCTGAATGCCTAACCAAGCCACACCACCAACCCCCTAGAGGAGAGATACGTGCACTCTCCCTCCCCCAAACACCAGGCCACCATACTGGTTACTCGGCCAAAATGGTGGAAAACTTATATGCTTAACCCAAAACCAGAGCTTAACCTACACTTTACTATCTTATGCTGGGGCACACTGCCGGCCCACCTGCTGGCTCCCATGGTCACCTGCCAAGTACTGCAGCAGGGGCGTCCCTCCCCATCTACCAATATTACCCTTCCAATCTAGCTCAATTTCCAAATTAATATGAATAGTGCTGCTGCCAGGAATAGGAACAACTAACACACCCTCTTGTGGTAAATGCATAAACGACAAATTGTTTCATTACATTTCCGAACATATTTGTTTTAATTTTTTTCATTAACCTTAAATTTAACAACTAGCAACATTGTAATGTATTATCTGCAATCAAACTAATCTCACGTACCCAGTCTCATACTTATATGAGAAAAAGAATCACACAAACTGTTTCACTCCAGCCATACAGATCAGGCATACAGCACACACAATTTTGATTATATAGGGACATGTTCCAATCCAGCCACCTCTCCTTAAGCAGTTATAAGCAGTAACCATGCTTGGGATTTTTAAACCAGAAACATTAGTCAGTGTAACATTATACAAAATAGTAACATTTCTCTAACTTATTGGGGAGCCAGCCCTGGGTAACTTTAAACAATACAACAATAACTACAGGGGTTGATCTCACCCAAAATTAGCGCTGGGAGTCCAAGACACCTGTGATTGTCCCATAGAACCCAGGTCAGCTTGCAGCATTGCTATAACAGTACAGGGCATATGGAGTCTCTGGACATCACCTGCGGCTAATAGAATTTAGGGTCCAGCTTGGTAATCTCTTTTCTGCAAGAATCTTTGGAAACAATGTAGTACTTAACCCGTCAATCACCCTCTTCATCTTGGACCAGAGCAAGTGTTTTAAAGAGGGTGACTCCTGTCCATATTGCAAAGTCACACATTGTCTCTGCTTGGCGAATTGCTCTACGGCACACAGCTGATGGAATACTCAAGCTGAAATCTATATAGGCCATAATATGGTTCACAGCTTCCAGCAACAGCCAAGCCTCCCAATTCTCCTCAATAGTGTCCAAGACTGTCTCTGACAGATAAGGGTACTCGGCACCAGGGTACTCCTTCTGAATGCACTTCTTTAACCAAATGTCTGCACTAGACCACTTTATCAGACCAGTTACATTAGTGCCTGCAGAGGTACCCTTCTGCAGCCAACTCTCCATGGTGTAGCGGACCACCCTTGGATCCGAGGAGATTAGGGCCTCCATTCTTCTTCTTTGACAAATTTTGGATAGTTCAGACAGGCGAATGGGGCCAAATTCAAGCTAGCAGGGGAAATGTGATATGGATTAGGGATGTTCTCCACAATGCTAGGGTCCTCAAATTCCAGTACCTTAGGGCTAGAGTCTTGGGCAGAGGCCATGGCTCCCTGTTGTGAACCTGAAGTGCACACCTGCAAAGAATCTGCCATCTCTGCATAAGGGGATTCCTGGGGTGGAGAAGTAACCACAGCTGCCTCCTAATCAGCTGCTTTTGACTCCACTGCCAAGGAGGGGCTGCCAGGATGAGCTGACCCTGGGCTTACTGGTAGCTGCTCCCAACCAAGGCATCTCCTGCTGCCACTGGGAGTGGTGGAATCAGCTTGTGAGGAAAAGCTGGGCAGATATCTAGTGCCTCTTCTCAGAAGGTTGCTATCAAACAGGCAGTATAGTGCAGTGGTTTAAGGCTCTGAGCTGCAAATCTGGTGACATCCAGCAAACCAGACCTGGGTTTGAATCCCACAGCTTCCACTTACATACTGTGTGACCCTGAGCAAGTCACTTAACTTCCCTGTGCTCCCAGGTCGCACCTGTAAAAAAGCTTTCAGCTTCGTGTGCTAATCCTGGTTAAAACAACTAAAAAAAAAAACCTCACCCAATGCTTGCTCAAATTCCTCCCAACTCTCTGCACTGCCCTTTAGTCCTGCACCAGCCACTCGAGTGGGGGCCCCATGCTAACCCCATCTCTCCACATAGGGCAGGAGAGATTCACTTGGATATGGTACCACTCCCTTAGAACATCCAATACAGACTGGCAACTGAATTGTTCTCTCCTCAAACAAATGGCACACCACACATGCATCCATAGTGGTACTTTTTTTCCACTATGTCCTAAGTCCAGTTTAGCAAGGACACAGGGATAGTCACTCTACACTCTTTTGGTGCTCCCTCCATGGTGCAGATTCCCTTTCATGGCTCACACACACTGGATGCTTCTCCAACAACTTTCTCCTCAAAATGGCACCTGCTTCTGGCTGTAATAACTCATGCACTAGGTCCCCACTCGCCGGCAGCCAATCAGAACATTGCATTTGCATATCAGTGGCTCTCATAGAGACATAGAAACTGACAGCAGAAGGAGACCACCAGGTCCATCTAGTATGCCCATTGTATTTTAGCCTAGACTTCTAACTGCCCTTGGGTTTGAGGGCTGCCTTGTTTCTGTCCCAAGCATTCTTGAAACCTACCACTGTGCTTGCCCCACCACCTCAGCAGGCAGGTTGTTACAGGCATCCACCACTCTTTCTGTGAAGAAAGATTTCCTGGTGTTGGTGGAGAACTGTCTTCCTTGCAACTTGAGACATAGAAACATAGAAGTTGATGGCAGAAGGAGAAATATACTTGACAGAAGGCAAATACATTTCCTCACATAGAATTGAACTTCTGACCCTTTGCTTGCCAAGCAAACACACATCCAGTGTGCCACCTGAGAAGCTTAAAAAGTCATTTCATAGTCATGTGGTGGTTGTGGGATTGAAACTCATGACTATGGGGTCATTTGCTTCATACCCAGTGCGCCAACCCCTATGCAACATTGCAGTATCATGAATGTCAATGTGCAGCCACCCCATGGGACGAGACAATAGGGCAGAAAGTGGTGAACCCCCCCTTTTGCAAGTGGCACTCCTGGAAGCCTGCATTTTCATGTACTGTCCTCCCAGCAGCTCCTAAACTTAGTCCAGGTACCACTCATGCTCCCCAAAACACTCTTTGTATCCCAGGCAAGCCCCAACATTGCAAGCCCCCCCCAAGCGTCTAGGGGTATCCAGGTGGTAAAGATGGGAGAGGGCACTGTACAAGCCAGAAACACAGTCCAAGGAAAATAGAAATGCTCTTTACCTGGTTCTTCTGATGGTAGTGAGATGATTTTGCTAGTTGGGGAGCAGGCTATTTTCTTAGTTCCTGACAGGGGCTGCAGGGGTCAAGGTTTATTAGCAGGCACACAATTACACAGTGCAGACTGATTAAGTTCAATGTCCACTCCAGAATCAAAGATGCAAAAACAGATTTAATGAGCAAGAAAGTTAATGAATCACCATGGAGCGTGGGGGGTACATACATGGTGGGGACACTTCACAGGCCGAAACCTGCCATTCCTTCTGCAATCTCTTTTTACAACAGACAGATTTATTGCATGCAGACATTTTCTCAAGCTGAAAAGGCTACATTCCTGACAATAGCAATACAGTGGATCAAACCATGCCACACTCAGAGGTAGTTTGTAATTAGCAGCACTTCCATTTTATATCCCTTCTGTTCGATCTAATCGATACACAGGCACTTGCCTACTTTTCCTTCTCTGATTCTCAAAAATTGGGCATACACTGGGGACTATAACAGCACAAGACATTTCTACTGGACTAATTCCATTTCCAATTTGGCCTTTCCTTAAACTTTCTCCACCGGGGGGGGGTGTCTTACAATACATCGAGCACTTTCTTTACTTTAAGGTCTTACAAGTCAAACTGGTGCTTTTAGCAAGAACTGAACCACCAGACATTCTGGACATCCAATCATTGATGCCAAGTGCCTAGAATGGCTTTCCAGGGAATTCTGCATCCTGATAATGGAAACCATCAGCACATTCACTCATGCAGCGATTCCAATTTCTGGACTGCCTTCACCAAGGCGATTTCTGCTTGTACCACATGGAGCTCTCAGACAGTCTGCCACCCCGCTGGAGTCTTAACCAACCATTCCTCACATTGACCTATCCCTGCCTCCACAGACTGAACAACCTGAGGGACCCAATGCTGTAGCTGCCACCGGCCAGGGAAAAAGGGTAGTACTGCCACCACTACACCCACAACAGTCCAGGCTTCCACCTCTGAATTGTGCCCCAGGCCCAAACTGCCAGAGCAGGCCAGCTCACAGGACACACACTGACTCACAGGCTGCACTTGCCCACAGGTGAAACTACTTAAACTACAGGGCCCCCATTGGTGCATACCCTACCAAGGTGCCAGAGATCACTTGGTGGACCTCCTTCTGCTTGCTTCTCAGGCTCTGGCTCCCATACTGCACTGACAGGCCCCGAAATTGTGCTTCACAGACTCCCATCTCTACTGTCTGACCCACCATTTCTCCATATGTGGGTCTTTGAGAGAGGAGGACCAGGGTGGCAAGCATCGCACCCCTGCCCCGCTCCGGCCCTCTGCCTAATCTTGGGGGCCAAAATACCCAACCTCTCTTCTATTTTTCCAGGCTCTGATCAACTCCCCCAAATGCTGCCAAGCCCTGATATTTATACCCCCAAGGAAATGGGGCCCCCTGCAGGCAGCAAGCAAGCCCAACTCCCAGACCTACTGGCACCACTGCTTCTCTCTCTTTCCTAGCTACACCTAGCAACCCAAAATTAACTAGTAATCTCCCAGAGGGTGCTTACATGTATACAACTACTTATTTTGTATATGTAGAGGTATGTCAGAGGTAAAACTATAGTTTAGAGAGTCAATAACCTCTGCACAGTATCTGACAACTTGCAGTGTATGTTTTTTTTGCTCTCAGGATTGCCTATCCACCACAGAATTTCAGATTAGACAACATGAATCCAGATTTTTATCCATTATCTAACCTGCTGAAATGTCACATGGGGTGGTGGGCTTCTGTGAACTGTAATTGGTCTCATCTTGAAAGCCACTCCCTTGATAACCATGTAGTAAATAAAGGTGTCTCACTTCAGCTATAAGTCTCTCCATGGATGGATTTGGAATGGCAGGACAGTGATTGCCTTTTTTCTTGGCTCTTTCCAAGTAGAAAAATCATATATCTAAAGACAGACCAAAAACTGTTAGGGAGCTCAAATAGTGGAAAGTAGACTAGAACTTGGGCTGCTACCCAAGAACATGATATTTGGGAAGTGGAGAAACTCCAACCAGCTGAGTGAGACCAAGAAGAAGCAGAAATCAGGCATTCCAAGTAGGGAGGTAGGTGGACTGCCCCAAAGTAGTTGTCACCTTCTTGCAGGTAGCCCACATGGCTGCTTTAATGCCTACTCCACATGTGCACTCCACTGCTGAGCCTGCTTCTCTATTATGAAACTGTCAGCTTGGTTAGAGGCAAACTAGAGAGGCTGCACAATGACTAAGTATGCACATACTCACACTTGGCATGCATGCTGCCACTGCTGTAATACAGCTGAAGAGAGTATAAAAATAATGTGGCAGGGCAAGAGATTCACAGTTAGCTAAGTCAGTCTGTCAGGTTGAGTCAGTATCAGTTGGAAGAAGCATTCTGTAATAATTATCTTGATTGACTGATTAAAGGACTCAGGGGAATGTGAACAGTTTCAGTACATTACCAGTAGGTCCAGGTGGTGGATAGTACTTCCAGCTCCTGAGGTTTCTTCTCCATCTCTTTTTTTAATAGTCCTCCTGGCAGTGGTGGGACTCCTATCTCACAGGTTAGGCAGGAGCAGGGTTTGGGCAGGCAAAGTATATGAAAGCAGACATCTGTTTTCTCTCATGGGTTATCGGGTGGAACAAAGAAATGGACAACTGGGGAATCAGGATATATCCTAAAGAAGGGAATGTTGTACAGTTTATTTTCATTTTAAAGAACCATCTTGGTCAAGAACAAAGAGTATTTCCTTTTATATCTTCTAAATCATCATCTTCTATGAGATGCCACGCCTTTTGAAATGTTTGCTGGTATAGGACTCAAAATGAACATTATGTCATGAACTGAAATGTGCTACATCACTGGAATGCATCATTTTATATACCTTTTGAAGAACACTTGCACAACATTCCCTAGACATCCTAGAACATCTTCCATTTCCTGTTAGCATTTGCCCCTCTCCCAAGCAGGGTATTCACTAAATCAATATTTTCCCAAATTTTATGGCATTTAGATGTTGATCCTAATACAGAAGGTGCTGGTATCTTGAGGGGTACAGTACAGTATATGGGGACAGTATTGGGCCCACTCCCCTTCCACTCACCATTTGATTCATACAGTTCTTTTGTCTTTCACAAGAGTCCCAGTATAACCCTGTTTTAAATACTTCCCTATATACCCCGCATCTATTCTTCTCTCATGTGTCCCCCTCACATCCATAATGGATCCTGGGGCAAGTGTCATCTTTCATTAATAGTTTGAGGGAGTGGGCCAGCACCCTGTTTCACTTTAGAAAAGTACACCCATTTTTGCCATCCCATTGGTAAATTGCATGCCAGGACATAATAGGCTCATTCATACAACACAATAACATATGCTGTATTTCCTTATTGCAATCTATAAGATTACATTAATTACTGCAGTAAGACTAAGAAAACAAAAATGTGTGTTTCCATAAAGGGAAAAAGTTATATAAATACTGATTACATACTATAAACAACATGAAAATAGGTGTGATCCTCCTTTATGAAATACCTGTACCACTAGTATCTTCCAATGAAGTGCTCAATAAAGCATATATCAATATATTTTGTTGCATACTGACATATATTAATATATTGTGTTGTAGTGATGACACCAGCTTTTAATTTCAAAAGAAAAGTTTCTAGCCCTAATGGGTCCGTTATTATGCTCGAAGTAATTGCTTGTAAAATGGTAATCCTTTGGAATCATTAGGATTAGGAATATTATTAGTTTTAAATGAAAGCTTGGTATCAGTGCTATACACTCTTGTGTGTCAATATATGGTGCTGTGTATTGCAATATACATTTACTAGACACCAGGGAACAGACATTTCAACAGCCCAACATGGGTAATTGTGAGTTGAGTACAACCACTAAACACCACAGAATATAGTTATCACAAGCCCAGCATGAGCAATTGGGGGAACCAGTAGGCACCAGGGAACCTGGTTTGGGTACAGGATGGGTGCTACAGGGCTGCACAGGCATGCAAATGAGACTATAATGGGTATGCTAATGGACCTTTAGTCCTTACATGCCTAGTGGTCTCATTAGCATGCTAGGCCTGAATATGACCCACTGGAGTCCTGGTTCTATCCTGTTTGGGCAACGCTATCTCCAGTAGTCTCCCCTGTGGTCCATATTCAGCTTTTGGCTGTGTCAGTGCAGTTTTTTATGTGTCTTGAATTATCAGAATTTTGTTTGTTTTCTCAACTCAGTCCATTCAGTGTACTGTTATTATGGTTCATGGCTTTGGTAATAAAAAAGTCTTTTTATAACTGTCTACTTCTTTGGTTCATAGGGATTAGTCCCCAGTGTGATATAGTTTGATCATATTTTAAGTCATCATTAATAATGGCACACACTCTTTTTTTGTACCTCCTCAAGTCTATTGGACTCAGCTATCACAATCCAAAATGCCAATATGCACTCCAAAAGAAGGGTGAACCATAGCTTGAACATCAGTACTGGTCCTTTTTGCTTCAGATCAGCCCTCTTTAGCATAGTTCAAAAACACATTTTCTTATTAATTTTGTTTAACATAAAGTCAATGGGCAGGAAATCATCACATGTGAATATTCAATTAAAAACAGGGACTGGAGTTTTAGCCATTCAAGAGCTAAGTCCCACTCCACAGCCACCGCTGCATGACAAAATCTCCGCACCTGCAGATATTCCTATTTTCAGCCCATGCTCCACAAGTGGCTCTGTGAGATGTTCTGCTTGGTCCCACCAGGCCTAGCATTTTGGTGCAGCTACACCAAAAAAATGGCCGCAAGCTGCCACAAATTAGGGACACAGTCATAAACCGGCTCCCTCTCTGAGAATCTGGTGCATGCTGGAAAAACTGTCTCTCTGCAAGTGAAGCCCCACTTGTAGCAGTTGTTCCCCACACTGAAGCTGATTTCTGGCATTTTGAAAATCTAGTCCCAGGTCTATGTAACCCACCCCCAGGTTGACCCTGGAAACAAGCTGTCATAGCTTAGTGTGTTCTTCCTGGTCAAAACATACAACTAAATAAAAGAAAGATTGAAATGACCCCCAAATGTTTTACCTGGTCTATCACATAAATTTCAGATTAATTAACAGTTAACTCTTGTGAATATTAAGGAAATTTACCAGAACTGTTTACTCTCATAAGTTAGGTTTTGCACTCATTGGTATTCATGTTGTTTCTTACCCATTAAGACAACTCAGCTAGGATTTTTTACAGTGGACTTCTCTAGCCCTTGTCATAGATAACATAAAGAGTAATACTGCACATAAAGAGTAGTATCATCTACATCCATGACTTGATGGGCAGCATACAGGAATATTCACTCAGTGTGTGTTTGCGATCTGTGCAGACAGCTATCATGCAGAAGCAGCTATAGTGATATTGAGGCAAGAATGGGATTTACCTAGGAACACCAGGTGGCAAAGGACACTCTTAAGCAAATGCTGTCCCACCCAACCTTTGTTTAGCTCTGCCTTCCAGATAGTTGCATAGATTGCTATTTGGTTGCACTTGCTACTTCCTTTCTCCAGGCCTCAGCATTATTATTGGAGCTGCAAAGTTGAGGAAACACATCAACGTCCCTCCGAACATTACAAGCATGTTTTAATAACAAAGGCCCTGGAGGCCCTTTCTCCAGATTACAACATTGGACATCAACATGTCCCTGTGCCTCCATTTTGATGTGAGAACATGCAACAAAGAGTCAGAATGGATGACAAGGCACAGTGCTACACCCCAAAGACATTAAGGGAGCATTCAAAAAGGAAAGGATTGAGGGGACTTTTGTTGGGGAGGCATTGGAATGATGTGGAGAAGCACAGAATAAAGGAGATGGAAGATGTTCTTTGGTTCTGTAGCCACAGCACAAGAAGATCCAAATGGAAATATGAATCCAAATATTTCTGAATATGTGGGTCCAGAATCCAAATCCAAATGCAAATATTGGGACATGCACACACCTCTACTCAAAGACAAACCTGAACCGGGAACCCCTGTAAAAATAGAGGCAGGTGAATCTCTGGTATATTCAGTTGCAGTAGGGCAGGTTAGGCTGAAATCAAGAGGAAGCCAAAACTCTAGAGCCACAAATGGCATCATCAGCCCCAGTGCAAACTGAAGGCCAAGTGGTCAGCAAAGGCCACTACAACCAAAAATAATATAACTCATTATTTATACAGAAATGTAGAGCAGCAATGTACTTTGGTTAAAGCAGATACATCAGGTTACGTTACCAGAACTGTTTCTAGTGTGGAGATCACACTGCTCATGGCCATATAAAGATATCATTAAATTAGTATAGATCAGAGGAGATGAACTATTTTAACTTTCAGAATATTTTTTATTGTGACATAGGTTATTTTGAACTTCAGTTTTAAAAAAAGCAAACATTTTAAGTTGGTGAAAACAGTTTAAAAGCTGTAAAATTTATATGCGATGCTACAGAAACCTTTAAAAGTACAAACAACCCCTGGGGACAACTTCTACCCTTTTAAACTCAATTTTGGATAATGCTGGTGTGGTAAACACAGAATTAATGACTGTGTTTAGTTTGTAAGTTTGCATTTTAAATGGTAGTGATTTTACATTGCATTACTCCACATGAGTTCATGCTTAATTACGTGTTGTTCACTTGGAGTCCTTCAACAATCCTCAGAAACTGAATGTTAGGACATGGGAATTTCCATTTGAAGTATGTATGAGTTTATGTTAAATAACATAGCTTATTCATATGAGGGGGCTGAATTTTCAAACCCTATGTCTAGATGCAATTTTATGTTTTACAACTTTGGTCATAAGAAAACTGCCACAATGTCCACTTTTCAAAGTTAGGGCATAAGCTAAGTACAATTTTTAGAACTCTGACTTGGATATGACCAATTTGCAAAGTCCAGTTATAAATGAGCCTTGACACAATTTTCAGCCTGAGAGTAACCTGGTCTATCTTTTACATCTATGTCTAGCATTTCTGTTATCCAAAAACTAGATGTAAAGTATCTAGAAGCTAGAAGCTAGAAATTCTGCAGACAAGCCAGGTTTTAAAAACAGCCCATGTTATGACTTGAAAGTCACACTCAACATAACTAGTTACAACTATTTTTGATTTTTGAAACTCCCACCTGACGTAAGTAGGATAAGTAGGATTTAGTTGGTCAAGATCCCAGTAACCCCACCTCAGGCACAATGACCACACCAGTACATGGATTAAAATGTCTACAGTCATATATTTATTGAGAGTTTAGAAAAGGTGCAGTGATAGAGTTATGCACAGTAGGGAGTCTGATCTGGGAAACACTCACCCTCAGTAGGGTGATCCCCAAAGTTCCCTTGTCTTCCTACCCAACAGTAGGAGTGAGGGGTGGTGAGCTGCCCTGAAGGCCTCATGGAGGAGGAAGGAGTCATTGCCTTCCATACCTATTAAGATTTTGTGACATCCCCTCCCTCCTCCACCACTAGTTGGATGCAAGCTGTCCAGGCCATTCCCCTCCACTTCCAGAGACAGCTGTGGTCATCCTGCTCAGAAGCATGACACTTGGTAGGCCCAGACTATCCCCTTAAAATGGGTGTGACAAGACCCCATAATATCAACTTCCTTCCAAAACACCTTGGGCCCAGCTCTGATGAGGGCACAACCGAGAAGAAAACCTTGATTACAGGGGAAAACTGGAGACATTTTCTCATGGCCCCTGCAGTGATCCTTAATGAAACAAGAGCTGGAAAGGCTGCACTCTCAGTGAAGACTGGGTGCTTGTAAAATGTATGATACCAAGAAGCAAAAGAAACAAGCACTTTGCTGTATCAGGAAAATATTGAAAGCTATCCTTGATGAGTAGGATTGTGTCCATTGTGTTCATTCCCCAGTCTCTTCTCCCTTGCCTCTCCCAATTCTGCCCCTGACCTTCCCCTGCAGGCCCCAATTGTGGCGTGGGGCAGGGGCAGTTAGCCTATGCCTCCTCTGGACCCCAAGCAGAATGGTTCAATCCCTGAAAATCTAGCCATTAAATAGCCAGTCCAGCCTCCATCCCCAACCCCCTAACCCATTGAACTGCACCCTTTCTTCCCCCATGTTATTTCTCCCCCCCTGCCCAGACCTATCTGTCCCTCTCTCCCTTTGACCAGCCTCTTCCAGGTCCCCTTCCCTCCCCTCTAGCTGGCATGCTCAGCCACATTGCTAGGTGGAGGAGATAAATGGGGGGGAGGGGGAATCCCTCCTGGACTGCCTGGAAGAGGGATGGGAAATTATCCTCGTGATCTGTGCTCTCTTGTAAGAGCCATTTTGCCCATTTTTTACTTTTGAAAATCCCACCCAGTAAGTCTGCTGGAATTCCCAATGGTTTCCATGGTACTTATATTTTGTTTAGTTTATGTCACCATTTCCAAGTATACATGTTGCTTTCCTATAGTAGATAATCTGAGAAGCCCAATGGGCTAACCACCACCATGTCAAATGGGTTTCCTAATGTTGGGATAGCTATCAACAGGCTCAAGTGAACTTTTGCACTTGAGGCTCCTCATACAGAAAGCTTGAGATAGGGTAACTGAGGTCCAGCTTATGTTGTGGATTCAGTTACTCATCCGTAATTATTCTGTGCTCTGCCTAAAGCTTACAGATTAACTTTAATTGAAAGTTATGATGCCAATCACAGCTCCCAAATATATTTTAATCACAATTTCTTTATAAAAATTAGTCAACAATTAAATGTTTGACTCAAGAATTTGTAAAACAAAAATGTTTAGGGCCATAGTGGTACTTGGAAAAGACATATTGTAAAATGTGACAAACACTGATATTTAACTAGATATAATAGTACACAAGCTTTCCCTCCAAGAGTGGTGGTAGTAGTAGTAGTAGTAGTCTTTATTTATCTATGGCGCCCTTCCTTGGAGGCCCAGGGTGCCATTACAATGACACACAGTAGTATGATAAACCACAATCAGCAAATACAACCCAATAAAAACACCCTAATGATAAAACATATAAATAAATACATTAGTTAATAAAATATACTATAATAGTGCAAAGATATTATGTATTTGTATCAAATGTCTGCTGAAATAGAGAAGTTTTTAAGCCCCTTTTAAAGGCCTCCACTGAGGGGTCCTACCTCCAAATTCTAGGCAAAGAATTCCAGAGGACTGGGCCTTCAACCTTGAAATCCCTGTCCCCTGCAGTCTTCACCCTCACCCTTAGAACTACCAAAAAGCCCTCCTTGGCAGAGCAGAGAGGGTGCAGGGCTATATGAGGGTGCAGGACCTCAGCCGGGTAGCCCGGGCCCAGCCCATGCAGGGCCTTGTAAGGTAATAGTACCATGTTAAAGGACATACACCACTTTACCAGCAACCAATGCAGATTATGCAGTGCCAGGGAACAGGGAGGAAACATGACTGGGGATATATGGTGAAACAAAAAAAGTCAACTTTGTGTTACTTAACCTGAAAGTATTGGGCTAACATTTATGCTTACCTCTCACCCCAGATACACCTATCAGACTTTCTACCTAAACAACAAACATTGCAAGGATAAGGCTGTGATACCAAAATCTGCCACGCTCAGTTTCTGTCTGTCTTTCTGTATCTTGAAGCAAAAAATGCTTGGCCAAGCTTTCTACACTAACAACATAAGTAGGTACTATTAGGCTGTCTTTTGTCAGTACAAAATGGACCAGATGAGGGACACAATATAGGGGAGGTGGGTGGTATGGTGGGTCGTACTGTGGGAAAGTGTTGGTTAGATCTAATTTCTGTAAATATATTGTTGATATTCAGCTTTTTTTGTTGCTGTTTGTTTTATGGAAGGGTTAGTTAGGTGGAAATTGTTAAGGAACAGAATGAAGGCACATGAAATATTTGGGGGATATTGATGAGCTTAATAAGGTTTTTTATTTATTTGTAGACCATATAGATAAGGGATATGCAATGGAAACAAGTGTAATAAATGATTTATCTGCACAAGAGCAGTTTGGCCTCGGGTTACCTCACGAATGGTGTAAGCCACAAGTGAGGTGTCCGAGGTCAAACTGCTCGAGTGCAGATAAATCTTTTATTACACTTGCTTCCATTGCATATTCCATTTATACAATTCTTTTGTTTTTGCTTTTGTAGGTGCATTTGTTAATCAAAAAAGTGAATAAAAATTGAACTTTCTGCCATTTTTTGCTGACTAAAGAAAATCTAAAAGGAATCTAGAAATGAAACACCTCTCATTTTGTAGATATTTTTATGCTGAACAACTTTTATGCTCACAGCACCATACTATCATATTTTGTTTTTAAGTTATTTGCATTTGTTTGATGAAAAAGTACACAAAAATAGAATTGTTTGCTGTTTTTTGTTAATTATGAAAAAAAAATGTTTCTATAAATGAAACACCACTCATTTTGTAGATATTTTTGTGCTGAATAAACTTTGTGCTCACAGTACCATGCTATCATTTTTTTAATTTTAAAGTTATTTACATTTGTTTGCTGACAAAATAAAAAAAAATATTTTCTGCTATTTTTTTGCTAATTATCAAAAATGCTAAAAAGTATCAATAAATGAAACACCACTCATTTTGTTGATATTTCTGTGCTGAACAACTTTCATGCTCACAGTACCATGCTATCATTTTTTGTTTTAAAGTTATTCGCATTTGAATATAGTTAATATTGCTACTGAAGCCAAATATTCTAAATGACATAAGCACTGTATAGATAAATAGATGATGGCATAAGCACTGTGTGGATAAACAGCTGATGATATAAGCACTGCATACATAAATGAAATTTATGTACACAATTACTGAGATAAATGGATTTATCACACTGTTTATCTCCACCCCATTGCATAAATAGGCATATGCATACCAGATATACGTTTAAAAACAATGTCTATTAAAATTCTTAACTAAAATGTTAAGTGCCTTTGAGATAGAACAAAGGTAAGTAAAATGTTTAACTACTGTATGTCAACTGTAAAAATGTTAATATTATACTAGTGTAAGAGACCCACTTCACAAATAACAAGGTGGAATTCTTCTCCAAAAATTGGGAAACTGTAGGGCTGCTAATTTTACAAATTCTTCCTGAGGAGTAGCTACTTTTATTAAGAAAAATAGTTCTACTGGTTTTGGTAATACCATTTCTGATGCCGGAGGAAGATATTTTATTACTTAAATTAAAACATCTGACAGTGATTTTACATTGGCTAATATACAGTGGTGGTTACAGAAAAGTTTGCCGGTAATGAGGTATACCTCATCAGGTGTGGCAAACCCCAGCGGGTGTATTGAGCAGTACCAAGGAATGCCTCGCTAAGGGGTCGATATGCGGTAAGTGCTTTTTTAGTATGCCAAGTTTTAAATTAATTGCCTTTACATTATCAGCAGCTAAAATGCACCAGATGGCACTGTTTATAGTTAAATGCATCTTGGTCATTTGCCATTTTCTGCTAGGTGTCCTCACAGTCCACAGTCAGATGCATAGAAATATTGGAATGCAGGTTTCGATCTCAGTTGCATAGCAGCACCCATATTTATTTATTTAATTTTCCTGGTGCTATCTGTACTTTATCATGAGATGGGCTTGTAATGTTAAGTGTTGACAGTTTGTGTGGACCAGAACTCTGTTCATATTATGTTTCCCCTTCATCAACAGTAGTGTGCCTAGACAGCTAGTGACTTCAGGTCTGACCCAGACATTTTCCTTCTTCCAGACTGGCCAATTGTGAATGTAATTGTGATGTACTGTAATTGTGAATGAAATGTTCTCCGATGTGTTCTGAAATGTAATAACCTGCAGTATTCCACATTAAGTGCTGTTGCACACTTTCCACATTCTGTGCTACTACCAGTAGTAGTAAAATCCGCTCAAAGCTAAAAAATAAAATAAATGCACAGATGCTCCCAAATAACAAGTAGCAGCTAGCTATTTAAACAAATGAATCCCATTTTGTTATTTTTGGAAGTGCTGGCATTTTAGATGAGTGTGCTGAGTTTGTTTTCCTGTGGGAGGTGCAGCAGTTTGGCATACTGTATGATAGTACTATAAAAATCTAAATTGCAATGACAAATTAGTAAATTCTCTCTCTCTCTCTCTCTCTCTCTCTCTCATTTTGTTAATATACTACTGACTAAAGTTAATGTGTTTTTGAGCTGATTGCAAGTGAATATTTTCTAGAGGCACTAATATTAATGAATCTAAAACTGATGGGTTGTTTTCAAGAGCTCTCAATTTTTAACTTTTGCCTGGACCATCTCATTTTGACAGTATGATACATAGTTCAATATGTTGGTTTAGTCAGAGAAAGAAGTGTGAGTTTCCTTGGGGAAAAAAAACACATTAATAGGATGCAGCCTGTCTGAAAACATTGTTGCCGATGTGGACATCATAAACCCCCGTTAGACCTAAAAACTTCTTTGGCAATTAACATAATGATCTAAACAGCCCCAATGCAAGTAGCATTTTCTCCCACATACTGTAGTCATCTTGGAAAACTAAAGATTTTTAGAAGGAATGATCTAGCACAATTTACATCTAGAAATATTTTTGTTACACTACTATTTTGACTAAAAAAATAAATCACTGTAAATTGTTAGTGATAGATATAAATGCTGACAAAGCTGTCATCCTTAGAAGCTCGGTGTCTGATTAGATGATTATTAATATCAAATTCATTCATAACACACAAGAGGTCGACTTAACTTCGGGCACCTTGTGAAATTAGAATCCGGCTGGTACTTTCAGCGCAGTACATTCAATTTTGCCATTCCCAGATAACGTGCCGCTAAACCAGTGAATCCCCCCATAGCTCATATTACCAGTTAAACTGTTTGCTATGCCCCTCTCTGCTGATACTTAAATAATCCTACCTTCTGTTTTCTTCAGGGTCGAGAGGGTAGGGGTCTGCTGCCCTCCCCACACATCCCTCGTGGACACAATCAGTCGCGGTTGGAGCCGGGATCCCCCCCCGAAGACAGGACCGCTGAAGGTACAAGGCAAGAGATCCGAGGCTTTTGTTTGCTTGTTGCCTTTTTTATTTTCAAAGAGTGTGCAGCACAGCTCAGGGAATCGCAGTGCTGAGCTGAGAGACAGAGGACTTGCCCCGCCACCCCCACCACCACCCTTGGTCGGCTTTCTAATTTATAGACAGTTAGTGTGTCAGGTGATCTGCTAAAACCTATCAGCCTACTTTTAGGTTTGCAGGTTACAACAACCCTCCAGCAGAGGTCACTGTCACAAACTTTTTCAGGGAACTGCAGTAAATTACTGCAGCCTTAAGCCTGTAATCATGCTCCTCTGACTTATGGCTTGGTTAACCTTTGCTTTCTCTCCTACAGCACTACCTCCATCCATACAGCCCCAAAATGACCCTATTCTACTGAACTCTATCCTTCTTCCTACCCCCTTCTTCCCCCGTACACCCCCATAGTGCACCTGGCTCACAACTTGAATTCTGGCTGGCTTTCACATCCCTCTGTCGTCTCCCCATCTTTCACCCCTCACATTGCTGCCCTAAATAGCCTAAAGCATTTACTCCCCTGCTACACCAACATCCCCAGCAACCACAGGCACAAAGTAAGAAGTAAATGGCAGTCAGCCCTCCAATTCCTCACCATGCTGCTTCTACTGGCGGGCGATGTTGAACCCAACCCTGGCCCCTCGATACACCCCGACCCCCACAAACTGCCCACGGGACTTAGTCTAATTCACCTAAATATACACAGCTTATTAAACAAAGTTGTGGAGCTGCAAGTCACTGCCCATACCCTCAAGCCGGATATTTGCATTATATCCAAAACATGGCTAAAACCTTCTCATAGTGACTCCGAAATCACCTTGCCCAGGTACACAGTGGTACGACAGGACAGACTAGGCAAAAAGAAAGGGGGTGGCATTGCCATGTATATATCAAATGCACTCCAATTTTCCTCAGTCCAGCTCCCAGGCCACAGCCCCTCATGGAATCCACAATGATCAAACTTGTCCTGCCTTACTCTTCACCGGTGTTTGTGGTGGGGATATACTGTGCCCCGGCAGCCCTTGCAATTGACATCATTGACCACCTAACCTCACTAAAAGAATTAGCCACTGCCGGCGAACTCTACAACCTTGGTGACTTTAACCACAACTGGTTAGATAAAAACTGCTCGAATCTACGCAGGAAGATTAAAACCCTTAACCTCTCCCAACAGATTGAGCAACCCACCCGCCTAAACCCAAAATCCCAAAACCACTCCCTCCTGGACTGGGCCCTGACAACGCATCCCCATAGAATTATTAAAGCAGGGCTTCTCCCCGATACACTGAGCGACCACCATCCGATCTACATGATCAGGAAAGTGCATCGCCCTCGCTACACCAGACACCTAAAACTCTCCACACAAGATCCTTCAGCTCTCTCTGCCTCAACTCCCTACTAAATGACCTCGCCTCTACGGACTGTTCGATCATCCAACTGGCACCTACCATTGACCTTGCCTTCGAGATGTTCCGGAATCTGTTTCTCGCCATATGGGACCATCATGCCCCACTGAGAGGCAAAAGGGTAAGGGAAACCCATCTCCCATGGGTCTCTGCTGACATTATCTCCAAATACCATGCAAGAGACCAGGCCTGGAAAAAGCACAGGCATTCAGGTACCTCTGCATCCCTGCAGTATTACCACACACTCCATAATAACTGCACCAAGGCCACAAGGCAGGCAAAAAGGAACTACTTCCAAGCAGCCCTCTCCAATAATCTTAGTCATCCATCCAAATTCTGGAAAGCTATTAAATCCTTGCTCACTCCCTCTATCCAGGCACCCCCAAACTTTCAGGGCAGAACTGTATCCGAGCCAAGCGAGGTTGCCTCAACTTTTAACACCTTTTTCACCCACAGCGCAACTTCTCTCCAATCAAACCTACACCCCACTACAACCACTCCAAAACTCCCTGCCCCAGTCTTGGCTCCACCCCCTGCCTCAAAGTTCTCCTTCCTCCCAGTCTCCACAACAGAAGTCTTAGCTGCCCTACGTTCTCTTGACCCAAACAAAGGTAAATGCCCGTTAGGTTTGGATGCCAAACTCCTGTACCTATCTGCCCCAGCCATCGCGGCACCCCTAACCACCCTCCTAAACTGCTCTTTCTCCACTGCCCAAATCCCAACTGCCTGGAAGGAAGCGGTAGTCATCCCATTGCCAAAGGGTGGTAACCCATCCGAACCAGGAAACTACCGCCCTATCTCCCTCCTTCCTATTCTGGCTAAGCTCCAGGAACACCTAGCCCTCTCTCAACTAACACAATTCCTTGACGCCTCCTCCTTCTTCACCCCCTTCCAGTCTGGGTTTCGTAAATCACACTCCACCACCACTGCGCTACTAAGACTCACTAACGATATTGCCGTCGGCATGGACACAGGCTTCCCTTACCTCGGCCATATTCATTGACTTGGCCAAGGCTTTTGATACTGTCTCCCACCCCAAACTCATCGCTAAAGTGCATGCTGCTGGGCTATCTGACTTAGCCATTAGCTGGTTCCAGGCCTACTTATCAGACAGGAAACAAGCAGTAAAGATTGGCTCACACGTATCCCCCGAGCTCCCGATCACCATGGGGGTCCCCCAAGGGTCCCTCCTTGGCCCCCTTCTCTTTTCTATATTTTTAAATGACCTCCCACTGTCCTGCCAAAACTCAGCCATACAAATGTATGCTGATGATACCATTCTATATGCCTCCGGCCCCGAAAGTGAGTCTCTAAACTCTGCCCTACAACAGAATTTCCATGCCGTTCAATCCTGGTTAAACTCAAACCAACTTGTCCTAAATGCTTAAAAAACTGTATCCATAACCTTTGGTACCCAGCCTAAACTCTCCCGTCTCGATGCCCCACCCACCTTCTTCACACTGGACAGCATCTCCCTGGAGTCCTGCAACTCCTTTCATTACCTGGGAGTATGGTTCGATCGCCACTTAGATTTCTCCATCCATATCGACCACCTTTAGAAAAAACTTCACCCAAAGCTAGGCACACTCTTCTGATCCAAAGGCTGCCTATCCACCTCAGTCAGGCGGGAAATAGTGCACAAAACAATTCTCCCAATTTTTGACTATGGACATGTGGTCTACAGCGGAGTCCCTCCATCCACCCTGGCCAACCTTGACCCCCTTTTTCATTCCTTCTGTCGGCTCATCCTGGAATTCCCACCCTCCACCCACCACTGTGACCTGTATAGCGCACTTGCTCTCCCCTCCCTGCACTCTAGGTGCCAGCTTCACTGCGCCAATCTCGTAGCAAAGTACTGGTCTAACTCTGTCCCTCCCTATCTCAGCTCTGGCCTGGCAACCCAACCCCCCCGGCCTACTCCCTGCGTGGTGCAAATTCCAAACTCTTACAAATCCCTTTTATGCGCACCACAAAGGGGCAATCTGCTTTCAAATACAGACTGCCCAAACTCTGGAATGACCTCCCGGCCTAAATTAGGCTGTCTTCTTCCCAAAGGTCCCAAAAACTCTCCTACAGGATCACTTCTCTGACACATGTAACTGCAACCTGCAGCCCAGATTAGTTATCACAAGGCACCGTAATGTACCTTAAAACAGGTCCACTTTTCTAAATTTAATTTCTGCTATCTGCAACATTGTTTCTCAATGTTCCATCTGATATTGTACTGGGGCATAACCCCACCTACTGCCCAGCTACCCAATCCATGCTGCACTGCTATTCAACTAGGACTTCCTAACAAAAAGCCTGGCCCAGACTGTTCCTCTCTGGTTCTGCTGTTTTATCACTGTCGTCTTCTCCCTTACGTACTCGGGTATTACCTGTCTCTTTCCCCTTTGCTTTTGCATCTGTTATACTTCATTTGTATGTGTTGTCTATATGCTTTATGTATCATTAGCATCCGTTACATTGCACTGTATGTGTGATCTATGTACCTATGTATGTAATCCCAGGTCGCATCTGGAAACGAGCGGTTTACCGCTCTGTATGCCTATCTGGTAAATCTCGTAAATAAATAAATAAATAAATAAATAAGTGATATGTCCTCTTTAAATTGACTAAAAGCACGAGTGTGCACTAAACCTTTACATAAACATTTCATTAGTGCCTTAAGTGCCATAGACTTCTGGTTAAGTGAAATTTATTTTTAAGAGATCTATGTCAAACACTGTATGATTTTTTTTTTCTATTTTCGAGACCAGGGGTCTATCGGCTTAACTACTTATCAGGCTACTATTTACTTTGGGGTGGGGTTGGAGGTGGTTAAATTGAGTATGATTCCACAGGAACTTGGTGATCACAATTTAACCATACAGGCAATTTCACTACACATATGTTCATGTGTAAATCATCACAAATTAAGCAGCAAATTCAACTGTGATAGACCCCTTGGTCTCAAAGATAGAATCATATCTATTTTATTACAAGACATCACACAGAAGTCTCATTAGTAAATGCCCATTGTATTCATTTGGATACAGTGAGGTGTGTGGATTGAACCGTGTCCTAGAGAGACTGTTTCATTCAAAAATACTGTCACCAACTCATTAATGAAAGTGTATCCATACTACATAAATACATATGGAAAACCACATTCCCATGCTCTCCACAGCATTTCTATTTCAATATTTTTATTTATTGCTGAGGAGTGCAAGTGAAATTGGCAAGAATTCACTACTCCTTTTCACTTTCCCTCACACTCTTCAGTGTCAAAGAGTAAAGATGCAATAATGTAAGTTAACTTCTCCATTTTTTTTAAATAATAATAAATGCTGTATTGTCATAGCACTCAAATCATAGACAATCCAAGCACAAAATCATATTAAGGCTCTGAATTTCAGTTTAAACATTATATGAGTTTGCTGACAGTCACACCTGTCATTTAAATACTGTAGAGCATGGTGTTCTTTTTTTCCCCATAGCTGCAAGTAATTTATTTTGGAGGACAATCAAAAATAATACACTGCGGAATGACATCCAACACTCTACAGTGCCCACACAGGAAAACAGTATATAATAATGAATAGCTGCTTTTTGAAAACCAAAAAAGGAACACTTTGACTGGTCAGAGATTGCTAGGATGACAGCTTATTGATGAATTAGGTATCTCTAACAGCGTGTACTGAAACAATCCGCTACATAAAATCTAAAATGTCATTTTATTTTTCTATAGTGTATGGTGGAATGCAGTTGTGTATAGAAATCCATACACCGCAAAAAGTTGTTCTACTGCAGTAGTGACATCCTCACTAATGCAGAATGACTTTTCGTTATGCGTTAGTGAGGACATCATAATACAAGGGACTACAGCAGATGTTGTGATTCATCCCTTGCTGTGTGAGAGGGGTGCATGAGTGTGCTGGGCAGTGTCAGTTGTGAACCAAGGGCATCAGCAGAACCGAGTGAAAATATAGAAAAGTGAGTGTCTTTTTGTCTTTTTTTCGGGCACCTTACACTATACAGAACAGTGTATGGTTACCCATACACTACTCGGCTATTCTTTCACCTCGTAGATACAATGCCAACTTGGAGACCTCTTGAGCTTCACTCTCAAGGTCATCAGTCGGCTTTGTATCCACTCGGTGGAAAAATAGCCTTGTAGTGTATGGTTACCCATACACTATCCTATATTTCTTTCTTTTAACAAAACAAAAAAAAAACACAGCAGAAAAACAAAAAAAAAACAGATTGACAGTCAAAAGACAGTTAAAAATAAACTAGGGTGGGTGGAGGATGTTAGTGAATGGTTTGGCATACAGGAGGGGGAAGGGAATTTTGCATATTAATGGAACGCTGATGAGTGATAATCTTGATCTTAGCACTTACTTCATTGGGTGGGAGGCAGGTGGCAGAGAAATACCAGTGCCTCTGGTTGGAGGGGGGTGGGGAGAGATTAGAAATGGATATGTGTGTGTGTGTGTGTGTGAATGTAATGATAGAGGGAGTGGGGTGAAAATGTTTAAAAATAAAAACTACAGTATGTTTTGTATAGTTCTTAATGGGCAAAATTTTCCTGCACTGGGCAAAAAAAAAAAATAAATAAATAAAGTAGTGCTTTCTGGCACTTTGCCAACAAAATGCTACCTCATGTGGTGTTCACCAGCCAAAGTTGGCTCTTAGCCAAGTGAAAATATTTAGCCTCACAAACTCGGGGATGTGAAGAATTTTGCAAAGACAAGTTCCCAGCTTCACATACATCTATAGATGCTGACTCTTCATGAGGACAGGCCCAGCAGTTTTAGAAAATCTGACTGAAGAATGTGCAGTGTGATCATTTTACATAGTTACTCAAAAAAAAAAACAGTGTCTTTTATTCTAATTATTATCATTTTGTGAATACATTTAAATGCTACTGCTGTTAGTATCCCTAAGGTTCTTTGCAGGCATGCGATCGTCTTAAGGGATGTGCATAGTTGTTACCTCTCCATTCTTGCATGCAGTGCTGTTGCCAGTTTCACTAGATGTTCAGCTAAAAGCTGTACAGACCTGTATGTTGTTCAGTATTGTTAAAAATACAGTACATGACATGGAGTTTGTATAATTATCGCACTCTGATTATCGGCATGCTGACCAGGGGATATGTGCCCTACAGTCTTACTATCAATAGGCTGGGGTGTCAACTGTTCTCATGTGTTACATGAGGGCTGCTTATGGACTGCAGCATTCCAGCCTCCCTGCCATGGCCACAAATTCTTCTGTGATGTGCTCTGTCATTGTAGCCTCTAGGCATGTTGGCGAGGGGGGGGCTGTGGTCTATGGGTGAAGTAGTCCCCAACACTTGCAATGGGCTCAATAATATGTGTGACTCCCCCAAATCTCTGGACAAGAACCATGTTTTGTCATTTGTGCTTTTGTCAGTGCAGATACATTTTCTTCCTTTGCACACATATTTCTGCTACAGAACACTTATTTCAAAATTAAGAAGGCTAGGTTGGGAAGCAGGGGTCCACCCTTGTGTACACCCAGTCAATGTGGCAAATTAAGGCATCTCACCTCAAGCGGTCGGACATATCCATATTTGACTATTAGGTGCCTATTCAGGGACATTGTCAGTGCAGATACATCTTCTTCCTCTGCACACATATTTCTGCTACAGAACACTTATTGCAAAATTAAGAAGGCTAGGTTGGGAAGCAGGGGTCCACCCTTGTGTACACCCAGTCAGTGTGGCAAATTAAGGCATCTCACCTCAAGTGATCAGACATATCCATATTTGACTATTAGGTGCCTATTCAGGGACATTGATGTGCAAGCTGAAAAATGTGCATGGTTTACCTACTGTTAACTATGCAGGTAGTTCAAGGACAAATGGGTGGGGGTTACACAAATCAGTTTGCAGGATTGTTTCTGTTCAGCTGTGGAATTTATAGTCTGCAGTGCACAGTGCTTTCAAGGAGTGTGTAGTGTTTCACTGTTGCTGAGGCTTGTACACTCTGATATGGGATTTTGACAACTTTTGTGTAAATGCCTTCTCCCTCACCCAGTTTTCATCAGCTTATGTGTATGCAGAATCTACTGTATTAGTGCTCCTCAACACCCCCCCGCACTCACACTTCACACACACACACATATACCCACATCGGTAGGTTCAGTTGATTTGAATATGTTACTGGCAAAGTCATCGTCCACCTTGTGTGAACCCAACCACTGATGTTGATTGCTTGACCATGAGCTATAATATAATCAGTGCTTGTGAGCCCCTGCAGTCTGTTGACACATCAGGTGAGAGTGAATTACCCTCATGTCTTAAAATCCCTGTCTGTAATGGAGACACCTACTGTATACAGGTTGCCATAGCTGGATCCTGAGTCCCAGTGACAGTATCAGCCTACCACAGGGGTGAATCTAAAAGTTAGAACAGCTCTCAGTCCCACTTTATTAATCCCACCACCACCACACCAAACACACACAGGGTATTTTGCCTTACTGCACTACTTATCAGCATGGCTGAACATAATGCAACCCAGACCACAGCCTCACTCACACACTAATAAAATGGTCAAACAACGTGGCAGTTCATTCACTAAATTACAACATCACACAAAGCATAACATAGTGACTGAAAGCGGTTTGGGCAGCCTAGTATTGCGCATTCTGTTCCCCAGCATTTTTGCCCCTGAGAGACACTTCCAGTCATCTCCAGAACAACTGCACAGTTACCATCATCCACACAGCAGCACCCCCACACCCCACCACCATGGGCAGCATCATTTTCCATTTGGGCCTCCAGAATCTTTCTTCTTTGCTGGTGTCCCTATGTTGTTTAACCCCTTCACTTAATTTATAGACCCATATGCAGCTGCACAATGCATGCACCAATTATATTATAGGTATGTTAGACCAATGTAACAGGACACATATCAGTCTGCTATTGAATTATTGGTCTCCTGGAAAGCAGGATAAGCAATGCTTCATCACAGGATGAAGAGTCCACTAATTCTTTCCATTATTCTTTTTCCTGATCATCTCAGCAAATACTTTACCATATGTATTGTTTATGTTTCATTTTGTTTTTTCCTATGGACATCTTCACATTCACTCAGCACAGATGTGGATTGTGTGTACAATTTAGTATTTTTTTTGTATTTTGTAGTACAGTATTTGTACTACAGATTAATATTCTAGCTTACACATGTTGTGTTCTGTCATATATTTTGTGTGTGTGGACGGGGTGGGTGAGAGTGAATAGAAAGAGTTTGGTGGTAGAGGAAAAGTGGACAAATAGTGCTTCAAATGCACGTTAACTAATAGCTGGTACCATAGCTACAATGTCTTGTGAAAAGAATGCTTTTATATACTGTATAACACAGGGTAACATCAAATGGGTCCTGTCTACATCAAAGAGAGACAAATCTGATTTTTGTATGGAATTATAGGACAACGTACAGTAATATCATAGTACACCAGTTTTAATAACCTACAGTGTCCCTGTTACCTTCCAAAAATCCAAATGATTCATGTATGTTTGAAAGATGTTGTTAGAAGCATTTGTTATCTTGAAGAGGTAACAGACATTATTTTTCTTTGCAACAGCATAATATGCAGTATTATTAGCCACAGTTCTACAGTGTGTGGTGTATGCAAATGAACATGAACTTGGAGTGTTGCAGTTTGAAGCAGATATAATCTGTGATGTACTGTATGCCAGAAACCAGTGCAGAAAATCAAGAAACATGGAATAAGTTTGGGATCCACTCCTTTACATTTATTATTATGACTAAAGGAAAAAAAGGAAAACAAAGAACAAAGTCTTTTCATTTGTGAAAATTCTGTCTCCTGCTCTTCTTTGAACTGTATATACTGTACTGTACAACAGTATTTTTGTCAGTCTATTTTCTATCATGACACACTACCCACGTGAGCTACTGTTTGTTTTACTGAAAAAGAACTAGTAAGGGTATTTTGTTCCTGTTAAGAATAACTGGAAACCTGACTAGGCAAAAAGAATGGAAAGTTCACATGTTTCTATAGTATAGTGGACTTGTGCAGTCGCTCAGAAAGTGAGAGGTGGCGGTGGAATTGGAACCTTGTAATGCTAGATGTTCAAAGTGGATGCAGAGCTAATTACTCTATACTCTGATATATACAACATATATTTTTGGAGCCACTATTGTACGGTATGTGGACTGTGACTTAGATTATTATTTTATTATTTTTTCATATCGTTCCTACTGTGAGTTTACACGTTACTTGGGGGTCTGCAAAAGAAAATGAGCAGTGAGAAGTGGTGTGGAGAGATGAAAAGTAAAATTAAATGTAAACTGCTGCTTAGGATTCTGCATTTAACATTTTCTTTTTATAAATACTATTACACATGCAGATCATGAGTGTGTTGATATGGTGGCAATGTGCCAAGTGAATGCTCCCATCCTTATTATTCACATTAACTTTTGTGACAGCTAACACAGTGATGCAGTCACTAACAGAGCACTAACGGTCACTAACAGAGCATTGTATGATTGAAAATAAACCATCTGTGCACTGTTCACTTGTGTGTTGGTAGTCTAGTATGATGAGTTCTCTCCCCCACTCCCCACCACCCCAAAAACACAAAAACATGAACTGAACCAAGTGTTCATTTACAGCTAGACTTGTTTAGATACTGTACCCAGAACACACCAAAAACTGACAGTGAAATGACAGATAAAACATAGACCTCTGCAGCTACTGAGGGAGTGATTTCAAATTGCAAAACACAACACACAAAGTATAATAAAAGACTAAGCACTCTGCATAAATGCTGGCAATAACTAGCAATCTGCAGAAGTTCAGTTAGTGTTTTGACTAGATGAGTGCTGACAAGTCTAGTAATAAAAATAACACATTGCAAAATAATAATGAGGTAAACATCAACTGGTCAGACAGATCACTAGTATTTAAATCACAATCTCTACTTTCTGTTTAATTTTATAAATTATTATCTGTTTACCCATTATGAAATCGGTTTTAAGTACTGCTTGTGTTGCAATTGTTGCAAGTACTAATAGCATGACCAGTTATGTTGGACAAGAAATATAACATTTGAATAAATTAATTATTAGGACAGAATGAAAAAATCTATCAGCTATACAGCAATTCCAGGAGGAAGGCAGAGTGACGTGTTTGGAATGTGGTGGGTAATCTGAAAAAAAAAGGCCAGTAGAGAGAACGAGATCAGGCACATAGGTGGGGGAAGGCAATTCTGCATATAAACGTGAACATTGATGAGTGATGCTATTGATATTGGCACTAACTTCATTGCATGGTGGGGGGATGGCAGAGAAATACCACTGCCCCTGATTGGAGGGATGAGGGAGGAGCTTGACTGAGTTCTCAGTCTGTCTATTGAGTCAATTGGAATATCTTCATACACCGCACATAAAACAGTACTCCTAAATGTGTTTAAACTGGGTAGTGAACTCAATCAATAGTAAAACAAATACATAGGGATACTGGCACAGTAGCACTAAATTCAACTGATTAATTTTAAACAGTTTTTTTCTACTCCTGTTTGATTTCATAAAGTAATGTAAAAACAAACTGAACTTCGGACAAGCCATACTCGTGAGAAAATAAATAACAGAAATGCAGGCTGCAAATTCAAAATGCACGCAGTCCTGCTGTGTAGTCTGTTCACTTTTTTTTTAAAATTTACACTCTTTGCATCAGCACCTTTGTAAATGAGGTACGCTGTCAATCACTGTGCTGCATCCCAACCACTTGACAAGGACTAGCATTACATTCTGTACCATGGAAATACTGAATCTGAAATAAGCAAACTTCTATTGGGCTCTATAGCTAACCCAAAGTAGAAAATCATTAAAAATAAGTTCTGGTCATTGCCACAATGGCTGATAATGCATTAATGTGATAAGAGACATATTATTAATGTGTGATTCAGTTGCACTTGTAATATTGCAATGTAAAAGTCCTACATTTATAACACAATAGCAAAAAAATAAAACCATAATGATTAAAATCAGATAACCTTAAAGATCAATGGCAATTATGATTTTGTGAATGTGAGATATGGTGAAGCATTTAACATGAAACATCAGTAAATGAAGTAATTTAAACAATGGTGTCAGTGTTTTGGGTTATTTTTAACAGCATAATCCATTTATTAGCTTTCTCAGTAAGTCCCATCACAGACGCAACTCAATGAGTCCACCGCCAGCTCGGACAGTCTTTGTTCACTGTACAGATGTCATACTAGTCATGACATTACAGTGGTTGCCTTTTGCTTCTTTTTCATTTAAACAGTGATCCTTGAACAGGATGGCTGCAATTGCATACCTATGGTGCAGTGTCAGTGTTTTGGGTTCTTTTTATCAGTTTATTGTATCATAAGGATGCAGTATTTATAATTAATGCAACAGTGAAGTGGACTGCTACAGTACCGTGTCCTTGTGGTGTTGTGTACCTTGCATCTCAACTCTGAATCTATCTTTGTTAGGTTGAAATTCCCTCCATAGCCTGGGGGCATCACAGATTAACAAAATAGTGACAATACAGTGTTTGAATGAGGGGGTTATTTTATTTTAAATCATCTCTTTAGAGGGGCTAGAGTTGGAATGCCACCCCACCCCCATCTTCTGTGAAGTCAAAATAGAAAAGCTTCAGATTTTGTAGGGAAGGGTTACTTTATTTACATCACAAAAGCCTAAATATCTACAGTTTCAAATATGTGTAGCATGCACTGATTCAAGAGTAAATTGCTAACAGGATGTATTTACATCCAATTGCAGTGTGGCATATGTGACAGACTAAGAGAGACATGTTAATACTGTATTTTCAAGCTAGAAGCTAGAAGGCATAATACAAATTGTGCTAAAAAGATAATTGATAGTATCTGCAGTTTAATTCTAGATCAGCTGAAATATGAAGCGCTCATGTCTAAAGAGCTGACCATAATGTACAATGCTGAGAGAGTGAACCACTACTACTGCTTATAACGAGGTTCTTCTAATAATGTTTTAAAATAAGGTTATTTCTTCCTTCTTTTACAATCAGCCTGTACAGAATATAATATTTTGTTTTGTTATGTGCTGTTTGTGTTTTTCCTGCAGCATCCCGCTTGGCACACTGCAGTGAGGGAAAGTGAGTACAACCAGACCTGAGTACAACCAGCTGTGCCTTCTTCTCTCAACAGTGTGTACAGATATTTAAATTACTATGTTTTTGCCCAAATGTTTGGCACCAGGCTGTAGGTTGATGGCTGGCAAGGGCTGGTAGCAGGCAAACAGGGACCTTTCCCAAATAGACAGAGAGCCACTTCTTGCACCACTATGCAGTACATCATACGGCACCCCATGGCAAGAATATTACGTGACCAGTCACTTTATCTTCAGTCCCCTGCAGAGCCTGAGCCACTGTATTGCAAGAAACCGTGCTCAAGTGTATCAACTCTCTGAACCCCAGGGATCAATGGGTATATCTCCCAGGATAGGAGCCCTGCAGTAGGCTCCCATCCTATTTTGTTTGGTGGTGGAGAGTTGAGTAAGTAAAGTAGACCTTTTTTGGTTAAATAAAGAAACTTCACAGTCCCCACAACTGTGAAATTAAGGCAGAAAATAATAAATATTCCAGTATTGGCATCAGAGTTATTGACTGGACAACTGTCGGTGGCAGGACTACAGCTATTGACTGGATGATTGGATGAGTTACCAGCATGTATGTAAACTTTCCCGTCAGTAACAGATACTGTTAGCTCTGGGAACACATTCTGGCATGCAGTACTGTAGCGCTAGCCACCAAAAGCATTATCAAGAAAGTGAAGGTGGGCACTACAAAAACTGCAAATTACATACTGTACTTGGCTGACAATAGAAACCCAGATCACAATGGAGAAAACAAGGGGTTACTGCCCATTCAAAAAATTGCTGTGGTAAGTCGGATTCATGGCGATTCTAAGATGATGAATTTTTTTGGGGGGGCTCAAAATTATATTTTTTTACTCTTGAATTAAAAAAAAGAGGCTGATGAGCAAATTTCAACAGTTTGAAAGAGTGACATCTGCTGGTGAATGAATTGTGCACATCCAAAAACTGATTTAATTGCACTACAGGGCAACACTCACTCTTCGACAAGAGGTGATTGCCATCCTGTGGCCAACTTAGGAAGTGCATTTAGGCAGCTAGTATACTGTGTATTTGACACTGCTATACAGCATTACCGCATACCACATTAAGGCATTACCGCATTACCACCTCTATGACGAGCGTCATGCCATGGTACTGGGAAACTTTTCTATAACCACCACTGTATATGGGTCAAATACTAGTGACCCAAAACTGTATACACATTTTTTTTATATTTACATTGTAGCTACTTTTGAAGGTCCTTTTATTCTCGGAGGAGACTTCACTGTGATGTTAAATTGTAGAATGGACAAATCTTCTTCCTTCATTAACAATATGTCAAATATTAGAAAGATGCTGAGGGAGTATTTGTAAGATTTTATGTTTATGGATCTGTGGCAAGAGACCAATCTAATGCATAAATTTACTTTTATTCTGCTCCACACCAATGCTACACCCATACTGATCTTTTTTCGTTTCACAAATTCTTCAGAATTATATACCCAATATAAACTATTTCAGACCATGCACCTGTAGATTTATCAATAAATACTACCAAATCTGAATGCACAAGCAATGGTCTATGTACCCCATGCTCCTTAAAGATAAACAATTGTTACATAATGCAAAATAAATCTACTATATAATTTCTACAACATAATCAACCCAAGGAAACCTCACCTGGTACCTTTTGGGAAGCATTTAAAGCAGTAATGAGGGGGAAAATAATTAATATAATTCATACAAAGGGGAAAAAGAACTGACATTGGAATTTCTAGAACAAGAATTGAACCAGCTTGAAACTTTACACATGGTATCCCATTAACAACTCTTATCAGTTAAAGATCAGTTTAATAAAATAACATCCTTGGTGGCAGAGAAAACATTTTGGCCCAGATATTCAAACTGCGCCACAAAGTAGCGCAATAGCAGGTGCAAGTTCAGTGCGCCTATGTGCAACACGAGCAATAATCAAACACTGCACAGGCCAAGATGCGCTTGCACCACACAACTGAATATCATGCCAACTGTACCATGGCACAATCAGGGATGCGCAGTGGCACAGGTCTGATGCACAATAGCACAACCAGGGATGTGCAGTGGAGCAGGGTAGCAGCGCATCAGCACAACCGGGAATGCGTAGGGACAGGATGCAGAGGTCCACCACCCATGGAAGATATGGGCAGAGGAGCACCCAGCAGAACAGACATCGCCCCCCCATACCCCATGAACCACACAACCTGAGGAGAGCTGGAAGAACCACTGGCCCATGGACACCAGCAACAATCCCACAGCTGGGGCATGGTGACCCAGCACACTGCCTGGCAAGCTGTGACCAGCACACAAGGAGGTCCGGCCACCCCATGCTACACCATCCCACCAATGCAGAACACACCCTGTACAGTGATCCCCAGACACCCTGCCCAGGAGCAGCGCCCAACAGTGCATGACACCCCATGCATGCCACCACCCCCACTGTGACAATGCAATCCTGTGCACCATGGAGCCGTGCAAGGCAGCCCCACCACAAGCACCCTGCAGTGGGTGGCAGCAGCCACTGATGCAACAACTGCAGACACAGTGCCACCCTGCATGGCCCCCCCGAGGTACAGCTGAGAGACCAACCCTGTGTTGGCACACAAGGTACCCCGCATGTGACAGAGCCTGCCCTGAACCCCACCTCCAGTGGTACAGCACCCTGCACACCCTTCCAAGGACACATCCCATCCCAGCACTGGTCCCAACAGCCAGCACAGATGCCCACAGTGGTGCATGGAAGCATGCACCACACAGGATGCAACACAGTGCATGGACAAACACCCACCCATACCCAAGGGCACATCTACACAGGGACACAGTAGCGGGGCAACAAACCCACTGGTGTGCAGCCACAGCAGCCGTGTACCCATGGCTAGCACCCCTCCATGGCACAGGTGTACCAGCCACCCTGTGCATGCATCATGAAGCTATACGCCACCAGCATGCGGCCGGACCACAAGTGACAGACAGTGGAGCACATCCCCTGCAACAGACACAAGTGACAGCATGGAGGGGGGACAACAACAGAGGAGGCCACAGTGTCACCTGAGGCAGACATGCACCATACCGGTGACAGGAGGCAACCCGGCATTGTGCCAGGTACAGGGGTTGTCCAGCATGGACAGCCATCACTGACATGCCAGCAGACCGTGCATAGCACAGACATGTAAGGGTGTCAGCTGCACAGGCCATGGGCAGTATGACAGGAGTGCCATGGACACAGTGCATGCACAATGGACCACTGCACACAGCTGTCCAGTGCACAGAGAACAACACGCAAACCACAGACAGTGACCGATTCCCCCACCCACACCATAGGTGGTTCCCTGATGGACACACACACACATGCCCATGTCTGCACCCTCTTGATGCCATGCACACCACTGCAGCTGAGCATCTGTAGCCTGCTGCAAATCAGAGACCACCAAAGTTGTCATAACAAAACGCATGTGTTCAAAAGAGTTAACAAACAACTATGTACAAGTATTTACAATAGGGAGAAGGGCCCCATACCAGGTGGGGGCGGGCATGGGGCAGGGGTGAACAAGTGGGAGAGGGAAGAAGGAGTGTGAGGGTGGGTCCAGGGGGGCAAGTTGGGTCTGGGGGCATGGAGGGCCTATTGTCTGCCCCACTCTCCACTCCTGTGGCACCTATGTGTCCTTCTCCTTTGGATCCCGTGCCACTCCAGTCTCTGAAGGATTTCAAGGGATGCCCTTGCCAGCTGCAGCAGCTCCTGCATGCCTCTTTCCAGGGCCATCCAGCACTGTCCACCTAGGACAAGGGCGCAGAGTCAATAAGTGTGACTGTCCATCCCCCTGCAGCCCACCCATAGTGAATGGCATACAGCCATGGGCCACGCCCCTGTGATGGTGTGCGACCACCCACAGTGACCGTGTCCACAAGACCTGCCTACCCAGGTGCACACAGCCATGTGGACCACTGCACACACCCACCGTCCAAGTCCTGCACAGCACCACCATGGCTGTACAGTGACATGGCTATGTGGTGCAAAGGCAGTGGCAGAGCCATGTACTTGGTGCATGCATGGACCACCAGCAATGCACACCCACACAAGCAGTGCCACAGGACAGTGCTGAGTGTACTGTGTGGTGTGCACGTTGGTGGTGTCAAGGGCTGGTGTCCATGCCCTACTGCCTACCCCTCAACACAGCATGCACAGAAGTTCCTGGAAGAAAGACATTCACCTGCATCTGCAACAGCTGGGTGCTGCTGCACCGTGGGCCCTCCAGTTCATCCCTATTGCCAGGCAGTATCACGTTCATGCTGTTCCTGTGCCTCATGGGCACGGCACCTCTCCTCAGTGCCTAGGGTGCAAACATGGAGAGGGGAACATCAGTACAAACCAGTAGCAAAGGCCTCCCCCGGTGCATGCAATCCCACACAGCTCAGCCATGCCGCAACGCCACCACCGCCACCACCACTGTCCACATTGGATGGCCCCCAACCCCCGTGTGGTGGACACATGCACATCACGATACCCGGAAGGATGGACGCTACCATTGTATGGATGGAGCACCTACCTGGACATGGCACTGCACCTCACCTGACACGTGCCCATAGCCGAGCCAGCCTATCTGGGTCCCTCCGCTGGAGGTCCCCATAGCAATGGCAACACTGCTCTGCACTGCTGGCAATCCCGATGGCCTCCTCCAGTGCCTCTGCCACCTCCTCCCACACAGCACTTCTGGACCTTTCTAAGGGGTCTTCCCCAAACAGGGCCCCAGCATGGGGCTCAACAATGGCCACCAGATTGGCCAGTTCAAGGGGGCTCCACATTGCTGCTCTCCTCCATGCCATCTTTCATGCAGCCAGGATCATAAAATGGCACTCTGTAGTGCACGTCCCCCATGTGCAGATGCTGTGCAGTACAGCGCTGCCATTCCCCATTGCGCTGTCATCAAACAGTGCAATAGGGGTGCACCCATGCAGATGCGTAGTGCCTAGGGGGCAAAGGTCGACCACAGGGTCAAGGGTCTGTTGTGCATGGACCGCCACAATGCTATTGGGACTCCCTATGTGTAGCATGGTAGGGTGCCTGTGTGTGATGCCCTGCAGTGGCCTACCACGCTCTGACACCATGGCACCTACGGTGCTCCAGGACATGAGTGCCACACATGTGAACAGCACACTAGAGCCACTAGCACAGTGGTGGCCATGCTCTGCACTGTCTCCTGTGCTCAGCACATCATCAGCGCGGCAAGCGTCGGTGTCAGCACCCTTGGTAGGCACCGTTTGGTGCCTACTGCACACGTCACAAAGCTGCGCCTTTGCCTGAGCACAATCAACACAATTGCGCAAGGTGCAACAGAGTGATATTTATCCAGCATATGCAAATCAGCTCATCAGAAATTCCATGGTGCAGCCACTGCCTTAGCATCCACTTAAAGTTGTGCCTCACCTCATTTGCATGCCTTGCACTGTATAAATGTGACATGGGGCTGCAGAGGACATAGTTTGGTATTGCATTCTATTGTGGTGGGTTACATGCTGTTTGGAAGTGTGTACTGTGGTGTGTGGGAGAGGCATGGGACTGCACAATCAAAGGTAACACCTGTCATTCCCACAGGGTCTATAATGACTGAACATGAGGATGAGGAGGAACAGGGATGTTGGAGAAGGAGGAGGCCCAACTTCACCCGAGTGGAATCAGATGCCCTGTTTGAGGCCTACCTCAACAGGGAACCACTGCTCAGCAGACAGCGGGGAACACCACAGGCCCATGCTGCGGCATGGGGTGAGGTTGTGCCTGCCATGAACCAGCATGGCAGCCACCAGCAGTCCATTCAGGAATGTAAAAAGAAGGTCAGCACGGCCAAGAGGAGAATTAAGGACAAGATGGCTGCCATCAGGGAAGCATGTGCTGCAACTGGTGGTGGACAGCTGGATGTGCCATGCCTGATGCCACAGAAGGAGTGGGTGGCCAGCAGCATGCAGCATTGTGCCATAGAGGGAGTTCCAGGTGGTGGCTTCCAGATGGGAGGCAGCCTGTCACTGCATGGTAGGTCCTGTGCTGTCACTGTGTGGGAGGTGTGGGGCATGCCACAGGGTAGGGCAGAGTCATTAATGCTACTGTGTTCTCTTACAGCTCCTGAGTGTCTACATGGGTCAGTGAGTGGTGGTGGGTGTGTCCACCGTGAGCAAGGCCCTGGACACAGAGGGGCACCCATCCACCTCCACAGGTGTCCAAGAGTCAGGACCACTGCATACCTGTCTGTCTGGACTGAAGATGGTGGTGCTGGTGCAGACGAGGCCCTGCCTGTGTCCCAGCATGACAGTGGCCAAGGACTCCAGCATGCTGGGACACAGACTGGTGCCGGATCAGGCACCAATGATGATGGATCACACATCCCAGACAGTGATACGTGTGAGACACAGGATGGTCCCACAACAGGGAATGGCATAGGCATGGCCATGGGTGGTGCTGCTGTGGAGGCCAGCGTGACATCACAGTCCCAGCCTGTGCCTGTATACCCCAGTGGGGCAGCACTGGTGTGTGTCCAGGCCAGTGGGGCTGTTGTGGCCACTGCGGCAGCACTGGTGAGCCCTGGCAATCTGTGGCCGGAGGGGCAGTGCTAGCAGTCAGCCAATGGGGATGAGGGGACAATGTTGGGGGTGGTGTCAGTGCACCACATGTGGATGTGCCCTGGCATGGCTCTGGTGTGCAGCACCCATTGTCAAGGGGTGCTGTCTGGCACGGCCAGGAACTCCATGAGGGACAGCATGCCGATCAGGCGGATAACCTCTTTGATGAGCACAGCCATGTACTACAGGCTTCAGTGGATCAGCAGTTGCAGCTTGTGATGGCGGTGGATGCACTTGGTGCAGTTCTGCAGCAGGCAGAGGAGCGGTGTAGCAGAGACCACGATCTGCTCCTGGCAGAGATGGCCCAGCAGCGGGAGGATGTGACTGCTGCCATTGACAGGCAGACACGTGCATTCACTGCTGTCATGGCCACATTGGGTGCCCAGTTCGCTGCCCATGCACCGCAAACACCACACAGTGTCACGTCCACCCCCCATTCCTGGTGTCATGCGACACCTTCCATGTCGACACTGGGTTCAGCTGTGGGCATACTGAGCATGCCTGGCATGGGCATGTTCAGTGAGCTGCAGACCCCTGCGCAAACACGGTCGCGTTCCTACAGTGTCACCCCTGGGGGACCGTCGGTGCCACCCCATGAGGCCAATGGTCAGCCTTGCATGGCTGTCAGGTCTCAGCAGGGCTGCCCACACATCTGTGGTGGCCGTGGCACTGTGCCACATGACTGACCTGTCTCCCACCATGACCACTGTCTGCCGCTGCCCTGTGTGCAGTGTGTTGTGCAATGTGCGATGCATGGGTGGGGTACCCAGCTCTGCACACACACGGTCCATGTGCACACCCTCCTGGCTGCTGGCCACTGTGGCGTGTGCATGATGATGCCTGTGTTGCAAAGTCCACCAGTGTGCAATGGTGCCCAGCATCTGAGACATGCAAAGTGATGGCCACTGGGCATGGTCATGTGTGGACCTGTGTGTGGCTAAGAGTTGCAGTTGGGGTTGGTGTGCCTTCTACCCCTTGTGCATGTCTTGTGGTGTGTGTGTGTGTGTATGTGTGTGCATGAGCGCGTGTCGTGTTTGGCTTTACCCATCCCTGACGGCATGTGCAATTCCACGCTCAGACCCATTCCCTTGCTGCCATCTGCTCCTGGGGTTCATCCGTGCCTGTCTGGGTTGTGCCCTTGCCATTGGTGGTTGCACATGGCCCAATGACCTACCTGTGTTGGCCGAAGTGCTCCTCTGTTATGGTGTCCTGGTGCAGTTGTGCCATCTGGATCAGGCGGGGGTTGCTTCACCCAGGGGGTGGCTACCTATCACCGTCTGGACCGGCGTCCTCATTGTCCCCATCGCTGTCCCCCTCTTCAACCTCTACGGCTATCCCACAGTTGTTGGCCATGTTGTGCAGGATGCAACAGGCCAGGAATAGCCAGCAGGCCTTCGAAGGGCTGTACTGTAAGGCACTTCCAGATGTGTCCAGGCACCAGAAACGTGCCTTCAGCATCCCGAACACCTGCTCGATGACATTATGTGTGGTGGCATGTGCCTCATTGTACTGTTGCTGTGATGGGGTTGTGGGGCACTGGTATGGTGTGAGCAGCCAAGGACGGAGTGGGAAGCCACTGTCACCTGTGTGTAGAGGGTGGACATTAGTATGGTGGTCTGTCTCACTCTGCCATGGGCCATCAAGGCCGGTACCCATGGCACCTCTGACTATGCACCCCCCACAGCAGCCCATGTCATCCTGTGTGATGTGCATACTCACCCACTAAGTGGCCAGTGGGGATGTCCCCATTCTCGAACCTGTGGCACAGTGTGGACTGGTGCCAGATGAAGGCATCATGTGCTCTCCTAGGATGCATGGCACAGACATTGGTTATGCACACCCTGGCATCGCACACCACCTGGCAGTTGATGCTGGAAAACTCTTTCCAGTTGATGTATGATACACTGTCTAGGCCAGGTGGCATGCGGATGGCCACATGGGTGCAGTCAATGGCCTCGAGAATGCCAGGCATACGTGCTACCCTGTGGAACTCTTGTATGTGTGCTGTGCACTCTGCCTGTGTGCTGGGGAAATGGATGTACTTCGCAGCATGTGGCAGCAGTTCGCTGAGGAATTGTGTGAGTAGGCATGATGCGGCCAACTGGGTTATGCCTGTTGTGTCCCCTGTTGGTCTCTGGAAGATGCCCGTGGTGAGCAGGCACATGACAGCTGTCACCTTTGTCTCCACTGACAGAGCATGGCTTCGTCATGTGGGTGCCTGCATCTCATCACTGCACAGCTCATAGAGCTGCCTCAGGATCACCCAGTTCAGGCAGTACCATCCCACAATCTCTGTGTCAGTGTAGTGCTCGAAGGTGGTGTGGGCTCAGTACCTCCTGTTGTGGGCTCAGTACCTCCTGTTGGGGGCATACCACCGACGGGCCCTTCCACGGCCACGCCCCCCCTGCTGTTTGCCTGCTCACATCCCTCATTACTGCCTCCATCTGGAAGGTGGTACTAGCCATGTCCCTGGCTCGTGTTCCCCCCGGCAGCTGTTATCCCATTCCACCCGCTGTCCTTTGTGATGCTCCCCCTGCACTGGGTACACCTCCGGCCTTTGGCTGTCCTGCCTACTGCCACTGCTCTCAGTCCACTGTTGCACTTCCCTGACTCTCCTGCACAGTAGCACAGGCTCCCCATTCCTGTCCTGTTCCTGGTTGTTCCCAGGTGTGCCCTGTCCTGCTCCTGCACAGTCCCACTACCCTCTTTCTTGTTGCTGTCACCTCACTCCCACCTCTGGCTTCCCTGTAGTGTTCTTGCACCTCTCTCTTGTTCCTTTTTATTCTGGATCATTTCCTTTATCACGCAACTTCCACTAGCTCCCCTATTGCGCATGGCGTATGCTGTTGGATATCACACTGCGCCATTTATTCATGGTTCCTCCCCCTACAGTTGTGCATGCATTCATTACCATTGCACTCTTGTGCATTGCAACTTGCACGGTGCAGCTTCCTCCCACTGAATATCGCACAATGGCACATTTTCGTACTTGCACTGGCGCATCTCTGTTCTGTAAGGCGCATCCCTTTTGAATATCTGGGCCTTTATATACAAGAACAAAATATTCTGCTCTTGGTGACGAACTCAATAACATTATGGCTTTCCAACTACAAAAGGAGAAACAAAATAAAATTATTTTTTCTATCCTGGATGATCACTAAACAGTCATAAAGACCTCTTAGAAATGAATAGTGTATGTTTTAACAATTATGGAAACTTATATCATTCTGAAAGCAATGACTACCCCAAAGCAGTTGATGAAATTAACCTACCACAACTACCTCCTGATCAAAAATCTCAATTAGATGCCCAATTTACCAATGATGAGATCTTGGCAAGCACACAAAAATAACCTCAGGCATGACACCAAGGCTGGATGGTTTCTCGGCACAATTTTATAGGCACTTTGCCAATTCATTCACCAAACCATTATTAGACCTATTGTATTTGACTATACATTAAAAACTGGGGGGATTGCAAGATGGCAGATGTGAGAGCTCACCTGTAATGGCTCCATAAGCTCCCTCCTGGTATGCAGGTATATACCTTGGCTGCCAGACTCTGAATACTGCCTGTATACTGCCTTTGCCACAATTATACCAGCCATGGAAGCCAACGATCTTGCATACTTAAGAAAAGCCAGAAAAGCACTGCTAAAATTTGACATTATCATAATGCTGAAGAAGCCTGCCAAACCTCTTAAGAATGCCAACCCTAACAAGCTAACTACAAAACACAATAAACAGTTGGAGAGCCAAACTGGACTGTGGGCTACTACCAGCACAAAATTCAAGCACCAGAGTTTTGAGAAAGGTTCACAGAGCTCAGGTACCTATTAATCACCGCCCCTGATTATCAGTGAAAATCAGCTGAATCAAACTCCCGATACTACCCTTTTAATTCAAAAAACATTGTTGCCTGCATCCATTTTTACAAAAAAAGCTATGCACCCCCCAAGCAATAAGACAACATAATGCTCAGTCACCTAGAGCAGAGCCGACCCAGCAACTTCCCTCTAATTCCTCCTTAGGGATACATACTGGTATGGAAATGTTGGCTCAGTCTAGGCCAGCTTTACCTCAGAATTTCAGATTGGAGGTGACCCAGCATGCAGAACGAGAACCACCACACTCCAAGGATTTGCAAGAGGACGAAAAGGACCCTATTCCAAACCAGCACCAGTCACGGAGTAAACACCTGGGAAGCAAGATATGTGTAAAGACTGTAATTGTTTCTAATAGTCAACTCACATTCCAAACTGCTAAAACTGCAGAGTCAGAAGTGAGAAATAAATCAGTCACTCCATCTAACCTGTCTGGGGAGAATAAAGATAATGCGGTGGAGGGGGCCATAGGAAATATAAAGGGACAATAAACCAAAATGTACAGGTGAATAAAAACACTTTGTGTAGTCTGTGCCTCAAGAAAATAGAGCTGAATTAAACCTGCAGCATTCCTGAGGAAACTCAACCATTAGCACTACTGTTTTACCTTCAGAAGTGAATAAAACCCCACAAACTGACAAAAAAAGGTTTGCCTCTAATAAACAGAGAGGGATTTTACTTTTATGATTTCAGTTGAGGATTCTGACAGTCCTGACTGTTCAGACTTCTCTGATATGGGAGAAAGTGAAGATCCTCCCCCCTAACTTGGGCGAAGCAAATTATTGCTCAGCTGGCAAATCTCTCAGAAAAAAACAAACAAGTTGCACGCTGTGCAGGCCACAATAGATTTCTTTCAAATTACAGTTAATAATTTATTGGCAGAAAATCAGCAATTGAGGACAGACTTAGTGGCAGCATAGCAATAATTTCTGCTTTGATGGATGAGGTCATCCTGACTAAAAGGCAACTCAATAATTTTCAACAATCTATGAAGGTCTTTAAAACTAAGTTGCTAGACTTGGAAGCCAGAGCCAGACATGAAAATATTAGGACTTTTGGTGTCCCTGAGGTGTGGGACAAGGGAAGACCTTGTCGCAATCAGCTAAACAAATAATGTTGACATACTTGGATATAGATACGGCCAATATCCAGGTAGAATTTGTTAGGACCCATAGAGTCTTCAGACTAGACATAAATCCACATGGTCCTCCCAGACCAATAGTTGCAAATTTTTTCTGTTCAATAGATAAAGAGCAACCAATGTCAGCTGTATACAAGAAAAAGAGACTGGCTCTTATTGGGGTGACCATTTAAATTTTTAATGGTTTGCCACCAGATTTACTCCAGGAGAGGAGGAAATTTGATCAGCTGAGAAACAAACTTTGGGCTAAAGGGCTGAAGGCTACAATGATATACCTAGCCAAAATGAAGTTGGTAATACATGGTGTGAGGCTTATTTATGACTCTCCTGCTAAGGCAGAAAAAGATCTGAAAAAAAAACTGGGGGACACATTTTAATAGTTTGTTCTTAGTACAAACTTATCAAGTTGGCCTTCTTGTAATATATGTGATTGAACTAGAAGCCTTTCAAACATTTTGCTGTAGGGGGTGGACTCATACAAAATTGCTGGGTTCTTTCTGAAGCTTATTAAAGTAGTGATATTTGATTTTGACTGTGTACTGGGTATGGGTAAGCCTGATTTACTAGGGGTGGGATTGGGGCAGGGAATAACACATTTTCTACTGTAAACTACACCCTCTTTAGGGAAATAAGCTAATTCTGTGTAGATTATGCCATATAGATCTGAACTCAAGATTGTTATTCAGGTTTTCTGTGTTATCACCATGACCATCAGACTCAGATCCTTCATGGGCTTGAAGAACCTGCCATGGCAGGGGGGTAATTGTGTCTGGGTACATTTTGTTCAGCCAGGATGCTTATTTTGAGGAGATACTGCCCTTTTACATAGCATCTCACAGTTTGTCTACGAGCCACAATGGATCCTGTAGGGCCAGTATACTAATAGCTACCTCATTGTACTTCATGATCTGCTACCTGTTGACATATATGTGTGGTTCTATGGGAGGAAATCATGTATGGTGGGGGTCTGCTTACTTCTATATGTATCTACCTCATTTTCAGGCCATTATTTTTTTTTTTTTTTTTATTCCTACTCTGTAGAATCTATTCTGATGGTGAGTAGCCGGAAGGGGGGAGGGATCACAGAGAGCATTAAATGGGGGTTGGTTCAGTCCTTTTTGGCTGCACATTTTTTGGTGTTAATTATCCTATGTTGTTTTTTCAGGGGTGAGGATGTAAGGGGGATAGTGTGGGTGGAAGAGAGTTTTTCTGGAGGGACATGGGGGTAGGATGAGTAGTCTGCTACTTCTTTATAAGAAGCCTTGGACCACTCATCCTTACAGCAGTCTTAAAAAGCTGATATTTGTGTGTGTAGCATATTGGGAAAGGGGGAGGGCCTACCATGGAGACTGGAGGGTATGGTTTACAACTCTAGCATAGTAAGAAAGGTGGTTTACTTATGTGTATCTCTTCCTATGCATAATAATGAGTGACACACAAGTGTTCAGATGTGCTTCCCTTAAATTAAATGGGGAATTATTTTTTGCTGTTTTTAACTGTTAAATAACAAATATTAGACAGTGGCCTCTGTGTGTGTTTTTTATGTATTTTAATGTTTGTAATCCACATTTCTTTATACAGCCCCTATTTTGACAGACCATTGACTTGACAGTCTGTGTTTCTGTATCGGGAGTCAGCTCGTGACAAGCTTTGAAAAGTTCACATCACAGACTCTTGATACAACATTCAGTTGCAACACTCAGGCTAGAATCATGAGCTGCTTCAATAGTAAACACTGATGCCATCCGGGACTGCCATACTGCAGTTGTAAAAATGAAACCTGACCAGCATCACCTGGTGACTGGCACTGCCCCCTCCCCAGCTGGTCACTATACAAATCATTGAAAAGTCTTATTTGTGTGGCAAAAAAAAAGTATATTCCTTTCCTCCCTTGTGTCCCATGGTGCCCAACCTATCTGACTGATTCAGTGTGCCCACACCACCCCCTGTCCTTCCAAGGAAGCTCCTTAACCTACGTGTCAAGCCCTGTGGGGCTCATCAACACCAGCAACCTTTGAAGTGCTGAGATCCTTCCTGTTGCAGCTGACAGCCACTTGTGACTTCACTCCCTAGCTCTCTCTTGAACTGCAGAATAGCAGCATGTGTTCTGGTTTCTCTGCCCCCATAGACAATCAAGCAGTGAGGCAGGGAGCATGCAGCACCAGGTCTTTGGACACAATGGATCTACATGCCCTCAAGATCTCTCACTCCAGAGACAGCAAAGTGGAGCAGGGACCACAACAAACCTGCATGGCAAACTTACTGCTGGCACTAATGAGCACCTGCATAATTCTTCTATGCTCCCCGTGGAAGCAAAAATGATTTTGGCACTCTAGAGGCTGCCAATCCCCACAGGGCATGACAGATACACTAAGGAGCTTCCTTGGAATGACAGGGAGCAGCATAGCTACACTTAATCAGTCGAATAAGTTGGGCACCCATGGAACATGAGGGAAGCTCAAATAAGACTTTTCAATGATTTGTATGGTGACTGACTGAGGAGAGGGAGCCAGGTGATGCTGGTCGAGTTTCATTTTTACAACTGTAGTATGGCAACCCCAGATGGCATCAGTGTTTACTGTTGAAGCAGTTCGCGATTCCAGCCTAGATATTTATTATTTATGTAACAGTTAAAAACAGCAAGAAATAATTTCCTATCTCCTTTAATGTAAATGGGATTAACTCACCAATAAAAAGATCAAGGTTATTAAATTATATTAATAAAACATGGGCTCACTGTGTAGCCTTACAGGAAACACATTTAGGCAAAAAAGAAATGATGAAACTCAAAAGAAATTGGGTCTCTCAAACAGTGTTTTCAGAAGATACAACAAAGAGTGCAGTGGTAGCTATACTTTAAAGGAAATCCCCCTATTGTTCTTTAATTGATTCATTTAGTGACTCTACGGGAGGAATTCTCCTGGTAAAAATTAAGTTATTTAACCTGGAACTTACAGTCGGCTCCTTGTATGGTCCATTTGCAGACTATGCAAAATTCTTAGCTACAATTACAGAGGGCTTGATAAAACTTCAAGCTCAAAGTATAATCCTTCTAGGAGACTTAAATATTGTTCTAAATCCAGACTTGAATAAATCCTTGAGCCTCTCCTCCATCAATAAATGTAATTCCAAACTAATGCTAAACTTCATGCAAAACCATGACTTAGTTGATTCCTGGAGGGGCAGTGTACCCGCAGCGGAAAAAAAATAACTGTTTTTCAAGAATTTACTACATATTTGTCTCTAAATCTCTTGTAATTAATATTTTAGATATCAAACTCAACTCTATTATTCTTTCAGATTTTATGTTAATTCAAACAGACATTAAAGTAGGTGATTCCAATAGAATCTACTCCAGGGTATGGAGATTCAATAGTGATGTATTAAAATATTAACTTTAAAACAAAGGCAGAGGAAGGTATCAGAGAATGTTGTTCTTTAAACTATGATGGGGGTATCCCAATCTGGGATATTATGAGATGCATTAAAGGCAGTGCATAGGGGTATTACAATGTCACACCAGGTCAATATAAATGTAATAAAGAAGAAGGAGGAAGCAAGAATAAACTATGCAAACTGGAATCTCTAGTGGTAATGGATTATCTGAAATTAATAAAGAATGGTATCATCTTAAACTAAAAAAACTGAATTAAATAATAGAGAAGTTCTTAGCAACATTAAGAAATTAAAGAAAGCTAGATATCTCCAGGGTGACAAAACAGGCAAAATACTTGCTTCCCTATTTAAGAAAACAGAAATAACAAAACATAATTACATTTCTGGAAAATGAGAATGGCAATCATTTTTACAAAGACAATGAGATGGGCTTTGTAATCTTAGATGCTGATAAAAACATCTTTAAAAGGAAAATCCCTATAAATAGTGAAGGTCTAAATATATTACAAATGCAAAACTACACAAATTAGATTGCAATGCAATTTATAATATCAGACATAATGGAAGAAATAAAAAACCTGTCAAAAAATAAAATCCCAGTTCTTGATGGACTTACAGCAGAGTTTTATGGTACCGTTGCAGACTTACATGAGTTCATCTAATGTTGATAGATCTGGGAGAAGGAGGGGGGCAACTCCCTAAATCTATGGTGGAGGCAAAACTATACTGATTCTTAAAGAGGAGAACAAGCACAACAAAGTGGACAGCTATAGACCCATAGCTCTGTTAAACACGGTCTACAAAATCATACTCATTTTAATGGTAAACAGACTAAAAGTGAAATTACAAGATGTTATCTACATCCAGACCAGTTTGGCTTTATGAAAGAACTGCATGACTTGCTTGCTTGTTGTTTCACATGACTAGAAAAGTACAAGTTCTTATTTCCCATCCAAAAAAAAAAAACAAGCAAGCAAGTCATGCTGTAGCCATAAATGCCACTAAGGCATTCAATTTGCTTGACAGGGAATTTATGCTAAAATGTTTGGAGGGCTGGGGTCTTCCTAGGAACCTTCCTGTATTAATAGAAAAGCTATATGAGAAAACCATCATTAGATTTGCTATAAACTCTTATCTAACAGATTCTTTTGACATGTTGAATGGAGTCCAACAGGGGTGCCGTTTGTCACTAGTCCTTTTTATTCTCTGCCTCTAACCCTTCCTAAATCATATAAGAAGGAACTAGGAAATTGATGGAATAAGAATAGGAGAGATGCAGGTAAAGCTCCATGCTGTTTCAGATATTGTGTTAGTATTTATTAGTAATATTAATGTGAGGTTGCCAATATTATTGAAGGAAGTAGTTATTTATGCATCATTGTCGGGCCACACATTAAACACATTGAAATCAACAGTTATGGCCATTGCAGGGGAGAACTACCCCCTGGATCAGGCTATACACAAAAAATTCTTGATAAAGAATAATTTTAAATATTTAGGTACGTATATTACTAATAATCAGACAAGCTGCATTTAAATGAATTACGATTCAGCTGGAGATAAAATCAGGATGCTACTGGATAATTGGCAAAATTATCTTTATCATTGTGGGGCTGAATCAAAACTATTAAGATGATGGCCATACCCCATTTCATTTTGTTTTTTCAATTCAGACAGTGATTGGAAGACCCTCTTTGGCATGGTCTAGAGACATTAAAGGGATTTCTCCAAATTCCTATGGAGGGGACAGAAGCCTAGGATTGTTTGGAATCAACTTACTATTCCTAGGAAAGCGGGTGGGTACAGCTGTCCCGATCTGGTATTCTATGGTGTTGCCCATCAAATAAATATATGGTGGGAGTAAGAATTCCATTCCCAAAAAAAAGATCTTCCTTGGGAGATATTATTTTGGGATAACTATTCATATAATAGTTGTGGTGATTTAATATGGTACATACAAACAAAAATATATATTCCCCAGCTGTTTGGCACCCTAGCTAATAAATCAGAACAGGCCATGATAAAACTGTTAAATAGTATTTACATTGGTTGCATTTAAATATTTGGTCTAGTAAAGTCTTGTGGGAGGAAAAGGAAAGCGGGATAGTAAACAAACTTAAAAAAATCCCAAATTCAGAAATGGATTCAGCTATTAGAAAATAGATTCTGCTCATACACCAAATTCAAGACATTATTCATGGGTATGACTGGTTTCAGTTTTTTAACTTACTTATTGGTGAAAGATAAATTTGATCTTTTACTAAAAAGTACACACCATGTAGCAAATAATAATACGGAAACCCTAATCCAGGAACAAGCAGCGATAATTAAACTGGGAGATGTTAAACTATTGCAATGAGTTTATACTCTAACAACAACTGGGAACAAAGATCCATGGAGTACAACTAATATTAAATGGAAAAAGGAGGCCCAACTTCCATATGCTCCCCAACAATGGATAAACCTTCAGACTAATAATAATAAAGATTATGTATACACACAAAATAAGGCTATCCAAAAGAAAACAATAGATAGGGCCTACTACACTCCACAAGTGCTTGGCAAATTTACTAATCAGGGGAACTAGTATTGCTGGCACCTCTATGGAGGTATAGGGACCTTGGGCAGGTTTCACAAAACTCGAGAAATACCTGCAGCTGTGGGTAAACCTCTGCGCAAGTGGGTTGCCACTTGTGGATCCGCAGGTTACCCCCAGTGGCGGGCATTCACAAAGGTGGAGTTGGATTATGACAGGCTCCATGATCTACGGCTGCTTGCAGGTGGTGTCGCCAGGGAGATGGCTGCAGCAGTGGGAATGTGCTATGGCTGGTGGGAGCAACCATAACACCCTCCGCAACTGCTGTGGCTGTGAATCGCAACCGCCACAACTGCAGGCAATTATAGTCTGCAGCAGCAGTTGCAGAGTGGGACTTAGGTTCTGGGTGCTTTGTGAATCTAGCCCCTTATTCCACTGTTTCAGGGACTGTCCAAAAAAGTTTATCATGGTGTCTCAAACGATTAATGTTTTGTCTAGATTACTAAATTTGCAAATCCCCCTTTTCTTCTCAACATGATACTTAATGACACAGGACAGTTGAGTTAAATAAATTGCAACATAAGATATTACATATAGGAACCATGGTTACAAAAAGATTAATTTTGGAGAAATGGAATGCTCCAGAGATGGGACAGTTTGAGGACAGGTGGTGGTTTATGGTAAGGGAAGCCATAATATTTGAGAAAATATGGGATGATGTAAACAATGAATATCATTCAGAGGAGCCAACCTGGTCAGAGACAGCAACCATACTAGCACCCTTACAAGTGTTTTGAAAAATTAGAGTGGTGAATCTCCATGGTAAGGGGGAGGATGGGAGAGGGAGGTTGGTTGATTTTGCTTCTTGTTTTCTGTAGGGATAGAGAATCATTTGTATTAACTATATGTTGTCTACAACTGTATCTCTGTATGTTCATTTTTCATTTTTGGAAAAATAATAAATATTTTTAAATTATTTTTAAAAACTTGGGGGGGGTACCACCATCTTTTTACAACACAAAAATAGTGGTCTTTGCTAAAAAGATAAAAACCCAGAACTGGTTACCTCATATTGGCCAATTTTGCTTCTTAATACTGATGTAACAATTTTGGCTACTCTCCTGGTTACTCCGTAAGAAAAGATAGTTCACAGTCTCATTCGACCTGATCAAAATGGCTTTATAAAAAATAGGAAATTGGAGGATGACACAAAAAGATTAATAAATGTAATTGATTCTTGTAATCATCTGGAGGCCCTGGTCCTCACTTTAGATGCTGAAAATGCATTTGATTGGGTTGAATGGGACTATGTGATCTAGGTGTTTAAAAAAATGTGGATTCGGTAAACTTACATTAATTGAATAAAAATGTTATACAAGTCACCAACAGCAGTTGTCTAAACAAATAACAATACTGCACACAGCTTATCTCTCACAAGAATACTAGAGAGGGTTGCCTGCTATCCCCATTACTATTTACCCTTGCTATTGAACCCCTGGTAGTTGTGATTCATAACTGTTATTCGATTAAGGGCGTCATAATCAGACATCATGTACATACAATTAGTTTGTATGCAGATGATATCTTACTGTGCTTATAAAAAATATTTGCTTCTTTTAATGCTTGCATGTCCTTAATAAAATAGTTTGGGGAAGTATCAGGATATATAATTTAAAATGGCTAAAAACTGAAGCTTTATGTTTAAACAGTACTGACAATTCTACCCTCCCTCCAGAACTGCAAAGAATTATATCTCATAAGATTAAATACCTGGGTGTAATTATTACAAAATACCTCTTGCTTCTTTTTGAAAAAAGCTCATGAGGGTAGTATAGAACCTATGAAGTTGGAGACAACTAAAGCTGTTGCCAACAAACTTGATGCCGTAGATGATCCAGCTAACATGTTACAGCTTGACTGGGAAGAAAAATGTTAAGAGCCTAAATGGCTGAAGAAACTCACCTTCTCCTAATGCTGGCTGAGGTAGAACAAAAGGTTTATTAAACATAAGAACGCAGAATTTTATGGCAGATAAGAACTGCTTGGCCCACCCAATCTGCCCATTTTCCCCAACCTACAATATCACTGTAATCCCTACTTGATCTAAATCTCTTTCTCCTTCCCCACTTCCATTCCAGTATGATTCCCTTGTACCTCTCCCATGCATTCTTGAACCCCACCACTGTTTTTAACCCCAATGCTGCCACTGGAAGGCTATTTCAGGAACCCACCAATCTTTCTGTGAAGTACTACCTCACATCTCTCCTGAATCTACCCCTCCAGCTTCATAGCATGTCCCCTTGTTCTTAGCACCCTTTTGTCTGAAAATATTTCCCTTCTGTACCTTATTTACCCTTGTGAGGTATTTAAAGGTCTCTATCATAGTCCCCCCTCTCTCTCCTCTCTTCCAGGGTGTACATATGGAGGTCCTTCAGTTTCTTCTTGTAGGGCTTATGATGCAGACCCTGCACCATTTTAGTTGCCCTCCTCTGGACTGCCTCCACTCTGTCTATGTCCTTCCAGAGATGTGGGGCATGATTCTCAAAGAATGCCCCAAATCCCACAGCTGCAGGAAAAAGGCCTGCAGTACTGCAGAAAAGCAGTTGTGTGATATTCATAAAGAAATTTTGAGCAGGTGCAGAATTCCGTAAAATCCCCGCAGCTGCAGAAATTGAGCAAGTGCTGAAAATCCGCAACTGCAGATCCGCAGCTGCAGAAATAACTTAGGAGGCACAGAAACAGTGAACCTAATTAGATGAAGCAGTAGACTTTAAGGGCAGGATTCACAAACAAAGCCAAAAATCTCACAGCTGCAGGAAAAAGGCCTGCAGCACTGCAGAAACGCAATTGCATAATATTCACAAAGAAATTTGAGCAGGTGCAGAATTCCGTAAAATCCCTGCACCTGTGGAAATTGAGCAAGTGCTGAAAATCCGCAACTGTGGATCCACAGCTACAGAAACAGCTTAGAAGGCACAGCAACAGTGAACTTAATTAGCTGGAGCAGCAGACTTTAACATTGCTGCCATAGAATGAAGCTGAATAGGCTGTTGGTTAACTAGGATCTGCAGCTTATCCTGTAGGTAGGGAAATGGGCAGACTAGGTGGGCCAAGCGGTCCTTATCTGCTGTCAAAGTCTATGTTTCTATGTTTCTATGTTTCTGAAAGCACCCACAAAGATACCAGCAACAGTCCTTCAACTGGGACCACTTCACCTCCACCTTAATTGATTCCAATTGTTTGGGCACTACTGCAGTTATCTGAGGGAGAGTTACACCTCATTCCACTGTGTGTAACACTTTTTCCACAGCCTTTCAGGGGATGTGCCTTACTTGTCTCACACCTTTTTTTCCTCAGGGACTTCCGCAGCTGCACTTTTTTTCCACAATCCATAATGTTTTTTTCCACAGCTGTGGAGGGTTTTGTGAATAGCACTCAGTGCAAATTCCCCTTTATTTCCATAGCTACAGTAGTTTTGGGGACTTAGGGAAGGTTTTGCACCTTCAGAATACTTTGTGAATCCAGCCCTAACACTGCTTCCATAGCATGAAGCTGAAAGCACTCACAAAGAGACCAGCAATCAGTCCCTCAACTGGGACCACTGCAGCACCACAGGTACCAGCAATACCATGGCACCACAGTGGCTGGCTGCCACTGCTGGTCCTCCCTCCCTGGGGTGTTCCTGTTGCTTGCCTGCAGGGGTAGCATTCACTGCAGGCTGGTCAGTCTCTACTGCCTGTGGGGCTCCGTCATGGGCTGCACTGGGTCTGGTGGTTGTTGATTGTTGCCATATCATGGCAATGTGTGCTGTTGTTGCTGTAACATCAGCCACTGCTATACTCACTGGGATGCTACTTCCTGTGCCTCACCTCCACCTTAATTGATTCACATTTTTGGGGCACTACTGCAGGTTTCTGAGGGAAAGTTACGCCTCATTCCACTGTGTGTAACATTTACTGGTTGTGAATAGCCTTTCAGGGGATATGCCTTACTTATCTCACACCTTTCTTTCCTCAGGGACTTCCGCAGCTGCACTTTTTTCCACATTCCATAGTGTTTTTTCCACAGCTGCAGAGGGTTTCGTGAATAGCACTCAGCACAAATTCCCATTTGTTTCCATAGCTATGGCAGTTTTGGGGGCTTAGGGAAGGTTTTGCACCTTCAGAAAGCTTTGTGAATCCAGCCCGTGGTCTCCAGAACTGGACACAGCACTCTAGGTGGGGTCTTATCAGCAATCTATAAAGAGGCAACACCACCTCCATCTTTCTTCTGGTGATACCCCTCTCTTTGCTCCCCAGCATCCCACCAGCCCTCCTGAATGCCTTTTGGCACTGCCTGACCACCTTTAGGTCATCAGATATGATTATCCCCAGGTCTCTTTTCTACTTGGTAATCATCAGTATCACTTCACCCATTTGAATTCCTCCTCTGGGTTTCTGTGCCCCAAGCATATGATTTTGCACTTTTTTGCATTGAAACCCAGCTGCCATACCCTTGACCACTCCTCTAGTTTACTGAAGTCTCTGCTTATCTTTTCTGCTCCCATAGAGTGTCAACCTATTGCAGATTTTGGTGTCATCTGCCAAAAAGGCAGACCTTCCCTTCCAGCTCCTCTGCAATGTCACTTATAAACATATTAAAGAGGACAGGTCCCAGCACTGATCCCTGAGGCACCCCACTGGTCACCCTCCCTTCCTTGAAGAGAACTCCATTTACCACCACCCTCTGTCACCTACCCTCTAACAAATTTCTTATCCAGTTTACCACCTCTGGACCCACTCCTGAGCTGCCCAGCTTGCTTACTAGTCTTCTATGTGGAACAGTGTCAAAAGCCTTATGGAAATCTAGGTAGGACATGTCCACAGCTCCACCTTGATCTAATTCCTTTGTCACTCAGTCCAATAAATCTATCAGATTAATTTAGCATTACCCCCTCCCCAATTAACCAATGCTGTCTCAGGTCTTGTAACCTACTAGATTCAAGATATTCTGCAGTCTTTTCCTTCAGCACTGATTCCATTAAAATTCCCACCATCGGTATCAGGCTGACTGGTCTATAAGCGCCAGCCTCCTTCTGCTGCCACTTTTGTGAAATGGGACTACATCTGTCCTCCTTCAGTCCTCCAGAACCACTCCTGTGTCCAGTAAGCTGTTAAATAGGACTATCAGAGGTGCAGCCAGTACCTTCTGACCTCCCTCAATACCCTTGGATGCACCTCGTCTGGCCCCATTGCTTTGTCCACCATCAGATTAGTGAATCCTTTCAGGGCTCTCTCCTCTAAAAAAGGACTAGTGTGTACCTCCCTCCCTTCAAAACTTCTGGTCCTTTTTTGTGGCCCCTCCCCTTCTGCTTCCTCTGTGAAAAATGAGCAAACATATGTTTTTAGGATGTCTGCCTTTCCCATGTCTCCATCTGCACAGTCCCCCCTTCCCTTTTTAACCTTACAATACCATGCCTGGTATTCCTCTTTTCACTTACATACCTAAAAAATGCCTTTTTGTTACCTCATGGGCTATTATCTCTTCAATTTGCACCTTTGCACTCCTTATGCTTTCCATGCTTTCCTCTGGTTCTCCTGATACACCTCCCTAACCTCCTCCCTCTGCATCTCCTTGTACATTCTGAATGCTACTCTTTTAGTCTTTACCTTTTTAGCCACCTCTTTCTAGAACAATAGCAGTCTATTTCCTCTTGCTTTCATGAATATATGAAGATGCCAGCAGAAAAAGACCATTTGGTCTATCTAGTCTGCTCATAATGCAGGGTTCTCACCTTAAGCTACTGACTTTTGTTTCCATTTAGTTTAAAGAGACCCTCCTTATCCACCCTATTTATTTCTTTTAAATACTTGAAGGTCTCAATCATATCCCCTCTCTCCTCTCCTCCAGGATGTACATGTTTAGGGCCTCCAACCTCTCCTAATATATTCTACCCTGCTGACCCATGATCATCTTCATTGCCCTCCTTTGGACCATCTCCAGCAGGTTAATGTCCTTTTTAAGGTATAGGCACCAGTACCGTACACTATACTCCAGATGCTGCCTCACTAATGACCTGTAGAAGTTCAGTATTATCTCCTCTTTTCTGATGCAGATCACTCTAGCAATGCAGCCCAACATTTTATTTGCCTTTGTTGCTGCCTTCCTACACTGCGTGGAATGGTTCAGGTCACTGGTGATCATTATTCCCAAATCTTTCTCCTGCTGCAATGCAGATACCTCAACCCCTGCCAAGTTGTACTCCATCCTGGTGTTCTTGGTTCCAGTGTGCATAACATTGCTTTTCTTTGCATTGAAGCCAAGCTGCCAAATCCCAGATCACCTCTTTAGTTTTTCAAGATCCTGCTTTAGGTCCTGTATCCCTTCTGCTGTGTCCACCCTCTCACAGAGCTTGGTGTTATCCATGAATAGGCACATTTTGCCCTTAATGCCATCCCCAATATCATTTATGAATACATTGAACAGCACCGGTCCTAGCCCTGAGCCATGCAGGACCCCACTGGTGACCTCCTTGGTGCTAGATAGCTCACCCCCAACAACCACTCTCTGAGTCTTGCCCCTCAGCCAGTTTTCCACCCATCCATTCAACTTCTCCCCAACCCCAAGATCCACCAACTTCCTGATCAACCTCTTGTGTGTTACAGAGTCAAAGGTCTTGCTGAAGTCCAGGTAAAGGATGTCCACCACTTGGCCCCTATCCACTGTTTTGGTGACCCAGTTAAAGAAGTCAATCAGATTCATTTAACATGACCTCCCTCCCATGAACCTCTGCTGCTTCACATCCTGGAGACCATGCTTGTATAGATACTCTACCAACTTTTCCTTAAGTATAGTCTCCATGAGCTTGCACACGATTGAGGTCAGACTGACTAGTCTATTATTCCCTGGGTTGTCCTTGGGACCACTCTTATGGGAGGGGAGCACTATGTGTGCCATTCTCTGGTCCTTCAGTACCATGCCTGATCCTAGTGAACTATTAAACAGGCCCGCCAGCAGGTCTGCAAGCTTCTCCACCAGTTACCTCAGCGCTCTTGGGTGTATGCTATCTGGGCTGGGGATTTGTCTACCTTTAATGCTAGCAGCCCTGTCCTCACCCTATCCTATCTACCTCTATCACTGCATCTGTGTCCCCCACCTCCCTGTTCCTCTTCTTCCCTCTGATGGCACTGGTCTGTCTTTCTTCATGGTGAGACAGAACAGAAGTACTCATTCAGTACCTTTGCTTTGTACCCATTCTCCTCCATCCACCCCCTTTCCTTTGCCTAACAATCTCATCTTTATTGTCCTTTTTCTCACTAATATAGTGAGAAAGGCCTTCACTTCCTTCTTAATTCCCTCTGCTAGCTGCAATTCCTTCTGAGCCTTAGCCCACTGGACCACCTTACCTCCTACGCTAGCCATCCTCAGGTAATCCTCTCTGTCTTCCTCTCTCTTGGTCCTCCTGAATTTCTTGTAGGCTAACCTCTTGTCCATTACTGCCTGGGCAACCTCAGTACTAAACTGGCTGGATGCTTTGGACCATGAGGTCTTCTCCTTGAGCCTATTGCACTCCTCTATGGCAACTGCTATCCCATTCTTGATGATGGACCCCTGTTGGTCCACTCCCATATCCCCTCAGATGCTTGGTAGCTGACTCCTTAGCAACTCACCCATCTTTCTGAAGTCTACCTTCCTAAAATCCAGGATTCCAGTCTTAATGTGGACATTTTCCCTGCCCATGCCCAGCCAGAACCACACTGTGCAATGGTCACTACCACGCAGGGGCTCCTTGACTGATATATCCTGGACATGCTCCCCATTCATCAGCACCAGATCAAGAAATGCCCCCTCCCTGGTGGGCTATGTGATGCCCTGAGCCAGGAATCCACTTTACAGCACATCTAGGATCACCTGACTTCTGGCTCAGGTCATAGCCAGTACCCTCCAGTCCACTCTGGGCAGGTTGAAGTCTCCCATTTCACCCGTTCTTGCAGCAGACAATACTTCTGAATTCAATTCCCTGTCTCTTTCACCCTCCTAGTTAGGTGGTCTGTAAACCAGACCCATAACTCACATTCCTCCCTCCCTCTGTTAGGCAATAACTGGATCCACATAACGTCCAACTTCCCCTACTCTGACTCCTCCCTCGTACACGTTATACCCTCCCTGATGTATACTGACATCCCTTCCCCTTTTTCTTCCATCCCATCCCTCCTGGAAAAATTTATACTCAGGGTTCGGAAGTCCCAGTCATGGTTTGGTGTGGCCCAAAACTCAGTGACCACCATGATGTCCACTCCCCTTTCTGCCAACAATGCCTGCAGGTCATCTATCTTTTTTCCAAGACTTAGCGCATTCAGGGACACCACCCCACCTTCCCTTCCTTTTTCTTCCTGTTGCTTGCACCCCTCACCACCCGCTGTTAACCTCTTTGCTCCCCCTCCTCCCTCCAGTGCCCCTCTCCTGATATGGGGGAGGTGTGCTGACCTCCTCCTCCTCCTCCTCCTGGAGCCTTGGGGCCTGCTTGCCTCCCACCTCAGTAGTTTAAATTTAGTTTAAGGGTTATGTACTCCCCAGTTTGCCCCTGAGGATCCTTGAGCTCCCACTGCTGAGGTGCTGTCTGTCTGATGCAAAAAGCATTTTATTTGACCTGGTCTACCCCCAGCTCCAAATACAGTCATACCCTTCCTCCTTGCAGAATTCCCTCATCAAGTCATTGAATTCTTTTATCCTTTCCTTCCTGACTGTGCTGGCAATACCTCTGAGAATGCCAGCAATCTGGCTACCTCCCTGCAGGTTCCCTATCACTCTGAATGTATCTTGTACTACCCCATCTCCTCCCCCAAAAAGTCATTAGTACCTAGGTGTATAACTACGATTGGTTTCTCTCCTACCCCCTTCCCCAACTCCCCAGTTCTTGGGCACACTTGCACACTTGCTCATATGTTTGATGCAGAGGTTTTTTCTCTTTACTATGTGTCCTTTTAGCTACACCTACTGTTTTTCCACCCCACCCAGGCTATCCCTCCCACCAGGTCACCACTGAGGCATTCACCCATCTTTATAAAATCTGCTCTCCTGAAGTCTACAACCCTTGCCATTGTGTGGTTCAATTCCAGAGCCATCCTTATATTGAACTCCACCATATGGTGTTCACTGGTCCCCAGGTGGCCTCCCACCTTGATGTTTGCAACACTGTCCCTGTTAATGAGTACCAGGTCCAGTACTGACCCATCATGAGTGGGTTTGCTGACTAGTTACCTGAGGAACACTCCCTGCAAAGAGTTCTGGATGTCCCTGCTTCAAGCTGAAGCTGCATGCTGGGAGGCTGCAATCTACATCTGTCAAGTTGAAGTCCCTCACAAGCAGTACCTCCCCCTTTTCTGCCATCTTGCCAGTGACTTTCACCAGTACCTTATCTAATTCCTTCCTCTGTGCTGGAGGCTTTTAGATCACTTCAGTGCGAATAGTGGCTCCATTCTCCATCTCCAGGGTGGCCCACAGTACCTCTGTCTCCCCTGTATTCTCTGAATCTCCATTGCTTTTATGCTTTCCCTCACATAAAGCATCACATACCCTCCTTTCCTTCCCACCTTGTCCTTCCTAGATAGAGTATAGGCTGTTATGACCATACCCCAGTCATGGCTTTCTGCCTCCATGACTTAGTAATGGCCACAATATTCAGGTTTGCCTCTGCCATGATGGCCTCAAGGTCTGGAATCTTATTTTCTAGACTTCTAGTATTCGCACATACACTGTATGGCCTTTCAGATTTTGTGTCTACTTTTCTTGTTACCTTTTTCCTTTTTGCCATACATCCCTCCACCTCTCTTTTTAATGTTCATGTTCCCGTCCTCCTTTATCTCTACCACCCTACTTCCTTTATTAATTTGCAGCCTGGGAGATTCCTCTCCTCTCAGGTTCTCCTTACTCTTCACTTCAGCCTGTGGGGGGAGGGGCAGTTTCTGTCTCCAGATTCCTTCCACCACCACCCTCAACTAGTTTAAATGTTTATTGAAGTAACATTTAAGCTGTCTACTGAGGACTGCTGTTCCCTCCGAGATAGCTGCAGGACATCACCCCTGAATAGGCCCTTATCATCCCAGATGGGTACCAGTCCCCAATGTAGCTGAACTGCTCCTCTGCACCATTCCTTCAGCCATGAATTGAAGCTCCTAGTGCAGTGATCTCACTCCTCCACCTGTCATCGACAGCCAGCACCTCAGCAAAAGCCACTGAGTGTGCTACCTCTCTAAGACCTCTCCCCAGCTCCCTAAGCTCCTCCTGAACTATCCCAGCCTGACCCTAGCCAGGTCATTAGTCCCCAGGTGGACAATGACATCCAGCTCTCCCTGCTGTCCTACTGCCCTAGCAATCCTCAGGTTCTGTTTCCCATCCCTCAGGGCCATGTGACACTTAAGCACATAATCTGCCACCCTCCCATTTCTATTTCCAAATCTATTCCCCTCACAATTGAGTCCCCCATTAAAAGTTGCTTCCTCCTCCTCTGGGGTTCTCTACCACTCTCCTTGGAGTCTCCACTACAGAGAGCCCCCACATCTTCAAAGGTCTCTACTATGAGTGCCTCCTTCTGACAGTCCTGCCCTGCCAGAGTGGCATAGATATTACATAGCAGCACCTGTTGAGGAGTGTGTCTCTGTCCCACCACACCCACCCTTCCAGGGCTCACCACAGTCCAGCCGTTCCTCCTCCCTGTCATCCTATCAGGTAATATTGGCAGACTTGGTGGCTCCTGGGTGGGGGAAGAGGTCCCCAAAATCCTAGCCAACTCAACCTGGAGTCTAGTAACCTCCCCCCTCAACCCAGAGAGGTGTGTGTAGATGGGACAGCACTGCAGTCTCCAGAAGGTCTCTCTGAAAACTGGCACTCACTGCCACAGCAACAATATTACACCAACACCAAATGATTCAATTAAAATGCTTTTTATTTACTTACAAAAAGATAAAATAAGCTGAGCACATAGCTGATGCACTCCCACAGTCTGTTACTAACACCCACAGGCTGTGGGACGGCATCAGCTACTGTATATGTTCAGTTTATTTTATCTTTTTGTAAGTAAATAAAAAGTCTTTTAATTGAATCTTTGGTGTTTATGTAATATTGTTGCTGTGGCAGTGAGCGTGAACCTCCTTGTAACTGTCTGATGGTCTTTTTTGGCTCAAGCACCTGAGCCTCGAGGTGGCCCTTCATGGCATGCCTCTCTGAATACTGCCACCCCACAGCCACTGCACTGCATCACTCCCAGCATTCTCAACTTCTAGTCTCCCTGTGTTACCTGGAAATACCTTTGTACCCTTACCCCGATAGGGTATTTCTAGTTTTCCACTTTTTTTGTTTGTTTCTATTTGTGTTCCCTCATGCCTTGTTTTAATCTCTTTATATTCCTACTGTAGACAGGGTATTGCTCCTATTCCCAGTTTTGGCTTACCTTTTACTTTTCACCCTTCCCAGCAGTGACCATTACACAGTAGTGAACAGGTGCCTTACCTTAGTTGACCAGTAGAGTCCCCTTCTTCCTTGCTTTCTACTGCTGATGCCTGCCAACACCTAAGATGCCAGTTACCTGTTCCACTCCTTTGCAGCTTGACCCATGCACTGGAACATGAATGTGCAAGACACAGAGTGGAATAGATCTATGAGGAATGCCGAATTCTGCCAGCAAAATTAACACAGAATGACCATTCCACCAGCAGAATTTCTGCCAGAATTGTTCTTGTTCTTCTATGGAATTCTGCCTGCTGTGATCCAAGGAACAATATTCAGCAGAACAGCATTTTTTCCATGGAGAATCATTCTGCAACCAGTTACATGGAAAATATTGAGATAAGCAGAATAATATTCTGGAGAACAGCATTTTTTCTGCAGAAAATCATTCCTCAACCAGTAAGTAAGTAATAAGTCCCTCCAGGGTGTGCATTATAAGATTTTAATGCACGACTCAGGGGTGTAGTAAGACATGAGGCTGAAGGACAAGAGTCATTACACCCCTGGGAAGTGCACTGACATCCTATAATGAACACCTTGGAGGGGCTTATTACACTTATAAAATAGCTTTAAGTTTTTTGGGGAGGAAAAAGAGATTCATTTCCTGACTGTGCATTTATAGAGATTTAATGCACTGTCAGGTGATGTCTCTCAACCAATGACATTTCTAGATTTTTTTCTTGCCATTTTATAAATATAATTATACTTTTAAGGTAAAGCTAGGTGCTTTCACACCTCTCTGACCACAAAGCCCTGACAGAACAAAGTTTCAGGCTGAAAAATTAACCAATGTCAACCTTGAGAGAGCCTGTGTCATGTGCTGCAGTGGTAATGGTGGCATCTGACAAGCTGTCAGACACACTGTCCATGCCCAGCTTCTCAAACCTTCAGACTGAAGGAAAACACTATCTTGGCAGAAAACACTATCAACCTCCTCACTCACAGACTGCCAGATACTGGAAAACTGACCCACTGATCTCACAGTAATCCCCTGACAAACTTTGCTGAGGGGTGGGTATGTCAGAAGTCCAAATGGCACAGAATGGCTCCCCATTGTACATGAAGGACTTAATGCTATTGACAGCAGGGAAAACATATGCCACATAGCTGATGATGAGATCACATCCGGAGCCAATTCAGCTTTGGGTGAGCCATTTCCTTTTAAATCCCCAGCTTCTGTGTAAACTCCCTCGAGTACTGAAAGTGTAGTGGAACAAATAATGGACTGTATTGTGAGTGAGGAATCTCTCGATGAGCATCCTGCACCAGAGCAAAGAACTGGAATGAGGCACATTCAATGCAGCACACAGCTCAGGGTCTGGTCCTGGAGATTCAGGGAGTATGGAAGAGGTCCACACAACACCTCTGTGACTCACCAGAGGCTGTGATGTGGGTAATGGGTTTTCTGCTTTCTGTAGGCTTTCCATGTGCTGAAACTGTGCATTATTATTAACTGGAGCATGAAATTCTGCCTAGAGCTATACTGAGTCCTGCTGGAATCTTGTATTCTGTGTGACAGAAGGTTGTACATTTATACCTCTTTCTATTTGTCCTGTAGCAAAAGTTAAAATAGCAGCATTACCCCCTCTCTCAGATTTGTGTGGTCCCTCTTCTCTGTTCCTGTGCTGTACTCAGATTAGCTTCTGAAGGATTTACCGACTGATTTGTTGAATGACATTGACAACTCTCAGTTGATTTTGTGGGCAGACACAGGCATGACAGAATATGTTTGCCTGCTATTGAATGCCATTTTTCATGAGTGCTCCTATTCTGCCAGGTCAGATAAGCAGGGTACTGAAGGCCTGATCTATGCAGCAGTTGCTGTATTTTTATCTGCCTGTAGATCTTCTTTAAATGTAAAATAGTACCCATATTTATACTGCTGCAACATCTAATGGGGCAGCAAATATTTTGTTTAAGCCCTAAATATACCCTGACTGTTTGTTAGTTTAGCACCCCAGCCTGGGTCCAATCAGTATCCATGTCCTCAGTAAGTACCAATTCTTTATACCCCACAGAATTTTATGTCTGTTATGAAAGTATATCAATTTTATTTGTTTTCATTTTTTGACGAGAGTAAACTACACAATAACAATTTTCAGTTTATTTAGATAGCCTACTAGGCAATTAATGCTTTCAATACTTTTTCGTAAGATGTCCACATAATTAATTCTGTTTTATAAACAGCATTACTCCCCCTCTTTTTTATCTCTATCTGGTCTCACAGTTTAGTATCCCTCAGTTGTTATCTTTGGACTTTTAGCAGTAGGGGCCAACTTTGTCTCACAGAGCCCTATATCAATTGACTCATCTTTGATCCAAGTACTCAGCCTATCTACTTTCCTACCTACAGTATACTCCTTTATTATCGTGTATTATGGTCAGTGTAGGTAAGTTCTATGATTTTAGACCTGGATTTCATCTAACATTCTCACATTAATGTTAGTAGTAGTAAAATTCAAGCAATCTTATCTGCATTCTTGGATACCATGCTGGTATTTCACATAGTTTTCCCAATCTATTGTAAATCTGTGTCTTCTTAAGTGTTTCCCACATTCCACCACTTTATGTACATTTATAAATGAGGTTAGACTTACATTTTTCTGGGCTTTACCAATGTCTGAAACTTTTGTCACAAAAAAGCGTCTATAGCTATTGTGCCAGTTACCATTAGCACAAAGCTTAAAATTCTGTGACCACCTATATTTACTTTTATGTATATAACAGCTTTGTTAATTACACTAAAACAAATGTGTACTATGTAAATAATTTCTTACTATGCTTTAGAAATATACCATAATATTACCAGGCCTTGGCTCCTGCCATTCTGATTGAGTCTGGCCATCTCTTCCATTTTACAGCCCCACTTCATAGCCACTACTTCAGATGCCCCCATGTCTAACACATGGAGAATTTTAATCCTCCATTTCCTCCCAGTCTGAGTTTCCACCAAGGGCCAGGGCCTATCACCTTTGAGTTTGTGCATGCAGGAGATTCGATGAACAGAGACACAAACAGGGCTGGCAAGAAAGTTAGGCAAGGTACATATAACAGAGTCAAAATATCCCGAAAATGTCCCTATATAATAGCATGCACTGTGTGCACTTACAGTACAAACAGCAGTCACAGCAACAACACAAACTGGGCATATTCTGAGCAATGATGTACTGTGGACTTCAATACAACAGAATGACACCAGTGTCCTGCACACTGATGGGGAATCAAACTAGTGACTGCTACCACTCCAGATAACTTTACCCTTTTGCTGCTCTACTTCTTAGCCACTGCTTCAGACACTACTACATCTAACGGAGGGGACAATAAATCCCTATGTTCTTCCTAGTCCAAGCTGTCACCAGGGACCTGGATCAATCAGCTGAAGGCTTGATTGGGTGGTAGATTGACTTAGCAGAGACACTAGCAGGGCCAGCAAAAGGGGTCAGACAAGGTACACATTACAGTCAAAATATTCTGAAAATGTCTGACTGTAATAGTATGCACTGTGTGCACTTAGAGACAGAAGTCAACGCAGCAACACAAACTGAGTGTATTCTTGGCAAAGGATGAGCTTCAGACTTCAATGCAATGGAATGTCACCGGAGTCCATTATAGTGAGGGGGCTCAAACTGGAGACTGCCAGCACTCCAGCCAACTCTCCTACTATGCAGCCCCACTTCACAGCCACTGCTTCAGATATTGCCACATCTAACATATGGGGTATTTAAATCCTACAGCTCCTACCATTCTGAGCTGCCACTGGGGACCAGGATGAATCTGCTGGGGGCTTAAATGGGAGGAAGATTTGGTGAACAGATATACTATCAGGGCCAGCAAAAGGGGTCATGCAAGGTACATATAACAGAGTCAATATTTCCTGATGTATGCACTTATAGCCAACAGTCATGGCAGCAACACAAACTGAGCATATTCTGGGCAAAGGATGAACTGCAGAATTCAACACAACAGAATGGCACCAGAATCCTGCAAAGTAGGGGGGGGTCTCAAACTGGAGATTGCCACCACTCTACATGACTCTTCCACTTTATAGCACCACTCAGTTTACAGCTGCCACTTCAGACACAACTGGGTCAGAGGTTAGAATGGAGGGTGGCACAGGTGTTACAGCAGCAGTTTGGATGGGGGTACTGAATTGACTGCAACAGGAAATAGTTGTGTTCGCAAGATGAGTTAGTGAGGGGACTGAGAGTGGAGTTTGAAGGACAACCGGGAATGTCACTGTCTGTGATGGGGATAGATGGATAACTTGGACAGGATTTAGAAGAATTTACAGATACAGGGATTAAAATGGTGACTGGGACAAGGATTAGAGCAGCAACAGGAATAAGGAGTAGGGATGACAATAACAGGAACTAGAGGGACTGCAATTAAGAAATGGTAGAGTGAAAAAGGGAACGGAGGACTGGCTGAGATATGATGCAGTTACAGGGTTAGTTGGTGCATTGCTTTTTACAGTATGTAGGACACAAGTTCCAGACCTGTCTAGGGAAAGTTAGTCCATCTATCAACATCAAAACATGCTGTCCTGGGGCTCTGGTGCCCTTTACAGTCCTTGGGGCTCTGTCTGTAGTGGACACATTTGCATTCCTACTGCACTGTATTATAAAAAAACAACAGAAATTTCATCTCCAGTGGCCAGATCAGATTCCCTGGTGAGGGAGCAAAGGTCAAAAAGACTACCAATACCCATAAATATTAAAACAGATGAGATTACAAGGCCCATTGGAGTCAAAAACTCACTCTTAATCTTTTAAAAAATGTAGTTATGTACAAGATGAATGAATGAATGAATGACTTAATGAATGAATGAATGAATGAATGAATAATCATAGTCCCATTTAAAACACCTGTTCACTTGGCTGTTCCATCCAAGGCTATTTTTGTCAAGATTAGGTGGCATTTAACTACTTGAAAAAAAGAATAACATTGGGAAGGATTTTCAAAAGGGTTGGATGCAGACACAGATGGGCACTGCATTTGCATCTGTGTTTGCCTAAAGGCATCCAAGTAGCCCTGCTGTTATATTTAAATAATCCATCAGTTTATGACAAAAAGTCAGCATTTCTGGCAACAAAATGGCACAAAAACAATTTACAATGTGCCACAATTGCATCTTTTCCAACCAGCTGTAGATGTCATAAGTCCAAATTTGAAAGTAGAGAACCGGGGAGATCATGTCCAGATTCCTTTATAAATCCTGCCCACTGTATTTGTGTGCAATAATCTGCTCTTTAACCTGATGACATTTTGCATTTTTGATGCAATCATTCCCTTTACCTTTTTCCATTTGCCCAAGGCTGTTTTGCTGAAACAGAAGGTGTTTAATAACTTAAAATAGCTTGTTTTATAAAAAAGTCAGGGTGCCTGGATGATAAACAGCATGGATTCATCCCAGGGAAATCGTGTCAGACAAACCTTGTGGAGTTCTATGACTGGGTGACGAGAGCCTTGGACCTGGGTAGACCGGTGGACATCCTCTATCTTGACTTCAGCAAGGCATTTGACTCTGTTCCTCATGGGGGCCTGTTGAATAAGCTGGGAGAAAAGGGGACGGGGAACCAGATGATCAGATGGATAGGCAATTGGCTCCAGGACCGGATGGTTGGTGTGATAGTCTCATCCCCAAGGAAGGTCATTAGTGAGGTCCCTCAGGGATCAGTTCTTGGGCCCCTCCTGTTCAATGCCTATGTCTCTGACATAACGAAGGGTATCAGGAGTGAGATGAGTCTCTTTGCAGATGACTCAAAACTGGGGGTGGTGGTGGATGGGAAGGAGGGGAGGGTGGCATACAGTGGGACCTGAAGGCTCTGAAAAGGTGGTCTAGAAAGTGGAAGCTGAGGTTTAATGCAGGGAAATGCAAGGTACTGCATCTGGGACCCAGAAACCGGGGCCAAGAGTACACCCTTGGGGTGGGGGAATGCTACAAGTCTCAATGGCTGAGAGGGACCTGGCCGTGGTGGTGGATGTCAAGATGAACAACTCTGAGACTTGTAGGAGGGCAGCGGCCAAGGCCAACAGGATGCTGGGATACATCACTAGGGGGATCACCTCCAGAAGGAGGGAAGTGATACTCCCCCTGTATAACTGCTTGGTGAGACCGCACCTCAAGTACTGCTTGCAGTTTTGGAGGCCACACTTAAAGAGGGACATTGAACTCCTGAAGAGGGTCCAGAGGAGGGCAACCAAAATGATCTGGGGCTTGGGGGACAGGACCTATGGTGAGAGATTCAAAGAGCTAAATATGTACACATTGGAAGACAGAAGGGACCTGGGGGACATGATAGAGGTCTTCAAGTACATGAAGGTTTTAAATAGGGGAGAAGCAGTCAAGGTGCTCCAAAGGAAGGAGGGGGGGTAACTAGAGGGCAAGGGTGGAAGCTGGAAGGGGGGAGATTCAGGAGAGAAAGGAGGAGGTGCTACTTCACTGAGAGGGTGGTGGAGCCATGGAATGTGCTGCCCAGGGGGCTGGTGGAGGCAGAGATGGTGAATGGGTTCAAGAGGGGGTGGGACAGGTACAGGGGAAGGGTTCTAGATGCAAAGTCTTGTGCAGTGGGAATATCTGGGACTGGGAAGGGAGAAGCCAGAGAGGACAAGGGGGCAGCAAGATCAGCTCTCAGGGTGGCGGCTGACCAAATGAGCAGACATGAAAGACTGTTTGGCCTATTCTGCTGGCATTTTAGTATGTTAGTATGTTTTTATGCGGGGAGAAATATAGTTCCAAGCAGTAACCTGATATATTCCAAGCAGTAAACTGACCTTTAACCTGTCAGTGTCCTTTTGTTCTGCCCACTCCCATAGTTATAAATGGTAGCACATGTAAGCAGAAATGGTTGTTATCCCCTGCAACCTTTCTAGTGCTCAGACATTCCTTAAGTGGATAATCCTCCATCCATCCTATTGGCTGATGTGCATTCATAAATTTTGGACTGCCAGAGGCCAAACCACCAGCCCTGATAACATTGTCCAGTTTACTTCGTGCATATCTAGAGTCTGGTCATGATCTCTGATTGCTCCCAAACTCTCAGGTAATTATTCTAACAAAATTTAAATTTTTTCACTTTCCTCTATTCTTACATAGCACACATCGACAGAGCGCCTGTTAACCTTTGGATCTTCTCCTTTCAAGCATGCCTGTAGTATCACCAGGAACAAACAAAAAAAAAACATCCCAGTGCGTAGATCAGGGGCACAAGTCAAGCTGGACCCTCCAGTAGTGTCCTAGGTTCAAATCGCCTGTCCTGGTTAGGACCCTCATGCAGCATCTCCACCAGCTAGCTTTCTGAGGACTGGAGCCTCATGCAGCGTACACTCCACATCAGACAGCATTCACAATGAGTCTCATGCACTATTCTATAGTAGCCACCAAGAAACAAGCAGTACGACTCAGGGGAGCATTCCATTAAATACAGCCTGAGGAGTACAGGGAGAGCTGTAAATGGGTTGGGTGCTTCAACATCACTTTTCTGCATGCCTGTTGTGCTGGCTAGGAAATATGTGAGACAAACAAGGGCTAACTCCAGCACCAAGCAGAGCTGGGACAGAGGGATGAGATTATTGTAACAACAACCCTGGCTGCTCAGTGGTTAGACACTCAGTTGGTGGTTTGTATAGCAGCAACCTATAAAATGAAGGGATACTGCATGCTACTAGCTACAACTTAGTTAGAGTGCATAAGTGCTGTTACAAATATAAAAAATATTGCATGGATGTTACTGAGGCAAGTAAAAATAAAGGTTGCTCAATAAATTAAGGCATCCTTCATCTGATTATCACACACAAGACACCTGTCCTGTCACCAGTAAAACAGAATTACAAGCTCTCCCAGTGCATAGCCATGAGTCTATGTGATAACAGCGAACGCCTAAAGACGATCACCGTTATTGCACAGTCAGAGTGCCAAAAGCTTTTAGGCACTCTGACAACCCCATCGCCTGGGACAATGGCGCCAGGAGATTTTTACTGCTCTGTAGAGGCTGCGCCCCCTCACCTACACCTACTTAAGGATTCTCAATTCCAGGAGGGTACATGTCGGGGGTGAAGGCAGTAAAAAATAAAGGTTCTGACCGGGCGCAATAAAATTGCACCAGTGTCTGGACCCGAACCTGGTACCTCATCCACCCCAACCACTAGTCAACCCCTGATGCCACGGCGCAGCTCAGCCATCCACCGCACCACCATCCTCTACAGCTCCTCCACCCCCCAGCCCACGCTCACAGTGCTCGCTCCCCCTCACTCACATACACATAGCGAGATCCTGTCACCCAGTTCACCCACCCCCTCATCCGGTTGCGCCCCCATCGCTGAAGGAGTCACCGCTACGGACGGCGCCCTTCCACATGTGCCCACCTCACGGGTTACCCATAGCCATGGGCACAAGTCAGCTGGACTCTCCAGTGTCCTAGCTTACAACCCCCTGTTCTCATTGGGACCCTCATGCAGCATCCCCACCTCCTGGCTCCCTGAGGAACTGGACCCTCAGGCAGCGTCCATTTCATGTCCAGGCAGTGATTTGAATGAGCCATATGCACAGTGCTCTCAAGCAGTCAATCATTAATATAGAACAGTGCTAGAGCACTGGACCTGTAACATGCTGCCCAGATTGACTACGGGGGCAACCTGTGAATGCGTGATACATCTAGCAGACCTGGGTTTGATTCCCCACAACCTCCAATTGCATGCTGTGGACTTCTGACTAGGCATTAAATGGTTAGCTGTACGAGAACCCCAAGATTCACTGTGAAATGATTTTTATTCTCCTGTGAGGGGTCTGTAGTCCTTTTGCCTCTGGTGGACCATGTTCTAGCATCCTTTTCCTGCAGCCAGATGCCTGTGCAATAGCAGGACTTCCATGTCTAGTGGGCCTTTGGGGGGGGGCAGGCACTCATAAATCCAATTCCTGTACTGCCAATATGCTTGAAGCACCCACACCATACTGGGGATGTCTTCCCCTGTTACAATCACCTCCCAAGCAGTCTGGAATGCTGGAGTTCTGTGCTCCTTGAGAGCGCCCAAGATCTCGCAACCTCCATGTTGGAAATGGGCAGCTATCATGAGAATAGTGCTAGGTCCTTCCCAGCCCTCATTGAGCACCATGTGGGAGTCCAGTATGTGCTTTTCTGTCTGAACATCACCAGCGCACATCACCGGTTCCAATGGCGGCCCGTTTTTCTGTTCTCTCTGCAGTTTAGGGGAATGAACAGCACTAGCAGCCAGGTTACTTTCACGATAGGCCAAGTCTTGCGAGACAGTGGCCATCTCACTCCATGGTGTTCCCATGGCAGTCTTGCGAGAATGGTGGCCATCTTGGTACAGTTCCAGGATGGTGGCCATCTTGTGCAGGTAAAACCTGTTTCAGCCAATCTCACGAGAGACAGGAATTCCCAAAGACAGCTGGATGGAGCGAAATGATGGCCATATGGAGTAGGTCTTCAGGACCTTGTTAAAGTGCCCAATCAGACAACCAGGTGTTTTCACCTTTGTTCACTCAGCATTTTTCTTATCTGTTGCTACCTCACTTCTGCACTTACTGTGGTCAGAGGACAGTCTGTGTTTTTTTCCTTTTAATACACTTTTTAAAATACACATAGTGTGCCTGGGGTTATGGTAGCACGTCCCCAGCAGATGTACATGTCAAGGCATGCAAATATTGGGTCTGAGTTCTGTTCAGAAACAGGTCACACTGGCAGCAAAGGCTTCCCCATACCAATCCACTTCCAGTATGTCCCAGGCATTCTCAGGCTCAGAGGATGTGCAGGGAATGTTTGTGAGTGTGCGCAGTGCTGCATACTAAGTTCCTATATGACTTCAGTAATCGTGATTTGCTCACTACAAACTTCTGGGGCTTTTACAATGTGCACCATGTTAATTAATGCCTCAGATACAGAAAGCCTCATAAGAAGTCCAGACTTCTGATGCAGACTTCAGCTTTGTACAACACTGAAGCTATTGGGCACTATACCTTTTCTATCTCCTAATCTTTTCCCCAGCATCTGGTACTTACTGGTACTGGCCTTACGTCCATAGTAGGGAAATTAATGGAGACCATCTTGAAGGAGAGTTTGGTGTCATTTCTGGAAGCAAACGGCCTTCAGGACATCTGACAACATGGGCTTGTCCAGAGGAGATCTTGCCAAACTAACCTGGTTAAATTTTTTGACTGTGTGACAAAAGCTGTAGATGGAAGTTAGCTGGTTGATGTCCTGTATCTGGACTTCAGCAAAGCATTTGACTCTGTGCTGCACAAGAGACTGATGGGCAAACTGAGGAACCTGGGGGTGGGGTGAAGCTGGTACAGTGGATAGGGAACTGGCTGAGCAACAGACAGCAGAGGGTGGTGGCAGGGGGAAGTCTCATCACCCAGGAAGGTCACTAGTAGGGACCTGCAAGGACTGGTTTTGGGTCCACTGCTACTTAATACTTTCATAGCAGACATAGCTGAGGGAGTTAAGAGCAAGATGTGTCTGTTCACCGATTACTCCAAATTAGGTGTGGTGGTGGACAATGAGGAAGGGAGGCGGATACTCCAGGAGGATCTGGAAAGACTTGAACAGTGGTCAAATGCATGGCAGCTGGGGTGCAATATTAGGAAGTGCAGTGTACTGCATTTTGGGGCCAGGAACCCAGGATTCAGTTATCACTGGGTGGGGGCACATATCCATAACTGAGGAGGAAAAAGATCTGGGTGTAGTGATCACAGGGAATATGAATCACTCAGTACAGTGTAGAAAAACAGCTGCAAAGGCAAACAGAATGCTGGGGCATTGCTAGGTCGATCACTTCAAGGAGGGAGGAAGTTATTCTGCCACTGTACAGATCACTGGTGAGGCTGCACTTGGAGTACTGTGTGCAGTCCTGGCGTCCACACTTAATAAGGGATGTCAGGCTCCTGAAGGGAGTCCAGAGGAGGGCATCCAAGATGATCCAGGGAATGTTAGAGAAATCCTATGGGGAGAGACTAAGAGAGCTCAACATGTACTCCCTGGAGGATAGATGGGACAGAGGAGATATGATCGAAAACATTAAGTACTTGAAGGGCATAAACAAAGTAGGATATGTTTAGATTGAAGGGGAAGGGACCTCGAGGGGACATAGACTGAAACTGGTTGGGGGGGGATCAGGAAGGGGCTGAGGAAGCATTACTTCAAGGAAAAGGTGGTGGCAGCTTGGAACGTGCTGCTTGAGGTGATCTCGCTGGAGTCAGTGGAGGGTTTTAAGAAGAGATGGGGCAAGTTCATGGGCAAGGTACAAGTGATAGGGAGGCAGTAGAGCACAGTGGTTTAAGGCTCTGAGTTGCAAATCTGGAGACTTGGGTTTGAATCCCACGGCCCCCACTTGCATATTGTGTGACCCTGAGCAAGTCACTTAACTTCCCTGTGCTCCCAGGTCGCACCTGTGAACACGCTTTCAGCTTACTGTGCTACTCCTGGTTAAACAATTGAAGAAGAAAAAAAGTAGGGAAGGAATTGCCAAGGTGGTGAACTCAGGGAGGGAAGATTTGGCAGGAGGGATGGAAAGGGGAGGGGGAGCAGCAGCATTTGTTTGAACTGTGAGCTGCATTTTTGAGCAGATGAGATAGATCTTGAGGCCTAATTCTGCTGGCATTGTCATATGTTCGTATGTATGTTCAAAAAGTACTCTTCCCCACATGTCATAGATTCCGTTTGACTCCCAGGACTTCCCTGACAGGAAATGCAGGCTAAAGAGAGTCTCCCCAACCCATGGGGGATGACAGCATTGCTTTGTGACCACCCAAAAATCTTTACTGACTAAGGCCTTGGCTTCTGGGTTAGGCAAGGCTCTCCCCTATTAATCCACACATGTAAGCAGTTTAAGGAAGAGGAGGTTGGGATTGGACCCAAGGATGCCTTGGAATATAGACCCCCATGCGATGTCTAGAATTATAGAATCATAGAATACATGGGCAAAGTGGACCGGTAGGTCCAGCTAGTCTACCCTACCTTCCTTGCTTCACTATACACCGTGGACTCGATTCAGCACAGGTGCCTTTGCTTGATCCCTAGTACTGTGCACTGTTCCAACATGTATTCCATGCATGTTTGCACCGCGCCAGGTCTTTGCCCATACCTTTTCTGGCAGGCTGCCCCATGAGTTTATCACCACTTTTGTGAAGCAGTAACATTCCTTGTGAACCTATTTCCTTTCAAGCTTATAGAATGCCACGGTGTTCTGGTGCTCTCCAGTGTACAAAAGACAAGCACCTCCTGTACCTGGTTCACCCCTGTGAGGTATGGCTAGATCTGATTCATGGCACAGCTAGCTCTCCCCTCTTCCAGGGAATGCACGTTGAGCTCCAGTAGTCTCTACTCATATGTATTGTTGCGTACCGAGACATAATGCTGTACGCTTAATAGCGTACGGCTTTATGGCAAAACCCGGACCTGTGCGCTCCCCGAGTTGGACCCCCCAGGAGTTGAGAATCTTTAGTGGGGGGGTCTGGGGGCTACAGTCCCCTGTAACAGGGGGTGTGGGTGGTGGAGCCCCCCACAGAACAAAGACATGATACCTCATGGCATTAATCACGCAGCTTGATAGTGCCATGCGGCATTATGTCTTGCGACATAATGAGCCCGTGCCATATTCTTGTGCAATCCCTGCACCATGGCACCAATGCAGCATCATGAGAGGGACATGGGAGGGGACTCTCTGTTATTTATGGTCCCCAATAGAAACAGGTGAACTGCACCCAGCATAGGACCTCAAGCTCCCCTACAAGTACGTTCCTTACAAAAAAAAAAATTCAGGAAGTTGGAGGCTTTCAGACCCACCTTGATGGCTGGTCAACCAGGTGATTTCTTCATCTCCATTGCCCTAAAGGATGCTTACTGCAACACACCGACTTGTAGTGCTTGCCACAACCCTCCACAAGACAGGACTGTTTGTCATTTCATAACAAGGCAATTGGTTCAGATGGGCCACGTCCCCAACTCAGGCACAGAGGAACACAGATGTGGTACTTCACTGCCAACAACAACATGGTTGGAGGACACAATATAATGTAGCAGCTAAGGCCCAGGGCTATGAACCCAGAGACCTGAGGTTTGATCCCCACAGCACCCCTGAGTATGGTCAAAAGTTTTTATAAACAAGGTCAAAAGCCAGCTAGTCCCCACACAAGGCATCCCACACCTCGCTGCACAGATAATCATGTACCCTAGGCCTAATGACCACAGCAAAAGAGAAAGTCCACAACCTGACCTAGTTCATTGGGTCATTACAGATGCATCCCCACAAGCCAGTGCATGCATACCTGGTGCTGCTCAGGCTCAAGGCGTCTATGGTGCCATGGACCTGGCTATGCATGCGCCCGTTCCAGGGATCTGTTCTAGATGCATGAGACTGGTCAACACAGAACTGCAAATACAGAATCTTGCTTGAGGCATGCCATTGGCAAGGATGTCTTTGGCATCAATTACAACAGATGCAATCAACCTAGGTGGGGAGCCAAGCTGGGCATCAGGTCATTCAAGGCAGCTAGTTTCCCCAGAATCTCATCTGCCCATCAATGTGCAGGGGATGACAACAGTACACCATGCCCAGTTATTATTCGCTACACAGATTGATGATCAGGCAATCCCAATCAGGAAGAACCCCAAGTTACCATGGCATACATGAACAAACAACATAGGCCTGGAGCAGGGCAATACTTATAGAAGTGCAAAAATGCTAAAATGGGCAGAACACAACCTAATGGTGATCTTGGCTACTTTCCTGGCTGGCAAGCTGAACTCTCAAGCAAACTGGCTCAGCCCAAGACAACCCACACCTGGGATTGCAAGAGTGCTTCTCAGAGTAAGGTCCACGAAAGTCACAGTACAGTTGTTGGCTCCTGACTGGTCAAGCAGTTCATGGTATTCTCTGTTCTGAGTAATCATACTCGATGCCTAGTTGGCATCTTCATCACTGCCTGGATCCCCTCAGCCAAGGATTATTGTTTCCCCACAATGCTCAGCCTGACTGCATGGATGCTGAAAGGAACAGACTGTTGAATGCTGGGTGTCTCCCCAAGGGTTAACCAGTTTTTGCATTTCAGAACACAATCTACAATAAGACATCATAGGCATTAGCAGATCTTCTGTAACTGGTGTATTGTAATAGGCCTGTCCCCTTTGGGGGCAGGCCTTCACCAAATTCTAGACTTTCTCAATGAAAAGGCAGACAAAGTTCTCGCAGGCTCCTCTTTGAGGCTACAGGTTTTGGTTATTTCTATAATGTGGGGCTTAGTTCACACCCAGGTGTAGTCTGGCTGCTGGGGCAGTACAGTTTACATCTCCCTCCACTGGCCCACCTGCCATCTTTGGCAACTTGACCTGGGCTTGGACGGCCACTATAAGCCTCATTTTCCATACCTGGGTCTCTGTACTTGACAACTCTCAGCATGGTCTTGCTGACAGTTATATGCTCAGCCAAATGGGTGAGCAAGTTGTAGGCCCTATCAAGCTGAGCACCATTCCTTGCCTTTCAAAATGACAGATGGCTCAGAACAATTCTGTCCTTCTCTCCTAAGGTGGTATCCCCATTATACATGGGTAAGGAAATTCCCTACCCGCCATTCCCATGAACCGAGGTGGCACTGACACAGCTCCTCATCAGCTCAACATGGTATCCTTCATGAAGGATCATCTGACTATGTCTGAAAGTTTCCATCAGTTGGATAGGCTGCTCATCTTCTTTAAGGAAAGAAAGCAGATCAGGCTATGTCTAAAGAAACAATAGGGGGATACAGGCAGCAATAGTGGCCACCTACCAAGGGGTGGGACTGGAACCCCAGCAGGCATTAGGCTGCATTCCAGCAGGGTGATGGCAGAGTCATGGGTAGAGAGAGGGGGTGCCTCAGTATAGGATCTCTGAGCTGCGGCTACCTGGTCCTCTGTGCATGCTTCTGCCTGCCATTACAGGTTTGATGTAGCATTGGCAGGTAGTGCTACGTTCGGATGGGAGGTGCTTCCGGCTGCTTAGGGATCAGGATAACATATTTTTCGTCTTCCCACCTGTGGTTTTTCCTACTACTGCTACACAAGTCAGGCTTGTAAGGAATGTCGGTGCACTAGAAAAGTTGCAAGGAATAATGGTATTTACTCACCTGGTAACGGTGATTATCCTTGCCACCTTTCTAGTGCTCAGAGTCTCTCCTGATTGTGGATTAACAGGAAGCCAGTGCAGTCTGAACCATGTGAGGATACTTCCCAGTATATTTAGGTAGAGGTAGGGCATGGAATTGCATTATGTTATCTACTACTTATATTCTGGAATGTTATGCTGTCTCTCTCTTTCTCTCACTATAGATATATATATATATATATATATATATATATATATATATATATATCTCTATATAAATAGGGGATACATGATTGGCACGAATTGAATATGGAAAATATTTTCTCTCCTGCACAGTGAGCCTGGATATTTCACGAGTGCCAAAAGCATGAGTGGAATATACAGTGCTCATGAGGCAGGAGTGAAAATATTTTTCATATTCCATGATGTGCACATCATGTGTCCTATTTATATAATGGGGCACTGTTGCAAAGTGTACAGTTTGTGCGGGATTAGCGTGGGTTTAGTGCAGCTTTGCACGATTGCACGGCTTTGCATGGCTTTGCTCAGGTTTAGCGCAGGTTTCGGGGTGTAATAAACGGTATTTATTTTAACTCTGCTGACGTCATCAGGATTTATTTCACTGCAGTGAAAATAACATGGCTTATTTCACTGAATATGTCTCACCCCCATTGTATAAATAAATATATATATATATTAGAGGAAAAAAACTCTGTTTAATGCATCAGGGTTGTTCCACAGTGACAAAAGTAAGGAAATTCGGTATTAGGGTTGAAACCCCCCTGGACACCTCCAGCCCGCCCCCCCAACCGGCATCGGGGTGTGCATTGGGGTCATTGGCTCTAACTCTCACCCCATCACCTGTGTAAAGAAGCAGAGGTATAGGAGAATGGGGCGAGAGTTAGGACCGATGACCCCAACGCACACCCTGATGCCGGTTGGGGGGGCGGACTGGAGGTGTCCAGGGGGGGTTTCAACCCTAACACCAAATTTCCTTACTTTTGTCGCTGTGAAACAACCCTAACTGATGCATTAAACTGAGTTTTTTGCCTGTAATTTCCCTTCTTTTTGAGAATGATGATGATAAATACTGAATGTAATGTGGCAGCGGGAGCGCAGGGCCCTTTGGGCTGTCTTTGTGATGTCTTGTGACATAGTAACAGGAACAGCAATGCAAACACAAGGTGGAAACGTAAATGGTAAAAGTAATGAAAACGCAAGGGCAAATGACAACGCGAAGGGTAACACACATGGTTGCGCACACAGGAACGGTAACATTAACAGGTACATAAACGCAAGGCGAAACAGTAACTGTAACAGTAACAGAAGTGCATACCCTCTTTTTGCTGGAGAAATGCATACAGAAACACAGTGTGTACAAAGAATGTATGCATTGTAATGGCAATGGAAGCTTAAAACGAGCATTAGAAGTACTTTATTGCAAATATCGCAGCAACTGTACGACGTAGAAAAAAAATTTAAATTTCACAGAAATCATTATTTTCCTGGCTACATGTAACTCATGACAAAAAATCTGTATCTTGCACCGTTTTCGAGATACGAGCGCCGAAAAAGGTGCGGCATATGCCACCATGTTAGTCTATGGGAAAAAAGTCAACTTCAGAGTACCGTAACTGTGGAGCCGTGAAATATTTTTTCACCAAACCACAAAAGGCACATCTGTGATATGTTGGCTGCCTTTCCTCCAAATTTCAGCCCAAAAGACCAAACGGTTCTTTTGCAGCAGAGTGACAAATAAGTCCTATCATTTTGGCCATAGTCTGGAAAAGTAGTGTCGTGTTTTGGACACCTTTCACAAATTTTGCAAAACTTTCATCAGTTAAACACTACTTTGTGACACTACTTTTTCCAGAAATTTGAAAAACATATTTCTGGGGTGTTTAATCCCAAAATAAAGACATGGCTAGCATCCTCAGGGTCCGACTAGGTGAACACAAAAAGAATTGTGTCCCTAGAGGGTCCCAAATTTAAATGCCAGGCATTTCTGTGATCACTAACTGAAAAAAAATGGCTGACTCATGACACTACTGGGGTCATTTGAGACACTAAAAATGGCTTGTTCAACACTTTCGCACTTTTTGTTAACTTTACCCATTGACTTATAATGGGAACTTGGTTTTTGAATAACTTTTAAACCATTTAATATTTTTTCAAGAAATCTTCAAATGGGCACATCAGGGAACCCGGCCACACGTTCTCTGAAGTTTTCGGACCGGTCGCACAAACCGTGCGACCTGTAGGCGAGAGCAAAGAATTCACAAAAAGCATAAACGCACATTTCGTTGGCGCTCAATAACTCCACAGCTGTATATTCAACTGATACAAACCTTGGCAGATCCCAAGATCTACCATGCCCAATCGTGCATACCAAAGTTCAGGCAAATTTGTTGAACAGTGGCAAAGTTATTAAGGTGCAAAGTTTGACCCTTTAACCTTGAAATGGCTCCTCAACCCTAACTTGCTGTATGGTTTATGTGTGCTGCATCACACTGATGTTTTGTATGTAACATTTGTACCCTCCTGGGTTGTACCTGAAAATAGGCATTCCTATGTCTAGTGTACCCACCCGGTCAACAAAAGCAAATAAATAAATAAATAAAATATGGTAGCACTACCGTGCTACCATAATATACAGTATATATACTATATATATATATTATATATATATATATATATATATATACACACACACACAGTATACAGATGTGACAGCCAGAATGCAATGCAGAAATGCTGCAGAATATCACAGAATGCTGCCACTTACTTCAGGGGCCATTGTACGTCAAAGGCAATTAAGCCCGTTTGTCCTACGGGATTTTGTGACATGTCATTACTGCAAGTGACTGCGCTTCATTGTGGCTGACTCCACGGTAAATATATATACAGTATATTCATTGCAAAAAATTCCATTAATGCAGCAGTTAGGGTTTCTATTACAGTGACAAAAGTTTGGACATTTTCAGGAATTTGTTCACCAAATTTTCAACATGGCCTTTTGGGGACTGCACCTTATCAACACTGGCACTGTCATTTCATTAATCAGTCCTGAAAGCTGATGTCGCACAGCCACCGTGCCATTCTGTGCCACGGGGTGAAAACACATTTCAGGCAGGATTTGAAAAATAACAGCTACACTGTTCATGAGGAGGTATGAAAAAATGGCAATGCTGAGAATCTGTAGTGAAAATATGAAAAATTGGCAAAGTTATGAGCGTGCATAAAAACTGCGCAATGCATGCTCATGATGCAGTCACTTTTTGGAATGTTTTCACCTAATTTTCAACATGAGCTTTTTGGGACCTCCCCTCATGAACGCTGGCACTGTCATTTTGTTAATCTGTCCCAAAAGGTGATTCCGCACAGTGACCACGAAATCACCTTACTGGTCCAATTAATGAGATGACAGAGACAGTGTTCATGAGGCGGCATCCCAAAAGGCTCATGTTGAAAATCTGGTGCAAGAATGTTGAAAAATGTCTGAGATAACATCATAAGTTCAAAACACCATAGACAGCCATTATACGGAACTTACTTTGATTCTTCAGTTCGCGGTTCAGCTTTGAAGAGTGCAGACGTGTCCTGTTCCAGACAAGATTGCAGCCGCCAACCTTCAGAGGTAAGTATGGGGTAAGGGGGGTAAGGGGAGGTGGGAGCACAGAGGGAGGGTCAGGATGGGGGAAGGGGACGGGGGAGATGACAAGGGACCATTTTCTTTTTTACAGAAAAAAAAAGATGTTGGGGGACTTTTTTTTTACAGGTACTGTACACATATGTATCAGGACACTGGGTGTAGGCTCCCCAGTGTCCTATAGTACTGGGGATGGGCTCATGTAACTGAGGACACTGGGAGTGGGCTACCAAGTGTCCCACACAGTTGGGGGGAGAAGTGCCAACACGGGGATTGGACATGCCGATGTTGACAAAGGTTTAATAAATATTATGGTACACTGGGAGTGGGCTCCCCAGTGTACCACAGTGGTGGGGGGCAGAGGGGGTGGATTTCTACTGTCAACATGGGGATTGGGCACCCTGATGTCGATAGAATAATTTTGTAAAAAATAAACATTTCAGGACACTGGGAGTGGGCTATCCAGTATCCCAGAGTGACAAGTGTGTGTGTGGGGGGGCATATTCCTACCACCAACATGGGGATTGGGCTCCCCAATGTTGGCAGAAACAATTTAATTAAATAACTCATGCCTCTGCCCCTTAGAGGCTGTAAAAGGAGAAAAACTCTTTTTATTAGGTAAACACCTATAGGTATTTACCTAAACAGGGGTCAAGGAACAGGTTTTTTCATGATTTCAGTCTAAAATTGGCCAGAAAAGGTTTTGGTGGTTTTGATGGGTCTCAATGGGTTTTTCCCATTGAGGTAATGCCGAACATTTGCTGCAATTTTTGTGAACCAGTGCCTCTAGTTGCACAAAAATCATGGCACTGTTTCACACAAATTGCCACAAAGCTGCAGCACTACCAATGGCCAAAGCATGGAAAACATATTTCTGGCTATTATTTAAAAAAAAGTAATTTCAGGATCGTGTTCTTCGGGCCCCAGTTAGATAAACTCAACTTTTGGGCCCAGATATTCAAAAGGGTTGCGCATGGCGCGCACAATCCACTGATGCGCCCGGGTGCGATATTTAAAAGGGAAAAGTGTGCTGCACAAATCCTGATGCGCCGAGGTGCATCAGTAATGTATGCAGGCACAGGTAGGGGGGGCGTGCCCATGCTTAACCTGCACAGCCCAATATTCAGCCTGGGCCGTGCAGAGTTATGTAGGCGTAACCCCTACCTGTGCCTGCACAAAGTTACACCTAAAAAAAACAGGAACAAGTCGAGGGCCACCCACAGGTGAGCTGCCACATTGCAGGGTGCAACACAGCAGCTGCCACCTGTGGGTGGCCATCACTGTTCCCACCGCACCTGGCGGCATCCCCATGCTCTGATCATGGGCATTTGTCATCTCAAAGTTGGTCATCTGGTGGTCCAGTGGACCGCACAGAGCCCGGCTGGTAGAGCTACCTTCTCAGTTCGATATCCCGGTGATCTAGACTTACTCATCCGGCTTGATTTACCACTCGCCTTCATCGCCGGCAGTATGGTAAGCCTTCTCGACCACTCGTCGCTTTCCCACCGCCCGCCGACCGACAGCTGGTAGGGCTGCACGCCCATTGGTCCAGAGCATGAGCCAATGGGCTGCAGCTTATATGGTACTAGTCAGTCCAGATATGTGAACTGGACTGGACTAGTACTAGTATAGCTGCACGCCCATTGGCTCATGCTCTGATCCACCGGGCGGCAGCCCCACCGAGCTGTCAGTCAGCGGGCGGTGGGGTGGCAGGTGGGTGGTGCTGCCACCGGCTGGACGGGAGGGAAGGGTGGTAGGGCCCAGTGGGCAGGTGGGTGGGGTCTACTAGATCACCAGGGATATCAGACTTGGGGGGGTGAAATGCTGCCGAGATCGGGTTCGTAGGTCCACTGGACCACCAGGGATATTAGACTTTGGGGATGTCTGATGCCCACGATCGGGCTCATCATGGTCCACTGGACCATCAGGGATATTGGACTTTGAGGGGGGATGTCTGATGCCTGTGATTGGGCTCATCATGGTCCACTGGACCACCAGGGATATTGGACTTTGGGGGGGATGTTTGATGCCCGCGATCAGGCTCATCGTGGTCCACTGGACCACCAGGGATATTGGACTTGGGGGAATGTCTGATGCCCGCGGTGGGCTCCGTGTGGTCCACTGGGCCACCAGGGATAGAGACTTCTTTGTCCCTTATGGGACGCCCCGCAATCGGCTGCAGGGGCGCCAGTCCCTGATTTGCCGCTGCCTGGGTGCGCTTTCAGGTGCAAGTCGCCAGAATCAGCGCACCTGCATGCTAATGGCATGCAAATGGGGCTGTAATCAGATGCAAATGGCCCCCCGTGCACCTTGCATAAATTATTGCCCCATTTGCATGTCACCCTTTGAATATAGCAGGTGCTGTGCATGGCGCAATGGCACTTGCGCCACCGCATCTCAATGCTCCACTCTGACCACTTGCGCTGGAGCAGTGCCACTGCACCATGCACAGTGGGGGTGGCCAGGGTGTGATATTCAAAGCAGTTGTGCCATAGCGCAACTCCATTGAATATCACGCTGGCCACAGCCCTGCGCAACAAGTTTGAGCTGCGCACAGGCTTGAGCCACAGCCTGGTGCAGTTTGAATATCTGGGCCCTGATGTTTACCAAGGGACAGTATTTTTTGAATTACAGGATTTTTTCCACATTGCTAGCTGAAAATAAGATGGCAGCAGTTCAAAAGTAAAAATCCCATTTGCGGCAGTAAAAAGTGCTTTTGCAAACATTTTCAAGCTTAGCACATATTTTTCCCCATAAGCTATAGTGGGAAACTTAAAAGTTTAATAACTTTTGAATGGATTAATATTTTTACACCAAACCTTCAAAAGGCACATCAGTGACCCAGACCTCATACACCCTAAAAATTCCAGACCAGAACCACAAACTGTTTGGCCTGTGGAGACGAGCAAAGAATTTGCAAAAAAGTGAGGAGTTTTCCCACTTTTTGACACTCCACTGCTCCGCAACCGCAGATCCGACTGGAATGAAACTTGCCAGATCCAGAGATCTATGGTACTAGACCTCCCATGCAAAACATCAGGCAAATTGGATAAACAGTTGCAAAGTTATTAAAGTGAAAAATTTGGAGTTTAACATTGAAGTGGCCATGCAACCCTAACTATAGTGACCCTACCATGCCACTATGATATATAAATATTTATATATACATATATATATATATATATATATATATAAAGATAGATAGATAGATAGATAGATAGATAGATAGATAGATAGATAGATAGATAGATAGATAGATAGATAGATAGATAGATAGATTGAATTGATATTATACATATTCTTAATGAAAGATTTTTAGTACGGCTTACGCCTGCTTTACTGCAAGGTTTTTCGACTGTCTTCCAATAAATGACCTGGCCATGCAGTTGATGTTCCTTGCTGGCCATTTGTTTGTCTTCCTGTTTTTTGCTTTGTGTTTGTGTGTGTTTTATCATTTTCTCTGCCAGGGAAGTTTCTAACCGGACAATGTTATCAGGGCTGGAGGCTTGGCCTCTGGCAGTCCAAAATGTATGATTGTGCATCAATCAATAGAATGGATGGAGGATTACCCACTTGTAAGGAATGCCTGAGCACTAGAAAGGTGAGAGGTATAATCGCCTTTACCAGGTGAGTAAATATCATTGCAAGGATATAAGGAGGCAAAAGGAAGGGTTTCCGACCCACTGCCAAGTTTTTTCACATAATACAATGAATTATTTTTCTTTAAGTGGTTACAAGCTACCCAGTCTTACACTTTGCCTTACATAAAATTACAAAGTTAAGGTATCCAATTTCATAAAAAAACAAGTAAGGATGTCACCTAGCTAAAATGCTGCAGGGGCTGGCTGTACTACCTACTGCATATTTAGTTCATTCAAAGAAATAGCCTAATAAGTGAAAAGAAGAACCCATATACTGTAGGTGCATTTTGTATATTCTTCTGCAGCTTATACTGTAATTCTTTAATGTGTTACTCATACCAAAACAATCAATTATTTAGCTATTTAGCGTGTGACATTATGACCCGGTATGATTTATAAGCAGTATTTATTTATTTATTGAATTTTGTTGACCGGGTAGGCCCACTGGGCCCCAGAGGTCCCTTTTTCAGGGGCGACCCAGGGGTAAAAAATAACATACAGGTAAACAGAACAGTAAAAGCAGGTAAGCAGAGCTGTAAAAATAACATACAGGTCAAAATAACATACAGGTGTAAAAATAACATACAGGTTGTAAAAATAACATACAGGTTATTTTTTATCTCTGATGCCTCCCCACTGTGTTTGTTTACCGGCTATACCTTCCAGCTTCTAAAAGACTGCAGCTACTACTGTCCCCAGTCGTTTTTGATTAGCTTTCTATATTTCACTTTTTCTCCAATCTTATTATCACCCTATGTTCCCACAGCATTTGTAGTTTGGGTGTGCTAAGTCCAGCACATAACACTCATGGTCAAGCTAACAAGCAGGAAGTCAAGTTTTCAGTCCTATACATGTATTTGTGATGACAAGCATCTGAAAGTAGAAATGAACCAAAACCCCTTTCTTCATGGCCTCTGCATTAACGCCGTCCCACCCCCAACCCCTGCTACTGTTCAAACCAACTCACCATGAGACAGTAGGTCTATAACATATGCAGTGGTAGAACAGTTAGTAAAAATGTAAGTCTACTGGCAAACGTGTAACAGCAATGATTTATTATATTGAACACATGCCCCTAATGTAGTAAGGTGAGATGCTGTGCCACTTTACTGACAACATAGTGAAAGTATAAGTTTTACTCAATCTGGCACAAGCTAAAAATAGAAGACAAGCTAATGTTCAGTTTCCTGATAAAGAATACTGCTGAAGATGGCCTCATAACGAAATTGTTGTTTCTATAAACCTATGTTTTATTTTTTGTTTGTTTTGCAGCCTCTACTGAATTGTAACATTTTAAACAATTGTTTTTTTTTTGTAGTTATCTTTGTGTTGAGGAAGTACTTGTTTCAACTCCCTTGCTTGTGGAATGCAATTGTCTCTTGTGAACGTGTCATACACATACAGCACATGCTACACTTCATGCACATTAGCTCTGAACTTTTGTTTTGCAATTCTAAGGTAACAAGAGACAGAGAGACAGAGATATAGACTAACAGCAAGAGAGGAAAAAGACAGAGGCAAAGACAAAGAGAAAGACAGACCTCTTTTATTGACAAGCATTCACTAGCTTGCTCATGGAATGTAACCCAGGCCAAATCTAGAGGGACCACTTTCTCTGATGCTCTTTCTGCATCCTATTCCACTTTTGCTACATGGTACAGAGCATGTGTAATATAGATTGCCATAGTTTAGGATTTAAATTTAAGATGGCCTAGTTAGTGGCTGTTATGTGCCTTCCTTTCCTTTCCTTTTGCTGTTTTATGGTATTTTATTGTCACTTGTTAGTTGTTCTGGTATTTATGAATGGTTAATTTTAGGGCTGTGCAAGGTCTGAATATTATTTCCCAAAGGCCACAAATAGTGGGCTATCTGAATAGTTGGAACGGAATACCAAATGGCTTACTATTTGTATTTGGGAAATATAGTCGGAAGAGAGGATAAATAAAACAGCCTTAAGCTCTCCACAGATAGCATGGAGTTGTCCTTGAACCACTTCCTCATCACAGCTGAATAAAACTGAAAACTTAACAAGATCAGGTGCATGATGGGGAGGGTGGGGGCAGAGTGTAAAGCATCATTGATGCTGTTAAGCACACTGTGACCAATCAGTCTGCATAACATCCTCAGCGATGCTTTTCACTCTGCCCCCACCCTCCCCATCACACACTTGATCTTGTTATGTATACCTTACCACTTGGTCTGCTTCTGCATTCCTTGTGCTTCACTGACACTGTAGCTGCTGTGGAATCAGGATTGGGTGCTTTCTTAGGAGGGGGATTATTGACTACCTGGGATGGGAAGCCCCCCCCCCAGCAACAATCAGGGAAAGATGATAAGTTTCAGCTTCTTGAGACTTCTAATATATTATGTTTTTGAGGGCATGGGGTGGATGGGGTAAAGAAGAGGGTTCTCTGGTACTACAGACATGCTGCTGGCCAGGAGCTGACTTTGGAGAAAAAGGGGTAGAGGGACAGAACATTTTTAATGTTGGCTGTGTGGTGGAGATGGCCCAGGGAACAAGCCATGGGTACCTGGGGGGAGGGTTTATTAGACAGTCACACCACTGGCTGCCTTTTAGGCAGATACAAAATATCCCAATATTCAGAAAAAGGTATTCACACAGCCCTAGATGATTTTCCAGTATGTGTTGCAAAAAGCCTGGCTGAGTCCCCAAGGAGTCCTATGGAACTGACATGTATTATCTTATTGGGATTACCCTCTTGTGTACGTAACCCCACTACAAAAGGGGGTTCCCGAAAAGTCTTCCTTGGGCTTGCCTAAATGCTCACTGCCAGGCTGGTGTCCTGCATTTTAGCAGCTTAAACATTATTGCCAGAGAGTGTCTGTATAGCCTCTGTGTACTGCCTCTTTAAGAGATGCCTAGATTGCAGTTATAGTTAATCTGGGAGGGGAGCTGGGTACTTCTATGCTCGAGTCCCGCCCGGGCTGCCAGATAATCGCTCCGTTTCTACCATCGCTATTTGCGTAAAGGGAGCTCTGTTAGAAGATGTACTTGTTTGCTGATCATTTATTAGAATAGTAATAATATTGCAGTTTGTCTAACCTGCCTTCTTTGCAGCATGGACATTTCTGTTTATCACCACCATCTTGGTCCTGAACTGCCGAAATGGTCCAATCAGTACCTTTTGGGAAACTTTAAAATGAAGCCTGTCCCCAGGGGCTTTGTCGGAGCAAAATTCTGTAGGAATTGTAGTTTTGGGCTTTTGGCACCTAAAAGAACCTGGAGGGGGAGCCCTTGCTGTGACTGACAGACAGATCAGCCAACCGAACCTTTTGGATCCTGGGGAAAGTCCCAGACTGCTTGCAGTTTCAGTTCAGATCTGAGTTGGGAAGTGAAGGAGTAACAGCTCGAGATAATCGAGCAGCAATCGTGTGTGGATTCATGCGGGGAGAACTGTGAAAGGGCTGAGTTTTGGCCTGCCTCTCTGCCTGCTGTCCCTGAGAGGAAAAATGGAGTTGATTCAGACTGAATACGAGTTGTGAGAATGATTTAAACCACTGGACTGTGACCAGGCTTTAACCTAAAGAAGACCAAAGATTTGCTGAATGCGATCGGCCTGTCAGGATTTCCAGCCACCTTTGAACTCCTGGTTGGTGCAGAGATTCTGTAATTGCGACCGGATAGCAATCTGCCTGGTACAGTAGAATTCCTTACATGTAAATGTGCTTTGAGCTGTTAGTGGGTTGTGACTTGGTTCCCCACTGTGTGCAGAACTGTGTTCTGCATGCTGGAGGCTGCATCCAGCTCCCACGGACTGAATCTGTAATCATCTCCATTTGGCCTGGGTCTTGCCACACTGGCCTAGCCAGAATACCCACTACACAGAGAAAGTCATCGATGAGAGACCTGCCTGGGGATCAGCCCCCTGCTCAATGCCTTGAACAGGAATGACACCTCAGTGTTTCGTATGGGCCCTGCTTCTCCTGGCACTCCAGCTCAACAACTTGCAGTCTCAATTTCGTCCTGCCTGTGTCCTGTATTGGGTATCATGAATACATATCAGGGTAGCTTTTGTAGGATTGTCTTGTTGCCTTTTCTTTCACAAACTGAGCCCTCCAGCTCTGTATTACAAATAATGTGTGTTGTGCATGTTGCTTTCTTCCATCACAGGGCCCCAACCAGCTGCGACAACGGCCTACCCCGGGCAACGTTCCTGGCTAGCCCACTGTCTTCCTACCTGGGTACCCAGAATGTGTGACTGTGTAGGGACTCTGAAGTGCATGCATAACTGTCTGATTGATATAGCCTTTAAGCAAATCAACCTCATTACGCGCCTCCCTTGTTCAAGTCCCCTGAATAAATCAGATCTAACTCTTTTTGCATTTAACCTGACTGTGGTTCTAGTTTGTGCCAAAAGTACTGTACTGTTCCTATTTGCTGTGCATAACCTTGTTTTACAGGGTGTCCCCAGGGTCGAGCTAGAGGAACCAGCCCTGGTGGTAAGTGCAAACAGTGTGGGTAATTGCATGGTGAATAAGGGTCATTATGAAAGTCATTATTGTGTATTGTTCAGGCCACTAGAAGGGAAAGAGGGGGGTTACAGTGTCCCAGAGGGCTGTGCCCAGGTTAGCGTGACCACTAACAACCCTGACCTCCTGGTGGAGGCACCTATTTCAGTACCCAGGCCCCTTAACCTGCTACTAGCCGAGCAAGCAGGGGTAGTAGCCCTTGGAATAACGCCATCTAGGGGTTACATGTACATATGTTAAATAACTAATTTCTGAATTATGTCAGACACAAATCTATGTCACGGTGTGGTGACAAGCTAGAGGCCTATACCCAGTGTGCTACAGTCTGGGTTCATGTATAAAATGTCATTGCATCTGACAATACTACAGCATCTGAAGTTCATGAAAAGCATGCTGCACATTGTAGCATCAATGGGGGGGTATGTACAGTATATCACTGGTGCTGTATGTGGAATTTTTTTTGTTTACACATGATCTTTTCTTGTACAGTTGTACTAAGTATAATAATAGCCCCCTCCCTGTCCTTTTGCAAAATCATCCTTGATGTCTTTCCCACATCCCTATCCCTTACTAAGTAATTGATGTAAGAGAAGACAAGTAATGGGGCTGGGTGATTGGACGCCAGGAGCAGCCAGGGCAGCTCAGGATGATAAAAAACCTATATGAAAAAACATGAAACCAGGAACCAGCTGAGAATGAGATGCAGTACTGCATCTCACCTGGCCTACCATGGGTAAATGCACTCAGAACCACTCCCCTCATAAAACACTAAAAAGCTGTTACAACATGCACAAAAACATTTTGCACTGACAATTGCTTGTATATTTCTGTACTCACTGTCTATCAGTGCTGTGCTCAGGAAGTAAGATACCACCACCAAAGTGATGACAGACACCCATTGAAAGAAAACACGTTCTGTGACTGTTTAACAAAACTGACCATTCCAAAAGAGTAGTTGCTTATGGCTTTCTGTTTTCTATTTAATGACAGTCTGATCAATGGCAGCCACAGTATTGACCTTGCTCTAAACACCACTTCTCCAACCTCAATCTCACCTTTTTTCAGGCAAATACATAGACAGCCTGAATTCAGATGGCCACCACAGCATTGTGCCTAACCCCTGCAACCAACATGATCCCATCATTCAAATCAACAACAAAACAAAAGATGTTCGGAGACTACATAAAGAAACTTGACCCTTCCAAAAGTGCAGGTGCATATGGCTTTGATCCCTGGATACTTACATTAGCAGATGACTAGCTATCACTCCCCATAACAATTCTCTTCAAGCTCTCTCTCTCTCTCTCTCCCTCTCTCTCTCTCTCTCTCTCTCTCCTCCCTCTCTCTCTCTCTCTCTCTCCCTCCTCTCTCTCTCTCTCCCTCCCTCTCTCTCTCTCTCTCCCTCCTCTCTCTCTCTCTCTCTCTCTCTCTCTGTGTTAGCACTGTTCTGACTCCCACCCAACAGCAACAATCAGTCCTCCTTGATCTGAAAACCCATGCTGATGATGAACACATCTACTGCACACTGACTGCATTATGGCTGGGTTTGTGCACTGATGAAATGAGCCACGAAGAAGGCAAAACTGCCCCACAACAACACAACACGGTGTACACAGTACTGTCCACAACAGGCTGCTGACCCTCCTGAGCCACTATCATACAGTTGAGTCCATCCTGTGAGTCACTGGACAGTCCTCACAGCCACACAGCTGAGTTCTGGCACCTGGCTGAAAGTGCCGATTTCACCAGGCTGAAGTTCAGACTCAAATGCGCATGTCTCTACTTGACCCCTCCTCCATCAGCGCCACCTTGATTCAAGGGGGAAAGTGGAACATATCAAAAAAAGAAAAATAGGAACATTGTATTTTTTTAGATGCTGACTCCTGGCTGGCTGCTTCAGGCCAAGTTGACAGGTTTGTGTATACAGTACATGTGCATATGGAAGCTATGCCTAGATATATCACTGCTCACAGTAATGTTTGTGTACAATTAGGGGTAGTCACTGAGTTTGCTTTTATTGAGCCCTCATGTTCTGATAGAAGTAAATGAAACATAAAAAGCTGTTCACAAAATAGGCTGAGCCAGCAGGGGTGCAGCTACAAATTTTAAACTTGTACGTGAGATATGACGGCACTACTGCCCACCCACTGCCTCACATGTAATCACAAATCAAAAGATATGCAGCCCCATCACAAAAACACAGCCCTCCCATTTCAATCAATAATACATAGTAAGCCAATTAACCCAATAGATTCAAAACATTTATTTTATCACACACACACACACACGCACACACACACACCACCACCACCACCAAGCAGACACACGTTGGCGGGCTGTTTTTTAGCTACAATGATTAGGATATGTTACATACATGGCAGCTGCCTTGGATCAACATGCCTCCCAATGCAGTTACCAGAGCTTACTCATGAACTCAGGTTATCAGCCATTGGGTAGCCATTCCCAGTAATTTTGAATGTTTGAAAGGGTCCAATCAATTCACATCCCTTTTTTGGTTCATCTATTATATCTTATGGCTGACTCTATTAGTTGCATGAAGCTAAAACTCTCTTTCCAGCCCTCCTGCTCCAGCATCCCTGCCCAGCACCCCCCCCCCATTAATTCCCCTGTAATTCCTCTTCCTCTGGCTGGTACCCTACCCCAAGTTAGCCTTCTAGCCCTATGTCAGTTACAACCTGCTTTCCACCCCCTAAGCTTTTTCCAGCTGTACAAATCCCACTACCATTTTCAGCCCCCCACCCAATACATCTACTGCTCTATATTTCTGCTCATGTACTACAAACATACTGTTTTCCCCCAGTGTCCCTTGCTTTGGTGCTGTAACAATGGATCATTTGTTCTTTGTAACTGTTTTTGGAATGATAATATCTGCATATTCTTCACCAGTTGTTGTAACATGGATAATTTGTTCAGTGTAACTTTTTGGGGATTGTAAATATCTGTATATACCCCTATTCCCCTTTCCCCAGCTCGCACCTGGAAACGAGCTCCGGCTCAGTGTGCCTTTCCTGGTTACCAACATTTAAATAAATAAATAAAATAAGTTGTGCTCTATTGATCAATCTTTTACAGGTGTTTCTTGTAGACTGAGCCAGTAGATGTTAAAATTTCAAAAATTATTACTTCTGCATTCTAGGGGAGGGCAAAGGGGAAGAGGAAGTTCTACACTAGATGTATGGCTGTTATGGCTTTATTATGAGGTATGTAGATAGTGCAAAGGAAGAGAAACTTATACATATAGTATGTACAGCAGGTCTACTATTTTGGATTGCATGTTCAGCACAGTATTGTTAAATGTTCTCCTTTTATGTCTAATTCTGATACTAAACCTGAGTCTATGTCAGTTGCCTGCCCGTACCAGTGGTACATAAAATGTGCATCTCATAATTGCCCAATAATCCTTTAGTAGAAAAAATTTGAATGTCAAAGCAGAGAAGTTACTTTAGTGACAGCTTGAATTTAGATTCATTTTTTCATATCAAATGGAAGATAAGACTGTGTATGTTGGGGGGAGAGCTCACACTAATGCACTCCAGCATAACACACAAGAAAAACTGCTATCCACACTCACTAACAACCTCCATAGACAATAGTACACTTAGCAGTACTGATGCTTTAACCGGAGAACCTGCCCACAGTGATTTATTAACATTAATTAAGTCTCCTATAATGTGGCACTAAAGGAAGTGCATAATCATTTTCAGATTCAATATCAAAGAGGACTCTGAAACTCCTTCTACACAGATAAGGATCAAAATAGGGCACTATAGAAAAGACTGCATCAGTAGCCAAATGTCAACCATGACTGTGCAAAAAAGTTGCAAGGCCAATCAGGAGGCTTGACTGCCAATAAGCCCTCCCCGGTGACAGTGTCAGCCAATGGGAAGTTGAGGAAGAGAGCACAAACAGCAAAGAAGTGTTGAGAGAGACTTCTGATCTGCTTTGATAGTGAGAGCATGAGAAACTCCATGTGGGGACTCCATAAAAGATGTTTGCAGAGCTATCTGGAGTGCCCATTTGGGAGTTCTTTGAAGAAAGCAGATCACAGCCTGTGATTACCCAGTGCCAAGAAAGTTCAGCCATAGTTCTTCTCCAGTGACCAAAAATCAGAGAGGTGGCTCTGCAAACAGCTATGGACCTGAGCCAAAACAAGAAGGTACTCAGAAACTCAAGTAGTTTCAGCTTCCCAGTCTCCACCTCACAAAAGACACGCAGTGCTATGTTCCAGAATAACAATCTTTACAACAGCAGTAAGGTAATCCACACACAGGGTGCTATCCACCAATATTCCCCATAATGAAGGCCTTGAGGCCTTATGTGAAGCCCTACATGAGGACACACAATAATCTCCCCCCTTTGTGGAGTTCCTCATAACTCTAACAGAAAAAGTTCTGAAATGTAACATCTTCCTTTTTAAGGACAGAATGTACCTACAGGAAAAGGGAACAGCCATGGGAGTAGTCATGGCACCAAATGATGTTGTCATATATATGTACCAGTGGGAGAGGGAATTTATGTATGGTGAGAAAAACATATTTCTGGATAAAATAGACTTGTATAAATGGTACATTGATGATTTTTGTTCCTTATTTGGAAAAGAACAGAAGTGGAATTGTTGCATTTTGTGGAATATCTTGAATTTACCTATGAAAATTTAAAAATTTTAATTTTTTTTTACCTTGAACATGTAAACTTCCTGGACTTAACGATCAGGAAAGGGGGATGATAACAACATAGTGACCCAATTGCATAGAAAGAAAACTGACAGGAACTCCCTGCTGCATTATAATAGTTGTCATCCTAGTCCAATAGGGCAGTTCCTGAGGGGAAAATGCAATTGCAACATGGAAGAAGATTACCAAGCTCAGGCACACATCAAAACAGACAGATTCCTAGAAAGAGAATATAACAGGACGATCACTGATAATGCTAAAGTGAAGGTAGATAGCATGGAAAGGGAAATCTTCCTAGTTCCTAGTACTAGAATGAGGAACCCAAGGTGCAACAAAAATTAAACCCTGATTTTATCTTGACCTTTAGTCACCAAGCACCCCGATCAGAGACATCATTTAAAAAAATTTACATATCCTAAGTTCAGAGAAAAAACTGGAACAGGTAGTACAAGATACACCAAGAATGGTCTTCAAAAGGGGTACTAAATCTAAAGTTCATTTAGTATACAGCACACACTGGAATAAAAATGTTAGACAGAATACTTACTAACATTTATCAGCATGAACACACAAATGTGGTAACTGCCAGTTCTGTCAGTATATAACAGTAGGAGATGAACTTAAGGACCCCATATCTGGCAAGAAATATAAAATATGGGACTTTGCAACTTGCAACAAACCTAACTTTATTTACTCACCCAGTGTTGTGCTTGGTACTCCTTCTATACTGGTAAGACAAGTAGGAAGCCAAAGGATAGAGTGGGACAGCGTATTAGAAGTGTCCTGAAACTGGATGGTGTTAATGCCTTGGCAATGCACACACAGAATAAAAGTAGAGAGTACTTCTTCATCTTTCAAGTTATTGAAAAAAACTATGAATCCGTGAGAGATGGAGACTTAGCTAGGAAGTTGCTACAGAGGGAGACATTCTGGCAGTACTAAGTGAAATCCTATGAATATTGTGGTCTAAATGACCATTTTCAACTGTTTACCTATTTATAGAAATGATTAACATATAGCTATATGTAAATCTTTTGATCAGAATTCGTATCTAAATATTGCAAATCAAACTGTATTTAACTAAATGAGATTCTTCCTTTTTAATTACTGCTTCTTCAGTGTGAGAATAACTTTAAACTTATACAGTATGGGCTGGATATTCAAAAGGGTTGCTCCATGCGCAATAGGGTTGCGCCTGCGCAAGACCGAAATTGCACCATTCTGCCATATTCAGCAGGAGGCAGTTGCGCTCCCCAAGTCAAGCTGAGCAACAGCGCAATGCTAATGAAGGCATGCTCAACCGGAGGGGGAGGAACCATGCATAAACTGCACAGCCCGATATTCAGCGGGCTGTGCAGAGTTGTGCAGGCACAACCCCAACCTGCGCCTGCACAACTCTGAGCAAAAAAAAGGGAGTAAGTTGAGGCCACCCACAGGTGAGCTGCTGCATTGCAGGTGCAACACAGCAGCTGCCACCTGTGGGTGGCCTCGACTACTCCCTGCTGCAGCCCAATCGCTGGGCATAATAGTAACCCCACCCCTGACTGGCCGATCACGGGCATAAGTGAAAAAATCCCCACCCCAACTGGCCAGATCACGGGCATAAGTGAAAAAAAACCCTCCCCACACTGGCCTGATTGCAGGCATAAGTGAAAAAAAAACCCTCCCCCAACTGGCCCGATCGTGGGCATAAGTGAATAAACCCCCACCCCGACTGGCCCGATTGTAGGCATAAGTGAAAAAAAACCCTCCCCACTAGCCCGATCGCAGGCAGAACAGAGTTCAACCCCCAGAACATATCCCTGGTGGTCCAGTGGACGAGAAAGCCTGATTGTGGGCATTAGAGTCCACCACCGCCCCAAGGTCCACCTACCTGGTGATCTAGTAGCCCCCACCCCACCCACCCACGGAGCCCCACCACCGCTTCCCCTGATCAGCGGTGGCGGCAGCATCCCACCTGCCTGCCGTCCTGCCGCCCGCCAACTGACTGCTCAATAGGGCTGCACACCCATTGGTTCAGAGCAAGAACCAATGGGCATGCAACCATACTGACTAAAACAGTCCAGATATGTGAATGAATTCATTCATTCACATATCTGAACTCCTGCTCGGTATGGGCTGCCACGATACGTAGCTCTTACTCACAGATCCAATGGTGCAGCCCTACGAGCAGTCGGTCGGCAATGACAGCAACAAACAGGTGAACTGTCTCCCGCTCCAGCTGAGGGAAGCCAGTAGTGAGCTCCGTAAGTGAAGTGAAGATGAAACCACTAGATCACCAGAAATAGTGAACTATGAAAGTGAACTCACCTAATACTGTGATCGAGCTTGGCGGTCCTGAACCACCGAAGACTGTTCTTGGGGAGATTGATTTGTTCTGCCGTTGATCGAGCTGAAGAAGAAATGAGAATTTTCACTTCTGCCCACAATCGAACCGAATGAGAAATCTTTTCACTTGTGCGCGATCGAGCCAGTCAAGGGACTTTATTCACTGCTAGCAGCGCGATAAGACTTGATCGAGGAGGGAGACTGATCACTTATGCCCTTGATCTAACCAAGTCGAGAGAAAATTTTCACTTATACCCGCGGTCGGGATAGTCAGAGAGAAGGTTTATTCACTATGCGCGATTGGGCCAGTCAGGGAGGGGATTACAGCAGTTATGCCCGTGATCGGGCTGCAGGCGTCGGTCCGACGGCTGCTGTCTGGCAGGGTGCCAGGTGCAAGTCCTCGGGATCGGTGCACCTGCATGCTAATGGCATGCAAATGGGGCCATAAATAGATGCAAATGGCCCCTGCACCTTGCATGAATTATGGCCCCATTTGCATGTCACCTTTTGAATATCGGAAATTTGCGCATGGCGCAATGGAACTTGTGCCATCGCATCTTGAATGCTCCACTCTGACCACTTGCGGTGGCGCAAGTTCCACTGTGCCATGCACATTGGCTGTGGCCATGGGGGTGATATTCAAAGGAGCTGCTCAATAGCGCAACTCTGTTGAATATCACCCCAGCCACACCCCAGCGCAACTATTTTGTGCAGCGCAAGGGCTTGCGCCACAGAATGGCGCAGTTTGAATATCCAACCCTATATGTGTAGATTCATTGTTGTTGTTGTTTTTTTTCCATACCCTTTCTTTATTATCTATTGAGTCTTTTACGTATAACTGCATGCCTTTTTAATGAAACATAAGCCATTTTCTGTTAATGTATTTATTTATATGTTCTTTGCCTGGTTTCTTATCAGTGCAGACTGTGATGTTACCAATAGGTTTTTAAAATGTATTTGATACACTGTCACTTTAATTACGCATTTTATAAAAGATGGTGATGGTTGTACTGATTCAACTTTAAGAAAGCGTAAGTATCACGTAAACATGTTTGGTTACTTGAGGAAGGGTGTGTGGATTACCTTACTGCTGTTTTGCTGCATTAAAGATTATTTTGCTGGAACACAGTACTGCGTGTCTTTTGTGAGGTGGAGACTAGGAAGCTGAAACAACTTGAGTTGGTGAGTACCTTCTCCAGTGATAAAGCCTGTTTACCCAGAAGGTTCAGGGCAGGGGTGAAAGAGAGCCAGAAGCTACAGAAAGCTGTACACCATGCATCTGATTGTATAAGTATGAGTTGCCTTGTCTAGCACTCAGTTCAGTCTAGCGTGTGTCCAGAGAAAGTCCCTACATGGGGTGAAGAGGAGAATTTCCTTGGAAGAGGTGAAGAGAAGACAGCCCCTCTCAGGGTTGAAGAGGATTCTGGAAGTCTGAGACACCTGCTGAACAGCCTGCACCCACAGCTACCAGGAGGGTGTTGTATGTTGACTGCACCATTCCCATAACCAGTTATGTAATTCAGCTGCAGAGGAGCCTTCCTCTATTATGATTGTTGAATCCTTGTGAGGCTGCTGCTTCATGTTCATAAGAACAGAAACAGGGCCCTGTCCTGCACCAGTTAGGCAGTCCCTTGGTAAGTTAGTCAGTCAGTCAGTTTGGATAGCACTAGACCAGTTACAGTAAATCCTTGGCATAACTGATCTTTCTTTAGTAGCCCAGATAAAGACCTGTTCATTTCTCCATAAGATTTTGGGGCCATTTTATAACTCTTACTTTATCTTTGACTATCCCTTAAGTATTAGTTTATTCAGTACTGCTGCACTTCACAATTCAGTAGCCAGTAGCCAGCACCTGGATTTCTTACTATATTTGTGTGGCATTGTAAAGATTTTTAACTGGCACTTCCATAGATGTGTGGAAATTGTGTGCTTTTTGACTGGAGGGAGGTGGTATCTTTTGTGTTTGCCTTGCTGCGTAATGTTTATTTGTCTGTCTTAACCCTTTCCTTCTCCAGAACTCCGTTCCTGCTAAGCCGTAATAAAGCATATTCCCTTTTTGTTCCTGTACATTTAGTGATGTGTGTATTATTATTGCTGGTTGTGTATGTTATTTGGGTGAAATAGACCATGTACTGCATTTTGTGGGCTGAGAGTATTTAATGTTTATTGGAGAGGGATACCCTGGCATCATATGTGTCAGAAGGACCATACTAGGTTGAGACACCATGTGCTAGGAAGACCCAGAAAACCATCTATGACCTCAGGGTTGTTTGCTCTAAGGCAAAAGGTGAAAACTGCTTTAATATCCTAAGGCTTAACCACATACAGTACCTTGAGGATGGGGTTTACATATGTAATAACTTTTTTAATCATATATTGTTATCTCATTATCTTTGATTCTGTTAGACTGTAACTATTAATTACAAACTTTGCTGTTCAACATGTTCCCAGGAACCTTTCGAAATGTAGTCGAGGCCCTTAAATGATGCTATCTTGGTGTGCGCAATTCTAAATAAATGAATAAGTAAGCTTGCAGGAACTAGCATGTAGAGTAACACAGTACATACAATACTGTCAGGTTCTGTGTGTGCTTTTCTAAAGCACATACACACTTTAAAGCCTCAAGCCCTGTGCAAAGTATTATAGGTAGCAGTACACAAATCAGACACTAAAGGATAACTAATTTCTATTGCTTACACTCCAAGTTAACAGGTTGAAGAGTTCAGTTGTTTGAATATTGCAGATACAGCAATGCAAATATTCAACTTTCCATTGCTATAGAAATGTCTCAAGCCTTGTTAATATAAACTGAATTCATAGATACAGAGATGCATCGATACATAACTTCTACAGCAGATAAAGAGTCATTAGTCTATCCAGTCTGCACATTTCTTCTCTAACTCCATGTCCAAACTGACATTAGACCAAGCTACTGAACTTCTTGACCGTCTGATGCCCTAGTACCCTACTCCCCCCAGATGCCAGTCCTCCCCCTTAGACCTTACTTTCTCCAGATGCCTAGCCCATTTACAGTATGTTTGAAACCAGTCACAGATATAGCTTCTACCAGCAACTTTGGTGGAGTATTCCAGGTGTCCACCACCCTCTCTCCGTTTACCTACACAATGGCAGGGTAAATAAAACATATTTTGGTTATTTACACTAACATTGGTATTGGTATTTTTGGTTTGCCTGTATGAAGCATGCACTGTTGTGCAATTTTTTCATTGTAGAACCTGTGAAGGGACAGTTTTACTTCATTCCTTCTGCTAGTGAATGACATGTTCTAATAACAGTAATTGATTGAGACTGTGCATATAAGAACATAGTTTTGTTTCTACTGAGAACTGTTTTCTGAAAATCAGAAATTGTTGCTGTAATATATTTCTATTTGTAATCACATTAACCCCATAGCTGACAACTTGTTACAGCTTTTGCACATCTTGCCATACAGGATAAACATTAGATAGATGTTGCCAAGAACCATGTCTAAAGCCTCTTCGTGTTCCAGTCTTGGGCCTCCTGTAAGGTACATTACAAGCCAATACATGCAGCTACCATCTGTAGGTGTGTCAGTGAATTGCACCTAAAATACAGTATACTGTATGAAACTAATAATCTTTGTTAGAGTGTGTGTTAAAGGATTTTAATGTATGCCCCAAGTGTGTGAGGCACAAGAGCAAAAGTTGAGTGCCCTTACATGCTTGGATAGAGTATTTAAATCCTTTAAAACACACTCTGAAGTGGTTGATTGCACTTATAAAATGGCCTGAATAGTAAACAAGCACAGTAGTGTAAGTGCACTAGAACAGTGAATTTAAGTTTTATAGTATAAGAAGTGATTTATTTTTTTTTTAGTTTGTTAACCAGGAGGTTGACTGGGAGCAGCCCTTTTTCAGCCATGCCTGACATAAAACAATTAGAACATACCACAATAGCAGTTACAATAAATTAACACATCGGTCTATTGTGGCTCATTTAAAGACATACAAAATCACATATACACCCATGATGCAAATCATTATGATGTATATGCAAATTACCATGAACATTTAAACTTGTTTTGCTTTAAGACAGAGTGCACCGTGCCAAAGGGCATTTCACACAATCTGAAAACAGAAAACACAGTCCTCCTACTCAGGGGAAAGGCATATATGTATGCCTCTTCTGTCTCTTACTGAGGGCTAAAAACAAACCAGCCCTTATGTGGCAATTTTGATTTGGGTCATGGTGGGCCCAAAATAAGAATGTGAACTAAAAAGACAAAGAACCTCAGCACAAAAGCACTGAGGCAAGGGTTACTTCAAATGCATTGGCAACAAAGCAGGTTTCAAAGAAAAACAACACAGAAAAACAACAGTACACATTACACATGCCCCAATACAGTAATGCAAAGCATCGATGTGTGATATGGCTGTCACTACACATTCAGTCCCTTCACTACCAGTCTAGCATTGCTTGTAAAGTGCTTTGGGATACAATGTATATGAAAAGTGCTATATAAATGCTGATTCTTCTTCTTTATCATGGAAGGTATAAGCAAATCACAATGAAAAGTTAGGCTGGTTCTGCTTTAAGCAGGAATGCATGGTGCTAGCAGACCTCTCACACAATCTACAAAGGCTGGAAACAGAAGGCACAGATACATGTTTCATCTTACTTAGGATTTATCAATGTGCCACATCTGCATCTCACCCCAGAAGAAAAACGAATTACCCCATATGTGGTATTATGGCTGTGTGTTATGGTGGGCCCAAAATAAGAAAACAAGCTAACAAGACAAAGAACTCAGTATGAAACTGCTTAGGCAAGAAGTTAACCGAAAAGATCATTAGCAACAAAGCCATGTTTCAAAGAAATGCTAAAAATCATACATAACACTATAATACAAATCACCATGAAAATCCAGCTGGTTATGATTTAAACATGAATGCATGGTGACAAAGGGACCCTCCTACTAGCTCTAAAAAGCTGAAAACAGAAGAACCAGAAATGTCCTACTCAGGACTTATCAATGTGCCTTATCTGTGTCATACCCCAGGTCAAAAACAAACCAGCCCTTATGTGGTCTTACATGTTTGAGTCATGGTGAGCCCAAAATTAAAACAAAAAAAGAGACAAAGAACCTTAGCACAAAAGCACTGGGGCAAGTATTACCAGAATGAGCACTCACAACAAAGCCAGGTTCAAAGAAATATAAATTCATACATACCCCAATAATGCAAAGCATCATGGGATGTACCTATATATGCAAATCACCATGAACATTTAGGTTGATTCTGCTTTAAGCAGGGATGCACGGTGCCAAAGGGCCTCTCACACAATTTGCAAAGGCTGAGAACAAAAGACACACATATATGGGTGTCATCCTACTCGTGACTCATCAGCGTGTCTCATCTGTATCTCACTCCCTGGGAAGAATGAACCAGATTTTGGTCATAATGGTCTTAGAATAAGAAAGCAAGATAAAAAGACAAAAAACTCAGCATAAAAGCACTAAGGTGAGGGTTACCCAAAATGGCAACAAAGCCAGGTTTCAAAGAAATACCAAATCATAGGTCTTTTAAGAACAGTGTCACAGGCTGTAACTCATGCTATTGCTGCTTGTTAGAAGCTGAAACACAGCTGTGCTCTGGCTTTTTGCATGGGGATTGGCTATACTAAAGGGAGACAGAAAAGAGCAAGCAACTTGCCTTTGAAAGTTTGTGTGTGAGTTTTGTAAGTGTAGTGATTTGTAAAGCAGGTGGTTGATGATCAGGGGTAATCAGTTGTTTTTTTTGGCAACAGTGCATATACTGTATACTAGTTTAAACCACTATCAGGTGATGTATTTTGGCCAATGAAGTTACTATATTTCTTTCTTACTATTTTATGATGCAAATTATACACTTATTAAAAATGAAAAGTAAGACTGTATAAATCTACTCACTCTTTACTCATTTTATTATAGAAGACTGAAGTGGTACTGAGGGGTAATCAGTTGTTTTCCTTGGCAACACTGCATATACTGTATACTAGTTTAAACCATTATCAGGTGATGTATTTTGGCCAGTGAAGTTACTAAATTTTTTTTCTTGCCATTTCAGGATGCAAATTTACACTTACTAAAAATGAAAAGTAAGACTATAAAGCTGCTCACGCTTTTCTTATTTTGTTATAGAAGACTAAAGCAGTACTGATGCCATTGAGACATGTTTAAAAATGTAATATTTATACACAATATAATATATAATATAATATATTTCATATTTTCCATAATGATCATCCTTACTTCCTTATTGCTAAGGAGATTTGCATGAAAAATGTGTCTCTGCCTTGTCTGCTCTAGCTGCTTGCCTTACCTGACATCATATTTTAGTTCATGACATAGGAATCTGTTGCTGTGTAGATAACTATGATGTCATAAATGGTTCCACCATTTGACAGCATCAGGGATGTCCTTGATATCCCCGATAGAGACAGGAACAATGCCGACTGTCAGCATTGCTCCTGTTGGGAGAATGCCTTTTTCTGCGGGGGTTGGCTGTGCCCCCCATCTCTAAATATATAACTCTGAGTCACAGTCATATTGGGGGTGTGGGCGGAACACCCAGAGAGAGACAAAGAGAGAGAGGCACTGTGCAGCATGCCACCACAGCGACCTGGCGAGATTTGTTGCTGTGGCGGTCAGCACTGTAAATTTGTCAACATTGTGATGGTATACCTCATAAATATGGGATTATAATGTGAGGTGTAGACAAGTAGCCAGAGTAGACAGTAAAGGGGATATTAACCTTGTGTTTGTGTAACAGTCCTCAGAAATAAAGAAAAAGGGGAAATAATTACAGAAAATACTGTATATGAAATATAAACTGAATTGTGGCTAAATCTTACATTTTTTTTAAAGTTTTGCCAATGGTGGTAGGTGCTCTTTTTGACTCCAGTTACCATCTACCATACATGTTCAAGCCCACCAACACCTCGTGCTGCTTATAATCCTTCCTCAGCGTGGGTTGTGGCACAGTTTTTCCTTGTAAATGCCTGTAATTTCTCACCAGAATGTTGCAACTTACTTTTCAATTCAGATCAGTATTCAAACAAATATGGTGATGTGTCAATCAGAGTTAGAAATCAATTTACAAGCTTATTGTGTTTAATATTAAATATGCTTTAATTTCCAGGCAAATGCTTCTATGTTTTTAAGTCCCTAGCTGGAATGTAGTACCATAAGTGATGAATAGAAAATGTTATCATTGCTATTATAAAATGGGTAAGAAAACTCCAGTGGTCTTATTGCTCAGTAGCTATACAGACCTGTGTCGATAGGGAGAAGGGCAGGGGTAAATGGAGAAAAAGGCAATAAGGACAGGGATGGGGCAAAAAGGGGTAAGGCCATCAAGAAATGGAGGATAATGAGTACCAATGCCCGTCGTCTGGGCAACAAGCTCCCTGAACTTGTGGCCTTGATGGAAGAGGGATGCCTGGATATCGTAGCAGTCACAGAAACATAGTACACAGAGAACCATGACTCGGATATTAACATACCAGGGTACATAACCTACAGGAGAGACAGGAAGGGTAGAAGAGGGGAAAGAGTAGCTCTCTATGTAAGGGAAGAGATAAAAGCAACAGAATAAAAGAGTAAACAGGGAGGAAAGGAGGCACTGTGGGTCACCTTAGAGACTGGAAATGGCACTACAATCTGCACAGAGGTTGTATACAGACCCCCATGTCAGGGAGAGGAAATGGACAAGGATATGATAGAAGGCATCCTTAGGATGGCAGAGAAAGGGGATATACTGTTGATGGGGGACCTGAATATGCCAGATGTTAACTGGAGCACCTTTGCTGCAGCCACATCCAAAAGCAGGGTCATTCTCAATGCCCTGCAGGTGGTATGCCTCAGACAGCTAGTTTTGGAACCCACTTGTGAGGGAGCAATCTTAGACCTCATACTCTCAAATGGGGACAGTGAGAGGATCTCAGATCTAGAAGTGAGTAGCCATCTGGGAACAGGTGACCACCAAGCAGTGTGGTTCATGATAAACTCAGCTACAGAGTCAAGCCATACAAACGTGAGGGTACTGGACTTCAGGAGGGCTGATTTTTGCAAGATGGGAGAGCTCCTTAAAAAAGCACTAGCAAACAGGCTAGAAGGAGGGGTGGAGCAACAATGGGGAAACATCAAAACTGCCATCACTGAGGCAACAAGCCTTTGTGTGAAGCAAATAAACAAACAAATCAAAATGAAAGAAAAAAGCCACTATGGTTCTCAAAGGAGGTGGTGGGGAAGGTTAGGGAGAAAAAGATAACATTTAGGAAGTATAAGAAAACACAGAAGAAGCGGAACAAAGAACTGTACCAGTTAAGGCAGAAGGAAGCAGGGAGAGAAGTCAGAATAGCAAAGGCCTAAACTGAGGAAAAGATAGCCAACTCAGTTAAGAAGGGAGATAAAACCTTTTATAGGTGCATCAGGGAGTGTAGAAAGACAAAGGGAGGGATAGTGAGGCTGAATAGAAAGGACAGTGGGTGGGCAGAGAGGAACAGTGAAAAAACAGGGATACTGAATGAATACTTCTGCTCAGTATTCACAAAAGAGGAGGATGAGGAGGTGCCTAATCCAATTAACAGAAGCACTCTGGATAGGGAGGTCGATCCCAGTCCTTTCACAGAAGAAAGGGTTCTAAAAGAACTCCTAAAACTGACGGTGGACAAAGCAATGGGTCTTGATGGAATTCACTCCAGAATTCTAAAAGAATTAAGGGGAGAACTAGTAGCACCACTGACTACCCTTTTTAACAAATCATTGGAGGATGGTGTGGTACCTGGGGACTGGAGGAAGGCGGATGTGATTCCCCTTCACAAAAGTGGGAGCAAGAGAGAGGCAGGAAACTACAGACCTGCCAGTTTGACCTCTGTGGTAGGGAAAGTGATGGAATCACTTCTGAAGGAAAGAATTGTTGAGTACCTAGAGGCCAGTGGGGCACAGGACCCAAGGCAGCATGGGTTCACAGCAGGAAGGTCATGTCAGATGAATCTAATTGATTTCTTTGACTGGGTGACCAAGGTATTAGACCAGGGAAGGGCTGCGGACATGGCCTACCTTGACTTTAGTAAGGAATTTGACACAGTCCCACACAAAATATTAATAATCAAATTAACCAGCCTGGAAGTGGGTCCCAGGGTGCTAGCCTGGATAAAACATTGGCTGGACAACAGGACACAGAAGGTAATTGTAAATGGAGTCCACTCTGAAGAAAGAGGGGTAACTAGAGGGGTACCGCAGGGTTCAGTACTGGGTCCAGTCCTTTTTAAAGTCTTTATAAGTGACATTGCAGAGGGACTGGGAGGAAAAGTATGCCTCTTTTGCAGATGACACAAAGATCTGCAACTGGGTTGATACACAAGGAGGCGTGAAAAGGATTAGAAGGAACTTGGCAAGGTTGGAGGAATGGTCAGAAGTATGGCATCTTGGATTCAATGCAAAGAAATGCAAAATAATGTACCTGGGAAACAAAAACCCAAGAAAGATTACACAATGGGGGGTGGGGAGGTAGTAACAACAACAAAAATGGAAAGGGACCTGGGGGTAATCCTATCAGATGATGTTAAGGTTAGCAAGCAATGTGAGAAGGCAGTAGGGAGGGCTGGGGGATACTGGGATGTATAGGGGAGAGGCATCAGCAGCAGAAAACAGGAAGTTGTTATCCCTCTGTACAGACAGTTGGTGAGACCCCATCTGGAGTACTGCATCCAGTTCTGGAGACCCCATCTCCACAAGAACATAGACAGGATGGAGGCTGTTCAGAGGAGGGCAACTAAAATGGTGCAGGGTCTGCAAGAGAAACCATATGAGGAGAGACTAAAGGAGCTTGACATGTATACCCTTGAGGAAAGGAGAGAGAGGGGGGACATGATAGAAACTTTTAAGTACCTCAGTGGAATCAACAAAGTCCAAGAGGGTAGCATCTTTCAGAAAAAGAGATGTGCAAGAACAAGTGGACACAATTTAAAGATAGAAGGGGGACGGCTCAGGGGCAATGTGAGGAAGTATTTTTATTATACCAGCAGAGTAGTTAGGCATAATGAGTCAACCAAGGAAACCTGATAGATAGTGTACACTTCCCAGAGGACTGTAGTAGAGGGCCGAGCTATATGGATCCACATCATATAGGAGGATTGCCAGGGGGTATGAGGTTTCGCAGAGGGACGAGTGAAGATATGCATCCCATTTTCGAAAGTACCTGGTCAGTTACCCATGGTGGGATTAAGACAGCCATTCTAGGGTGGCCAACCTTGCCAGGGCAGCATGCCAGGTATTGAGGGATGGAAGTGTCATCTGACGCCAGTGCATAAGCAGCAGCCATTTGGCTTCAAGCAGTGCTAACATCACCCACTATTTACGGTCCTTAGTCAACATGGTTAATGAGGAGGGATAACCTAGGAGCAACATAGGGTCCAAGAGGGTAATTGGGTGCCCCAGCACTTTGGTACAATCTTCCATGACCGAGGCCCAAAAAGGGGTGAGGTGGGAACAATGCCACAGTATGTGCAGAAGGTGTACAGGGGATTGTTGGCAGTGCCAACATTTAGAATAGGAAAGTAGACCTTTTGAGTGGAGGGCATCTGGGGTGTTGTACCACCTGAGAAGGATTTTTGTTTTCATAAATTGGCTTCTAGCATCCCTATATGTCAAGCGTGCAACTTTGAGGCAATGAGACCACGACTTCAGGGGTATGGACATTTGGGTATCGGCCATCCATTTGAACCAACAGGATTCTGTACCATACAGCTGGGGATCTTGCCATGTCCTATAGAAGTGGCCTGATAGACCACGAGCCAAATCTAATTTATGCAGGGAGGCTAGTCATTGCCACTTGGGATCCGAAGTGGAACTGGCTTGGAGGGCACGTACCACACTACAGATTTGGAGATATCTCCAAACATCTCTAGCAGGGAGGCTAAATTGGGCTTGAAGCTGCTCAAAGGTCATTAACTCAGACGAGTCAGGTATGTATAGGTCCTGCATTGCATGATACCCTGTGCTGCCCAAGTCAGCCAGCAGAGAGGTTTCTTGTCCATAGTCTTCTGGGTTTTTTTGTTGGTGCCATGTTATAAACACACTAACACACTTCAGAGCTTGTGATTATAATAGTAGTAGCTTTTATTTATATCTGGTACCCTTCAACAAAGTCTCAGGATGCCATTATAGAAAAGTACAGTAGTAGAAAACACAAGACAACAACCAGCAAAAACAATAATAAAGTAAAACAACACTAATAAATAAAGTATCTTTTCTTATTAACCGTTAGTACCATAAAAGTGAAATAAATAAATAAATAGGATGTACTCAAGAAGGGGGGCTTCCCCCACCCCGTGGTTTAAGGACACTCAGCTGATACCTTGTGCCTCCAACCCATGGAGTTGGGGGGTGCGGTAATTACCCAATTACCACATGCCCTGGTGTGTGTTACTGCTTACTTATGGTCACACTGGGTTATTAGTATGAGCCTTGACCTTCTTTATAACTTGTGTACTTCACCTGCAAAATCCTAATTGTTTTAGACAATATTAGACTTGATATGGGAAATAACTACTGTACTGTAAATGTGTTGAACAAATGTATTTTCTGTGAGTTGGTCATGTTTCATCTCATCTATCACGCCCCTCAACTGACACGTCTTAGCAAGGTCTCTTAATGCAGCAAGATCCAGTACCAACACTCATCGCATTTAGAGCCAAAAAGATATGGTGACCATAATTTCATGCTGAATTCTGACATCCAAATGATTTATTTTCATTACAACCAAATATGTCAATACACATCACCCAAAATATGCACTTTTTCTGTCATGCCACTTTAGAAATGAAACAGATGAAAGCTGGCATTTTAGAAATCTATCAATGCTTTTTTCATATTTAGACACTGCCTGAATTGATATTGTTCTGCTACTATATTTCCTGCAGGTGAGAAACAATATTCAGGAAAAAGGACACAAGTATAGTATGTGAAACAGCTTCAGAATGGTCTGGTTGTTGAGGGATCACAAGTAAATACATTACGTTGCCTGGCAGCACTGAGCAAAATAATATAAACATTTTGCCCTGTCAGCAGAAATGTGCTGCTGTGAAGCACTGCATGCTAACAAATCATTTTAAAAGAGACCTTCACTACTTTCACAGCACTGTAGTTTATCCAGAATGCCTTGCAGTGGTGCTCATTGTTGGAGAAATTTTCCAAAGTAACAATCAGCTTATAACATTTGTTTGCATGCAGATAGAGTCTCAATAGCAAGAATGTCAGCCTTTGTCATCAGTAATGAGGTATTGATTTTTAAGAACAATATCATACAACACACTGTAAGTGTTCCTTTTTTCTCCGCATGCAGACTTATTTCTTAATTAACAAATGCAGTGTTACCACTATTCAGATTAGTTTTCTAAGATCAGAATAGGCTAGTGAGATTGAATGTATATTCTGAAATGTTTATCTGTTGTCTGTTCCATTTGTCATTAGTGAATTATGGTTATCAATATAGGGTAGTGATGTCTTGTGTATTAGAAAAAGAAGGGTTACTTAAGGGTTACATGAGGCAAAAACATAATGCAAACTGTAATCTGGATGCTGTGTAACTAGTAGTAGCGATTGTGCTTCTGTAAATCTTGCATTCTTCGTTATTAAAGTTTTTACATGCTGATTTTAGAGACTGGGGGGGGCATGGTCTCAGTGTTCCACGTACACAAGAGCATCCACAAGATCAAATTAGAGGAGATGGTTGATATGCTGTGTTCCAGCAGTACGAGGTGGGGGGGCACACCTTGAATCTCAGCACTTGCAAATTCAGAGGCAAGGTTAGGCACTCCTTCTCTCAGAGGGCTGTGAACATATGGGACAGTCTACCAGTGGGAACAGCAGACATGAAGAGTATGCAGGCCCAGAGGGCACATGGGAGTATCCCACACACACTTACTGCATCTGTGAAAGGTGTTTTTGTAAACTGAGTTTAACAACAAGTTTATTTTCTACTTATGTTAGACAGTGATTGTTAGACATGGTTTATGTTTATGTCGATGTGATGTACTAGCTTAATCCATTACAAACTTCGCATTAGCTTGTTCAACCACGGGAGCAATCCCTGCCAGGATTTATGTACTGGTATCTGAATACTTCCCTGTCATGTTAAACAAGAAATAAATAAACTTTTATTTACAAAAAAAGACTGTTTCAGTTTCTGCTTACAAAGGTTATACATGGGTACCCCAGGTAGTAGAGTGAGCAGGGAACCTCTTTCAAGTAGTATAGCTTTGCAACGCATTCTTATGCATAGCTGCTTATGAATCAAGTGGGTGGATATGATAGATCTAGAGTCCCTTGCAATCTTAAATTACTATGTAACTACAGTATGTTGCTGAAAAACTATTTGATTTGGTTTACTTCATATCTAGTAAGTCCATGAGCTATGCAGTTCCTTTTCATGGTTGACCAGGAATACAAACAATACCCAAAACCAGATCCAAACAACAGTACAAATCAGTATTAAGTACAACTGCAAACAGCATTTTACAGAAGAACAATTCTAAGCACACATTTAAAGTAACAATTTGTGGATGCAGCAGTAATTGGTAATGGCAAAAAATTATAAAGTTTTGGAGCCCTGAACATCAAAGAACATTGGCCATTAGTAGTACACAGCATAGAATTAAAAATGGTTGAGGGATGCAGATCTAGTATATACTTCTTGACTGTTTAACCGAAAAAATGTTGGAGACAGAAACTGGTACCAGATCAAGTGTTACTTTTTTTGCAAGAATGCCAATTTGATAAAGATACTGTTGTTCAAATGAAAACCACTGTAAGAAATCACAGTGGTGTATGCGCAAGACGGAAGCTGAGATGTGAATCTTGCAATTTTATTATAGGGTCCTCACTCTTGACAGTGCACCCTTGCCAGCCAAATAATAAAACATTAGGCCATAGTTTAGTAGAGGGAGAAGAAAGCTTTGTGCACGTAACCTTCTGGCAACTGGAAAAAAGCAGATTTTTAAATGAAATACTACTCTTAGTCTTTGGTCCATTGAAACATGAGGGCTTGTATGAGAGTCCACTATCAAGAGTGAGGCCCAGATATTTCAAGGTGGAAACTTGCTCAATTAACTCACCCCCTAATGTAGTCAGGGGATAGTTAATGAGCCAGGGTTGTTTTTTCCTGGGCTTAAAGAACAACATCATTTTTTCAGGTTAACAAAATCGGACTGCAAGGATAGATTTAAGTTAGCGATGCTAGGGGTGCAGGTGGAAATGACATCATCAGCATAGAAGAGAATATTAGTGTTGTGACAAACTGAGGATAATAAATTCAGGAATAAACTAAATACTAGATGGCCACCCCATGCAGTTCTCCCACACCCTAAGAAAAGAAATGGGGAAATGACATCTAACACTGTGGTGTATTGGGATCGTCCAGATAAGTAATTATAAAACCACTTGGTCACATCCATGGTAATCCAAGAATACTCAAGGATGGCAAAATTTACTGATAGACGACCAGATCAAAGGTCTTGGTGAGGTACACAAAGATGGCTCCAGCATATAGTAATGCCTATGGGTTAGAAACTGGTTGAGCGATAGAACACAGAGGGTGGTGGTAAATGGAGCTTATTCTGAGGAAAGGAGGGTAACCAGCGGGGTGCCACAGGAGTCAGTTCTTGGGCCAGTCTACTCAGTGTCTTTGTAAACAATATTGCAGAGGTTCTGGAAGGAAAGGTATGCCCCTTTGCAGATGGCACTAAGATCTGCAATAGGGTAGATACTTCGCGGGAGGGGTGGAAAAATATGAGGAGGGACCTAGGTAAACTAGAAGAATGGTCAAGAGTGTGGCAGCTAAGATTCAATGCAAAAAAGTGCAAAATCATGCATTTGGGCATAGGAACCAAGAGGAGGCTTACATGATGGGGGAGAAATACTGACAGCCACCAAACAGGAAAGGGATCTGGGGGTAGTCATATCAGATGACCTAAAGGTGGCCAAACAGTGTGCCAAGTCTGTGGGAAGAGTCTGTGGGGTACTGGTGTGCATAGGGAGAGGTATCGCCAGCAGAAAAAATTAGGTGGTAATGCCTCTGTATAAATCATTAGTGAGACCTCATCTGGAGTATTGTGTCCAGTTTTGGAAGTTGCATCTCTGTAAATAGATAGACAGGGTAGAGGCAGTTCAAAGAAGGGCAACAAAAATGGTGCAGGGCCTGCACCAAAAGTCATATGAGGAGAGATTGGAGGGCCTCGATTTGTATACCCTGGAGGAGAGAAGAGAGAGAGGGGGATATGCTAGAGACCTTCAAATATCTCAAGGGTATAGATAATGTACAGGAGGGTAGCATCTTTCAGAAAAAGAGATGTTCTAGAACAAGGAGTCATGACATGAGACTGGAGGGCATAGACTAAGGGGTAATATGAGAAAGTATTTCTTCACAGAAAGGGTGATGGATGCATGGAACAGCCTCCCAGGAGAGGTGGTGGGGGCTAATTTGGCAGGGGAATTCAAAAATGCATGGGATAGGCATAAGGGAACCCTAGCGACAGATAAGAGAACAAAGTCAGAGATCAAGTAGGGTCTGTGGTTTTTACAGTGGGTAGAGAAAATGGGCAGACTGGGTGGACCTAGTGGTCCTTATCTGCTGTCAATGCCTATGTTTCTATCATAGACCCTATGAACCATCTATGTGAACCCAGGGTTCCAATAACAATGACCAGTAAGAGTTTGAAAATGACACGCCAAAGACTTGAATGGAGCGTGCCCCCACACTCTCCCTATATAGACATCATAAAATGTCTGAAAGTGGGTGTGGAGCTGGCAATAAGGAAATGGCAGAGACCACACAACTAGCACCTCAGTGGCAAATTATAATCTCTTCCCATCCTTGTAGGGTCATACAGAAACATTCCAATAGTACCACAGGGGAGCTCCAATTGAGGTAAGGGAGGTCCTTTTATTTGTCTGCAGCACCAAGAAAGGTGTTCTTTAATAGATCCTATGTGACTGCTATGTTTTTGCCGCAAACTGCAGCTGCCTTTCCATGAAAAACAGGAGTTTAGCGCATCTTATTAGGAGCTTGCATTAATTTCTTAATTACTTATGGGAAAGGAGTGAGGGGGTATACCTAGTTTTTAGAAAATCCCTCCAGCTTTCGCCCTTTTCTCTTAGAGATCAGAGGAGCTCAGGGGTAATCCACTCCAGTTTATTTCCTCTTATTTTGGTCTTTTTATACAGTAGAGGGAAATGTATTACTAATTTTGCTGAATGCAGTGCATGAAGCTTAAAAGGTTTCCTCAGCATTCACTATATGATCCAAAAAAGACTAGTCCTTAGCCTCTAACACTGCACAGCAAAATGTGATCTTTTATATTCCTGAAATTAACAAAAACAGGAGGAACATTCTGTCTTTTTGTACTCCTAAAATAGACTGTGCCGAAGTCACTTAAAGGTGGTAGGAAACAGCTCTTGTACACCTCTATCCTTTTTGTGTTTTTTCACTATTCAAATAGGTTTTGACCTTTTACATGAAATTAATAATCATATATTTTGAATTCCTGTTTCTTCAGCAGTTGTTGCTCTTTCTTTCTTTCTCTACTACCTGAACATTGCATGATATCAGTAACACCATTCCAGGACATTCCTGTGAATGGTATGGAATGGTCTCACTGATGTCATGGAATGTCTCAGAAATATATAATGAAAGAGCAGTAGCTACTAAGGAATGTGGAACTCTATGTGGCTCTGAGGACAAAGGTAGATTATTTATTTATCAAACTGGGTCAGACCATATCAGAATGTGTACCTCACATGGAAAGGAAAATGTGAGAGCAGTTAACTGTGTAAAATTCATTTCCTCTCATCTTTAAGTCATCAGGTAAAATAGTGGATTGAGTATCAGAGACCAATACCCCAGTCTATTGTTGTGAGGCAGCAGATTTATAATTTATTCTAGTGGCTATTCTGCAGTCTGTTTACTGAAATGCACTTATTTTAACGTATAGTGGTAGCCATCCCATGAAGAATGATATCAGACAATATGGTGCGCCAGGAGGCAATATTGTTCTTGTTAGCTCGGTTACCCAATGCATAGAAAGCAAAATTAATATGTGATATAGTCTGGCATGGACTGTTATGGTTTCTGATGGCATTAGTTACCACTGTACAAGAAGCAATGCTACCTGTACCATAACAAAAAAGCACATTAGAAACAAAAGTGCAATGCCACCAAGTTCATCAGAATATCATAAAACTGAGGTTTCAGATGAAATCCTCTTCCTTGGTTTTATATTAGCAGTATTTGTTTTGTGTAACTATGGTGTAGCTAGAATAAGGGCCTAAGACTTCAAAAATATTTTATTCATTTACCTTGGTTAGTCAGTTACTGAGTTACCACAGTCTATATGAGACACTTTAGTTACCTGACCTAAAATGCAGGTCTATGTCGTTACCTTTTAACAGTTCAACATAACATGGCTGGTATAGTGGGTGTCCACAGATGGATCCATGACAGGAGTCCAACAGAAATTCTGTCGAACGCCCTATCAGCGACACCGGCAGGTTGACCGAATTCTGCCTGATCGGCTGCTGGTTTAAGCTACCATTCTTGTCTTCTTGGGGGCTTGGCCCGAACCCCCACACAGGGGCTGTACCCCACACACCTCCACTGAAGGATTCTCAACTCCAGTCGGAGCTGATTGGGGGGTTGCAGGACCCCGACAGACAGCGCCGGGTTCCAGCGGGCCTCCCACCACGGCTAGGCGCTGTAATCGCTGTGGGGGACTTCACTGTCGAAATGTCACTGTGAGGGGGGTAAACGTCCACAGATCATATGTAGTGAATCAGTTGCCTGTTACTAAAAGCCATATGTCTAAACCTTGGAGCAAGTCACATCAACATTTACATTATTGGTAAAGTTAGTTTTCTGATCATAGCTACTAGTCTGCTAAGTCACCCCTGACTATTTAGAGTGTCACAATTCAGTAAATGTTTAGCACTTCTGTGCGGAAGCCTGCATTTTTATGATTTCTTGTAATGTGTACTGTAACAGGTAGACAATAAGGGTGATGAGATGGACATAGAAAGGGAATTGGGCAATAAGCAAAGTTTTGCACAGTTACATTGGAGTGTACTAAATATTAAACAGCCATGAAATAAATCTAAAATATGTTGCATTTCACGAAATTTAAAAGAAAAACATGTGACCAGAAAGAGTTTGCATACTTAAATATGTTTTCAAAGTCCAGTATAACATAGTTTAGGACATATAATTTTCTTAAAATAGCAGCCGATTACATTGCACCAACTATAACATATGTGTTCAATTGGAGCCTAAATTTAGGTACTTTCCCAAATATATGGAAGCAGAGTAAAGTTATCCCAATTCACAAGGGGGGAGCACAGTGTGAGCCTGGAAACTATCACCCGATAGCGTTGTTATCTATACTTTCAAAAAGCCTGGAGAAACATGTACATGGGCAGATAATAGAATATTTAGATAAGTATAATCTACTGACACCTCAACAGGCAGGTTTTAGTACTGGCTGCTCAACTGACTCAACTCTAATAGAGCTGAATGATTTGGTGGCCACCTCGTTGAATGCAGGTTTGGAAACAGCAGTCCTCTTTGTGGACTTATCAAAAGCTTTTGACCTGGTGGACCACTCCCTACTACTGCAGAGGATTTGGCAAATGGATATTACCGATGGCCCCTGGAAATGGTTTAAATCCTATTTGATGGAATGATCACAGAGGGTGGCAGTATCCCAGGTTTTGTCTAGTAGTAAAGAGACAACACGAGGAGTCCCACAGGGGCCATATTAGGACCTCTGTTATTTCTAATATTTAATAATGATCTACCGCAAGTGGCAACATTTTCAAAATTAAGACTCTATGCTGATGATACAGCACTGGTCACTAGTGGAGAGGATATTTTGGACCTAGAAATTAAAATCCAAAAAGATTTCACTGGGGTGGAGGAATGGTTCATCAGGTCGAAGCTTGTTATGAATACAGGGAAAACAAAAGTACTATATTTTGGCTCAAAAAATAAACCTAAATTGAACATAGTATCATTAAAAAATAAAATAATCGAGCAGGTGAATGAATATCGTTACTTTGGAGTGAGATTTGATGCTAAGTTAACTTTTGTAAAACACATAACAGAGATGATTAAAGGGGTAGGTAAAAAAAACAGGTGCACTAAGACGAGCTTCAAAATGCCTGGATAGAAATACAAGGGAAAAGATAGTAGAACAAATGGTTTTACCCACTATGGAGTATGGTAGTATTGTTTATAGGGTTATACCCAAACTTACGCTGGAGAAAATAGATAAAGTTCAATATAGACTTGCCAGATTTATACTAGGCTGTAATTTTAATACACAGCATTGTATTATGTTGAAAGAAGTAGGTTGGCAAACAATGGAATCTCGGAGAAATGTCAGATTGCTAAGCTTGATTCATACATTTTTGATAAAGTATCCTGAACATTATATTTCAGTTGTCTGTGAGCTATGAAGAGAGAAACAAACTTGAGTATTGGCTAGGCCTGTACATGAAAATAAGATAAAAAGAAATGCATGTAGGACTAGACAAGGAGAGAAAACATTAAATTATCAAATTGCGAAACTTTGGAACAAACTTCCTCATTCAATGAGAACAACAATACCATTAACATATTTTAAGAATGAATTGAAGCATATTTATCCTATTGTTTGTAAATGTTGACGAATTAAGGAGTTTCTGTATGTGTGTTTATTGTTACTATCTTTTGTGTGTTTGTGTTTATGTATTTTTGTATTTTCGTTTTAACTTGATGTAACATCTTACACAGGGCTGTCTTGTAAACAGGGTTCTTCCCTTATGGCAGGTACTCCTGTATAAAAATAAAGCTTTTTATCTATCTGTCTGTCTGTCTGTCTGTCTATCTATCTATCTATCTATCTATCTATCTATCTATCTATCTATCGTTCCCAAAGTTTCACCTTGCCTAATATGTGTACAAAAATAGAAATTTTAAGTACAAAGACACATGTAGAGCCAGCCCATTATACAGTAACATTGCATTGTCACCTGGGAACAGGGGTTCATGTGCAAACCCTGGAATCCCACAAAGACTATGTCTGGAGGTTAAGCACATCACTGATGTAGAACACTTGGCTTTTAGGGAGGGAGCATGCAAGCTGCCCAGTATTAGATGGCCACTGCAGACCAGAAATGGATTAGCACTGGCATTGGATGTGAAGGTCCATTTTTGCCATCCTGGCCAAAGAAGGATGCAGTGGTTGTTGGAGCAGGAGACAGAGAAAAGGTAGAGATTACAAAAAACGAACAATTTGTAAACATTTTTGCAGATTGAAACACAGAAAATGTAGAAATTAGTGCTATGATGCCAAAGGACTGCAGCTAATAAATCATAACAGATTACTATAACTTAGTCCTTCAAACATCTATGTCATGGGGTACTTGGTGACTGGTTCCTTCCTCTTATTTTCTCTTAAATTTATGAACTCTGTACCTAAATCTGTTTCCCTCCCTGCCACCCTTTCTAGGGCCCAATAAACAGAAGTGTTCCTGCCCTCCCATATGTGCAGAGGGCTAGAAAAATGTGCAGAGTTCCTCCTTTGTGCATGATACACAACTGTGGTGCACACTTGGGCATCCTGAAAACAAGATGTGCACCACTTCTACACCTATCCTATGTTGTTTGTGCATCAGTGCTGGAGGCCAGGTAAGGGGTAGGTATGTGCATCTGCTCAATAATCAAACCTGTGTCTAGGCTAGGAAGGGCATACAGGGGCCAGTGGTATTAAGCAAACTAGGGGACTATACTAGTTCCAGTAGGCCCTCTGTACAAGTCCCCTGTGCCACTGGTCTGTCTGCTCTGGTGCCCACTGAGCCCCACCACCAGTTGTTCATAGCCCTTTCAGTTGGCATGCAGGGCTGGAGGCTGTCACTTTAATTTTTTATTTGTTTCTATTTAACAAACCCTAAAATATCCGAGGAAGGCTGCCATATCCCAAAACCTTCTGTTCTACACGGAGCAAGGGATGCACCAGACAGTTTGTCTGGATATCTGATTGAATGTCTGCCATCATGCCTCACACTGCCCCCAATACCCATCCTAGATCCTAAGTGCTGGTTTATTTGTGCAGGGTAGGACCAGAGAGTAAGACTATCTGGGCCTCTGATGCAGCAGAAGGGCTACTGCTCACAACTCTGACAACTTGGGTTTCTGAATGAGCCTGGATCATCAGGTGTTAGCTAGGGCAGGAGTGAGCATCCTCTGAGGAGGGAAGTTCCCTATCCATGATGTGATACAACCACTAGGATGACCATGGGTGACAGCAAAGTTAAGGTCACTGAGTAGGAGGGGAACAATTTTGGCAGGAGATTCACACTGTGCACACAATGCATATACATATGTATTAATACCCCTAGAGCGCCAGTATTTCTAGGAGATGGTTCCATGTCATAACAGTGATCGCCAAATGGCAATCACCGTTAGAGTGAGAGTACATCACTGAAAATAAAAATGGAGATGTACACTCATGGTGAAGACAACTACACTGAAAGACATCTCTATGCATGCAGGGGGCTGTGTCCCTGCACCCCAAAACTACAGATCCTCAACTTCAGAGGTGTGCATGTCATGGAGGGGGGTGAAGCTTGTAAAAAGCAAAATTTACTGCCGATTGCAAAATTACTTGTACTCTCCAGACCTGAACCCTGTACCATCCCAACCGTAGCCAGCCACCCTCACCACCAAGCCACATGGCCAGCTTGCAGCCTTCTGCTGCACTGTCTCCCACATACTTTCCCTCCTCTTCTGTTCCCCATGGTTATTCTGGTCAATTTCCCTTTCACCTGGCCCTACCTTTTCAGGGAAGCTCAAAACACAGGCACTGAGACTGAGTCACTCATATTTGAGTCACTCAATCTCAGTCGCCCATATGATGGTATATCTCCGGGGTTCGGGGAACAGAAAATACCTCAGCCATCATGGATGATCTCTCACACTACCCCACAGGCTATGCAACACCAACTGTGACACCTCTCCTACAGGCTGGCTAAAGTTGACTTGAGGGTTTCAACACCACCAATATTGATGATGAGCTCTGCCATTGTGGATAAGCCACAGGGGCATGAGGAGGACATACAAGACCCAAAGGCAGTGGGTGATAGAGCTGGGGGAGAGGTGGAGTTGGAAAGGGAGGAGCTGGAGATTGGGGGCATAACAGAGAAAGTAAAAAAAGGAAAGGAAAGCCATGGGCTATGAATCGCTCCTTTGGCATGCCACACCATGATGGCAGAGCTCAACGCCATGGACTTGTACCTTTGGCATGTATATGGGTCAGCTTTGTAGATCATGCCCTATCAGGTTTCAGTAGGCCATAGAACACTGGTTTATGCAGTGTTTCCACTACTTATTTTTTGCACTATTGTGCCTTTGGGTCTTGTATGTCTCCCTCATGCCTCTGTACGTTTTGAGTTATATTTATTTGGAAAGCTGTGTTTCTTTGTATTTTGTTGCACCAACATTGCTGTCTACTGATGAGAAATACTTGAAGGGTGACTTTAATTTTAGTGCCTGTACACTGCTAGGTTTCTTCATGTGTGCCATGGCACGTTTACATTACACCTGTATTTTAAATGAATAAATAAATCTTCCTTGCTATAATCACCAATCAGAAGTGCAGTATACAGTAGGAATAGATGTGATTCCCTCCATGTACACAAGGTACAGTAGGTTCACACACACATACACATACACACACATACACACTGTATATCTGTCTTCCCTTTCTTTCTCTCTCTTTCTGTCTTCCCTCTCTCTCTCTTTCTCCCTCTCTCTCTCCTATGTTCATTTCTTCTGTAATGCTGAAGGTTTCTCTACAGATACAACTGTATCACTGATGTTTCATCATCAAAGCAGACATCATAGGTCTCACAGTGTCTCTTACAGAGGAGCAGGTGTGTTATCAAAGTGCCCTGGCCAAATGCCACCAAGGAGGATTATTTCCTTTGCATAAGGACAGAGCTTTTGAATATATGAAAAGGGCCCACGGTATTATGAACCATCTTTAAAAATTAAAAATGTTTTATTAAAGAGCTGTATGCAGTATTATGAGCAATACTTAAAAATAAAAATATGTTTTATTTAAGATCTGTAAGCCAGCATGAAGAGCTCTGCATTTGATTGTCAGTAAGTTATGCTGCATTCCCAGTCCTAGTGATCATTTCAGAGCTCCTCCATCTGGCACAATGCCCTGCACTCTCTTTGCTCAGCATTTTCCAGTTGACAGTAGATGAACATGTTCCTTAGCTAGTTTATCTATATCTAATGCTGAAAGAAAATGCGTTGTCCAGTTTTCAAAACTCAGATTTTGTAATGTCCTGTTTGCAATGTCCTTTACTGGTGCCTGGGCACAAATGCAAGACATTTTTTGACCTGGCTTAGTTTTAGCAGTTTGCATCCACAATTGGATGCAAACTACTTAGTTGTAGACACTAACTTAGTTTTTTTCTCTTTTAGATATTTCCTGAAGAAGACCTAAGGTCGAAACGTAGATTTTTAAATCTAGTTTCCATTTTCAGTGTGCATTTAATATAACCATTTTGTTTTGCTTTTAGACCACATGCTGACACAGTGCCTTGTTTTTGTTTTTATGTTTTGTAGGTTGAAATGCTGCAAATATGTTTGACCTTTAAAAAATGGCTGCAGTAAGACTGAATACATATCAAGGCAGCTTTCTACATGGATAAACTTAGGAGTCTCTGTACATCCATGCCTGATGTTGGAGGTGGAGTTGGAAACCCAGCCCCAAATGTTTTAAACAGTGCTAGAATCCTTAATAGGCAGGGGTTGGAATTAAAATAGCCCTCAGATATGAACCAACAGAAACATCCCAAAACCTGAACAGTAGAAGAAGATAAGTCATATTTCTGGTACTGCCTTCCTTTTGGAAGAGGCAAATATACCTTGCTAAACCATCCTCAGCCACAAACTACCTATTTCCAGCTATGCAGAGCATAAATATAAAAAAGCATATTAAACACAGAGTAGACCACACCAATACAAACAATAATAATACAATGTGCATTCTATTCTCATAGCTTTCTTTAATTCTACAGCTTTAACAGTTGGGCACATGACTCACCAAACCTTTGATGATTTTGTTTATTTATTTATTGAGATCTTGGATAATACCTGTGAGCAGATGCTCGTTAAAAGGTTCCACATCAGTTACATAAGACAGCAAGGTACAAAGACTGTGAACAATATACATTAAAGGAACAAAAATTCCAAGCATTGAAAATTAACTTGACCTTTGAAAATAAAGGGAAAGAAAATAATTCCATTTCAGATAATACTTTTCATCCATACTGCACCACAAAGTTCTTTGCCAGCCATGAAAAGTGGAAGCAACCATTATTCATACTCAGGTAGGAAGGAAAATTGGAAAATGTCGCTGAATGTTCGGGGTGTAGTGTCCATTTAAATAGTGGGTATACTGCCCAAAAATGGTTGTACTTTGCCTGTACTTTACACAGAGAAACAAACCAAATGTGTGCATGCTGTTTCCCATCAAAAACATATATTCTATACACTACAGCACTGGGTAACCTCAGGGAGCTTAAGCACAGCACCAAGGAAAAGAGACAGGGTGAGAGAGAACCAGAGAGACAAAGGAAGTTAATTTGCTTACAATGACACAGTGACTACATGATGGTATTGGAATTTTAACCTGGGCATGCAGGTTCACAGCTTTGTACTCAAATGCCTAAGATATACTGAATGAATGAATGAATGAAAAAATGAAATAATTGAAGAAAAGAACATCACAGCAATCACAGCAATGGGATAGAGGTACTGTACAACAAATGCATTAAATCTAAACTACTTGTAAGTGGTTTTGTGTTTCATTTTGTGAAGTTACAATTTGTTTACATCAGGATCACACAGAAGAGTTGCAACATCTTGTTTCCAATTTGTTTTTTCCTGCTTTTATCCATTTCCTTGTAAAATGGCTTACCCACTTATAAAATGGCTTCAACAAAGCAATCTGTTCTTCCTTTGTCTAAAAAAGTGAGTTGCTATACCCGATAGATGTACTACCGAAGTTGAGTGTTGATGATTTGGCAATGCATCTCTCCTGTGCTATATCCACTGTTTTAGATTTGCTTCATGGAAGGAAGCAGTTGCTGCAGGAGTGGCAGAGCAACCAAAACCCTCATAGAAAGAAGAAATATGAGGGGAAGGATGATGAGATAGTGGAGGCTCTGTTGGTCTGGTTTTCTAGGGTACGGGAGTGAGAGTCCTTAATCAGCGGTTCCTTGTTGCAACAGAAGGCAAGGCAGCTGTCTGTGTCCTTGGGAAAGCTCAGTTTCAACCCCACTGATGGCTGGCTCCAAAGTTAAATGGTGATACACATCTGTTATCACTGGGTGTATGGAGAAAAACTGAATGCTGATGGCTCAGGTGCCAGTTCGTGGTTGTAGGAGGTGCTCTCTGATGTGCTTTCTAGCTACAAACCATCTGACATCTACAAGACTGATGAGACATGCATTTTTTTCATTGTGTGGGGTACAGTACACTAACCTTCAAATTGGAGCTTGCTCAAGGCCAGAAAAAGGCAAAAGAGAGACTGTCTACTTGTCTGCTGCAACATGACTAGGAGTGACAAGAAGGAGCATCTAGTTATCGGCAAGTCCACCCAGCCAGCTGCCTGTCATCTACAAAAGCAAGTGTTCCATCTAGATGACAGGAAACATTTTCGCTGAGTGGCTCCTTGATTAGGATAAGTGTAACCCCCCTGTTACCTGGGGTTACTAGAATCCCAGTAAGACCTAGTGGTAGGCAGGGAAGGCAGCTTGTGAAACTCCAGTTAAATGGATTTCACACTGTCTCACTCTGTTCTCAGTCTCAGCTGAGACTGAGGGATGACATCACTATAGAACTATTGCAGCTGCATGAGCCACATTGGAATCTCAGATGGGAGTTAGATTAGAATGTTGGGAGTTTTTGAACAGTGGAGAGAGTTGTGTGTGAGCTGTCTTGAAGAGAAGAGCACAGCAGTCTGTGCACAGGCTCTTGGCTCTTGTGACGTTTCCTGTGGCAGAGCAGGAAGGGGCGGACCAGTGGGGCATCCACAAGGTGAGCTCATTTACAGGGGCACTAGTAATTTAACTTGTTATAACAAGTTAAACAAAAATAAAACACAATCAAACCATTACTTGCATTTTTTCCTTCTAATTACTCTGACTAGGTTATAAACCCAGCAACTTATCTGGAATGGATATCATCAACTGCAGGTACTGTGGAACAATTTTCAGAAGGACAGTCTTACAGAATTTAGGACACTGTCCCACATGCTGGGCCATTGGAGATCTTAGGCTCAGCTCCGGGCAGCATGGGCAGAGATTGCACGCTAAATTTCATATTCAAGAAGAAATACATTATAAGAACCACCCGCCATTTCCCCAGCATCCAACAGAAAAACTTCAACCGCAGAGGGTAGTTGGACCAGGAGGTTGGCAGGTGGTTAGAGGGCAAATCGGTGCCCCATCACTCTCTGCTCTCCAACATATTACCTCCAAAACCATATAAACACTACAAACAGGTATCTGCCTCTATCTCTGAAATCAAACAAAGAGGCAGAAGACACTGCAGAGCAGGACACTGCGGCACAGGAGCTAGCAATACAAAACTCACCCAAATCAGGAACCAAAACAAAAAAAAGCAAAAAGGGAATCCAAAAAACTTCTGATCATAGGAGACTCCATGATTCAGGGAGTTGATACCCATCTCCAGCCAGGGGTAATGGTCAGATGTCTCCCAGGTACATCAGCATGGAGAGACACTGACCGCATTGCTAAAATTGTTCACAAAGCAGGAGAAAACATTGATGTCCTAGTACACATAGGGACTAATGATCTCGCCAGCCAGTCAGTTGTGGAGACCAAGGAACACCTGACCAGGCTGGGTGACAAACTACCGTCCATTTTGTCCAGCATCTCCTTCTCTGAGATCCTGCCAGTCTGGGAGAGGGGGGCAGATGGACGGAAGGTCAGAGAAGGGGAGATAGGGGAGCTAAACACGTGGCTCAAGGGCTGGTGCCAGGAAAAAGGACACAGATTTGTAGGGAACTGGCAACAGTTCTGGGAGTGAAAGTTCTTTAAATTTGATGGACTGCATCTGACTAAGGAGGGAGTCAGTGCATTGGGGCAGAAGTTTGACGTCTTTGCAGAATATTTAAACTAGCAATGGGAGAGGGGTGCACCCCATATGTCGAATGGGAAGAACACCCCTCCCCCCTCAGCTAGTGATCAAACAGGGATTCAGCATGTCTGCAGTTCATTTGCATCACCAGGTAAGAAAAAAGGTTTGTCTCCCCATACAACGCACAGGGGTAATGCCAAACCTCACCCAACAACTAACATACCAAAATCTGGCCAATGGAAAATCATGTACACAAATGCTCACAGCCTGGGAAATAAGATCCCAGACCTGCAGGCAATAATGTCAGAGGCTAAACTGGGCATAGTAGCAATTAGTGAGACGTGGTTTACCAGTAACCACACTTGGGAGACTTCAGTACCTGGCTATGTATTGTTCAGAAGAGACCGAGGTGCAAAAAGGAGGGAGGAGTGGCCCTGTATGTCAATGAAAATATCAAAGCTACAGAAATTCAGAATACACATAAGGAGCCAGAAGAACTGTGGGTCACCCTGGAAACAGGAAATGGGACAGCCATAAGAACCGGGGTTGTCTACAGGCCCCCAGACCAGGGGGAGGACATAGACACATTACTGTTAGAAGATATACAAAACATGACAGCTAAAGGGGAGGTTCTGATAATGGGAGACTTCAACATGCCGGATACAGATTGGTTAATACCAGCAGGAACATCTGCCAGAACTAGACACATAGTGGATTCCCTGCATGGGGAGGGCCTCAAACAACTGGTACAACGACCCACAAGAGATAGGGCTATCCTAGATCTAGTACTGACTAACAGGGAAAGGATCACAGATCTCCAGGTAGAAGGTCACCTAGGGGCCAGTGACCATCACATGGTATGGTTCAATTTGGCTACTACATCTAAATCATCCCATTCCAAGGCAAAAATATGGGACTTCAGAGGAGCTGACTTTGATAAGATGGCGAACAGAATTAAGCTAGCCCTAGCAAAAAGAAACAGCGGTGAGGGGGTACAGGCAAAGTGGGCAAGCATTAAGGATGCAATACTTGAAGCAACATCCCATTGTGTTAGACAGAAAAGGAAATGCAAAAGAAGAAGGAAACTACTTTGGTTCTCAAATACAGTAGCAGAAAAGGTCAGAGCCAAAAGGCTGGCCTTCAGGAAATATAAGGGAACACAGCAGGATGAAGATAGGGAGGCATACCAAACTGCCCTAAGGGAAGCAGGGAAGGCAGTAAGGCAGACAAAGTCCCAAACTGAGGAAACACTAGCACGAACAGTAAAAGAAAGTGACAAGACTTTCTATAAATACATTAGTGAAAGGAGAAAGTCCAGAGGGGGTATTGCTAAGGTTAATGGAGAAAAGGGAACATGTGAGGAGGAGGACCATGTAAAAGCATCTATCCTAAATAGATACTTTTGCTCAGTATTTACTGAAGAGAAGGTAGGGCAGGGCCCACAGCTCAGCACCATGGTCACAGGGGGGAGGGAGGTGAGCACTACTCCCTTCACAAAAGAAAGGGTCCTACAAGAGCTTGCTAAGCTCAGGGTGGACAAAGCAATGGGACCTGATGGCATACATCCCAGGGTACTTAAGGAGCTAAAGGTGGAACTAGCAGAGCCATTAGCAGAACTGTTTAGTGAGTCTCTGAGCACAGGAGAGGTCCCAGAAGACTGGAGAAGGGCTCATGTGATCCCGCTCCACAAGAGTGGTAGCAGGGAGGAGGCAGGGAACTACAGACCAGTCAGTCTTACCTCAGTAGTGGGCAAGATTATGGAGGCACTCCTTAAGGAAAGGATAGTGCAACACCTGGAATCCATAGGGGCACAGGATCCAAGACAGCATGGGTTTACAAAAGGAAGGTCCTGCCAAACTAATCTCATAGATTTCTTTGATTGGGTAACCAGAGTGGTGGACCAAGGGGGAGCAGTTGATGTCGCCTACCTTGACTTCAGCAAAGCTTTTGACACTGTTCCACATAGAAGATTGATAAATAAGCTGGGTAGGCTCGGGGTGGGTCAGAAGTTGGTCAACTGGGCGGCAAACTGGTTGATGGGCAGAAAACAGAGAGTGGTGGTAAATGGTATACAGTCAGAAGAGATGCAAGTCACAAGTGGGGTATCTCAGGGATCAGTCCTGGGGCCAGTCCTCTTCAACATCTTCATTAGTAACCTTGCAGATGGACTAGAGGGTAAGGCTTGTCTGTTTGCAGATGACACCAAGATCTGCAACAGAGTAGTAGATGATCCAGATGGGGTGGGCAGAATGAGAAGAGATCTGGATAAACTAGCAAAATGGTCAGAAGAGTGGCAATTGGGATTTAATGTAAAGAAGTGCAAGATCATGCACATAGGGAAGAGAAACCCTAAAGCCACCTATAGGCTGGGAGGGGAGTTGCTAGCAGTCACAAAGGAAGAAAGAGACTTGGGCATCATCATCACTGATGACCTGAAATCATCCAAGCAGACCTCTAAAGCAGTAGGTAAGGCTAGGGGGGGTGTTAGGGTGTATTAGTAGGGGTATCACAAGTCAGAAGAGGGAGGTAATAATCCCTCTTTACTAGACACTGGTTAGGCCCCATCTGGAGTACTGCAGGCAGTATTGGAGGCCACACCTTCACAAGGATATTAACCAAATTGAGGCAGTCCAGAGAAGGGCAACCAAATGGTGCAGGGACTGCATCAGAAGACATATGAGGACAGATTAACAGAGCTCAATATGTATACCTTGAGCAAAGGAGGAGAGAGGTGATATAATCGAGGCATTCAAACACCTTAAGGGCATTAACAAGGTGAAAGAGTCTAACATGTTTAAATATAAGAAAATAGCAGGCAAGAGGACACAGCATGAGATTAGAGGGGGCCAATTAAGGGGAATGGAGGAAATTCTTTTTCACAGAAAGGGTGGTGGATGCATGGAATGGCCTACCTCAAGAAGTGGTGGCTATGAATACAGTGCAGGGCTTCAAACAGGCATGGGATAGGTATAAGGGAGCAATACAAATGAATATGAATAGATAGGCCACTGACAGAGCAAAGGCTGATGGCACATTTATAAGGTAGAAAAAGAAATGGGCAGACTGGATGGGCCTTGCGGTCCTTATCTGCCGTCAACTTCTATGTTTCTAAGCTCTGATATAGAGCTACTTTTAGGGAAAGGTGTGTGTTTCCACCTAAAGAGGAACACAGTAAGCTGTTCTTGAAGTGGTGGAGACCGCTGTTACTAGTCTCTGTGCCCCATCCTTGAGGGGATGGGGGTGGAAGGTTTGCCTGCTATTCCAGGGGCAACCCCCTGGCTACTGCTAGAGAAGAAGCTGCCTATTTTTTTTCTGAAATGTGTTGTGGCACAAGAAGCTGTCAAGATTCGCCTGTGGGGCACCTGCAACCAAAGGGTGAGTTCTGCTCTTGTCAAAGGGCCTATGTTTCACCTGAACTGTGTTAAAGTGGGGATTGGACTGCTGAATTAGTGGGAGGCCTAGAGGAATAGGTTTAGCCAAAGTAAAAGTATGTTCAAGTCCAGAACAAGGGGCAAGTCAAGACCTGTAGAGGAGACATGCTATATGTCTACCCTTTAATCTACATAGCCAAGCTTTCAAAAGAGTTGTTTAATGTCCAGAGAAATGGCCAGGTATGGATTGTGGGAGCAGGAGGTGGGAGACCCCCCCACCTTTAGTAACCAGGTCCATGTCTACGGATTTGCTCTGTGGATTTCTACTTTGCCTCATGCACTTGGCCAGTGATGAGGGGAGTACCCAGATGTGGGTTTGGAAGGAAATTTCCCTTAAGGAGTCGAAGGCTCTAAGGTGGTTCGGGGAGCCACCAACCGAAAATTTGGTTCACTGCCATATGGACTGGGATCGAGCGGTCGGCAGGGAAGCTGGGCCGGGAATAACCCAAATAGTGTACAAGTCGGGCTGTGTACCCAAAGCTGCGTGCAAGTCTTGGCTGTGTGCCTGGTGGGTTCAGAACCTGAGCGCTGAAATGTTGAAGAAGTGTTCTGTTGCTCTTATCTGCATTACCAGGAATATAGCCCCATGGGGGTCCATCTATGCTTTGTTTGTTCAGTTTGGATGTGAATAAAAGCCACACTTTAGAATCCCATTCCTGGTATTAGACACTACAGTTATTGCTTCCTGTGTTCGGATTTACTTGGGTGCCCCTGTGCAGAGTAGCCAAACCTAGGCCTCTTGTACCCAATAACCTAGTCCTCCCCAAACCCAGTCCCCACCAGGTACTGCTGTCAGCTTCAACAGCATACCACCTGTCATTTTGCAAAAAGGCAGGGGTCCAGGGCCTTACAAAATGGAGGCACCGCTTTGGATTTTTAATTTAGGGAGGAAGGGTGCTCGGACAGGGGGCTAGCATTTTGGTTATCTGGCAGTGGGTATCCCAAAAATCTGAAGCAATTTAACTAGTGTGTCACTGTGTGCTGTGGTACTTATGCTGCTGTTAAAATGTCAACTGTTTACCAAGCAGCAGTAAAGCTGAAAGAGTATACCCTTGTCCTGCATCAAATATTTACAGCGTTTTTGCCATTTTTTTAAAGAACTGTTGTGATAAAGAAAAGTGTAGAAGACTAGGGGTAGCAACAGAAAAATTGTACCCTGGACATTGGAAATGCTTTTTAAAGAACTGTTGTGATAAAGAAAAGTGTGGAAGACTAGGGGTAGCAACAGGAAAATTAAGCCCTGGACGTTGGAAATGCTTTTTTAAAGAACTGTTGTGATAAAAAAAGTGTGGAAGACTAGGGGTAGCAACAGGAAAATTGCACCCTGGACGTTGGAAATGCTTTTTTAAAGAACTGTTGTGATAAAAAAAGTGTGGAAGACTAGGGGTAGCAACAGGAAAATTGTGCCCTGGACGTTGGAAATGCTTTTGAGTAAACTGAGAGACTTGCTGTGTGAACGGCCATGCTAAATGGTTGAAATGGGCTCCCGCCGTGGAGTCAGTTTGAAGAAAAAAAAAAAAGGTGTTTTGCAGTTTAAATTTGCCTGCTCAACGATCGCCGTGAAGAGAAGAGCACTCGTGAGGAAAAGAGGCTCATTTGCATGGCATCGTGTGATTGGTGAGGCTGCAATCAGTTCCGCCCCCTTCCCAGCCAGCTCTACAGTGACTGCCCAGCATTTGAGAGGGAGCGTGAGAGGAATGCGTGTACTGGCTTAGTGGATGAGTATCACGTTGATTAAAAAGCACTGTAAAAGTAATAAAAATAGACTTTGCTGTTTAAAATCGGGCTTAATCCGCATCTCGATCGTCTGGATTGCGAGTGTGGTGATCGGAGAGATGATTGGCAGGACTGCCTACCCGCTTCCTTTCTGAGGCCTCCAAGACTGTCTGCAGGCCGTTTTTCCATCACAGCAAACAGCTACTGATAACAATGAGTACCAACAGTGATAATTGCTCAAAACAATGATTTCTGCCAAAAGCCAGCTGAATATGTGTGCAGCAGTGTAGTCGCTTTGCAAATTAAGACTGTCAAGGTTTACCAGCAAGAGCAAGTCTGTTAAGCCATTGACTGTGAGCATAGTTATGAGTTCAGCATCAGTTTAAAGTTTCAAAACCAGAGAGAGACTGTGAGTTGTAGCCAAATGTGCAGCACTAGTTACAGGCAATCATGTGCTTGAAATCCTGAGGCTTTAAGAGACTGTGAGCTAAAGAAATGTTTTCAGCAAGTGAAGAGTCTGTGGCAAATCATATAAATGTGTTAGAAAAGAACAGTGCAAGTTTGTGCAGTTTTGAGCAAAGTTATCAGTAGTGTGTGTAAATCGGATGCGCAGTGGCTTGACCCAATTTCTGAATGCTGATGCGCAGGAGTGCTGCCGCCGCCATTACAGGGTGGGGTAGTAATGTAAACAGCAGCAGAGGAGCCATTTTAAAAGTAAAAGAAAGTGTTCAGTGAAGTGGGACTTTCAGTAACAGTGAGCATTTGTTTGTTTTTCCCTGCAGTCATGGTCTCAGGACCAGCCCGCTACCCGGATCATGCCTGGGCTGCAGTAGCAGCAGAAGTAAATAAGTTAAGAGACATTGAAAGGTGTTGCTATGGAGGACAACTACCTTCTTATGTGGTGATTCCTGGATATCCAGTGCAAGTGTGTCAAATATGCATAAATGCTGGAAGGGACGTCTTCACGGTACCTCACTGTTCTGGGTGCCTAGAGGAATATGGCTTGTATAAAGCACCCAAGATTCATTTGGCTCCCACATGGACAAAGTTCAGGAATTTGTAGTTGGTAGCACACGTCACCAGGTGGAGCCTGTTTAAGAAGGCCCCTCAGGGGAGTGTGGCACAGAGCTAGAGGGTGCAGATTTAGAGACAGAACAGTATGCTAATGTTTCGGATGCTGGATCGCAGAAGAATAACTCAGACAGAGCATCAGTAGACCCCTGGGGGGGGGACCTAGCCCAAGTCTCATAGGAGAAGATGAGATGAGGGAGGCCTTTAAATGGGAGTTGTCAGCCTCTGAGCCTAGATGAGTGGATAGTCTCAGGAGTGAGGATGACTGCTCACTCCTGAGCACAGATTCTCAGTGAGGAAGAAGATGAGGGGGAACCTATGTGGCCTTGTGAAAAAGGAACGGGTACACAGCCTCAAGCTCTTGCCTCAGAAGTATGCATGGAAGAGAGTGGTGATGCCACTGCTCTGGCTGTGCAAGAAGAAGAAGTCAGGGATACGTTTTTTATCTCACTGAGAATGCGTAGCTGGCAGAACCAGGACTGGCTGCCCCCAAGCCAGGCTAGCGGTCTCAGGTTGACCAAAGCTAGTAGAGAGGAGAGACTGGTTTGTAGGAAGGCAAATTAAATCTATGGTATGTCCTTTCCTACATTTCCTCGGAGAGTCTGGGAGGAGATTGAGGACAGCAGGAAATCCTGGATCTGGGCCAAAGCAATGAAATGTGTGCATCCTGGTGCAAACCAGCATGTTAGGAACAGACTGTTTCATGAAAAATACACCCAGTGGAAAAGAGGCAGGACACTGTTTATAGACACTGTTCGAATAGTGGATGGACAGGGACATGAAACCTTCTACATTGTGAATTATGTGTGCCAGATGGGGTAATAATTCAAGATCCTGACCCCCTGTACTATTGGCCTCAATGCAAGGACCTCTCTGCAAATGTGCCTGTGCCTACCAGATGGAAAGCAGAGCAGTGGTAGTCAATACTGCCACACCAGCCATTGCAGTGCCTTTGTTGATCCGCCAGTATGGACATCCAGGACTCAGGTGTCCCACATTCATCAGTTCTACAGTGTACTGGCCTTTCCAGAATCCATCAACTGGTCCACCAGATGACTTCAGATCCAGAGAGGACACCAGCCCAGCTGTATTCTGCTTCATCGCCTGGTAATCGGATGATGTCAGACCAGCTGTTTTCCTTTTTGTTCCTGTTCTAAGGTTCCCTCTCTAGAGATGACATCAACCCAGCAGTTCCCAGATGTGCCCTCCTGTAGTTCCCAGAAGATGTCCTCCCAGCTGTATCGGAAGAATGCTGCCAGGGAGAGTCTTCGGCTGAGGAGCAGGTCGGTGTTGATTTTTTGTTCTACAAGGGGCTGGTAAGTCCAAACATTTCTATCCTTATGACATTGCAGTACACACCCTACACCAGCAGACTCCAGAATGTGTGAACTGTTCTCAAAGACTCTCCCCTTCGGGACTTTGGCCTATTAGAACTGTGCTTCACCGGGCTCCGGCCCAGGAGAGACTCTTTAATGGACTAGCTTTTGGGCACTGTAGTCACTAGATGGGACTTTTAGGGCACTCCATCCCCCAAATGTGTATTATAAATAATGTCATTGTTTTTCTACTGTTTTCTAGTGTATATACTGTTTTTCTACCTTTTCTAAAAAGATTATTTTTGGGATTCTCCAGTGTTTTGATGGTAGGAGTTTAGGTAGACTGTGAATGCAGATTAGGAGTGTGTGTTGTCTTTCTTTTTCTTGCAGGTGTTCCTGAGGAAGATAGAAGAGAAGACAAGAAGAGGAGGAGGGGCTCATCGGAGTTCCTAAATAGTACTTTAGTGTGTAGTATTTAAAGTACTGTTATTGTTATTATTGTTGTTACTGTAGTAACCCTTTCCTTCTACAGGTGTGGTTGTGGGGGTATGAGGCAGTAATGTAATGTAATAGATGGCATTAGCTCTTGGTGTGTGGTTGCAGGGTGCCCAAGGTCGGGGAGGTCCCTGGGTTGTTTTGTTTTGGGGTGTAAAGTTAGAGGCAGATAGGTTTTCCCTAGAGGGCTGGGGGGGATAGACAAGCTGTGGCTCTGACCTACAGTAGGGGTTGCAGTGTTGATCTATTAGGGCTATGCTCTGGACAGTTCTACGACAGCCACTAGGCACCTATAGTAAGTGGGTAGAGTAGAGGCTGATATGTCAGCCAAAGGCCTTTAGGCCCTTAGTGTTGCCTGCTTGTGCTCGCACATGGTAGGAGGGGGCCTGATCACCCCCCACCGCAGGTAGCACATAGGGTGGGATGGCCTAAGCCGGGTAAATAATGACTGCAGACAGTCATTTTCCTGGCCCAGGATGAGTGTAACCCCCCTATTACCCGGGGTTACTAGAAGCCCAGTAAGACCTAGTGGTAGGCAAGGAAGGCAGCTTGTGAAACTCCAGTTAAATGGATTTCGCACTGTCTCACTCTGTTCTCAGTCTCAGCTGAAACTGAGAGAAGACATCACCATAGAACTATCGCAGCTGCATGAGCCACATTGGAATCTCAGATGGGAGTTAGATTAGAATGTTGGGAGTTTTTGAACAGTGGAGAGAGTTGTGTGTGAGCTGTCTTGAAGAGAGGAGCACAGCAGTCTGTGCACAGGCTCTTGGAGCCTAAGCTCTGATATAGAGCTACTTTTAGGGAAAGGTGTGTGTTTCCACCTAAAGAGGAACACAGTAAGCTGTTCTTGAAGTGGTGGAGACCGCTGTTACTAGTCTCTGTGCCCCATCCCTGAGGGGATGAGGGTGGAAGGTTTTGCCTGCTATTCCAGGGGCAACCCCGTGGCTACTGCTAGAGAAGAAGCTGCCTATTTTTTTTCTGAAATGTGTTGTGGCACAAGAAGCTGTCAAGATTCATCTGTGGGGCACCTGCAACCAAAGGGTGAGTTCTGCTCTTGTCAAAGGGCCTATGTTTCACCTGAACTGTGTTAAAGTGGGGATTGGACTGCTGAATTAGTGGGAGGCCTAGAGGAATAGGCTTAGCCAAAGTAAAAGTATGTTCAAGTCCAGCACAAGGGGAAAGTCAAGACCTGTAGAGGAGATGTGCTATACATCTACCCTTTAATCTACATTGCCAAGCTTTCATAAGAGTTGTTTAATGTCCAGAGAAATGGCCGGGTATGGATTGTGGGAGCTGGAGGTGGGAGACCCCCCCCCACCTTTAGTAACCAGGTCCACCTCTATGGATTTGCTCTGTGGATTTCTACTTTGCCTCTTGCACTTGGCCAGTGATGAGGGAAGTACCCAGATGTGGGATTGGAGGGAAATTTCCCTTAAGGAGTTTAAGGCTCTAAGGTGGTTTGGGGAACCACCAACCGAAAATTTGGCTCACTGCCACATGGACTGGGATTGAGTGGCCGGCAGGGGAGCTGGGCCGGGAAAAACCCAAATAGTGTACAAGTCGGGCTGTGTACCCAAAGCTGCATGCAAGTCTGGGCTGTGTGCCTAGTGGATTCAGAGCCCGAGGGCTGAAATGTTGAAGAAGTGTTCTGTTGCTCTTATCTGCATTACCAGGAATGTAGCCCCGTTGGGGTCCATCTATGCTTTGTTTGCTCAGTTTGGATGTGAATAAAAGTCACACTTTAGAATCCCATTCCTGGTATTGGACATTACATTTATTGCTTCCTGTGTTCGGATTTACTTGGGTGCCCCTGTGCAGAGTAGCCAAACCTAGGCCCCTTGAGCCGAGTAACCTAGTCCTCCCCAAACCCAGTCCCCACCAGGTACTGCTGTCAGCTTCAACAGCATACCACCTTTCATTTTGCAGAAAGGCAGATGTCCAGGGCCTTACATAAGAAATTACAGTGGTGGTGAAAAATTGCACTCCTGGTAGATAAGTTTAGTGGCAACCCTGATGTTCATGAGTTGAGGAGCATCAAACATATTTTTTTTCCACCAGATATGACCATGATCATATACTGTAGCTACTTGATCGAGGGATAATCTATTCCTTCAAGCAGTACTATGTATGGGAAATGCAGAACCATATCCTTGCTGAGATGGACACTGGAACAGAACTCACCACTACAGAGTGTCAAAAGGATTTTTACCTTGTATGCTGTGCACCTGCTAAAAAACTGCTTGGAACAATGTAACAGCTCAAACAATTGCACACTGCTATCGAAAAGCAGGATTCTGTGTGGGTGTCATAGGTGCTACAGCTCTCAAGTCTGCTGTGTCTACCAACCCTAGCAAGCCTGAACTGACCCTAGCTCCTGAAGGTTTCAGAGAGACTGAATTTTATAGTCTCTGTCATTTGAGGTTAATGACCTAGAGCCAATGCAACAGGCAGATGACATTGCCCGTGTAATGGATGTTCTTCACCAGGACTACATAAAGAAAGACTCAGATGAGCAAGAAGAGCAGAGCAATCTAGACCTGAGCCACCTACCATCACCAGCACTGATTTCAATGCTGCTTTCCTTATTCTCTGCAGGATCATGGAGCAGCAGAGAGAGAGAGAGAGAGAGAGAGAGAGAGAGAGAGAATGCCGGATGGGGATCTCCTTACATGCATGGAGCAAGGCTGGAGTGCTTACACAAAAAATGCCTCCTCTCAAAAGAAGATAGCTTCTTACTCAACCTAAGATAACTTCTTATTTTAAAAGTCAGCAAGGTTTTTAATAAAAAGTAATAAACATTAAGTATACAAGCACAAACACACTACCCAATGCCAACAAGATGCACGTACCCTACAGTCCTGTACCTCCCGCTGCAGACACACTACCCAATGCCTCTCCAATATCTCTAACTAAAATGCAGTTATTTTACCAAACAGCACAAGCCCAAGAAGAAAGTAAAAAAAGCATGTACCCTCCCATAACCTCCTGTAACCTCCCGTTAAAATATAGTACTGTACCTCCCACTACCTCCTGCTACCTTCTGCTCCCGCAACCCACCAGCTACCAACAAATATTACAGACATAACAAACAACAAAATACAAATATTGAGGGATCACACAATGCTTTTATTAAAACTTACTCATAGCATAGGACTGTGATTCATTGAACATGGACCCAAACAAATGGCACAAGAGTGGCACTGGAGGTAGCGCGATGATGTAAACTTTCTCACTACGCCCCTCCAGGAAATTCAGATGCCAGCTACAAAGGACAAAATCAGTCTGCACCAACAAGTCTGCTATATGTGGCTTGCACTGTATTTTGTTAAAAATACATTGCTGCTGAGAGAAACAACATGATGATTAACAAATATTGCAGCTTTAAGTAAACATTCTCACCAAACCTATCATTGGGAGATGAGAAGATGCTGCATTATTGGTGTGGAACTTAGATTACAGGATCCTAGATGAAAGGCTGGAGTGCCCAGAGAAAAAGCGAATACCTAAAGTTCCTTTAATCACATGTAAGGCCCCCCCCCCAATATTGGGCTTACCTTTATGGGGCTATGGACCCACAGTGTCTTGGCAGTGGCTCCGGGGGATTCAGGCCAGGTATTGTGCACAGTCTCTGTGGTACCTATAGCCCAGCTCTGTGTGTCTCAGCCCTATCCAGAGAAGGGGACCAAAATCTGATTTAGTTTCTGTGCCTCTGAGTGCCGGGGGAAATAGTGGACCGGTCCTGGGAGGAAAACAAGGGAATCAGACCACAGTATGTAAATAAGCATGGCACCGCTGCACCTCCTGCGCATGCGCAGCCACTGAAGTTAAAGGAGCACAGCTCTAACAATGCATTTGGCCATGTGGCCACTATTAAAAGTTATCCCTGGGTCCAAGGTAGGCAGCAGAGCTGGGAATTAGCTGGAGAATGCCTCTGGGTAAGGTCTTGGGTGGTCTTTTGCCCAACGAATGGGCCAGTATTAAAAAATAAGGGCTGTACCATTGGGGAACAAATGTAAACAATAATGGCAGCCCCCATTGAGATTCTTGCAGCAGGGGGGGTACTGGGAAAAGTCAGAGGGCACCAGAAAGAGCCCAGGAAGTAAACAACCAATCAGAGGGGGAGTTGGTAAAACCTATAATAGACACTAAAAACCCACCAGAAAGGGGGATTTCCCAGAGAATCTGTGCAGGAGAGACTGCTGTGGGCTACCCAACTGAGTTGAACAAGTGGCAGAGCACCTGAGAAAAGTCAGTGTTAATGGGGAAGAGAGCTGAACTGCTGACTGATTTCCCTGAGCAAGATTCGAGTCTGCTGCAGTGAGTTTGTGATTTGTGATTATACAATGGCAAGAAAGAATCCTGGTTTCTGATTGGTCAGTTGGCTATCACAGCAGGGATGTTATCCTGGCATAACATCCCTGCTGATTGTTTGGATGATTTCGATCCCCATCACCTCCATGATCATCTCCTCTTTCTCTTAAGAAACAAAAATATGTTTACACACTAACAAAAACATTCTTTAAAATTATTTTTTTATTATAAAACAACAAGCCATTAGTATAATAGGAATAATGCCCTCCAGGGTGGGAGTTATGCTGGGATAACATCCCTTCTCGGGTGTTGGACGCCCTCAGCCGGTGGCCTCGGGCCCAACCACCCGAGGTGGGATGTTATCCCAGCATAACTCCCACCCTGTCAGGCATTATTCCTTTATCGTAGTCTGAAGATTAGTAAGGCTGGTAATTTAAGCCTGAAGCTAGAGACTGTTAATTTGCAGCCTGGGCATAGAGAGATTTGCAGCATGAGGATAGAGAGACTGTGGAAGCTGTGCTCCCCTCAGAGGGACAATGGTTTGGGACTGCCTAACTGCTTCTAGCTAGAGATGTTGTGTGTGCCAGAGCTCAGCTGCAAGTGTGTTCTTAGAAGTTGTGTACTAAGCTGAAAATCTAGGGGACACTCAGCCTGCCCAGTCCCCAGACCCACAAGAGAGACCACCAGAGAGGAAGACATTGAGAGGCCTGTCAGGTGAACACTACATATAAAGGCCTTAGAGGCAAAGCTGGAAAAAGCCTGACAGGCGAAGTCCAGCTGCTGTTCATCTGCATCCTACTGCTGTGCTGCACCACCTACTCCTGCTGATGCCAGAACATTACCGTTTGAACTGAATTCCTACAACCCCCTGAAGCTCCAAACTGTAAGTACCTCTAAACTGTGGCTCTGATGAGTTTTCTGCATTTTAGCTAGTTATCTAGTTAGGCTTCGGAGGGAGTTAAGTCCTGGGCAGGATTGCACCAACTGCCAAGGTAAGCCCAGGCAGAAAAGTTAAAGTTTGTTGTGTTTGAATTTTATTTGGCCCCAATGAGAGTACCAGGTTAGAGACTGTTTACCCTCACAACATCCCAGCATCTCAGATCATCACGCTGCATCAGTGGTAGGCTGCCAGCATGCCAGTGTGGTACCCACCACAACAGACTAACTATTTTACCTAATAGCCATTTGGGGAAGAGCTGGGTGCACCCTTAAGTGGGAGGTGTGAGGACTATTCAAGGTACCGTTGTTGCTGCAGTTTATTGTTGTGTGTTATTTTCCCTTTTCCCTTCTCCCTGTAATAAAAAGGAAGTTAGTTTATGTTGCAATTGGGTATTGCTGATCATTGCAAAGTGTGTACTGTTAATGTGTGGAAAAGTTTCTGTGGAGGCAGTTATTGTATTTTTCTGGGAGGTGGTAACTTGGCATTCATCCAACAGGCATCCCGTATCACTACACCATGTGGAGTCACCACACCGTTCTTCTGCTGTGTATCTTGCAAACCAGTGAACCCAGGCTGGCCCCCTTGGGAGGTGTGTTCAGGTGAGACCCAAGGGTTCTGGACCAGTTAAGGTGAGTCAAGAGGTTGTTATACACAAGTCTTAATAACTCTGTAACTAAGCAAACCCATATTTTACAAAACACAAACTCACCCATCTCATAAAAGTAATATGATGCACACACAGACTCTAATTGTTTTAATACATTTTTAAAGGTTATTCCTGTGATTCAGTGTTGCTGTGGGATACTCACTCTGCCCCCTTCTGAGTACTATTAAAGAGCGTACTTCAGCTTCCCTCAAACACATGTTTTCTTGGCTCCGCTTTTCTCCCCTCCTCCAGTGGCTTCATCTCTCTCCATAGGAGAAATTTATTGTTACTCTTCCCTTAGGTACCTTTAGTTTAAGGTGACCAGGAGTGTGAGAGCCACAGTGCACTAAGTGTTGCTGGTGTATTGTAGTAGTAGTTTTATTTGTGTTTGACACCCTTCCCTGGAGGCCTGGGGCACCATTACAGTATGATAAATCAACACAGTCAACCAATACTAATAAACAATATCATCATGACATAACAAATCATAACATAGAGAATAAAACATATGTAGGGAGTTGATATGGAGTTTTTTTACACACTCAAGTTGTGTGATAATATATAAACCTCGAGAGCGAAGCTTGAGAGGTTTTAATATTATCACACAACGAGGGTATAATTGGTATAATTACATTTTAGATTGTCATTTTTCTCCTGCGTTTTAAGATGCCATTTTCTGTTTTATGTCAACATTTACATTTTTTTATACTGTGCCCGAAAAGATTAAAGAAAAGCTCATAGAAAAATAGAACAAACTCAGGCAAAAGAAGGCAACATGCCCTTCTAGATGCCCATTGAGTCCCAGCAACCGTGTCCAGATCTTACTCTGTTTATTTATTTATTATTTATTTAGTTTTTGTTGACCGGGTAAGTGCACTAGACAAATCCTGCCTATCTTCAGGCACGACCCGAGGGAGGGGGATACAGATGAATGTCAACTGACCTTGAACCAGATTCAGCTATTGGTGGTATTTTTAGTGAATGAGGGAAATTTGGCCAGGACACCGGGGAAATTCCCCTACTCTTTTCAATAAGTGCCATGGGATCTTTAACATCCATCTGAACTACCACCAATCCAGGCAGATGGGACCTCGGTTTAACATCTCATCAGAAAGATGGCACCTCAGAAGTGCAGCACCCCTCTCATGCTGCACTACGGTGTCAGTACTGGGACATTAACCCAAGTGCCAGATGTGGGAACTGAACCCACAGCCCTCTGTTACCCATATACTAATCTAACCTACACTTAAATATGTTCAAGTTTGGCTAACAACCACTTTCACAGGAAGTCTATTCCATTATAAGACACTCTTTGTGAGTAGCGGTACTGCCCTTGCTCATTATTATGGTGTTCCCCAACAATTTGATAATTATGATCCCCATGCTTTCCTTGGTGCTCTTAGAATTTAGTCTAGGGAATTCAAATAATTGAGAATTCTTTTGTGTCCTTTAAATCTATATCATATCTCCCCTTTGTCTCAGTCTTTCCAGAGACTACAATCCCAGTTTGCTCAGTCTCTCCTTATACATCTTATTGTCCATCTTGCTAATCATCCTAATTATTCATCACTGTACACCCTCCAATCTCATCACATCTTTTGCGACATAGGGGCTCCAGTACTGTATACAATACTTGAAATGAGACCTCACCAAATATTAATAGCGTGGCAACAGGACCTTTCTGTTTCTGCTGGCCATATATCTTTTTGTGCACCCAATAATCTTGTTACATTTTTAACTACAGAATGGCAATTTTCTCGCTTGTAGTTGCCAGCTGTGGTAATTCCCAAATCCCTTTAATATGATGAGCGGCATATTAATGTTCCCTTAAATTTGCTTTTACTATTATGATTTTTATGGGCCAAGTAAAGTGCCATGTGTATGTCGATACTGAACTTTATCCTAGTATTATGAGCTCATACTCCCAACTTATTGTGATCATCTTGCATTAGTCATATCTCAGCCTCAGTGCCCTCAGTTCCTCCACCTCTTCTCCCAATCCTGTGTTTCCTAAAGGTAGAATAGCCCTTAAACCCAATTTCTGAGTCATTTATCAAGTTGTTAAGCCAGGTCTCAGAAAGGGGTATGATATTAAAATTATCTTGGATGACCCAGGCCTCAAAAGAGACCTGTTTCACTGTAACACTTTGAACATTTAAATGGGTTATCCTCAAAATAGTTTGCAAGGGGGATTTAGCTGGGAAATTATTGATGATATTAATACGAACATGACCCACGGTACTAAAGGGGTCAGGGTGGGAATGCACTGTACCTGAGATTAACAAAAGTAAAATAAGTAATCTTCCATTCCTAATTTTGTTACAGCACACTCTATCCTTAGTTAACACACACAGTACTTTAAAACAATGCTGCCTTTAGTCCCAAGGTGCATGAGCAGCAGGATGAGTAACCAGCGTGATTAAAAAATAACCAAATTAAAAAACAGACACACATTTCATGCAACATTAAGAAGGGCTTGGGTGATAGAGTGCCAAAACCATTTACAGGCCATGTATAAGTAGACCCCAAAATGCAAACCTTCCTCAAGTCAAAGTTTAAATTACCACCCCCCTTAACAAAGTTCTTTTGACCTGCACACTCTGCTGTCTAAACATGTTTAAATACAATTCATTTAAAACTGAAAAATAGAAATAAAGCAATCATTTTTTAAAGCAGCCCCCCACCCCACAGCCTCTTTCTGTAGACTTACACCTCACTGCCACTCCCCCTTCACCAGCTGCTGCCACTGACTAGCAAGGGAGCAGCAGAAAACAGCACAGGTCTCTAGTTTAGTGGAGCTGGGGGCTAGAAGGGCAGTTCCAGTCCAAAGTTTGTTGCTGGCTGCTGTTTGCCGAGAAGTCAGTAGAAGTTTAAATTTGCAAAACATTCAGACTACTGGTGCAAGAAATACAAGCTGTGCATTCCATGTTGTACTGTACTTCCTTAGAATGGACTCAACTGCTAGGTATTTCTATAGTAAATTAGTTGATTATTACCAGGTTTGCAAATTTACAGGTTTGCATGGGGAATTGTATATCAATGTTTATTGGCATGTCTCATTAGATACAATATTTACAATTATACATTGTAGTTTTATACATTTTCCATTTCCTACCTGCTTATTTCAAAAAGGAAGACTTGTCCCACACAGATTATTAAGCCTTATTTTCACTCTTTCTATACCAGTGTTGAATCCCAGCTCTGTAGTTCTCCCAAAACAATAAAGCTTCAGTATTTTTGAATAATGTTATCACAACTTGGATGCTTGGCTAACACTATGAGTTGTTTGTCTCTCAAGCTGAAGAACAAAAGTTTAGAGAGATAGTTTTGTCTGCATTTTAGATTGCAGTACTGTGGCGGGGCCACACATGATGTAAACAGTAGTACTGCTGGATGCATCCATTGCTAAGCGTGCTCAGCAAGTGTGAGCAAGTAAATGACCACAGTGAATTTGTAAGTTTCGTTAGTATAAATGAGTTGCCTTTGAAACAGATGCATGGGAACCGCACTTTATAAATCAGCTCATGTACAGTGAAGGCGAATGCAATACACAGAGCTTTCACATACTACTGCTCCTAAGTAAGGTGCCAAGACTGGCTCAAAGGAGCCATTGCTTTAAAGTTAGAGGGAGATTTAGTCTACAGATTCACACAGTCTGGGCTAGCTTTGGCACAGACAACTCCATTCAATGTCAGATCATGCCAAATTGTATGTACTGGTTTTGTCACAAGGATCTGAACTGAGAATTATATCCATTACACTCATTACTAGGGTTACTAGCGTGTTATCCAATCTGCCAAGACATCTGAATGCTCAGACAATGTGCTATCCAAATTTATTCATCCAATTTAGTGCAAATAATAGAGTCAGATGATGCACTATCTAAAACTGACTGTATTGTACCAATACAATCCTACACATGATATGTACAGAAACTGCAGCCACTCTCAGGATGTAATAGGCTACCATCATTTCACCTGATCGCTTTTTCCTTCCTTTCTCTCACCTGGCATCTCCTTCTCTGAGATCCTGCCAGTCTGGGAGAGGGGTGCAGATGGACGGAAGGTCAGAGAAGGGGAAATAGGGGAGCTAAACATGTGGCTCAAGGGCTGGTGCCAGGAAAAAGGACACAAATTTGTAGAGAACTAGCAACAATTTTGGGAGCAAAAGTACTTTAAATTTGATGGATTGCATCCAACTAAGGAGGGAGTCAGTGCATTGGGGCAGAAGTTTGATGTCTTTGCAGAATATTTAAACTAGCAAACAGGGAGAGGGGTGCAACACTTCATATGTTGAATGGGAAGAACACCCCTGCCCCCTCAGCTAGTGATCAAACAGGAGTTCAGCATGCTTGTAGTTCATTTGCATCACCAGGTAAGGAAAAAGGTTCGGTTCCCCATACGACGTACAGGGGAAATGCCAGACCTTGTCCAACAACTAACACACCGAAATCTGGCCAATGAAAAATCATGTACACAAATGCTTGCAGTCTGGGAAACAAAATCCTAGACCTGCAGGCAATAATGACAAAGGCAAAACTGGACATAGTAGCAAGTAGTGAGACATGGTTTACCAGTAACCACAGTTGGGAGACTTCAGTACCTGGCTATGTACTGTTCAGAAGTCCAAGGTGCAAAAAGAGGGGGGTTGGAGTGGTCCTGTATGTCAATGAAAATATCAAAGCTACAGAAATTCAGAATACACATAAGGAGCCAGAAGAATGGTGGGTCACCCTGGAAACAGGAAATGGGACAGCCATACGAACTGGGGTTGTCTACAGACCCCCAGACCAGGGGGAGGACATAGACTCATTACTGTTAGAAGTTATACAAAACATGACAGCTAAAGGGGAGGTTCTGATAATGGGAGACTTCAACATGCCGGATACAGATTGGTTAATACCAGCAGGAACATCTGTCAGAACTAGACACATGGTGGATTCTCTGCAGAGGGAGGACCTCAAACAACTGGTACAACAACCCACAAGAGACAGGGCTATCCTAGCTCTAATACTGACTAACAGGGAAAGGATCACAGATCTCCAGGTAGAAGGTCATCTGAGGGCCACTGACCATCACATGGTATGGTTCAATTTGGCCACTAGAACTAAATCATCCCATTCCAAGGCAAAAATATGGGACTTAAGAGGAGCTGACTTTGACAAGATGGCCAACAGAGTTAAGCTAGCCCTGGCAAAAAGAAATACAGGTGAGGGGGTACAGGTAAAGTAGGCAAGCATTAAGGATGCAATACTTGAAGCAACATCCAATTGTGTTAAAAAGAAAAGGAAGTGCAAAAGAAGAAGGAAACCACTTTGGTTCTCAAAAACAGTAGCAGAAAAGGTCAGAGCCAAAAGGCTGGCCTTCAGGAAATATAAGGGAACACAGCAGGATGAAGATAGGGAGGCATACCAAACTTCCCTAAGGGAAGCAGGGAAGGCAGTAATGCAGGCAAAGGCCCAAACCTAGGAAACAATAGCACAAACAGTAAAAGAAGGTGACAAGACTTTCTATAGATACATTAGTGAAAGGAGAAAGTCCAGTGGGGGTATTGCTAAGATCAAAGGAGATAAGGGAGCATGTGAGGTGGAGGACCATGTAAAAGCATCTATCCTAAATAGATACTTCTGCTCAGTATTTACAGAAGAAGAGGTAGGTAAGGCCCACAGCTCAGCACCATGGACATGGGGGAAAGAAGGTGTGTACTAGTCCCTTCACAAAAGAAAGAGTCCTACAAGAGCTCAATAAGCTCAAGGTGGACAAGGCAATAGGACCTGATGGCATACATCCCAGGGTACTAAAGGAGCTAAGGGTGGAACTAGCAGAGACATTATCAGAACTGTTTAGTGAGTCTCTGAGCACAGGAGAGGTCCCAGAAGACTGGAGAAGGGCTCATGTGATCCTGCTCCACAAGAGTGGTAGCAGGGAGGAGGTAGGTAACTACAGATCAGTCAGTCTTACCTCAGTAGTGGGCAAGATTATGGAGGTACTCCTTAAGGAAAGGATAGTGCAACATCTGGAGTCCAAAGGAGCACAGGATCCAAGACAGCATGGGTTTACAAAAGGAAGGTCATGTCAAACTAATCTCATAGATTTCTTTGACTGGGTAACCAGAGTGGTGGACCAAGGGGGAGCAGTTGATGTCACCTACCTTGATTTCAGCAAAGCTTTCGATACTGTTCCACATAGAATATTGATTAATAAGCTGGGTAGGCTTGGCTGGGTCAGAAGTTGGTCAACTGGGTGACAAACTGGTTGACAGGCAGAAAACAGAGAGTGGTGGTAAATGGTATACAGTCAGAAGAGATGCAAGTCACAAGTGGGGTACCTCAGGAAACAGTCCTGGGTCCAGTCCACTTCAATATCTTCATCAGTGACATTGCAGATGGATTGGCGGGTAAGATTTGTCTCTTTGCAGATGACACCAAGATCTGCAACAGAGTAGATGATCCAGACGGAGTGGGCAGAATGAGAAGAGATCTGCATAAACTGGCAAAATGGTAAGAAGAGTGGCAACTGGGGTTTAATGCAAAGAAATGTAAGATCATGCACATAGGGAAGAGAAACCCTGAAGCCACCTATAGGCTGGGAGGGGAGTTGATGGCAGTCACAAGCGAAGAAAGAGACTTAGGCATCATCATCACCGATGACCTGAAATCATCCAAGCAGACCACTAAAGCAGTAGGTAAGGCTAGCGGGATGTTGGGGTGTATTAGTAGGGGTATCACAAGTCAGAAGAGGGAGGCAATATTCCCTCTTTACAAGACACTGGTTAGGCCCAATCTGGAGTACTGCCTGCAGTACTGGAGGCCACACCTTCACAAGGACATTAACCAAATTGAGGCAGTCCAGAGAAGGGCAACCAAAATGGTGCAAGGGCTACATCAGAGAACATATGGGGACAGATTAACAGAGCTCAATATGTATACCATAGAGCAAAGGAGGAAGAGAGGTGATATGATCAAAACATTCAAACACCTTAAGGGCATTAACAAGGTGAAAGAGTCTAACATGTTTCAATGTAAGAAAAATAGCAGGACAAGAGGACACAGCATGAGATTAGAGGGAGGCCTATTAAGGGGTAATGTGAGGAAGTTCTTTTTCACAGAAAGGGTGGTGCATGCATGGAACGGCCTACCTCAGGAAGTGTTGGATATGAATATAGTGCAGGGCTTCAAACAGGCATGGGATAGGCATAAGGGAGCAATACAGATGAGTATGAATAGATAGGCCATTGACTGAGCAAAGGCCGATGGCACATTTATAAGGTAGAAAAATAAATGGGCAGACTGGATGGGCCTTGTGGTCCTTATCTGCCGTCAACTTCTACGTTTCTATGTTTTTTCCTTCTTCCTTCCTTTCGTCCTCCTTCCTTTCTTCCTCCCTCTTAACTTATTTATGTACTTACTTACTTACATTTGAGCTAAATCATGTTTTGTCACTATTTTACTGTACTGGGTATACAGTATGTGTATTGTGCACCCCTTGGTCCATTCCACATGGTGAAACCATGTAATGGCTGCATGCAGTTATGTGCCTGAGGACACGTAGCACACCATGGCATACACCATGGTGTGGGAGGTGGCCACTGGGACATGCTGCCAGCCATGCTATTGCACACTGGACAATGCACAGGTAGGGATAAGCAGGCCATTCAGAGCTGGGAATGCCCAGTGACCCCACCATACCTGGCCATGCATTGGCCATGGTACCCACCCACCACACATGGCATGGAAAATGCCAAGGCATGTAACAGGTTGGTATGGATGCCACACAAGCTTCCAGAGTTGGAGTGATGGCATGCCCGTACATAAGCCAGCATCCCACAGGTATGGTGGGGCAGGGTCATGGTCACATGCTTCTGCAATGTGGATGACACACCATGTTGCCCAACACAGAAAGCCATAGCATCCCTGCATCAGGACCAGTGATGGCCACAATGATGCTTCCCTACACCCTAAAGAGATGATTGGGGCACTGCTCTACGAGAACAAGGTTGACCATCACTGGGGTGTAATCCACCCTGTAAAAGTAGATATGGCCTTGGCACATGCTGCCACCATGGTGGGGCAGGGGCCAGCCATGACCACCACTAATACCTGTTACTGTCATTGCAGCCATTCTAGGGATACCCACTGGAGATCAAGCTGTGACTAGGGCCACAGGAGCCAATCATGCTGTGGATGAGGCAACACGCAACCCTGGCACTGGCCATGTGACTGACAAAGGGGGTAGAGTACATTGTCAAGTACTACTGTGATGAGTATGGAATTGCATTGTTCATCCTGTACAGAAGCCCTATGTAGGGGAGTTTGATAGGTGCCGTTTTGGTCACCTGCAATAAACGTTTTACATTTACTATATTCTGGTGCATTCGCTGCTTTTCTTTAGTTTTGAACTGGTTCATTCTGGAACTCACCTCGGTGAGTAAAGCCGCCTTCCCAAGGCAGGGGACACCTACAAGTTGTGGTACATGGGCAGTGGTGGAAGTGGTAGACAAGAAGTACAGGAACTCGGGCACTGGCAAATATGAAATGCAGAATGAATATCTCCAATCTGAAGGATAGCTGTGTGAAGACACGTCTATCTGTTTAGACACTAGTAGATTCAGTTAGAGATATTGAAGTATTTCTAGCAAAATAGCACTGTTGTACAAGTCAAATGTTATTATGGAAACCCTGATTTCAGGTGACAGGGCCAGAAATTGTCATTATGTTGCTGGTTTAAGAATTTCAGTTCCAGTGTCAGTGGGAAGAAGTACAGGAACTCCATTCCTGCTGCAAAAAAAGGTACAGGAACTGAGTTCCTGTGCATTCCTGTTCACCTTCATCACATGGGGGAATGCAAGGGAGTGCATGCGGGCATGCAAAAGAGTGTATTGGGGAATGCAGGGGGTGCATGGGGGCATGTGTGATGTCTGGGGGGGGTTGTCCAGGACATGGGCACATCTCTCTCACTCCTGCCTTCCTCCTGCAGGATAGTTTCACATAAACAAACACTGCATTAAAAGGGTAACAGGGTGAGGGCAGTTCAAAAAACATGAATGCATTAGCAAGAACCCCCTCCTGTGGCTCCTCAAATAAAATACTGTATGACATGATAAATGTTTTGCAGTAAGTGACATTTTCTCTGACTTTTAAAGCCTTTGAGTTCATTTTTCTGTGGTTCTTGCCCCCTGCAGGATACCCTGGCACTGCTGATGGTGATAGCCCAGACATTGTGAACATAGACACAAAACCACCATGATGGCCACTGGAGGAGTGGGAGAAGGCAGCATGGGCCATCTGCTATGGAGTAACCATTGTCCAGATCTGGACTCCATAGTGACCAAGGGCCACTGGCAGTGGCTATGAGTAGTAGGTAGTTGGCCACCCAACCTTAGCACTGTGTTGTGAAATGCAGGCACTGGTAGGGCACAGCCTCTGACTACCACCTGAGATATGTGGATTGGACTATGTTGGACCCTGGACAGCGCTGTGTACATGGACTGCATGCTATATAGTATCAGACCACTGCCTATTATTTTCTTCAATGCTGGAGATGGAGTATTGTGATGGATACCACTTGTGCCATAAATAGTATGTAAACAGTGTTCCAGTCTCCCATTGGTGTGTCCTGTGTCATTCTTTGGGGATTGTACTGTAGCAGCCACAGATACTGCCAGATATTTCCTGAAATTTCTGTGATATTTCCAGAAAAATCTCCTGTTTTCTGCATTTCTACAGTAGGGACAGCAGAGAGCAGACAGAGAGAAACTCTTCAGAAATTTCGTAAAATATCTGGAAATAGCTGGCAATGTCTCTCGCTACTACTGTATATTGCTGACCTTTGAGTCACGTTGTGCCAGGTGTGTTAAAACCATGCTACATGCCCACCAACAGCTGACTACACCATTGTGCATATACGTAGCTAGTCCACATACATGACCAAAGCTACCTCCTCTTGCACACGTCAGTGCTGTGCATGTGGTGCAGAGGTGGTTGAGCATGTAGCATACCAGCAACCACCCCAAGTGGCCGGTGTTCATGCCTTCATACCCATGCTATGTGGTGGATTGGTACATAGGGCCCCATGTGCATAACCTCTTCCCAATTAGAAGTCTAGATGAGTTTATTAATTTTGCTGCCTTCTCTTGGAGTGGCTAGTTAAATGACATCAGCAGAAGGAAAGAGAAGTGGCAGGAACACATGCCATCCAGAACAGGAACAGCTGAGACCATGAGCTGCTGCTGAGGGGTTCAGGACCCTTGGAATAGGATCCTACCTAGGTCAAGTGGCATTCTGCTTCCCATTGAGCAGCAGTCTCCATAGGCACCATCTGCACCAGGGAAACACTAAAACACTACGAGTCCACTCATGGCTCTGCCACTAGTATGCAAGACCAAACCCAGCCCAGACTAATGCTACAGAATCCCAGCCAGTGACTCAAGAGCTGAAACAAGGAGTACAGTTGTTTTCAGGTTCCAACACAGGGAAGGCATCTTTAGAGAGAAAGAACTGACTCATAATTTGGTCATAGCCAAAAGTCTGGAGAATACTGCACCCACAAATTGTCAATAAAGTGGCGATGGAGAGGCAAAAATATATCAGCTGTTTTTTGAGGTAAACATGCTTTCTGTATAAAGAATGAAAATGTCAGAACTTGTGTGCTTCAGGAACTGTTTTTTTGTAATACCATCATTGCCAGTTGAGCTGAATAGTGGGGGTAGGTTGTGAGTTTAATGAAGTAAGCTGTGTCCTCTGAACTACAGAGTAAGGTCTGGTGTTGCAAAAGCCCTTTTTTTTGGTTTTTACTTTCTTTTTTTTTCACCCTCTCTTGCTGACTCCTTACCCCAGCTAGCCCCGCCATGCCAACTCCTGTCCTGCTTCCCCAACCCTGTCCTAGGCCATGGCACTCATTCACATACCCCCTACCTTAGGTGGAAACTTCATTGAGGAGCCAGGCAGGAACCAAAGTATGGACAAGGAGCCATTGGTACTTTTTTTTTGGGGGGGGGGGCCTTTTTTCCATTTTCCTCCCCCACTGGTTTCTGATGTTAACAGGTGTACGTCTAATCACTGATGTGCATGTACACACTGCATGACCCCTGTGCCCTGGTGTCTGTGACTTAACAGTGACACTGTGCCTTGAGACAATGTAGTCTACTATGTTACTAGCCTCTTGGTCAGGTCACTGGGACTCCAGTGCAGTAGCAGAATGCTCACCTGAACCCCAGGGCCCACACATGCTGCCACAGGCATCACTGTCGCCCCAGCTGCTGGAGTGCAGCAACCCAGATCTGGAGCACATACCTGGGTCACCCACATGGTAGCATGGTGTGCTACCTCTGGGCCTTCTGGTGGCCTCAGTCCCCTGTTTAAAGCAAACTATCACTCTCTGCCCTCCTGTGTTAGAGTTTTATGAATGCAAGAACCCTGGCCAGTGTCCCATCTTAAAAGGGCCCTATCCACCCTTGGACTTTGGATACAAGTGGTTTTAGAAGTTAAGCCTTGCTTCCCTATTTAAGTTAGTAAAATCAAGAAACATAGCCCCATTTAGAACAGCCACCATGAAGGCACAGATAGCTGATACAGTACTCTAAAAATCAGCAATAACAGACACAAGGGTTCAGAAGCACTTACCTAAACATAAACCTCATCCCTGGATTGTATACTATTATTCCAGTATCAGAAATACTTGTCACCACAAACAGCCTTGCCTTGCCACACCCCTCATAGCACTTATCTCCTATTTTACCTCTGCTCCCATGACCCCTCCCCCCTCCCAGCTCCCCCCTTCCCTACCTACCCCCTCTCTCCAGCACTTCTCCCGGTTATGTCTGACAGTGTCTCCTGCTGCTACTACTGCCATCTTGCCAACCCGTTCCTCCTCCATTGTTCTTTACCCCTCTCCTAGTTGATGCTGCTCTGGGCCATTCTATGTACTGAGCTCTCTAATGTGTTGCCTCCTCCCTTAATTAATAACTGTATAATGTACTGTTTATCTGCAATGTTGTCATTTCTGTTGTATCCCCTGTATTTTACTTCAACTGATGTGGAACCTTTGTAAAAAAGCCTTGGCTCAAAGGTATTTGTAATCCTAGAACCAAATAAATAAATAAAAATATCCTAGTGGGTTAATATGATATTCCAGAGGCTCTTTCAGGGCCTGGAGGGTGCAGACTTGGCTGAACGGACACTGCAATGTTATTAGTGTCTAAGAATGTCAATACTATCAATTTTACTGCTCCTGGCACTTACATATGTCAGAGTTATTATCATTAGCTTGTCTTAACAAAGACTTATGGGAGATTTTGGATGTTGCAGTGTAATGGTAGAGAGTAAATCTGGGTGTGAATACTGGAAGAAGGTGTGAAAAATTGACAGAGACTCCTGGATGTCTATAACAGGTTAAAATATAAAAAGATAGGACTGAGTAGGAATTGACTCATTTTGGGAGTTATCTTGGCATGGTAGCCACACTTGTCCACACTTCAATTTAACATTTAGAAAATAAAGATTCCTATTCAAAATGGGATAAGAACAAAAGAAAATCTGTACCCTGTAAATGGTATATCTGTTACCTGCTGTGTATCATGAAAACAAAAAGAATTTACAAAAAAAAAAAAGAACGAATGAAAAAATTAAATTAATTGTACCCCCTTTCTGGGCAGTGACTTGATGAGGCATGTTGAGTTCTGATAGTATTTCACAGCCACTTTGCTAACACCCTTGAAAAAGACATTAGAGAGGGGCCCAGGTTTAACTGTGTTACATTATGGACTATTTGTTAGTAAGAGAGAGGTGTGTCCATCTCCATCTAGCATGTTCCCTAATTCCTCATGAGCTGATCAATATGCTATATATATTTAAGACAAAGTGACGATCGGCTTGAGTGGTGTTTGTTATAAGAAAAGACAGCAGCCTTACATCAGCTCACTATAGCAGGTAATAGTATAAATTTCAAGTCTGATTAAATATTCTTGAGCCTTTTCAGGCTTCTCATTGGATAATGGATTGATCATTAATCTCTAAGAAATGACTGATCCAGCTAACAATGACGTGTTCAATGGCATGGAACATGAAACATACCAATGCTGAACTGCTCAGGCAACAATGCTTGGCTAGAGAAAAGTAAAAAGTAAGTACGGTAGGAAAAAAGTAAAACTTTAAGTTCCTTAACTACACTGTAGTTACCATGTAACTATACTGTAACTGCATTGTAATGGTGATGTGGTTACTTGCAACAAACATGTAACTACAATGCAATTACTCCTATTGCATGTAAGTAATAATTACCTACCCTGCAGTTACACTGAAACTGACACTTCCCAAAAATGGTTGTTACTGCAATTAAACATTGTTATAATAACTGGTGACCCAATTTATCACATGGTTTACTGCATCTGTAAAATGCCCTAATAACCCAAAAACTGGTTATTATAGCATTTTCTTTAACTGTGCTCTCAGTTGAATGAGTCGCACTACCTCATTGGCTCTCCTTCTTTGTCTCGGAGGCCTGAAAGAGTTTTGGAATCATAAATATGGTGGCACTGTCTGTCACCTAGTGATGAGCCACCAGTATGAGACTCTCAAGTCTCTCAATTTTTTAGAATTTACCCTGTGGATCCCACTATCAAAAGCGTAAAACTTTTATCTGGTTGATCCTCCAGTTTGTCAACTTCAGGAGAGCAAAAAAATCACTGTGGCTTTGTCTATATCGCTAGCTTAGTGCAATCCTGATTTCACACTATAAATATAAAAAAAAAAGGAAATGTCCAGAATTAGAGAGAGGGAGAGTGTGTGTGTGTGTGTCTGACTGCACCAGGGGCACTTTGTAAGATGCAGCAGGGATTGCTGAAGTTGCAGTCCCTGCACCAGTAATTATAAAAAATAAAAGATAGGCAACTGGGTTTTATTGATTTTTTTTTTTTTCACATACACTTGGTGTGTGATGACTTCATAAACCTCTTGAGCTTCTCTCTCTCACGGTGTATGGGTCATTACACACCTCGGGTGTGTAAAACAAATCCATAACACACAGTTGCCTATCCATTATTCTCTATATTGCAATTAGACTTATAATCACAATAACAACCTCTGAGCCCATCATTTCCTGGGACTAATGACCAGCAAGTTGGAGGTGGCCTAAAACTGGCCAGCTTCTCAGTTGTTATTGCTTAAATACTAGATGGAGTAGGACTTGGCACATTGGAAGTTACCTTGACATGGTAACCAACCTTACCCACCTGATTGTCTGAGGTCTGGAAACTACAAACTCCTATTCACACTGTAGTGAGAATACAAGAAAAGAGATTTAAAATGAATTGCAGGGCCTTTTTTCAGCAGCAACCTGATGAAGATTGTGGTAAATTGACAGTATTCAGTAGCAACTTTGCTAGCACCAAAAAATAAGTGGGCCCTGGTTTGAGCAGGTTAAATTCCAAACTGTTGACTGGCACTAACTAGAATCATAGCCCCTTTCCAAAAGCCAGTAAGAAGGTTCAAAATGCTGATAACCAAATAATCCCTAATAAACTCAAGAGTATGGGCTTCTGGTGTCAGATTCAGTGGGGAAAGTGAAGTGTGACACCTAGGATGGGCTCACTGTGTCACAAGCAGGGGTCGCACTGGTAGTGTAGTACATTGTTGTTCTGGGGATAGGCTGCTGGTGTTATAAATAAATAACAAATGCAAAATTTTCAAGAGGTTATGTCACAGTTTTAGCGCAGTCTTGTAGATCTGTGTCAGCTGTAAGGTTGCAGCTACATCACATAAAATACGGCTTAACATTTGATGCACTTGCATCAATTCACACAAGTTAAGCAAATGAGCTTGGGTGCACTCATTTGCCTGCTTGCACTGGAGGCAGGGAATTCGTCCCATTTACCTAGCACAAACAGGTTTGAATATGTTCCACAGATTGCCCATGGCACAATAGAATTGATGCTGATAATGTTGTGAGTCACCAACTGAACATTAGTCCCAGTATGTACAGTGCAGGGTTACCGATTAGTAATCAGCACCACCTCTCTGTACAGTCGTAAGTTAATTTCCAAAATTGTAGTATGAAATCGGCAAAAAAATACATACAGGAAGTATATTTAGCAGTTTTACACATTAAAGAGTTTAAGTATACTTCATTACTTGGCCATCCTGGTGGCACTGAGGGTTGAGATGCTGAACGTCACACCTCATGCCACACTGGCTACCCGAGTTCAGGAATGGACTTGGGTTGCTCAGGGGTCAGCAGGGGTGAGTAAAGATTGAGCATCTGTAGACAGCGCTCCTTCCTCGGGAAGGGAGGATAGTGCTGCATGCTGACACCCAGTGGTGGCTGGGTGTCAGCACAGGCATGCTGCCAAGAATAGGGAGGGGCCCAGCCCAGTAATTCCACCCATTGCATGTTCGTGGGCCGGTGGAAAAACCGGAAGCCGACAGGGTCCATGATGGGCTGACATGTCCCCCGCAATATACCGCCCCGACTTATAGATTGTGCTCCAGGAGGGAGTAAGCCAGCACTCCTTACCCTGGACCTGCCATGGGGGATAATCTGCTGGGAAATTACAGGGCTCTGGCTGAGCCGGGGTTGGCCAGGGTCAAAGGATGAGCCCCTCAGAGGGAGGGCCGAAGCCACCTGTTGGCTCTGCGGAGCCTGAGTAAAGTATAAATTAAAAAAATATACTTTATTACAATATTTTATATTTTGTTGTATATTGCTAGTCGGTAATAGTGTTTTATGCCAAGTAACACCATATGGCCTAAATTCATGAATGTTTTGTATTTAAGAAATGCTTAGTATAAATATTTAATCTTTATTTTCTCCTGCTATACATGAAGCACTTTTGCAGCCTCATTTTTGCTTATTTAACTTCAGTTTACTAGAAGATCATCACAGAGGGCCCAATTATAGTAGGTGATAGTGGACATGAGAACGCAGTGACAGTTAACTGAGTCCAGACAATGACCCTAATTATGTGTGGAGGCATTTACATGCAGTGTGAGGTCACAGATATTGATGAGATCCATAAAGTACTTGTTACTGGGTTCTTTGGCTTGGTCAAGGTGAAAGTTGAAGTCCCTGAGGATCAGAAGTTGAGGTAACTGAGGCACTAACATAGTTATGATTTCAGAAAAATCCTCAACAATAGTCAACAGACATTTTGGGGAGACAGTGAACTAAAATAATAGTACAGTGTAGGGCTTTGGGGAAGTGAAACCTTTACAGAAATAATTATATGAAATGTTTTCATGCTTCACACATAAAACTACGCATGTGATATACAAGCTGCAAGTATGATTTAAATGTTAAATTGGAACCAATTGCATGCATGTGGCATGCGTGCAGCAAGCATGTGTGGAAAACATACTTTTTTTGTTAAATTGGGACTGACGGCATGCGCGTCGCATGCGTGAAAAAAGTAAGTGATCACTGATAACTGCACACATAAAAGTTAACTGACTTGCTCAGTATCACACCATATACAAGTGGGGGTTGATGAGATTCTAACCCAGGTCTTCAGGTCATCTTCAAGTCTCCTGGTTTGCAGTTCAGTGCCTTTAACCACTAAGCTATACTGCCTGCACACATATGGCTCGCTTGTATTTCAATACAAATCTGCATACATCTGCACACATGTGGCATGCTTATAGCCACTGTTATACTTTTTAGTTTTCTTGTCTCCCCTCATCTCAGCTGCACAGCTGAACTGTAGCGCACATACCAATGGAAATACATGTGGTTCTTCCCACCCAAAGAAACTACATGGCTACTTCTATCTTGCCTGTATACCTACTATTTTCTCTCCATAGTTTTGAATGCTTCCACACAAATGGACTTTAAGGGGCAAACATGAAAGTAGCAATAACTTGACACCCCCCCCACCGACATGGCCAGTCCCCCTCCATGTACACACACTGTAGTGGTTGCAGCCATGCTGCTACAGACAACCCACCAAGTATAGATATAAGTCGAGAGTCTCTTACCTGAGTACTAGGGAGCAAAATGCAGGCGTCTTTAAGAGATGATGTCCATAGGTCAGAGTGCTGGTATGACAGAGTGACCCCTATCATGGATGTTTACCCTTGCTCAGAGAGAGAGAGAGAAGGTGGTCTCCTGTTGTCCTTTGACCCCACTACAACTGGTTTCAGAGTGGGATACTGCTTAAATGTCCATGGTATACAGGGGGAGTTCAGTCTGGGGTGCCAGACCTGGCATTGCAGGATATGGGCAGACCAGTGCATGGTGCCAGAACCAATGCCTGAGCAGATGAGGACCATTGGAGCTGGTGACCTGGGTGAGGCACTATGGGAGATAGATGGAGACTGGAAGGTGGAGCTAATACAGCTACTTAACTGGCTTAGCAGATGATGGTTGGAGGTGGACCGGGAGTCAGAAGGAGGCAGAGCATCAGTACCAGGTCATACTGGAGAGGACCCAGTGGAGAGTTCTGTGGAGGTGGCAATAGATCCAGATGTGGACCAGGAATCATGGGATCTGGAGGAAGAGGACGCCCTACTGGAAGGATGGCCATTGGTTGTTCCAAGAGCTGCCAGTGTTTCCAGGTTGTTACCTAATCAAGGATGAACCATGAGAGAAGTCCCCAGGTAAGGATGGGACTGTCTGTGGGTCACCTGGGATGAAGACTCCTAGCAAGATTGAAGAGGCCAGACTGGCTGAAGGGACGTATGTAAATGTTTCTAATGTAAATGCCAGTGTCAATACCCTGAATGCTGAATGGGGGAAGTTACAAGCAGGAGATCCGGATGTGGCTCAGTGGCATCCTACATTACTGATCAGGAAGGGAGCATGGGTACCTGTCAAAAAAGTATCAAACCATTGTGGTGGGTTGAACAAAGGCAGGATACCCTTTATCACGTTAAGCCCAATCCCCATACTAAAAGGTTCAATGCCCGAATAGTGGCACCACTTGCTTACAGGGAAGTGGTGATAGAGAATGCTTGCTCCAGCCACTCCAAGCCTTTGAGCCACAAGGAAGTTCTGGCACAGTTCAGGGTTTTAAATAATTGATTAGCAGTTTTTTTTCTTGGGACAATGCTAACTGTACAGAAAGTATTTATATAGGTTTTCTAGAAGTGTTATGTTTGTTAAACACAGTGAGGCAAGTGCTACACATTTTCACAATGTTTTAGCACTTTTATGAGCAAAATGCTAATCAATTTTTGGAGTTAAATAAATCCCTGCAGTTAACCTTGGCCTTGTACTGGCCAGAGATGTTCTGGCAAATAGCTGCCTATATGAAAAAGAGGGCTGTGGGCCAGAAGGTACCTGCCAAATGTGTAAGAGGTGTAACCCAAAGGTGGGAAGGCCAGATGAGATGGCAACCATGGAGAAAAGGGAAGCACCAATGTAGGTTAGGAGGTACCAGGTGGTAAGCCAGCGTTCAAACTAGAGCAGCTAATTAGATCTGGGTGTCAGACAAAAAAACCCAGAAAGCCGTACATACCTGGTGGATGGAATGATAAATCTGGTAAACAATCCAGGTGGAATGTTTATGTAACATGTAAATGAAATAGAAATGTTACTGGTTGTGAGATGAACAACAAAACCAGCTAGGAAAAGGAAGCTAGAAGGCAGCATAAAACTACTGCAGGAGACTCTTCCTCTATAATCTGTATGGATTAGTCTCAGGGTATATGTATGGTTGTGATATGGCTTTAACTATTAGTTAAAAATGTTGCACTACAAAGGGACTCTGAGATGTAGCTTTGGTGAGGGTGGGCCTATCTCCATCCCCTTCTGGGGAAAAGGAAAGTGGATATGTTCTGCCGCCAATGTAATGAACCATCGCTCTTAAACTTCTGTCATGACAGTTTCATCTTTGCTATTGTCACCTTTTATAGTATGAAGTCTGCATAGGCTGGCCACCTTCAGACAATTTCCTTTCTTTTACTGATCTTTCCTCCCCTGCTAATCTGTTTTTTTCTTTCTTATGGTCATGGTCCAGGTAAAGGTTGAAAAGACAAACCTCAGTTTGCAGATATCTGGAACTGCATGCTTTGCAATGGGTGCACGGCATTACATGTACTATGGCTGGGTGCTAGTACCCAGAAGGTAATAGTAATGCTTGTATAGTTGTCAGTCTTGCTAATGTACTGAATGTATAAATTGTTACTGTACTGAATGTTAGCCCCAGACTAAAAGTTGTGTTCAGAATGTTGTATCGCAAAAGCTTGGAATGATAGTTAATGCTGAGTATAACAGACTTAAGGGACCCTGGGGTGGAACTCTATGGTGTGGGTGGCCCAGAGTACCACCACACCCTCTAAGGGTAGGTATAACAGTATTGAACAACCATAGGACAGTTGCTGTCTTAGGTGGGGAAGTATGTGACAGAGTGACCACTGTCATGGGTGTTTACCCTTGCACAGAGAGAGAAGGTCCCCCCTTGTCCTTTGACCCCAATATAGCTGGATCGTACTCCCTTGAAATGAATGGAGTTATTTTTTATTACTTTTTTATAAATTATGATGGTGAGTTGGAGAATAATGAAGGCCACTGTTCTACTAATAAGGCCCTTGTTAGTCACCTTCATTAATCTCCAACTTTCCAGCAATAATGTATAACATAATAATAAAAAATACCCCCATTCATTTTAATGCCACACGCCTCTGCAGTCTCCCTTGCCCTATGTCATAATGTGCCTGAGCATGGGGATGTGGAGGTCAGCTTCACGGGGGTGAGGGGAAATAAGCCTGACTATAGTGGGGCTCCAATAGTCTGTGCATACCATACCCCTCAATTGTACCTGAGTGCAAGGGACAGCCCTCATTTGACCTCTGAAATCTGCTCTGCTCCTCATCCATCCCTCATGGAAAACTTGCTGCTCACACAGAGGATGTCCTGTAAATTTAGACTTTATGGCAGGGGCGCCATTTCAGAGTTCAGCAGGAGGAAAACAATAACCAGTGGAGATCAGGTGCCAGTTAGCCCCTAGGTGGCAAGCTCTAGAATGTCTGAAACATCTCTAAAAGGTAAACTTTATTTGTTGTAACTGAAAAGTGACGTGCAAATCAGGAGAAATTCAAATGTGTAAGAGTCATCTGTCTATACCCCGGAGCAGTGCATCAGATTTGGGCTTAAACCCACCTAGTTACTAATCACTTTTTTTCTTTGCTGATGTTCTACTCCCCCCCCCCAAAAAAAAACTTTGTCCTGATTTTTCTCCCTGACTCCATTACATTAAATACCCATCCCATGTGGGTCATGAAGCCACCCAAAAGCACAGAAACATGAAAAAAAATCAATATTTCAGTCCTTCCTCCTTCCCCAATCCCTCTGTAAAAACCAAATATTTACTTTTACTTATCTGACCATCGGGCCAAAACCTGTAGCCTGGCCCAGTGTGCTACCAGCCCAGTTTTCAGTCTGCTCCTTTTCCGTCCTTCTGCCAGAAGCTGGATGCTAGAACCGATCATCTGAGGTCCCCAAGTTGGTCTGCAATGAAGTCAACTCACCAACTAAACCCACCCAACCTGTGTTGTTTGTTTCTTGCTTGACTGCTGCCACGCTGCACTGATCAAGGCCTATGAATGCCACCCACACCGCTGTCACTACTGCTACTAAGCCTAGCTTGCTGCCATGGGGGTCTGTGCTATTTTTTTTGCAAGGCGAGCCTAGTAGAGTAAGTAGGTAGTCTAGTCTCCAGTTAGCTTCTAGCTCACCCTCTGTCCCTTCAGCCACCAGCGGACATGGAGACTCACTAAGAGTAGACCAACAAAAATATGCCACCACAACACTGCTATTGAGAGTGCAGTGCTCACTGACTTCTCCAAGCTGTAGTATGCAGCCTGTCTACTCTGTGACAGGAAAGACAGTGTCACACTCACTTGATTCATGTGCTCTTGCTTGGCTGGAGCGCCTCCATGTCACATGTGATGTGCCACTGCTAATAAGTAGGGATAGTGGACAACGCAATACAGACACAGTTGAGTCAGGAGTGCACCTGTAGCATGAGTGCACACAGGGCAGGGGGGCGCTTATTGTGCAAAAGATTAAATCCAAATGTAATGCCACCATTGTCACACCATTAGAACAACTTGGGCACACATGTGGGGGGCAACTGCTCCTCTCTGCCCTACCTAAATGACAAACTGATTTATGGTAGAAATTCATTCTCAGGTGCTAATATCGGTACAAGTAAATACAATGGTTTCCACTATGTTCTGAGGTACTGTCTCTCAATGTGTCAGGATGTGTCCTGATCATCGTGAGGGTTTGTGTCCCTCATTGTTCCTCATTTTGAGAGTCCATGTCCCACATTTCAGTGACAAAATGTGAGGTATGGTGCATGCTACCAAGACCCTACTCAGCACAAAGAATGCTGAGCATGGCCTTAGTGTATATGCTCCATTCAGAATGACAAAGGGAAAGTAAGTGAGACAAAACAGTCATGGAGAAACACATTAGTAGCACTAACTATGCATAAGGGGATTTGCATGGCCCAAAACAAAAAGGTCAGGCTTCACAACACAGAGGCCCCTCTTTGCACATCTGGAATGGTGGATGTTGGCTGACTATATCCTAGGCATTTAATGCAGTAAGCAAACAATACTTTACAAATTAATGGCAATTTAATGACAGAAACTGAAAGCCATTAAACAATTTGCAAAAGGGTAAGACTTAATTGAGTTTACCCAATTTTAATGGGGAATCAATAAAAATGGTATTTTAATGGCTCTAATTGCTAGCAGTAGTATGAGAAATAGAAAGTGATGTGTTTTTTAGATGAGATTTGCACCCGCTTAGTTGCTGCACATGTGGCAAGCATGCAGCACGTGAACCTGATGTGATTTTTAAATGATGTTCACACTAGCTTAACTGCTGCAGTCATATCAAGCATTCAACATGCAAACCTGATGTGTTTTTTAGAAGAAGTTCACACCAGCTTAACTGCTGCACACATGTCAAGCTTGCAGCATGCGAACCTGATTTGTTTTTTAGACCTGGTTTGCTTATATTCACTTTGGGTATGTGAACCGCATGCAAACATTGCACAATTAAGCAAGTGGCATGCATTCTGCATGTACACAGCACACTTATATTTCAGTAAGGGCAAGTATTCGAATGAACCAAATGAAGGGCTTTCATCATTAGTTGCTGCTGGATGATTTCTCCAAATAAGTCCAACTCCTCCACCAGTACCCGAGGTGTAGGAGAGGAGAATTAAGGTAATAATGCAGCTGGGAACTAAGTTATTGATTTTCAGAAAGTAATTACCAGGGAGTCATGTTTTTATTTATTTCTAGTTATTGAATATCATATCACACATTTAACAGTGCCGTTTAATATAGAATCATATAATACTTTGACATACATTTCATGAAGTACATTCCATTCCATCGTGTGTACCATTTTGTTATACTGTCAACCATTTCTTGTTTGTTTTATCTTAACTCTGACCTATAATCCTTTCTGTCCCTATTTTTCCTTATAGGTTGCCATCCTGGCCTTATGCTCCATCCCACCCTATATGGCTCTTCGCTCACATACCCTACCATGTGTTATCTGCTTTCTTCATGCAACAAACTCTGCGTCATGTTGCATAATGTACACTATCCATGTTTGTCATTTTTGCCTAAATTTTTCTAATGTGTCATTCAGACAAGCTGTAATTCTTTCCATGTTATATATATATATATATCATTAACAATAATTTGCCATTCCTGTCTGGTAGGGGACTGAGCTTGTTTCCAGCTTTTCATTATTGCTTTTTATGCAGCCAAAAGTAGGACTGGGGCCACAGACCTGGGTACCAGTCTGGCACCTCCTTGAGGAACACCAAGAAGAATCACCATCGGGGTTAAATACACCAGGCTTACCCCAATCTGCAACATCTGGGTTTCTAGATCAGATCAATAGTCTTGTAAGACAGGGCAGTTCAAGAAAATATGTACTTGATCTGCCTGAGATTCTCCACACGCCCTCCAGCAGTTACCCGGGTAGTGTTGACAATGTCTAGCCAATTTTGCTGGGGTATAAAAAAATCTCATGAGACACTTCCAGGTGAACTCACATCACATATTAGAAGTGATTATTCATAATGAACTATCCAGGTTTTTATTCCAGCTTTCCCCAGAGATGGTTACCAGCAGATCTGTATTCCACCTGTCCAACACAGAGGTTGCACTATCCAACAAAAACTCCATCAACTCAGCATAAAAATGGCCAATAAGTTTTTCCGATGTTTTCCCCATTTGAGCATCTGTCAATAGCTGCGGGACTAATGGAATAGGATTTTGAATTTTAGTCTGGTCTTTGGTCTTATGTAACAAGTAAATTCTCACCTGCAAATATCTAAAATCTTCTCTTCCCACTAACCCATATTTAGACCGAAGTGATCCAAATGTGACTACTCCTTGTTTGTCCAAAAATTGGTAGACATACATTAGACCTGATAGGTGCCATCTAGCAAAGGTCATATCAACATGGGGTGGGTAAAAATCTGGAGTTGTAGACTAGACTTTTAAAAAATAGAATGGGATTGCTAATTTCCTATTTTAGAATAAGGACTTCCAAACTCTAAGCATTGCTGTGGTATACTGGCCAAAATCTTCCTTAGAAATCTTTTTGTTACAGATATTAAAAAATATCCCGTGTCATGGTGATCATGTAGAACCAGTTCAATATGTTTCCAGTGCATGCGTGTGGATGGGCTTAGCCATTGAAATATTATTTCTAAATGCACTGCTCTTGCATAGTTTCATAGATTTGGTAGGCCTGCTCCTCCTTGCTGCTTTGGCAGCTGCAGAATGGTGTACCTGATTCTGGGCCTACTCCCTGTCCATATAAACTTAGATATAATTTTATTCCAGTATTTGAAGTACACCTCACTCAGGAAAAGAGGTACAGCTTGAAATAAGTATAATAACTGCAGAAGTATGTAAAATCGCACTGTTTCTGTTCGGAGAAAATAATGTGAGTGATAGAGGGTTTCATCTCTCTACATCCCTTACTATAGCCTGTGTCAATGGCTCATAGTTTAATAATTCTAAATTTTGTAATTGCTTTGGTATGATGACCCCAGATATTTGAGTTTCATCCCATGCCATTTGAAAGGGAATATATCTTTAGTTTCCTTGGGGGGAGTGTAATTATAAGTTAGAACTTCAGTTTTGTTTAAGTTTAGTGAAAAAACTGATACTAGACCATATTCATTTATTAATTCCTATAGTATTGGAAAAGATTGTGTTGAGTTTATTAAGGTAAATAAAATATCATTGACAAATAAAGTGATTTTAAATTCAAGGCCACCAATGGGTGTTCCCTCTATTTCCCTACATTGCCGAATTGCTATGGCTAACAACTCTATGTAAAGAGTGAATAACAAGGGTGATAGGGAGCAGCCCTGCCATGTCCCACGTTCCAATGATATCATTTGGGTGAACATGCCATTGACTTGAATATATGCCTTAGAATTAGTGCAAAGATTTTTTAATATATTGCAAAGTGTCGGGGGGAAGCTAATAGCCTGCATTATATTCCACAGGAAGGGCCACGACACCTTGTCAAAAGCCTTTTCAGCATTGCAACTTAATGCTACTTGGGGAATTTTCCTTCTTACTGCATGGTTTATTAATAATAGGGTTATTCTACTGTTATCCGCCGTTTGTCATTTTTGAACAAATCCTGATTGGTCTTTATGTATTAATTCTGGAAGTAGACTCTCCAACCTGTGCACCCAAATGATCATATATATTTTATAATCTATGTTTAACTTAGATATGTGTCTGTAAGATGAAACCACAGCAGACTTCTTCCAGGGTTTTAATATGGCAGAAATGGTGGCATATCGCCAGGTATCTGGTGTCGGGGGGTTCCTCTCTTATGGCTAAGAATACCTTCTGTATAATTGGTATTAATTCTTTCTTAAAGGCCTTGTAACCACTCTGCAGAATATCTGTCTGGACCTGGGCATTTCTGGGTTTTAAAATCAACTATAATTTTATGTATTTCCTTGCAGGTTATGGGTCTTTCTAAGTATTACACCTGGTGGTTGGTTAATCAAGGAAGTTGTAATTTTGACAGAAATGTCTTCTGGGTTTCTTGCGTGGGTGGCATTTCTTCCTTGTTTAATGTTTGGTAATATTCCTGAAATATTTTTAGTATTGCAGCTGTTTTAATAGAGTAGTTGCCCATATCTGGATCTCTCCTTGCCACCACCGTTATAGTTTTTTTATCCTGCCTCATTCATCTGGCTAGTTATCTAGTACCTCAGGCTCCACCCACATAGGTAGAGTGGCATATAAATGCCTTTTGTTGGATCAATTTTTCATCCATGCATTTTTGTATTTCTTGTCTAACCTGTTTTATCTGATCGGCCACTTCCCCTACTTCAGCCCTCAATACAGTTTGTAATGACCCCAGTGTCTGATGAAGTTCATTGTATTTAGCTTCCTGCTGTTTCTTTTTCCTAGAGGTGTACTCCAGTATTGATCACCCTCAATACTGGTTTTACAGTATCCCACAACAACGTGGGGGTGACCTCTGGTCCCTCATTACCCTGACGTATGTGTTGGAGTCTCCCTGTATGAAATGTTTAAATTCTGCATCTCTTAACAAATGTGCATTGAATAGCCAGAGAGCTTTCTTGGTCTGTTTACCTAATTGTAGCTTTAGTAACAATGGAGTATGGTCTGATTGGACCCAGGGGGCCTGTGACATATTCTGGATATTACCAAAATGCTCACAGGTGGTGAGAAAGTAATCAAGCTGTGACTGTCTGCCAAATCTTGGAGAGAAATAAGTATATTGAGAGCTTATAGGAAATATCATATGCCAGACATCAAGAATGCTCATTTGTGCTACTGTACGTGTTTTTTAAAACAAAACTTCTGTGCTGGTGTGTATCTACTTATCAAGGGGTTGGTGGTATCCTAGTCAGGATTCAATAACATATTTACTGTAGATCTCCTCCCACTATCTGCTGCCCCCACAGTCAGTCTATCAAACAATTAAACAATGTTCTTATTACAGGTATGGTGGTCTGTGGTGGTAGGTATATATAGAAACATAGAAAGTGACAGCAAAAAAGGATTGCAAGGTCCATCTAGTCTGCCCAAGAACCTACCTAGTGCTATTCCCCACCCCCTCCATTGCCTTTCTGTATGCTACCTTTATGTCTAGCCCATGCATTCTTGAACTCGCTTGCTGTTTTGGCCCCCACTACCTCCTTTGGTAGGCTATTCCATGGCTCCACCACCCTCTCTGCAAAGAAGAACTTCCTTGTATTACTCCTGAACCTCCCTCCCTTCAGCCTCTTGTCATGCCCTCTCATTCTCCCGCTCTCTTTCAATTGGAAAAAGTTCCCGAATGTTAACCCTATTCGTAACTAGTATAAGTTAGCATAAAGTACTGTAACTAGGGTAACCTCTTGTTCATACAATCTGCCCTGTATTATAATGTAATGTCCCAGTGGGTCTGCATAACAACTTTCAAGCTGAAATGGTAGTGCCAGGTACCAAAAAACAGTCCCCCTCATTTTTCCCTTTGGGTAAGGAGATTTAAACATCCTATATCTCTCTCTGTTTGTTAATTTTACATGTTCTGCTCTTGTAAAATGTGTTTCTTGTAAATATGTCACAACTGCTGGTTGTTTATGTAGGTACTGAAATAAATGTGATCTTTTGACAAGATTGTTTAGGCCATTTATTTTATCGATAGTAGTTTTACTGGGATCATATCCATTTCTCTGTTACGGTGCTTGAGAATTGATGAATCCATGTCCATGGCCCTTTTGTCCCCTACTCTGTTCCCTTAATGACTTTATAAACATTCTAAGACATAGCAGTGTATCGTTCTAAGCTGAGATCAGTTGCTTAACCTTCAATAATGATTTCACATGACAGATAAAGTACTTCAAAGCACTTATAAAGTAGTCAATGTCTTCATGAATGTACTGTGCAATAAAATTATTATGCTGCACCTCTTGCCTCTGTGTAATTTGTTAATTTTTTTTTGGTTTTGTGAATACAAATTAAGTAAAGATACAAAAGTACTAGTAGTAGCCTTATAACCAACAAAGTGACTTGCTCCAACTGGGAGCTTCATTTTCCAAAGGAAAGAATTATGTTGTTGCACCCTCATTGGGGTTAAAAAAGAAACTTTAGTACAAATTTTCCACATTGTCGGGGGTTCCCCGTCCAGTGTGGGTGTACCAATACCGACTATGTACGCAGACCCTTCCAAGGTAGGGGTGTAATACTGTCTATGCCCTTTGTACTTGCATCCATGAACTCCATTTCCAGAGTACTAGTGCAAATTTAAAGGAAATTCAGGATATGTCTGAATTATTCTCCCTCTTTTGGGAATGTGAGTCTCAACTAAAGAAAGCTTCCCCTTCCAGGGGCTAACCAAAAAACACAAAATCACACATACCCCCATAATGCAAAGCACCATGGGCTGTATATGTAAATCATCACAGTATATTATGCTGGTTCAACTTTAAGCATAAATACATGGTACCAAAAGGTCTCTCACAGTCTGCAAAGGGTGCCAACAGAAGACACATACACGTGTTTTGTCCTACCAGGACTCATAAGTGTGCCTCGTCTGTGTGACACTCCAGTGGAATGAACCAGCTACCCTAAGATGGTCTAGCTGGGTTATGTTGTGGTGAACCCAATAAAAACCAAAAACACACTAAAAGACAAAGAACCTCAGCACACAAGCACTGAGGCTATGGTTATCCTAAAGGGCACTGGCCAGGAAGCCAAGTTTCAAAGAAATACAAAATCACACATACCCCCATAATGCTAAGCACCATGGACTGTATATGCAAATCACCACAGTATATTATGCTGGTTGAACTTTAAGTAGAAATGCATGGTACCAGAAGGTCTCTCACACAGATTGCAAAGGGTGCCAACAGAAGACACATACACGTATTTCATCCTACCAGGACTCATCAGTGTGCCTCGTCTGTGTGACACCCCAGTGGAATGAACCAGCTACCCTAAGATGGTCTATCTGGGTTATGTTGTGGTGAACCAAAAAACAGCCAATTAGGCTGTATAATAAAATAATTCTAAACATGCCAGCATCAGGTAGGAAGCTCTATATTCATCTGCCTCAATCTCTCTTAGAGGTTTTGAAATGAGTTTTCATTACCTCCCATAGATCACTTAAGTCACCATTTAGTTTGTATTTGAAGGCCATTCTTATTGTCATCAAATTTTTATTTTTCCAAAAAGATACACATACAGCAATGGAATAGAACATTCCCTTTAGAGAAATGGATGAACAAGTACATATTTGGGGGAGGAAAGTTCAAAGGGGAGGTGGGAGGGGAAGGAGGAGAGAACTGGGGGGAAAATGAGGGAAGGAAAAACAAACAAACAGCTTTCTGCATGTGGTTGCAATGTGCAAACAACAGCTACTGTATAAGATTTCAATCACACTCTGCTGAACAGGGTATAGGCCCAGAGTTCAACTCCCCCTCCCTTCACATGGAGGTGAGAAGGGAGATATAAGGATAACTAGGAGTCACATCAGGGGGATGTTCTGAAGGAAAATGAGTATTCTACAGTATTACTCATCCATCAGGGGTCTCTTTCAGAACCATCTATATTGCTAGACATAGACACACATATCCTGGGTACGGCTGATAGTTCTTCAAGGCTTCAGGGGTAATCCAGATAGTGTGAATACATATTACAAGATCCAGCTGCGTGTGATCTAGGACAGAACAGACATATACACAAAGAATGTGCACTTAAGGCTCAACATGACTTATTCACTGTAAAGGTATACATCCCGTGGTCAGTATTGTAATGCAGAGAAGATACGTTCTGGATTATGCATCAGAAATAAAATTACAGAGATTATGTAATAATGAAAACAGCATAGGAAAATCACTAAAGATCTAATCTGGCATCCCACATCTTACCCTCAGTCTTATTCCATTAAGGGGGGTAGGTAAAACCTATATCCTTCTATCAAGCCCACTTTTATTTTATAACCATGCTGGTCCCAGTTAGGGAAGTATGTAGTCAGCAGATCCCTTCTTGGGGTTGACATATCTCAGGTAGGGGGCCAGCAGATCTGGAATTTGGCCATTTGGTAAGTTTGGATGGAGGCCATCCTTATGATTGTAATGGAGGTAACCAGACGTTCAACATTAGTCTCCTCTTAAACATTTACTTTGCTGTCAGCGTCCCCTTTATTTTTATATACTAAAGAGTCCAGGTTTATCCAGTCCCTGTACCTTTAATTTCAATGTAGGTTGTCAAAAAAACCATTCCTCTTAATTTAATAATCCCCATCGACCCCCCCAATCAACTCCCAACATCAGTTTAGTTATGAGCACCTCCTCTTATGCCCCCTGTTTCTGATAAGAGTGATGATTCTGTATTAGCTTTTCAAAGCAGGGCACTGCTCAAATTCAGCACTGAGCAGGAGACATGGAGAGAGCCAGAGGGAATCACAAACTTGTCTCCCCTTCCCTCCCCCATCCATCAGACCTTACGGTCATGTACATTCAGTATTTCCCTTTTTTGTCTGTTTTCTTATTGATAAGCAGTATTATTTACTACACCAGATGTCAGCACTATCTGTTTGTCTCCTCACTAGACAACAATCTCTTTTGAGTCACCATAAAATGGCAGCCTCCAAAGCTCCATGGTAGCGTGGGTGTTAACCCTTTATGTGACTATTTAAGACAATTGGAGTCTGTTATAGTCCATTGAGCTTCTGTAAGTAAATTAATAATAGGTTCAGACATAGTTCTCCTCAATGGGCTGTTTATACACAATTCTGCTCAGTCTTTAGGTGGGGGATAATCATTGGCAGGGGACAGAGGAATTGAAATATAGAAAGAGTCAAAAATCTCCCGACTCTAATTGTCACAAGAATAAGTTATCTTTTCCCCTTCTGTAGCACTGATCAGCTCTCTGTACTCTAAAAATAGTATTTATGAGTTATTTTATAAAAGCTAGTAGTGCTGCGCATTTCCAGTTTGTCAGTGTTTCATCACTTTGAGCCATGCTGCCACATTTTGCAGTCTTCCCTCCCCCCTTCCCTCAATTCCAGTAGGCCCCAGTTCCAAATAATGTTCTCAGTACTTATAATATCTTCCATCTTGTTTAGAGGATTCTGCATCTCCCGCAGTCAACAAAACATGTCTTCACGCTGTCTGGACCCATCTGGATAGAGGAGATTTCAAGTGTCACTGGGATTTCTTCGGAAGGCATTGAGGTGGGCTATGAAATCATCTTTGGTTTTCACTGATTGTGAATTGCTGAGCCCCTGTTGCCTTTTGTCTCCTGCAATTTTCCAGTGCTGTCTCTGAGGTCCCTTGGTCTTGCCATCAGCTTGTTCCTCCCGGGTTAGTGGGCATCTCTTTTATCAGATCTTCCCAAGCTTCTTCCGCTGACCTGTATTCTTTTTCCCCTTCAGGATATAGCACAATTAAGTTTGCTGGGTGTGGGGTTCTGAACTTCAATTGTTTCCGATGAAGTACTTGCATTAGCAGAGTGTATTTTTGTCTCAGCCAAGATGTCTCGGGTGCATAGTCATTCTCAAAGAAAAGCCTGTGCTAACCATGGAAGACTTTATTTTGCTGTCAAGCTTTTTGTATAATAAAGTCTTTCGTTGCATAGCTTTGGAATTTTATTTTTAGGAACCTTGGGTGATCTGTGGGGGATGTGGTCTTCATCCCCAATGCTCAATAAGCCCTCTCGATGCTCAAGTCCAGTGTGTCAGGGAGCTTCAGCACTGTTCTTAAAAAAGGTTCCAGGAATGCCACCAAGTCATTATTTTCTGTATTTTCAGGCAATCCAAACATGCGAATGTTTTTCCTACGAGAGTGATTTTCAGCATCCTCTTGTTCCTTCAATTTGTGCCTGAATATCTGGTAGTTGCTGTATTTTAACCTCCATGTCATTTATTCAATTCCCTGCAATTGTTATTTTCCACTCTGTATAAGCAGTCCACTGTTCGAGCTGTGTTATATCTTTTTTTTAACTTCTTGCAGTTCTGCTTTCATATCCACCCAAAATGCTTTAATTTCTTAATACATGCTTTCCAGTTGTATTTTGTTTTAGCCTGCATGGCTAGATGCTTTGGACTGGTGGCTGTGGTCGGATTGCAGGGAGCATTGGTCCAAGGCCCTGGATGAATCAGTGTCTGAGTTTGCTTCAGGGCATCCTTCTCCATCCTCAGTTTTCTTTGTGCTCCTAGTATTAGTTTGCATCTCTTATGATTTACAGCCTCCAATTCCAGTATGAAAAAATTTATTTTTTTAAATTTGAATGGTTTAGTGGAGGTTTTTGTTGGTGATCTGTCTGAGAGCTCAGGTTTGAGCTGCTACCATGATGCTGACATCACCTAAAGTCCCCCAGGTAGTCATGTTTTTGTAAGACACAGTAGAACAATATTTATGTCTAGCAGATGGTCATTAATGCAGAAAGCCCTGCTGACAACAGATATACAGTTCAGAAGGCCAGTATTGGTGGTAGAGGGAACAGGAAATAATTATATCATCATGGAAATTAAGTTTGTAATATTAGTCCAAAGTTAATCTTCAACTATGGTATTGCTATGCTGAGAGGAGTCTTTGCAGTACATCTACAAGAATGATCAGAAATGATAAAGGATGACTATTACATCAGGTCTCCCAACTAGCTCCTCCAGAGGCCAACCTCAGTGTTCCTGTTGTTGTTTTTTTGTGTATTTGTTTGTTTGTTTGTTTAAAATGAAGATAGATAACCATGAGAAGCTTGTATATGTGTCTTGGAAGACAAAAGAGCCCATAGTAGTGGTATGGTATGCTGAAACATCATGACATACATAGCCTCCAGGTGATAGCAGCATCCAGATAATTGCAGGAGGTGGCTGGGGGCAGAGGACAATGCTTCTTAGGTGGATAATGTGGGAAACAGCCATGGAGGAAAACTCAATACCACAGGAGGAGAAATCAAAGGGGAAGTAGCATTCCCAGACAAAGACAATGCATTTACACTAAGGTGGCATCAAAAACCACCCCAGGAGAGATAACACTCCAAATTGGGTGACAAAGAAAATTAGCAGCTGCTGGAGAGACAATGCCCCTTATGTAGGATAATGCTCCCAGTGCAGGATATACCCCCAACAAGGTATTGTAAGTGGTGGCAGCTACAAGAGACAGAGCTTCTGATAGAGAAGTTGCACCACCAGAATAAAAATATAGCCACAGAGAAGACAACACTCCTAATGTAGTATCATGGAGGATGGTAGCTGTTTGAGAGATAATGCTCTTAAATCAGTGTTAGTTCTCCCAATCCAAAATAAAGCAGGCTACACCCACAGGAGAGACAAAACTTACAAATCAGGGTGATACATCCAGTGCCATACAATGCAGGTTGCAGCCACAGGGAAGAAAGCACTCCCAACCTGGCATAGGATGGCAGCCACTTGAAAGACATTGTTACTGACTTAAGGTAATGCAGTCACCACTGCTTATTACAGGCACATTTGTCTGGACACATTCTGCCCATTATAGCCAGTGGTCATTGTAGCATCTATGCTTGGAAAACGTTGATAATCGGGTGCGGGGCTCCTTTGTCCTTTGTGTTAAAAAGCTCCTTGTTGCTATAATCTAGTGGTTTGTGCCACAAGGTCAGGATCAGAAGGAGGAAGAGACATAGATAAGGCTGTACAGTAGCTGTGGCTCTCCAGACTCACTATTGTTCTGCTCACAGGATATCTGGTATATAGCTGTCTACTTATTTTATAGGCTACTGGTGGCAGTCATAGAACTGACTGGATGGTACACTAAACAGAGGATATGCAGACAACAGAGCTAAGCTCTGACCAGATGCGTAATTGTTCTGCACACTGCTAGGACACCATCTCTGACCTGATGAGCTGCAGATCCCAAACCCGAACCCCATGACTGAATTGCGGCACTGAAACTGGGTCAAATAATTGCTGCTTTACAGACTCCCTAATCTACAACAGTATCCCAGACATTCTATGCTCTTTCTGTTTTGTGCAGATAAGCTGCTAATTAGTGTCAGTTCACACTTGGGCAAGCTCGGCAAACTGCATGCCGAAGTGTGAGCTGACACTAACTAGCAGCTAATCTGCCCGAAATAGAAGGTGGGCATAGAATGGTATAAGCAACATTTTTAATATCAAAACTCTTGGAATGGGCAAGTAGTAAATGCAATTTGCCCGCAATAACCTACTGCCCGTTTAAACCATGGGTGCTATAAGTGGAGGGGACTGTATTCCCAGTACAGGATACAGTCACAGGGGAGACAAGACTCCCAACTGTGGGTAAAGCTCCCTGAGCAAGTGATACAGGATACAGCTTCAACAAAGACAATGCTCCCACTGATATCTGGAAGAAACCACTGAAGGAGATATTGCATTCACCCTCCCAAAATAAAACATGAAAATGCAGCCGCTGGGGAGACCACACTCCCAGTACTTCAAATTGACTGCAGGGGAGAGAATGCTGTCAGCCAGGTCCACAATAAAAGTGCTCCTGCAACTTGTAGGAATGCAGCAGGCCAGAGTCCAACAGGAGACAATGGAGATTAACACAGTAGATATTCGATAGGAAGGCACAGCTGGCCATGTAAGCTAGGGTAGAAAAACAGCAGCAACAGAGCAAAATACATTGTAGAATGGTATGCAAGTTGGTGTGGATGGCTCTGTGGGTCCAAATAAGGCAGCAACAGCCAGAATCCTGGCAGGCAGAGCAGACACAACAAACTATCAGAACAAGCATCAGGCCGTGGAGCTATGAATATGAAATGGGTACAAAGCATACCTTCTGATCAAGGTTTGGCTGAAAAAGGAGGATTGCAAAGATAAATTAAAAATCAGCAGGCAGATATGCAATAGAATTAGTTAAAGCAGTTAAAACATTTCAATCAATTAAAAGTAGCTAACTAAAATCATGCAGAAAAATGAAAAGTATGTGCACATTTAGAGGCTGACGAGTGAGCTAGCAACAATAGCCTATTCAAGTGACTTCTTGCCAAAATATGATTGGGCTGTGTGTCAAATACTTGTTAAGTATGACTGATATAAAAGTACAGTACTTTGATACCCTTAGAATGGAGCCCACCAGGATGCAATGCAATGTCACAGATTCCTGCCTAGTGAAAGGGATTAACTGCCATGGAAACTACACTGTTTCCTGCAGTAACGCTGCAATATTCTGCCGTATTCTGTACTGAGTCCTGATCATCTTTACTGTACATGAGATATATTTGTTAAGTTTCCATCATACTAAACAACTGTATAAATGTAAAGTAATAAAATGGTAATGTTGAGCCATTACCCCTCTGTAGGTGCCATTGGCTGTGTAACATTGTATTTGACAATGATGAGATTGAAATGGCACATGGGAACAAAATGTTTTTCATTTGAACAGCAACCAAATACTTGCAAAGCAAATTAGCTTGGGTGTTAAAATATCAATATGCATAAATATGTCCTTGAAGTTCTAGTTATTAATACACCAGCCTCATGGGGCCTCACCAGTCAAATTACAGTTGATCTGATGAATCACAACGTGCTGTTAACTACCTCTTTTCTCAAAGGGGACCTCAATGATGTGATGAATTAAAAGCAGTGGGGGAGAAGACAGGAGCTGTGTGCACTTCTGTACACTTACTGTACTTCTATTTCAGCTATAAGTCAATAAGTATTCCTGCCAATCAGTGTAACATATTGTTAAACAGTCAAGTTCAGTATACTGTATCTTATTTTGCTGAGTGCCAAGATCAGTCGAACTACTTCATATTTACCACCAGAGGTGTATCTAACTTTCCTGTAAAATAAAACTTCAATTTTAAAATTAAAGTATTTAAAAAACAAGATACTTAACATGATTCATAATCTGTTTATATGTCTTTCTCATCTTGTTCAAACTTCTTAGCTACGCATCACAGTTCTCTTGTCAAAAGAAATGATTAAGTGACATCTGTAGGATTATAAGTGTGGTCTACTGGTTAGAGTAACAGCTCAAAAATCAGAAGATTAGAGGCTCAAACCCCACTGGAACCAAATACTCACTGTGTGACCTTGGGCAATTCAGTTAACTCCCAGTGCTCCAGATTACCCAGCTGCCAAAATGGGTAGCAGTAGAAAACCACCACTGGAACAAGATGGTACATCTCAGCTGAGCTGGGTAAATAATAAAAATGACAAGGGCTGGGTAGGTGACTGATATGGTTTTTCCCACATGGCTGTACCAGCAATACATGGCACTAATACTGCAGGAAGTCCCTCTCTTTGCAATCTACCATGAGATTGCTAAATTAATTCACAGGTGCATGCATCACAAGATGCGGTGTTCAGAACTGAAAAGACCACAGACTTATGCACTGTGATGTTCTTTTAGAATGAAAATATATACTGGCAGTCTCCTTTCTTTATTGTTTTTTGTCTCTTTTATTAACTTTAAGGTGACATTAGTTACTGCATATACGTAGATATTGCATTTTAAAGTTCATTATAGAGTGAGATACTGCTAGTGCTGGCCACTGCAGTTAGATAGAAAAATTTGGGTTTCACTGTGGACTCTGCGATAACACTTCAAGTGAACATCATGTGTTGGCTTTGGTTCACAGTGGATTTTCTAACTTTGGAATGTCTCCCAGGTTAAAACCTGATGCAAGGGGATGTGACAACCTTGATTCATGCATTTGTTATCTTGAGGTTTGACTACTGTACTGCTCTTTACCTACAGTAGGGCTCTCTAGCAGGTCGGTGTGTCCCGGCAGCTGCTGCAGAATGTCACAGCCAAATTGATCTCTGGGTCACGGTATGTTGACTACATTACAGTGGTGCTGCAACATCTGCGCTGGCTACCAATTAAACGGCGTACCACCTTAAAGAATTTGCTTTGTTAACATATAAAGCCCTGAACAGTTTGAGTTTTGACTATCTTCTCTTCCACATACTGTAGGTTTTTCTCCCCTTTGGCATGCCACAGGCATCTGCTCCATCCTGTCACTGCTTCCCCCACTTGGCAGCTGCCAACCAGCCCATCAAACCCCTATATCCCCTCACGGATTGTGCCCCGTGGAAGGGCCAGGAAGGGGAAGGCCTTTCTTCCCTGAGACAAATGAAGGAAAGCTGCTCCCAGATAATGAGCTGGTGCAGGGTCTGGAGTGTACTACCCCGTAAGTAAACCAAAGTCCAAAAAGACCCACACACAGGAGCAAGAAGTGGCATCAGACACAAGACTGTGATTTTTAAAGGCTAAGCTGCCATTTATTTAGCCACTTCCTCAAAATAAATCAAATTGACAATCAATTAGAGAACCAAACACTATATACAAATGCACACTGCCCCGTCACTTTGCTCCACTAGAGCGTCCTCAGGTGATGCTATACTCAAGTTGGAACCACACTTATATACCTATAAAGCAGCTTAATTATGGCATCATATAAATGAGCTGCATTTCAAAATAATATTACTTTGTATTATATATTAGGTAAAATCTAGTGTGCAACAACAATGACAGAGGAGTCCTGTTCAAGGTGACAGCCAAAAAGCAGAACCTCATAGAGGCCCTGATGGTAGCAGATACCCAGAGCAGCGAGTCACTGACCATGACTGAAAAGGACAGCAGGACCACTGTCAGTGAAAGGCCACAGCAGCAGGGGATGGTCACCACTATCCTGAATCCAAAGGTACTCAAACTGCAAATTGAGTTGCGCAGGATGGAATTGGAGGCAGAGCGACAACAGAGGGAGGCAGACCATGAGGAGCATGAGCACCAGTAAGCTGCAGAGGAGAGAAGAGAGTGAGAACACAGAGAGGCAGAGGAGAGGAGAGGAGAGAGGAGCACCAGTGGCAACACGAACTGGAGAAGCTACGATTCCGACCAGTGGCACCAGAGCAGGTAAGTGGCTTGGGTTTAAGTGGAACTGCAGGACTGGGTTACAAATTGAACTCCAAATTAATAGCAGAGGTTAAGGAAGAGGGAAGGGTGATCCTGCCTCCATCAAACCAGTTAGTTCCAGGTTTCAAAGAAAAGATTTCTCTGAAGTAAGAAATGCCTGTTGGTTGTGTAAAGAAACTGGGCATATTGCCAGAGAGTGCCCAAAAAGGCAAGCCATAATACACAACAGGGTGCTAGAAAAGAAGTGGGTTGTTTGTGTGTCCCTGGAAGCATGCCAGTGAACATGAGGGAACACATGCACCCCGTCATGGTGAATGGGGTACAGACGCAGGGGTTAAGGGACACAGGGGACACAGGGGAATCCCTGACACAGGTAAAGGGGGATGTGGTACAGCCTGGTCAGCTTATACCCAATAAATACATAACCGTACAAGGGTTTGCTGATGAAGAGAAAACATTGCCACTTGCTAGTGTTCTCCTGGACTGGGGTGAAACAGGGGGAACTGTGCAACAGGTGGCTGTAGCCAACACATTAGCAGTGGATGTGATCCTGGGCACAATCTCCAGCAGGGGTGGTGGTGCTGTTACCCGTAGCCAAGTGCCAAGGGAAAACAGTAGTTCCCTGAACCCCACAGAAACCAGTGTGGAAACCACTGAGAGACTGGTTCCCCAGCCTGGGTCTCCAGATGGGGAGACTGATAAAAAGGGAGTAAAAATTTCCCCGGTAACAAGTGACCACATAGCTATGGAAGATTACTCTGAAGAGGGAGAGGTGACCAATTATCAGAGGGTTGGGATTGACAGTGATCCTGAGGGCCCCGATGCCAGTGAGAGGGACCCTACTTAGCAACTGAAGGGGACCTGTCCCATACCCTGGGACTGTGTGAGGGGTTTGCAGCTGCTCAGTGGAGTGACCCTAGTTTAGAGAAGCTGAGGGCTTGTGCAGACTTGGAGTGCACACAGGTAGGTGATGGCAGAAATAAGGTTTATTGGGAAAATGGACTTATGTATACACAGGCAGTACAGACAGAGAGAGGGATGCTAGGCAGGCAGCTTGTCGTTCCCCAGGGATATCATGAGCAGTTGCTCAAGGTTGCCCATGATATTCCCATATCTGGTTATCTGGGAATAGCATGAACTACGCAGCAGTTAGCCCAGAATTTCTACTGGCCTAACTTCACCCAGGAAGTGAAGGAGTATTGCAGCTCTTGTCACCGGTGCCAAGAAATAGGGGAAGCGGGCAAGAAAACCCAAGCAGCCCTGATCTCCTTGTCCATAGTGGAGGAGCCATTCCAGAGGGTGGGAATGGATATTGTGGGGCCTTTAAATGCCCTCAGTTCCTCGGGAAGAGATTCATCCTGACTGTGGTGGATTATGCCACCCAGTACCCAGAGGCACTCGCCCTATCCTCACTGAGGACAGACAAAGTGGCAGATGCCTTACTTGGGATTTTCTCCTGTGTTGGGTTTCCACAGGATGTAATCACTGATCAAAGGGGTTCCTTCAAGTCGGTGCTGATGAAATGTTTATGGGAGAAGTGTGGGGTGGTGCAGAGATGCATGACACCATATCACCCACAAGCCAATGGACTTGTGGAACATTTCAATGGCACCCTAAAGTCAATGCTCTGGGCATTTGCTGAAAAACATGGGAAGGACTGGGAGAAATACCTTCCTCACCTGTTGTTTGCACAGGAGGTGCCCCAAAAGCCCACAGGATTTTCCCCTTCAACTCTTATATGGACGTGGCACGTGGACCCTAGACTTGATCCGGGAGGACTGGGAAGGCAAACACGCCACCCAGGGAACTCCCATTGTGGATTATGTCCTTAGGTTTAGGAAAGGCTGAAGGAGCTTATGGGGACAGCCCACAGCAACCTGGCAGCTGCCCAACAGAAACAAAAGGTGTGGTACGACCACAGAGCCAGAGCTCGCTCGTACATGGTGGGTCAGGAAGTCATGGTCCTTATTCCGGTCCGGAAAGCTGAGAGGGCAGGACCGTACAAAGTGGTTAGGAAGGTAAATGACGTAAATTAAATTGTGGAGTTACCTGACAGAAGACAGACAGAAAGGATGTACCATGTCAACATGGTGAAGCCATATGCAAATAGGCTGACATGTTGTTTGCAGTGTGTAGTCATGGGGAGGAGAAGGACAAAGGAGACCCCCTTCTGGATCTGCTGGAAGAAAGTAAGCAGGAGTCCTCTGTGGAGGCAGTTTAATTGTCTCCCCAGCTGACCCAGACCAGGTCCAGAAAGTAAGGGAGGTTTTAGCAGACTTTGCCCCCTTGTTTAGCACCAAGCCTGGACTAACCTCCTTAGCAACACATGATGTGGAGACAGGGACACAGATGCCCATACAGCGGACAGCATATCGGGTGTCAGAGGCTGTCCAAAGAGACATTAGGAGGGAAGTGGAGGAGATGCTGGATTTAGGGGTAATCCAGAGATCCCACAGCCCCTGGGCCTCACCCGGAGTCCTTGTGCCCAAGCCAAATGGCTCAACTCATTTCTGTGTGGACTATCATGGACTGAATGCAGTCACTAAGTCCGACGCCCACCCGATGCCCCAGACAGAAGAACTCCTGTACAAGTTGGGAGGGGCGACCTACCTTACAACTATTGATCTGATCAAGGGGTATTGGCAGGTAGAATTGACAGACAGAGCTAGGGAGAGGTCGGCCTTCATCACTTCGATAGGCTTATTTGAGTTTAAAGTAATGCCTTTTGGAATGAAGAACACCCCGGACACTTTCCAAAGGTTGGTGAACCATGTGTTAAATGGTGCTGAGGAGAATGCCGTGACGTACCTGAATGACGTTGCCATCTTTAGTACCAGCTGGGAGGAACACCTTTCCCACCTTAGGGAAGTGCCGGGCAGGATACAGAGGGCCGGGCTCACTGTCAAGGCTGAGAAGTGCCAGGTGGCCATGGGAGAAGTGGCATACTTCGGGCATGTTGTAGGCCAGGGACAGCTCCGTCCTAACCAAATAAAGATAGAGGTGATCCAGGCGTGGCCCAGACCAGAAACCCAGAAGCAGGTAAGGAGCTTTCTGGGGACAGCAGGGTACTACAGGAAATTTGTACCCAATTACAGTGCCCTGGCTGCTCCCCTATCTGACCTGACCAAGAAAAAGATGCCAAAGAATATTACCTGGGGCCCAGCCTGTGAGGAAGATTTTATCAGACTGAAGGAGGCACTGTGCAGTGCTCCTATTTTGACAAGTCTGGACTATAGCAAAACATTTATAGTTCAAACGGATGCTTCAGACATGGGTATTGGAGCAGTACTTAGCCAGACATCTAGCCAAGGGACAGATCACCCGGTAGTGTACCTGACCCAGAAGCTGCTTCACAGGGAGCAAGCGTACTCCATGGTGGAAAAGGAGTGTCTTGCCATAGTGTGGGCCCTGAAGAGATTAGAGCCATACTTTTATGGGCAGCATTTTTTGGTGCAGACTGACCACAACCCCCTGGTTTGGCTGACGCAGATGGGAAAGAGCAATGGGAGACTGCAAAGATGGAGTCTTGCTTTACAAGGGTATGATCTAAAAATCGTACATAGGGCTGGAGCAAAGAATAAGAACTCAGATGGACTGTCTGGGGTCTATGAGGAGTGAACTGATTTGGGAAGCTCATCCCATGTTGGGGATAGATCCCCCAAATTCAGTCTAGGTGGGGTGGAGTGTGATGTAGACAGCCAGTTATGAGTGCTGTATAATATTTTTTTTATATAAAATGTAATGACTATCTCTGCTGAAAAATGTAATGCTCTAAGAGTAACTTCAACCCCCCCCCCCTGCAGATTTCAGCTGACAGATGCAGGCCAAGAGAAATGCTGACAGCATGTATCACACACACTCAGTTTTTAGAGACAATGTGTTACATGGAAGACTTTAATCAAGGATCATGTTTCTCTGAGTTAGTTACAGAGTTGTTTAAGTTAACTTTGTTAAGAGGAAATCATAAAAAGGTTTATGACGTTGAAGAGAAAACGCAGGTTATTATACAGAGGTGAGAGGTTGTAAATGCTCATATGAAGCCTGTGTGAGGAGGATGCAGCATGAATCAAAAGAGGTGTCATTGAAATTGAGTTATGCTAAGGTTGCAGAATTAATACTTTGAAATTAGATGCTGTGGTTGTATAAAAATATATATTTTTTAGATATTTTGACAGGGAGGGGCTAGATGAACTCTTGCAAAAGAGGTGGGCAAAACTGGCTTTTAAAGATTATTCTGTTTCACTACAGACACACTTTTGTCTGACACCGATCTAGAAAACATCTGAGCACTGAAAACAGGTATTTAGAAAGCTAGACAAAATCGAAATATTGTTGTAGGAATTGCACTGTTTTAAACCTTGTTTTGTTTAAAGATGTGTATGTCTTGTGATATAAGAGTCCTGTATTGTATGTTTGACATATTATTACATATTTTAGTAAAACTCTAATTTTAGAGCATACCTGGTCTGTCTTTGAATTACTTTCTTTTGCTATGAAATATTTATGGCTATAGCAGACAGCAGACATAAGCTTGTATGGTGGTACCAAACTGGAAAGAGAAGTTTTTTAAATCAAAGGTCTTTATTAAAGTTTTAAGGGTTCATCTCTGAATACCTGGTTAGGTGCCCTTAGGCAACGATATCTGGCCCCCAGAAGACAGATATATCTGAGCCTGTGCATTGGGTATGCTAGCAAGAGGTTAACAATTTGAATCTCTCCAGAGCTTTGGACCAAAGATTGATCCAAACTCACAAAACAAACAAGAGGGTTACCTTGTTCTGTTCACTGTTCACAAGACTGCGCTCAGAGGTTGGCACTTTGAGAGAAGAGGGCCTGACCTGCTGAGTGAATCTGTGACAGAGGCATTAGCAAGAACTGTGAGCTCATTGTGACTCGGGATTTCAATTTAAACTGGCTTGGTAGTGAATCATCCCACTTGAAAGATATTGCAGCAAGCTCATATCTCACACAGCGAGTTAGTGAACACACAATAATGAAACATAGAAACATAGAAGTTGACGGCAGATAAGGACCGCAAGGCCCATCCAGTCTGCCCATTTCTTTTTCTACCTTATAAATGTGCCATCGGCCTTTGCTGTGTCAGTGGCCTATCTATTCATAGTCATTTGTATTGCTCCCTTATGCCTATCCCATGCCTGTTTGAAGCCCTGCACTGTATTCATAGCCACTACTTCTTGTGGTATGCCATTCCATGCATCCACCACCCTTTCTGTGAAAAATAATTTCCTCACATACCCCCTTAATTGGCCCCCTCTAATCTCATGCTGTGTCCTCTTGTCCTGCTATTTTTCTTATATTTAAACATGTTAGACTCTTTCACCTTGTTAATGCCCTTAAGGTGTTTGAATGCCTCGATCATATCACCTCTCTCCCTCCTTTGCTCAAGGGTATACATATTGAGCTCTGTTAATTTGTCCTCATATGTCTTCTGATGCAGTCCCTGCACCATTTGGTTGCCCTTCTCTGGACTGCCTCAATTTGATTAATGTCCTTGTAGGTGTGGCCTCCAATGCCACGCAGTACTCAGATGGGGCCTAACCAGTGTCTTGTAAAGAGATTATTACCTCCCTCACGACTTGTGATACCCTACTAATACACCCTAACACCCTATCCTTACCTACTGCTTTAGAGGTCTGCTTGGATGATTTCAGGTCATCAGTGATGATGATGCCCAAGTCTCTTTCTTCCTCTCGTGACTGCTAGCAATTCCCTCCCAGCCTATAGGTGGCTTCAGGGTTTCTCTTCCTATGTGCATGATTTTGCACTTCTTTGCATTAAACCCAGTTGCCACTCTTCTGACCATTTTGCTAGTTTATCCAGGTCTCTTCTCATTCTGCCCACCCCATCTGGATCATCTACTCTGTTGCAGATCTTGGTGTCATCTGCAAACAGACAAGCCTTACCCTCTAGTCCATCTGCAAGGTCAGTAATGAAGATGTTGAAAGGACTGGCCCAGGACTGATCCCTGAGGTACCCACTTGTTACTTGCATCTCTTCTGGCTGTATACCATTTACCACCACTCTTTGTTTTCTGCCCGTCAACCAGTTTGCCACCCAGTTGACCAACTTCAGACCCACCCCGAGCCTACCCAGCTTATTTATCAATCTTCTATGTGGAACAGTGTCAAAAGCTTTGCTGAAGTCAAGGTAGGCGACATCAACTGCTCCCCTTTGGTCCACCACTTTGGTTACCCAGTTAAAGAAATCTATGAAATTAGTTTGACAGGACCTTCCTTTTGTAAACCCATGCTGTCTTGGATCCTGTGCCCCTATGGATTCCAGATGTTGCACTATCCTTTCCTTAAGGAGTGCCTCCATAATCTTGCCCACTACTGAGGTAAGACTGACTGGTCTGTAGTTCCCTGCCTCCTCCCTGCTACCACTCTTGTGGAGCGGGATCACATGAGCCCTTCTCCAGTCTTCTGGGACCTCTCCTGTGCTCAGAGACTCACTAAACAGTTCTGCTAATGGCTCTGCTAGTTCCATATTTAGCTCCTTAAGTACCCTGGGATTGTGCCATCAGGTCCCATTGCCTTATCCACCCTGAGCTTGCAAGCTCTTGTAGGACCCTTTCATTTGTGAAGGGAGTAGTGCTCACCTCCTCCCCTGTGTCCATGATGCTGAGCTGTGGGCCCTGCCCTACCTTCTCTTCAGTAAATACTGAGCAAAAGTATCTATTTAGGATAGATGCCTTTACAGGGTCCTCCTCCTCACATGCTCCCTTTTCTCCAGTAAGCTTAGCAATACCCCCTCTGGACTTTCTCCTTTCACTAATGTATCTATAGAAAGTCTTGTCACCTTCTTTTACTGTTCGTGCTAGTGTTTCCTCAGTTTGGGACTTTGCCTGCCTTACTGCCTTCCTGCCTTCCCTGCTTCCCTTAGGGAAGTTTGGTATGCCTCCCTATCTTCATCCCGCTGTGTTCCCTTATATTTCCTGAAGGCCAGCCTTTTGGCTCTGACCTTTTCTGCTACTGTATTTGAGAACCAGAGTGGTTTCCTTCTTCTTTTGCACTTCCTTTTCTGTCTAACACAATGGGATGTTGCTTCAAGTATTGCATCCTTAATGCTTGCCCACTTTGCCTGTACCCCCTCACCTGTGTTTCTTTTGCCAGGGCTAGCTTAACTCTGTTGGCCATTTTATCAAAGTCAGCTCCTCTGAAGTCCCATATTTTTGCCTTGGAATGGGATGATTTAGATGTAGTAGCCAAATTGAACCATACCATGTGATGGTCACTGGCCCCCAGGTGACCTTCTACCTGGAGATCTGTGATCCCTTCCTTGTTAGTCAGTACTAGGTCTAGGATAGCCCTGTCTCTTGTGGGTTGCTGTACCAGTTGTTTGAGGCCCTCCCCGTGCAGGGAATCCACTATGTGTCTAGTTCTGGCAGATGTTCCTGCTGGTATTGATCAATCTATATCCGGCATGTTGAAGTCTCCCATTATCAGAACCTCCCCTTTAGCTGTCATGTTTTGTATATCTTCTAACAGTAATGTGTCTATGTCCTCCCCCTGGTCTGGGGGCCTGTAGACAACCCCAGTTCTTCGGCTGTCCCATTTCCTGTTTCAGGGTGACCCACAGTTCTTCTGGCTGCTTATGTGTATTCTGAATTTCTGTAGCTTTGATATTTTCATTGACATACAGGGCACTCCTCCCCTTTTGACCTCGGTCTCTTCTGAACAATACATAGCTAGGTACTGAAGTCTCCCAAGTGTGGTTACTGGTAAACCACGTCTCACTAATTGCTACTATGTCCAGTTTAGCCTCTGACATTATTGCCTGCAGGTCTGGGATCTTATTTCCCAGGCTGTGAGCATTGTGTACATGATTTTCCATTGGCCAGATTTTGGTGTGTTAGTTGTTGGGTGAGGTTTGGCATTACCCCTGTGCGTCGTATGTGGAGACAAACCTTTTTTCTTACCTCGTGATGCAAATGAACTGCAAACATGCTGAATCCCTGTTTGACCACTAGCTGAGGGGGGAAGGGTGTTCTTCCCATTCGACGTATGGGGTGCTGCACCCTTCTCCCCATTTGCTAGTTTAAATATTCTGCAAAGACGTCAAACTTCTGCCCCAATGCACTGACTCCCTCCTTAGTCAAATGCAGTCCATCAAATTTAAAGAACTTTCGCTCCCAGAACTGTTGCCAGTTCCCTACAAATCTGTGTCCTTTTTCCTGGCACCAGCCCTTGAGCCACATGTTTAGCTCCCCTATCTCCCCTTCTCTGACCTTCCATCCATCTGCTCCCCTCTCCCAGACTGGCAGGATCTCAGAGAAGGAGATGCTGGACGAAATAGATGATAGTTCATCACCCAGCCTGGTCAGGTGTTCCTTGGTCTCCACAACTGACTGGCTGGCGAGATCATTAGTCCCTATGTGTACTAGGACATCAATGTTTTCTCCTGTTTGTGAACAATTTTAGCAATGCGGTCAGTGTCTCTCCATGCTGATGTATCTGGGAGACCATAAATCAGGTAAGCACTCACTTCTTGATTAGCTCCTTTCAAGCTCCCCATAGAGTATATCAGAGGTCAAGGTGCTCCCTGATTCTCTAAGTGATCACTCCCCTATCACCTGCCTGTGGTCTAATAAATTCAAAAAAGTGCCTCCGATCATGGTGAAATGCAGAATACTGAGAAAAGGGCAGCCAACTGCATTCAAAGCTGTGCTACCCAGTATAGGTTGGTAACACTTAGATGTTTTAAATTATCTTGATAAAATCCTCCAATACCTTATCAATAAGTTTAACATGATCTGTGACAGATTTGCATGGGTCAAAACAAGGAAATCCCGAGGGTACAATAATGGATGGATTACTAGTGATCTCCTGGATCTCATGAGGGAACGGACAACTTCAGATGCAGAGCTAGGGCCTCTGGGAAACATTATGACCTTATTTATTTATTTATTTAAGCATTTTGCAGGAAGGCATACTGAGCAGTCTACTGCTCGATTCCAGATGCGTCCTGGGGGTTGGGGGAACATAGATAGCAGTTAAAGACAGCATAAAACAAGTGAAATTACATAGTAGGGAGATCACTAAAATATGGTCCTGTTGACTAGACAATAGTGGGTTGTGAAATCAGTAGGTAGCCACAGTTAATACAGCATGATACAATAATTACATAGTTACACAGTGTAGGCCTCTAACAAATTGATCCCTGTGAGAGACAAAGTAGAGCGAGAGAACAACAGTTAGGCACAGATTAAATTACATTACTAAGTGCAGACATACACAGACATTCCACTTAGTGACTGAGAAACGCCTAGACACATGCACCGGAAGGGGAAAAATGAGCTTGGACCATGGAGTTAAGGTGCAAGAGGGAGGAAAAGTGATGAACATATGCTGGGAGGGAGTTCCACAATATAGGAATGCGGTAGCTGAATGCTGCCTGACCAATGGTAACAGACCTGTGTGGGACAGCTAGGGACCGAAAGTCCGAGTTTCTGAGAGAGTTTGCATGGGAGCAGGGGTTGGCTATGGCATCGGTGAGGTAGGATGGGAGACACTGGGACCAATACATGGCTGGGATCTTGGCGCAATGGGACTGTCTACAATTGTCTAGAGAAGTGAGGTTCATAGATTGATATAGGGCACAGTGGTGTATGGAGTACAGACAGTTCAGGACGAAATGACAGAATGAGTGGAAAAGGGGATCCTAGCCTGGGGTGCAGCTTCTTGAGTAAGGAGTCGATATGTGTGGAAATATTGAGGTGCTGGTCAAGCCAGACACCAAGGTATCTGAAGGAGGTGCAGGACGCCAGGGGGGAACCTTCCAGGGTGTGAAATATGATCGGGGAAGGGAGCCTGGAAATTTTTTGCCTCGTGCCAGAGGGTAGTGAGACTGTTTTCTTGGCATTGAGGAGGAGCTGATTTGAGTGGAGCCAGTGCTGGACGGAGATGAAGTCTCGCTGCAGTCTGGTTGTAACCTCTGTGGACAAGGGGCCAGATGCATACAGCACAGTGTTGTCCACATACATGTGGATGGAGGTGTATGGTCAGGCTGAGGGCAGGTCATTCAGGAAGATCGAGAACAGGAGGGGGCCTAGGACAGAGACTTGCTGTACCCCTGTGGAGATTGGGAGGGGTTACGAGGTGGATGAACTGATACGGATGGCTTGGGATCTGCCAGTGAGGTACGAGTGGAACCAAGATGTGGCCCAGTTGGACAGTACAGCATTGGCGAGTTTGGCCAGAAGGAGAGAGTGTGACACTGTATCGAATGCCTTGGCCAGGTCGATGAAGATGGCAGCTGTGATGTGGCCAGCATCCATCCCAGTGAGGATGGAGTCATAATCCTCAGAAGGGAGGTAGTGGTGGAGAGGGATTTCCTAAAACCAGACTGGTAGGGGGGAAAAAAGGAAGAGAAATTCAGAAAGGAGGCTAGATGAGAGAGAACCAGGTGCTCCTGTAGTTTGGCCAGGATTGGTAGGAGGAAAATGGGCCGAAAGTTGTTTGGGTTTGTGGCATCTACCACTCTTGGGAAGCTGGATTACTATGGCATGTTTCCATTCCAAGGGGACTTCAGCTAGGGAGAAGGATAAGTTAAAGAGGGAGGCCAGGGGTTGGGCTATTACAGGGGCCGATAAGTGGAGCATTTTGGAGTCCAACTCGGTTGGACATTTACCCTTACTTGGGTTAAGGGCAACCAGTGCGTTATATACCTCATCATGGGTAACCTGCAGGAAGGAGAAGGAGTGAGCTATGGGTGTACCACTAGATGGGGTGGTGGGGGTTGGGTTCTGAGTAGGGTGCAGTGTGGACAGGGGAGTAGCATGGTTGGTTGTGAACAGAGAGTTAAACAATGTGGCCACTACTGGGGGGTCAGTGATGGTGAGTCCACCTACCTGCAAGGAAGGAGTGGGGGGCTGTGATGGAGGGCTGAGAAGCAATTTGACCACTTTCCAGAATTTTGACAGGAGGTGGGAGGTGGAGTTGAATGCGCCTTTGAAATAGTTGGCTTTTGCTTGGTGGATTTTTTTGGTACAAGTATTGTGATACACACGGTAAAGCTGGAGGTCAGCTGGAGAACTGGAGGTCTTAAAAGTTTTCCAGGCCTTGTCTCTGATTCAGAGGTAGGCTAGGGTTTCAGGAGAGATCCGTGGAAGATGAGCACCTCGGACTCTGGTACATCTGAGGGGGGTGTAACATTCCCAGATGGTGGTGAACTTGGACTTAAAGAACAACAGGGCCTCATCTATGGAGGTGAATTGACTAATGCTCGACCAGTCAGAATTGCCTAAATCATTTAGTAATGAAGGGAGATCCAGAGATTTGTAGGATCTGGTCAAAATGGTTCTGGGTGGGGGAGCTTTTGGTCTGTAGATTTTGCGTACTGAGTAGATTCCGTGGTGGTCACTAAAGGCATCCGGAAGGAGGCCCAAGGCTACGATCCTGTGCGGGTGTGAGGTGAGGAACCAATCTAGAAGAGTGTGATTCTGTGATTTGTGGTTTAACTGAGTGGGTTCAGAGATCAGTTGAGTTAGGATTAGGGCTGTCACCTTGTCTCGTAACTTAGAATGAGACTCAGTGAGCCAGTTCAGGTTAAGATCCCCAAGTATGTGGATCTCACCTCCTGCTGCCGGGGAGTTTAAGGAGCCCAGGTGGTCTAGTATGGGAGGTGTGTTTGTGTCGGGAGCGCAGTATGTACCCGCTATGTAAATTGGAATTGAGTGGGGATGGAGAGTTTAACCATTAAGGCGTTAATGGACTCTGAAGGTAGGGATAGGGCAATCGTGGAAAACTGGATGGTGGAGGTGATGTACATAGTTATGCCACCCCCTTTTTTGCCCATTCTGTCATGTAGGAGGAGTGTATAGCTGGGTAAAGCAAATTCTGTGTCAGGGTTGTGTGGCTTCAGCCAGGTTTTGGAGATAATCATGATATCTGGGCTAAGGGACAAGACAAGAGGTTGAAGCAAGGTTATTTTGCATAAGAGGATACAAATATTTAGGTGAATCAGTTTAAGGCCTGTGGGGAGTTGGAGTGGAATGGAGGGTTTTGGGTGTGGTGGGGGGTGGGTCTGGGGTTAAGCTCGAAATTGCCTGCAAGGAGTAGTAGTAGAGTGACCAGGAGTTTGGTATAATGTGCCTCCCATTGAAGCTTTCTAGGGATGGTATACAGCTTGGCTATAGAAGCTTTTGGTCTCCGAGCACATGGCAGAAGGACTAGTGGCTAGTTTGGAAGGTAGATGGGATTAACCGGGAGCCAATTGATAGTGTATGGAAGGGGCCCCCACAGTGTGAGTCAGCAATTGTGGTAGAGGTAACAATGTATGTATATAGCCTGACACAAGTTACCTGCCAGGTTGGCAGGGTGGGGTAATTAGACGGCAGTAGGGACACCCAGGGGATGAGGATAAAGAAAGTTATTAGGTGCAGTGGAATCATCATGGAGAGGCAGCAGTGCGAGGGTTAGGATGATCTTTTTAATGCTGAGACCTTAGTGTAGTGGCCACTAGTGAATACCCAGTATAGCCTGCAAATGGGAAAGTGAGCTGATTGGTTTTTAAACAACATGTGATTCTACCTATATAACTGAGAGATTGCCAAGGGTGGTGGTGGGGATGGTGGGGTAGCTGACATGAAGCCTCAGTGGGGTTTATTTCTTTGTTGAGCTGAACTAAGCTGCCAAGCTATACCTGCTTGCTGCATGTGTCGGTGGGGGGGGGGTCCACACTCCGGTTCAGGGGAAGGCTTCCTGACTGCCCTCACAGCCTCCACAGTCCGGGAAAGCTGCTTGCTGTGTGTGTCCATGGGGGGGGGCCTGCACTCCGGTTCAGGGGAGGGCTTCCTGACTGCCCTCACGACCTCCACAGTCAGAAATATAGAACCGCAAGAAACAAATGCACCCACCTGATCCGGTGTGCAAAGGCCAATTACTTTAGGCACCAGTTAGAAAGGAACTGGGGAGATGGGAGGCAGTTCTGGGATAAGATAAAGGAACTTATCGGAAAGGATGACAAAATACAACCTCTGGTGCTTAATATTAACGTGTCGAATTCTATGGATCTGTACTCTATTCTGAGGAGTTCAACTCTGCCTTCATAGACCTAAGCTCTGTACTCTCAGCTGACTACATAAAACCAATTGAAGCTGACAAAAACGGTACTCCGAGGCCTAACGAACACCCGAATTTCTATTTTGAGCAAGTCACAGTCAGTGAAGTCCTGGACTATGTCAAAAAAGTCCTGGGAAAAACTAGATTGAGTAGTGACAACCTTGACATGAAAATGATTGCGCTGGCCATCAATGAACTAATAGTTCCCATCACTAAAATCTTTAACAAGTCTGCCATTCTTGGAAAATTCCCCACTATATGGAAGCAAGCACTAGTTACCCTGGTTCACAAGAACGGGGACAGGACTCTCATCTCTAACTATAGGCCCATCTCAATTCTCACTCCCCTCTCTAAAGAACTGGAGAAGATTGTGTCAGATCAAATCTCTGACCACATCCATAAGTATCAACTGCAATGTCCCCAGCAGCATGAGTTTAGGAAACATCATAGCACTACAACTGCCTTGGTCGACTTCACAGATTATGCACACAAGGCTATGGATGAGGGTAAACTGGTTGGATTGATCTTTATTGATCTGACTAAGGCATTTGATATTGTTTGTCACCCTCTTCTCCTGAAACAACTGTGAACCCTTGGAGTAGCCCCTAATGCAGTCAGGTGGTTCCAGGACTACCTTTCCTCAAGATCACAATGAGTTAAAGTAGGATATTCTGTGTCCGCTGCAAAATAAGTCTCCATAGGTGTTCCACAAGCATCCATCCTAGGACCCTTCAGCCTATTTCTGAATAATCTCCCGGATGCCTTCCCCCAGTAAAATTATTTTATACACAGATGATGCCATCATTCTCAGCAGTAATTCCCACATTGAACACCTACAGACCAATCTGCAGACATCCTTCCAACACCTGGAAACATGGTTCATTTCTCAAAGGTTACTTCTTAACTACAAAAAAACTAAAACAATGCTTTTATTGAGCCCACAACTAAAAAAGAGGTACCCTGACCTGACAGTCACTAACAACAAAGCATTCCCACTGGAACAGGTTCACTACTTCAAATACCTGGGCGTCATGGTAGACAATACCCTCTTATATGTGCAACACATAGACAAGGTTGTTTTGCATGCTGTATAGCCACAGCCTTTTCAGCATTTAAGTTATTAGCTTTGTTTATTGTACTGTATAATCCTGTTTATGATGCCATATTTTACACTGTAAATTCATGTGTGCTGCACATGTCCCCCCCCCCCCCAGGACGCATCTGGAATCAAGCGGTACTCTGCTCAGTATGCCTTCCTGGTGAAACTCTTAGATAAATTAATAAATAAGGTGGTTAAGGCAACACCAAACTGGGAGTCCTATTTAGGCACAGAAAAAGCCTTACACCCAACACCTTCAGGATCTCCGTCTCCAACTCCATTCTTTCCACAGTAGACTATGGTCTGGTGGTATATGGTGCTGCCACAGACATGGCTCTTAAAAGGGTTATTACTGCCCTAAACAAAGCTTGTAGACTACTTCTTGATGCTGATCACCTCACGCATACTTGCACCCTGTACGAGCAGTCTAACCTTCTTACTCTTAGCAACAGAATTAGATATCAAATCTGTCTCCTGGGGAAAAAGGCCATGCTCTCCCAGACCCTACCTTGTATCTCATACCTGGTAAAGGTAGCTAACTCTAATTACAATACCAGGAGCACTGCTATGACCCCTCTCAGTGTCCCATTTTGTATGACTGCTCTGGGACAATGTTCCTTTTCTTATCGAGCACCATTTTGGTTTAATGAGACCCCTGCAGCTGCACTTAGCACAACTAATCTCAAGGCCTTTGAAACTGACATTAAGCAACATCTCCTGAGTCTGAACACTTGCAATTGCCTGTACTGAGACAGTTCACTCCCTTCTTGATATCCACCCAGTTCTCCCCCTTACACACTTGGCCACCCAGCTGACACCTCACCTCACCTTACCTACTGATGTTCCTCCCATGTATACTATCCCCCCCCTTACACCTTTTGGCACCCACTATCGCATCCCTCACTCCTTTCTTCCTTGTTCTCATCCAACTTTCAACTCCTCCCTCCTACATGCTGCACCCTACTCCATGCTCCCTTTGCTCTCTGCTTTGGCACCTCCCCCCACCCACGTTCTTTCTACAGTTCCTCTACTCCTCTCCTCCCCTTCCCTCCCTACCATCAATGCCCCCTTCCTCCTGTTCACCCTTAGCTTAGACAAGGCCCGATGAGGCTGCATTGTTGGTTTACAATTGCTGTTAAATGTATTCTTATGTGTTGCCTATTGTACCGATGTACTTGCACTAATTTGACTGTACCTAATTATTTTGTCAATAATTGCTTATATGTTTTGTCTATTCCATATTCATGATGTGGAACCTTTGTGAAAGAGTTTGTACTCAAAGTTTGTTTCTGAATAATAGTAATAAAAATAAAAAACAATTCAGTTTTTTTCTGAAGTTCCTTGTGAAATGTTACAAATTCAGATTCTTGTTTAATGAATCAATGCAGTATTCATACCTTGTCTAGAAACAATAATCTTAGATCACACAATAAACAGATCAGGGTACCATGAGTGAATACAGTCAAACTATTTCACTTTTATACTATATGTGCTGCCAGAAAATGGAATGTACTACCCCAGCATATAGTTAACACAGCAACACTGGAAGGTTTTAAAAGTTTCTAGATGAATACCTACTGGCCAATGAAAAATTGAGAAATAACCCCATTATGAGTGGTAGACAATTCAATGGGCACTATCGCCTATTTTGTCTCATTTAACCAAGTTAAACCAAGTTAAACCAAGTCAAGTTCAGGATTTTTTTCAAATTTCATTAAAGATAACTTAGTGGCGTCAAATCTCTTTTGTAAGGTCCTGATGTTTGAGGCTGTCCTCTTTAATCAATATTTCATTCAATGTGTGGGAATAACTTGTGTATACTTATGATTGAGATTTTACTTTGGCTTCACTCATCCCCACCCTTTTGTCATGAGGCCTGGATCGGGGGAAATGAGGGCCCAGTGGAAAGGGTGAGAAGCGTGCCAAAAAGGAGGTGGTGGGGATGGTGGAGGGAGTCTGAATGAAATAAGCACTTGTGTGTGTGTTTGGAGGTGTGCTTAAAAGTGCTGGTGGGTGGAGTCATTCCCACCCATAGAACCATGGGCAAAAGCCCTCCCATTCAATGACCCCTGTGTAATATTGGGCATATGGTATGCACCAAAAGCGCGTACTTCACCAGCGCAGCTCCGCACCTGTGGACAGGTGTGTGCTGGCTGGTATGCACTACTGGCTGCCACCTGTTTTTGGTCCCACCCTCCCCAGTGCACAGGACTCCACAGGGTGACTGAGGGAGGAGTAGCAGACCTGGGTGGGCATCCAATAGGAAGCCTTTTCCGGGTCCCAGAGTGGATCCCTAATGTGGGCAGGTGTGGGTCCAGGTGCATGAATAGCACAAGGTGAATGAACTCACCCTACCAAGCCACCATCCCCAGCAGACCAACAGGCCTGTAGCCTCACTGACAATCTCCCACCTCTCTGCTGCTCATCCACAGCCATACAAGGCATCCCCCGGCCCCTGTCCCACTGCAGCACTGGCCCCAATACTGGACATCCCCCTCTGCCACCACACAGAGTGCACATTGCACCCCAATCCAAACCCCAGATGCCAGTGGTCACCCACCCATGGCACTGGCAACCCTCACCCAGATCCTGCACTGTACCTCCAGTGCTGTGATCAGAGATGGCCAGCAGCACAGCCCTCCTCATACCTCCATGGCCACAGGCCATCTGACTGTTGCAAGGCATGCAGCACGTGCCGTGCATAAGTCAGATGGCTGGTAGCCATGGAGGTGTGAGGAGGACTATGCTGCTGGCTGGCTGTCCAGTGTCTGTCACCAACCGGCAGGTATGTGGGGAAGGGCGGTGAGTTGTCTGTGCCAGTGGGAGAACACAGACCACCAATGGGGGTGCGGGTGCACCGGATTCAGGGGGTGTTCTGAATGGTGAGCCATCCCCTGCCATACTGCACCAGGATGAGCACTCACAACTGTGCAGCTGTGGAAGGGCTGGTCTGGGGATGGGGCATGGGCATGTAGGGGGGATGTTCCTTCAGGTTGGGGTGCATTGTGTGTGGAGAGGGCCATTGCATGGGTCCCCAGGGTCTGGACAGACCATGTCCCAGTGGCAACAGGCACTGTGCACTGATGTATGGGCACCCACCAGTTCCACTGCCCCAGCCCTCTCCAGCAGTCTACTGGGCTGGAGCAGCACAGTGGGTCATCCCCCAGTCTTGCTGTGATCAGTAGGTCAAGTCTGTGGGGGCATGCAGTGGGTTACGGCAGGGTCCCAGCTGCCGTAACCTGTGCAGTCCTCCACACCCCTGTGGACAGCACATCCAGCATTGGTACATGCTGCTTAGTGGCGGCATGCCCACAGCACACCCCCACCCACCCCTGGCAGGTTGCTGTCTGAATGACAAGGGGATTGGGCATGTGTCTACTGTGCAATCCATTTGTGAGTGCCACATGGGATCTGCAGGACCCCACTCTGCAGCATTCAGACATAGTGATGCCAATGCACCCAGTTTACATGGTGCGTTGGCATCATGCATAAGGCCCAATGTGTGGGAAGCTGTTGACACTGCCTCTTATTTGTCCCACCTTTTATTATTGCTATTATTTTGACTCACTTGCATCCAATTCTATGCATCATATAAAGCTGGAGACATTCAATTAATTGAGAGAGTGCAGAGAAGGGCAACCAAAATTATCAACCAGCTGAGAGGTGTTCAATGTGGTGACAGGATGAGATGCTTGGGTTTGTACAATATAGAATACAGGGGACTAAGGGTCGACTTGTGTTTGATATATAACGCTCTAAAAAATGGTGACCTATGGGAATCCATCAGCCTCATCAGAAATACAGTAAGAGGTAGCAGATTCCACCAGTATCAGTTACAAGGTGAATTTTACAGGACAAACTAAGGGGGCCAATAGTTTAGTCAAAGAGTGTTCACTTCATGAAACAGTTTGCAGTGGAACATGAACAAACTCTGCCCATTGCAATTGTTCCTTCCTCTGTAACAAGTATGATGTGCTTTCAGTGTTCTCATTTTCTCTCTCACAATCATGCCTTCCTCTGTAACCAGTATAATGTGTATTCACAGTGTTCTCATTTTCTCTCTCTACCTCTGTTAATTTGGTAACACCGTTGTCAATATGTTATTTTTATCTTCTATGTTATTACCCCACCATGACGTAGAGCCTTTGTAAAGGAGTCTCTGACTCAAAGGGTTGTAATTCTGAATAAATAACTTGTGCTTGTGCATACTTATGATTGAGATTTTACTTTTGCTTTACCCTTTTGTAGAGAGGCCTGGACTGGGGGGAAATGTGGGCCAAAAAACAGTAGCATGAACACCTCCTCCAACTCAGAGAGTCTGAATGGCAGCATGCATGAGTGGAAAGCCCCCCGTGGGGGTAACCTCTGAGGAACCATGGCTGCCAGACTGCCCTTCCTCTGGGCATACTAAGAAGAGATAATCTTAAACTAAGGAATGTGAACTCAGAGATTAGAGGATGCCCAACTGAGATGGGCAGGCATTGCTCGAAGTCTCGTAACTGGAGTATTTTTTTCTAGGTAGATGATTCTTCTGAGTTCTGTGAAGCAGAGGTGTGCAGGTACAGTACAGTACAGTATGCTGATGTAGTACAGGTCCTTTTCCCAAAAGATGGTGCTGAACTATGGAAGACTGAGACTCCAGAGTGTTAGAGCTGTTAAGCCATGCTCCCACATGGGTAGAGCTGGAAATGGTGGGACCTCCAAGTAGATCTGCTATAGGAAAGAATCCTTAAGAGTCGTGATGAGAATCCAGGCCCCACATGGACCAAGCTAGAAATTATGAGACCTCCACGGGAGCTGCTATATGAAAGAATCAGGAAAGTTTGACCCATGAGGATAGGTCTCCATTAAGGGCAAACTGGGACTGGCAGGACCCCCATGTAGGTACACCAGAGGAAAGAATTCAGATGGTCTAGTCATGAGCTAGGCCCCCACATGGGCTAGTTGGAACTCACAGAACCCCCATGTAGGTCTGCCATATGAAGAATCGGGAATGTTCATGACATGAGCTAGGCCCCCATGTGGGCCATGCTGGAACAGGCGGAACCCCCACATAGGTCTGCCAGAGGAAAGAATTTAGGATGGTTGAGTCATGAACTAGGCCCCCATGTGGGCTAGCTGGAAATGGTGGGACCTCCATGTAAGCCTTCCAAAGCAAGGAATCTGGAATAGACACGTCTTGCATCCATGCCCCCATGTGGGCAATGCTGGAAATGGTGAGACCCCCACCTAGGTCTGCCATAGGAAAGAAATAGAAAAGTACATGCCAAGAAGCTTGGTCCCCATGTAAGCCAAGCTAAAACTGGTGGGATGCCCATGTAGGTCCCCACATAAATCCACCAGAAGGAAGAATCCAGAATGGTTTAGCTCTGAGCTAGGCCCCCATATGGGCTAGCTGGAAATGATGGGATCTCTATGTAGGTCCCTCAGCAGGAAAGAATCCGGAATGGATGTGTCATGTGCTAGGCCCTTTGTGGGCCAAGCTGGGAAAGGCAGATCTCCACATTGGTCCACCACGGGAATGCTCATAGGTAAATACAGCAGATGATATGAACTCAAATCATAGAATCATAGAAGTGTACGAGTCAGAAGCCAGGGGCCAAATGGACTCGATTGAACTCTACCCTACACAGTTGTATTTTCTATTTCCGATATAATCATCCGATGATGCCTTGAAACTATCAATTATAGAGCTGGATACAACACTTCTCAGCAAACTGTTCCACAAAGTGAACACTCTTTGACTAAACTACTGGCCCCCTTAGCTTTGTCCTGTAAAATTCACCTTGTAACTGATGCTGGTGGAATCTGCTACCTCTTACTGTATTTCTGACGAGGCTGATGGATTCCCATAGGTCACCATTTTTTAGGGCTTTATATATCAAACACAAGTCGACCCTTAGTCTCATGTATTCTATATTGTACAAACCCAAGCATCTCATCCTGTCACTACATTGAACACCTCTCAGCTGGTTGATAATTTTGGTTGCCCTTCTCTGCACTCCCTCAATTAATTTAATGTCTCCAGCTTTATATGGTGCACAGAATTGGACGCAATACTCCAAATGCCGTCGCACATGGGATGAATACAAAGGAAGTACAACTTTCCTATCTCTACTTTTAATGTTCTTGTAGATACAACCCATCATGCTGTTTGCCTTACAGGCTGCTGCCTTACATTGTTCAGAGGATAATAGAGTGTTCAGAACCATCACTCCCAGGTCTCTTTCTATTTCTGATGCAGGAATCAATTTACCATAGAGACAGTGTGAACTACTTTGAACTATGGAGATGATTGAAGACAAAGTCATTTGGGGTCAGAGAAGTTGCTAGAAGGGATGGATCGAATGATTGCAATGGATATGAAGTTGTTGCTACTGAGGTAGTTGTGGATATTTGGCCTGAAGATGGGCCTTGCTACAAAAACTGCAAACGTGAAGGTAGCGACAGCCAAAAGTTGCACAGCTGGATGTATTAAAGTTGTTGCAGATTGCCAGGTGTCCCACGTAAGTTCCAGCTGACCATGGTTATCATGGCCAGATTGAGGAAGAGCTCTAGGATTTAGAATGGAGTGAGTAAGACTCGGGGAGGCAGAAGCAGTGTCCACTGTTGAGAATCTTCGAGGAGGATAGGGTGAGAGAGAGCAAAAGGAGGCCAAATTGGAGAAAGAGCTGCATAGCTAGCAACACAGCACCTGTTGTCCTGCAAAATGGCAGCAAAATAATTCATTTTCCAGAACTGACCAGTCAAGCTTTGTGTTGAAGTGAGCCAAGGTGGCAGCTGCATTAGTGGAAAAAAGAACAGTGGTAGTCATAAAAGTGCATGCCCCCGTATCTGACCCCCAGATCCACTAGGAGGTAACAGTCCAGTTCCTGATGATGTAAGGGGAATGCAGAGCAGACAATGTCCTTGCAGAGGCTGAAGGCAAGAACCAATAAAAAAATGTAATTGTTGAGAATAACTATTTACAAAGGCAGAATAAACAGAGAAGATCCGTCTGAGTTTTCCTTCAGTCTCTGTGTGTCTCCCAAAACATTGCAGCTCAGCTTTCTTATAAGTCTTTGCAACCCCACCTCTTAACAAGCATCCTGTTTTTTTCTAAAATGTTCTTGTATGTTTCAGACAGGTGCAACAAGGACACAATGTTCCAGAATTGAGGCCCCTTCTTCACATCTTCTAAAAAAGGGGCTTAAAAAACTGCTGTCAGGTTAACCCCTTGAGTTCCTAATAGCTTTTTGCAATCATCTCGTACTATAATTATATACATTTCAACAATAGCACTATATAATTTCTAAAGAAAGGGATCCCAATATCACTTACATTTCCACAAAATGATTTGCATATATTTTTATACCAGCAGCTATCCAAGGAAGGAAAAGACAGAAACAGCAAGGGAAGACTGTGAGACAGTGAGAGGCAAAGAATTACAAGACTGTCGGGGTGATCACATACTAGGTCTCACGGGAAAATTTGGTTGCACAATCAGACAGACAAGAGACAGGAAAAGAAAGGAAAGAATAGAACATATCCCTGTATTCAAACTCTCCATAACAACTGGGACAGGGTCCTATTCAACTCGGTCACGATAAGCAAGGAGGTAAGCAAGCCAGATGGAGGGATGAAGGGCTGTGCACCAACATAGGCCTCAAGAGATGAGAGGCAAGTACATGGGGACACCTGGTGGGACACCTCTACAAATTTCTTTGGGAGGGGATGGTCGATTCTTAGATTTCAATTTTAAGGAGCTGGTGTCGGGATCTTGAATTAGAAATTTCAGAACAGGATTGGTTGTGAGCATCCCCACTGACCTGCAGAATAAACTCATTCTACTATATGCAGTTGCAGCAGTGGCTGCAGAAATCAGGGCTGACCACAGAAATCAGTAATGGCTTCAGAAATCAGGAAAACCAGTCATATGGCCGCAGGAATGCTAACTATGCTATACGGTGACACAAGGAAAGGGCATTGCTACTGATATGTTAAGTATGGATGGCATGGCATACATACTCATTAGAAGGGTCAACAAACTGATGCCACCCACTACAAAGCTGAAAAGTTAGTGGTCGCATGGCATCTTGACTCATGCTGGCTCTTGTTACATAACTCCAGCCAGTATTATGGGGGGAGAGACTGACGCAAGAGTAGCAGAGCTTGATTTGGTCCACAGCAGTTACGATTTGCTGTTGTGAAGGTGTGGCTAGCTCAGCCATGTTAATTTTTCATTGTGAGACTGCTGACACCGCATGCTGAATCCCTGGAAGATGAATTTGGAAGGAAGAACTGGTAGGCGAGCAGTAGTCAAGAAGTGAGAAGATTAATTGGTGCCCATGGAGGTGGAATCGATCTCGGTGTGGTGGCAGGTATCTGAGGAGGAGCTGATTGCAGAAACATGTGGCTAGCAGAAGACTGGAAAGAAGACTCAGTCCCCACTGATGGACATCGATCACAGTTTTGATTTGTGGGATGCAGATCTGTACCTGCAAGTGTAAGAGTAATTTCATGGCAGATTTGAACCTGCTGCCTAAGTGGTGGCATCAAGCTCAATTCTTAAGGAGGGTCAAGTTGCCCATCTGCAGTAGAGTTGGGGACTGCGGCATACTAGAACTGGGGCAAGCAGATAAGGGAAAATATCAGAATAGAGAGTTGTATTGATTGCTGCTATACATAAGTGAAATGAGGGTCACTGACTGAAGAACACCACAGCCTCCTGAGTTACGAGGAGAAGAGAACATGGTAACCAAGGTTACTCCAGCTTAATAAGAATGACTTGCTTGTATTTTTTAGTGTGTTCCCCAAAAGAAAAGTCAGAGGTCAACAAATCATAGAAACACTGCAAATTACACCCTATGTCACTATTATAGGAAGACAATCCCCGCCCCCCCAACACACAGATTTTCACACTGCACTTAACATGTTTGTTGCAAGACAGCTGGGGTATTCCTAGTTTTAAAACATTATAGTCTAAAAGAACGTTAATCAAAATCAGAAAAAAAAAACGGCTTTCAAGTTGGAGTCTCTCTTTATATCTGCTAACTGTAAATATAAACAAGAAGAAATCCAAGCAGGTTTTGCCTTTTGTGTAGTTTTAGCAGAGTGTTTATGTCCTCCTCCAATTATAACCTAGAAGAACAGCAAAAGCCACCAGTGTCCAGGAAAACAAATGAGCCTTCAGATTCTGGGTGGGAGGGAAAAGTTATTAAAAGAGAACACCAGGTTTGGGTTATTGCAGTTTAATAGTTGTGATAAGAAGACTACATACCTGGGTTTGAATCCCACAGCTTCTACTTACATACTGTGTAACCCTAAGCAAGTCACTTAACTTCCCTGTGCTCCCAGGTTGCACCTGTAAAAAAGCTTTCAACTTAGCTTGCTACTCCTGGTTAAACAACTAAAAATAAAAAACATACTGTTAAGTGGCCTGCTGTTCCACTTTCAGTGTAGTGGAGTGGTTGCACAAAGGCAGTCAAAGGGTAAACTAAGACTTAATCCCCTTGAAGGGATGCTGTTTAACCACAATTTATCTGCCGCAGAATTCCCGTAGAATCAGCAGTTGTTCTGCTGCAGAAAGTATGAGGTTCTGCCGCAGAATGTGGGTCCGCTTTGCCGCAGTAAACACAGGGCCCTGACTGAATGGCGTGAATTCACCTGGAAATGTTGTAGCAGGTTTTTTCGCTCACCGGCCATCCTTACCAAGTACCTCCCTCTCTACTTTGGCAGATGTTGGCGGAAATGTGCATGTTCACATGCCGACCTAGGCCATATTTTCTGGACATGTCTACTGTTGACACCTTATTGGTGTTCATTGCAACAAGAGGTGTTGGACTGCCTGGGAGAAGTGGTTGAGTTTACTGCAGAGATGGTCTTGCTGTCTCTATTTCCCCCTCACAGGCCATCTTGGTACCGAGCCTTGTTACCTATTTATATTGTGGCAGCTAAAAAGGCCATAACAAGGTGATGGAGGTCCTCAATAGTTCCCACTATTAAAGACTGGAGGGTGGTGGTTTCAGATATTTATTATAGTAAGCTCCCTGTGAATGAGGTGTTATGGAGGCCTTGGATGATGTATATATCTAGGCACGATCCAGATTTTATTCTTTGAAATGTTTTATTTAACAACCAGGGGGGACTTGGTCTTGGGTAATGCCCAGGTGCAACCTTTACATCTGTAATACTAATTTTTTGTCACATGAAGGAACATGCATTGCAATGAGCTGGAGGGGGTTGAATGTCTGTAAAATAAAAAGCTCAGTCATATTGTAATGAGGGTACCTTAATAAGATAATATGGTCTGGATTTACTTTTGTTAATCATATACAGATATATTGTAAATGATCTAAATATCATACTAAGACAATAAGGCATTACATGGTGTGAGTTATTCTAGGATTTACCCACTCCTTGTGTGGTGTGTCACGAGGTGCAGCCGAGTGACTTAATCACACAAGAAGTGGGTAAATCCACCAATAACCCACACCCTGGAGTGCCTTATTGCGATTATACAATGGACCCATGTGTAAAATACATTTAAAATGCGTTTAAGTATGTTTTTAAAAATGCTATTTCTCAGCCGTGGGGTATTGCAGGATATACCACGGTCATGTGATGTGTTTTGACCAACCTGGTTACAGGATTTTCAAACCCCATTGTATAATAAGACAATAATGACTGTACTACATATTGTTGTCACATCCAACAAATAAAAAGAAAAAAAAAAAAAGAGATGAGAGGCAAGCTTGCATGTCTGTCAGAGCAGGATCAGGTAGCTGTTACACCATTAGGTGGGCCCCCAAAGAGAGGAGGTGGTTTTGGACATCCGAGATGGAAGAAGCCAGAGGAGAAAGAAGATTGTGAAATTCAGCATAGGCATCTGGGACAGGCTGGGCAGTGACACATTGGGAGGAGGAGCAGTGCCTTGTCTGGAGGTAACCATGAGAAGTAAGTTAAACAATTCCTGTTTCTTGGCAGAGGGTGAATGAGATATGCTCAGTGTCTTAATTTCGGATATGAGATGAGGCATGGTCCAGTCCTTTAAGGAGTAGCTGGGTTTAGCAGGATGCTTCTGGAGGGCCGGTGGATCTAGCAAAGGAGTAGGATGCACTGACGTACCCTCGCCTGAGTCAGGCACAGAATCATCCAATGGTGAGTCAGACATGGTGCTGGTAGGCTGCAACACAGGAGCACTGGAAAGTGACAGAGAGTCTAGAGTAGCAACAGGAAACTGGTGATGGGGATGAGAGGCAACAAGCCTTGAGACCTCCATGTAGAAGGATGAGCGAGAAGATCTCCACATAGGTCAGTGATGATGGCCTGACATGTAGGACCTGAGTTGGAAGCTAACTAGACCTCCACATAGGTCTAATGTGAGAGGCATATCTGAATGTCAGTCCCCTTGAAGCCACTGAGGGGGAGGTAGAAACGAGGTGGACCTCTGCCTATGACAGTAGATGGTGAGCTATCTGATGGAGGAGGAGGAAGTGACAGGGTAGCGCCGACCCCAACGGAGGTGCAACGTAACACCTCAGCAACCAGGAGATCTGACATAGTGCAACAAAATGAGGTGCTTTTTTTTTTTTAGTTTTTGTTGACCAGGTAAGTGCATTAGACAAATCCTGCCTATTTTCAGGCACGACCCGGGGGAGGGGGGTACAGATGAATGCCAACTGACCTTGAACCAGATTAAGCTGTTGGTAGTATTTTGAGTGAATGAGGGAAATTTAGCCAGGACACTGGGGGAAATTTCCCTACTCTTTTCGATAAGTGCCATGGGATCTTTAACATCCACCTGAACTACCACCAATCCAAGCAGATGGGACCTCGGTTTAACATCTCATCCAAAAGACGGCACCTCAGAAGTGCAGCACCCCTCTCATGCTGCACTACAGTGTCAGTACTGGGATATTAACCCAAGTGCCAGATGTGGGAACTGAACCCACAGTCCTCTGATCTCCCGGACTCAGAGGCGAGTGTGCTACCTACTGAGCCACTGACACTGTAAATTAGTGTCTAGTAACCAGGGCCAGTGATTATGTAAAAGTTTCACAGGAATTGATGCAGCGATTATAATAGGTCCTTATATACTCTCTGTAAATCCCACTGAATGTTTTCATGTGAGGGGCTTACAGAGAAATCGCCCAATGAGGGTTCTCCAGAGGGGGCCAGAGAAGAGCTGGGGCCGAGTCTTGCCCTCTGAAGAAATGGGCACTGTCCCTTTAAAATGTAGGCCAAGCACAGGCAAGTGAGGCTGGGAACCACATCCAATGGGTTCCAGCCCACAGGAAATGTTGAAAGCACTGATGGGAGGTGAGTAGCACCTGAGCACAGGAGCGCTGAAGTTCCTTACACAATGAGGACTGGAGCACAGCAGAGGAATGTGGCTGAAGCAGCAGAGAAAGAACAGTGAGAGAGAAACTGTAGTAGGTGAGATACAGGAGAGCGCTGGGAAGTTATGTCATGGAGGATGGACCCAGAAGACATTGGAGACAGGAACAGTAAGGAAAACACAGAATAGATGAGAGCTCCTATAACATGAAAAAAGGTACCAGTGACAGGCGGAGTGGGGGAAAGGGAAGGAGAAGAAGGCACAGGGGGCCACCAAGCTGTGGTCAGGAAAGAAAAAAGAGAGCAGGAGACAAGAAGTGGATGGGAAAAAATGGAGAAAAATGGGGGGGCGGCTAACCAGGCAGCACAGCTGCTGTACTGGGTGGGAAAGGGGAAAATAAGGTGGAGAAGAGGGAGCAAAGGCACAAAAAACAGCAGAAACTAGTAGAAAAATTGTGAAAAGAGGCAATCAGGAGCAGAAAGCACAGCCAAGTCAGGCCCAGTAGTGCTGAGGGTTGAGTCGCTGGACATCACACCTCGAACAATGCTGGCGATCTGGGTTTGGACGGAAGCCCGGGTTGTCAGAGGTCTGCAGGGGAGGGATAGGATTGAGCATCTGCAGAACTGATTTCCTATCCTGGGGAGGGATATGGGTTCTCACCACTCTGCAGTGGCCCCTGGTGATGACCGGGGTCACTGCTAGAGTAGGAGCAGCAAGGGGGGGAGTGCACCGGATGTCTGCACGTCAGTGTTCCAACGTCATTGCACTCCTGCACTCCGGTGGAAAGAGCTACAGTGAGGAAAATGGCAGCTTGATAGCTGCAGCTTTCTGAGTCCAGTGGGGCTCGTTGGTGTAAGCCACATGACAGTGTTAGTTACTGGCCTGGCGCGGGGACCAAAGGGGTGGTCCCTTTCATGGGTACAGCTGCAGATGCTAGCTGGTGTGTGGATGTAACTCTGGGATCATTCGGGGGAAGCGGAGCAGTGGCTGGATTCACAGCAGGTCAGTGGCTGCAATGAGGAAAAACATAGATGTGATTAAAAAGAAAGCACAGTCACAGACCACATAGCGGCTCAGTTGTCTGAACAAACTAAGCACTTGTGTATGTATTTGGAGGAGTGCTGAAAAGTTCTGGTGGGTGGAGTCATTCCCGCCCATTGAACTACGGGCAAAAGCCCTCCCTATGAAAGTTTTTGCACATAAGGATGCTGCCTGTTTCCACTTTTCCATGTGTCTAAATTCCTCAGAGCTGCCAGACGGGGTCACTGTAATCCATAGACCCCGCAGTGCACTCTCCTCCTTCAAATACTGAACCATGATATGGTATATTTTGTGAAGTATAACTCTCTCTTAGCTAGAATGTGGTTGTTTCAGTATTGTTCAATCACACCACATTATGTCTATAACAATTGTGTCTTAACTGTTTACTCTACATGGGTTACAACTCCCCCCCATCTTTTCACTACATCAGTTTATCCTTATGTCTTCAGACCCCCCTCCTATTTACATAGAAACATAGAAACATAGAATTTGATGGCAGATAAGGACCGCTTGGCCCACCTAGTCTGCCCATTTTCCTACCTAACAGATAAGCTGCAGATCCTAATTAACCAACAGCTTACTTCCTCCTACTCCCTACTAGGACTGCCTTATGTCTGTCCCATGCATTCTTGAATTCCCCCACTGTTCTTGACTCCACGACCTCCTCAGGGAGGCTGTTCCATGCATCCACAACCCACTCTGTGAAAAAGTACTTCCTCACATTACCTCTGAGCCGTTCCCCCCTCTATCTTCAAATTGTGCCCTCTTGTTCTTGCACATCTCTTTTTCTGAAAGATGCCACCCTCTTGGACTTTGTTTATTCCCTTGAGGTACTTGAAAGTTTCTATCATGTCTCCTCTCTCCCTCCTTTCCTCAAGGGTATACATATTAAGCTCCTTTAGTTTTTCTTCATATGTCTTCTGGTGCAGACCCTGCACCATTTTGGTTGCCCTCCTCTGGACAGCCTCCACTCTGTCTATGTCTTTGCGGAGATGGGGTCTCCAGAACTGCACACAGTACTCCAGATGGGGTCTCACCAACTGTCTGTACAGAGGATAATAACTTCCTGTTTTTCTACTATTGATGCCTCTCCCTATGCATCCCAATATCCCCCAGCCTTCTTTACTGCCTTCTCACATTGCTTGCCCACCTTTAGGTCATCTGATATAATTACTCCCAGGTCCCTTTCCATTTTTACTGTTGTCAGTATCTCACCCCCCATTGTGTACTCTTGCCCTGGGTTTTTGTTTCCCAGGTGCATTACCTTGCACTTCTTTGCATTGAATCTGAGCTGCCATACATTTGACCATTCCTCCAACCTTGTCAAGTTCCTTCTCATCCTTTCCACTCCATCTGGTGTATCAACCCTGTTGCAGATCTTTGTGTCATCTGCAAAAAGACATACTTTTCCTTTCAGTTCCTCTGCAATGTCACTTATAAAGACATTAAAAAGGACCGGTCCCAGTACTGAACCCTACGGTACCCTGCTAGTAACCCTCCTTTCTTCACTGTGGACTCCATTTATTACTACTCTTTGCGTCCTGTTGTCTAGCCAACTTTTAATCCAGGCTACCACCTTGGGACCCACTCCAAGGCTGGCTAACTTGTGTATTAATCTGTGTGGGACTGTATCAAATGCCTTGCTAAAATCTAGGTAAGCCATGTCCACAGCCCCTTCCCTTCCCTTCTTCTACTTTGGTCACCCAGTCAAAGAAATCTATTAGATTCGTCTGACATGATCTTCCCATTGTGAATCCATGCTGCCTTGGGTCCTGTGCCCCACTGGCCTCTAGGTACTCAACAATTCTTTCCTTCAGAAGTGATTCCATCATTTTACCTACCACTGAGGTCAAACTAACTGGTCTGTAGTTTTCTGCCTCTGTCCTGCTCCCACTTTTGTGAAGAGGAATCACATCCGCCCTCCTCCAGTCCTCAGGTACCACCCCATCCTCCCACGATTTGTTAAAGAGAGTAGTCAGCGGTGTCATTAGTTCTACCCTTAGTTCTTTTAGAATTCTTGGGTGAATCCCATCAGGCCCCATTGCTTTGTCCACCTTCAATTTTATTAGTTCTTTCAGAACCCTTTCTTCTGTAAATGGACTGGTATCGACCCTCGTCTTCAGAGTGTTTCTCTTGTTTGGTTTAGGTACCTCCTCCTCTTCCTTTGTGAATACTGAGCAGAAATATTCGTTCAGTATCCCTGCTTTTTCATTGTCACCCTCTACCCAGATTCCCTTCCCTTTATTAAGCCTCAGTATCCCTCCTTTGGTCTTTCTTCACTCCCTAATGTACCTATAAAAGGTCTTATCCCCCTTCTTAACAGAGTTGGCTATCCTTTCCTTGGTTTGATCTATTTTCAGTTTTCGGTTCTGGTGTGTTTGCCTAATATGTCTAATTTTCATAGTTAGTATCATGATTCTCAGTATTTGATGTTATGTACTAATTTCTTTCTTCTCTCTTTTCTTTTTGCAGACTGGAGACTTGGTCGAGCGCAGGATTTTCCTTGTTTTAGTAATCTTCTGTTGTTAATCAGCTCCATACTCTAGTTCACTGTTTGTTGTTTCTGTGCCTTATCTTTGCCCACACTATACCCAGTGATATTGGTGTTAATTATCTTGAATGGTATGGTAACTAGACATTTTATTATATATTTTTTTCAAGTTACTCAATTCAAATAGAAGGCATTTTTTTGTGTGTGTGAATTTAATATATTTATGTTGTTTGTCAATTTGTTGTTGTTGCACACTAGATTTTACCTAATATATAATACAAAGTAATATTATTTTGAATTGCAGCTCATTAATATGATGTCATAATTAAGCTGCCTTATAGGTATAAGTGCTGGGCCAGTGCACATATAGTGTTTGGCTCTCTGATTGATTGTAAATTCGATTTTTTTTTGAGGAAGTGGCTAAGTAAATGGCAACTTAGCCTTAAAAATTCACACTCTTGTGTCTGATGCCATTACTTGCTCCTGTGTGTGGGTTCTTTTGGACTTTGGTTTACTTTTAGAGGGCCTTCCTCCCCCCCACCCGGAGACCCAGCATCCAGTTTTGTGGGGCCGGCAAGCCAATGGCAGTGCAGAGCGAGGGTAAACAGATAGGATTTCATGGATCCTGTGACCGCTAGTTTCCATTTTCTCCCTGTTCCCCTACTGTGGCATCATGTAAGGGCATGCTTGTAGAGGTGTGCATGCACTACATAACCGTGGTCCCTCCCTTCCTTGCCACTCAGGCTGCCAGTGCTACCTCTGTGCCTCCACCGAGGGGCAGCCAAGGACCAAGCAGACAAATCTCCCCTCCTGTGAGAGGACAGCTGTCCTGTGGAGGCTCAATCCTCTCTCCACTGGCCAACCCCAGGCTGTCCAAGCTCGCTTCCGACCCCGAGTTGCCGCCTTGGTAAGAGGTTAGGTGCTAGGCACCTCAGCCCTCTCCGCCACTGGCCAGCCATTGGGTCTTTTTTTTTTTTTATATTTTCTGTTTATGCCCCCTTCTCTCTGCAGTTGCTGTTATCTTCCGGGTATCCTATGCTCTCTCTGCCTACTTCCAGTACCTCCCAGAGGACTGCCTGATCTGCCCCCATGTTGCCTCAGCCTACCCTCTCGGGTGGGGAGGAGGGGGATCCCGGGGCTTCCCCCTCTAGTTCATTAGTAAGTGTCAGGCAGTCTGAGGGTCTCTTCTTAAGAGCCAGGTTATTGTGTCTGGGAGCTTGAGCCCTTCTATGCTGGCATCCGAAAGGCTTTTTGCTTGTTCTGATGCCTCCCTCAGGATATTGGCGTGCAAGGGGAGCCAAGGGGAGGAGCACATCACAACATGCAATTGCTCCAGCTCCCAGCTGATGTCCTCCCACCCTGCTTCATGCTGTCCCATTGCAACTCCACCTGTGGCCACCCAGGTAGCAGTAGAGTGGCAGGACAAGTATCCCACCCTCCCTGGAGGAGGAGAGCAGCCTGTGGGTGCTCAATCCTCCTCCAGCCATTGGATCTTGACTATCTGAGAGCTTTTTTGGTGTGGTATACTCCCACCACTCACTTTAATCCACAGAGACATCTTTATTGGCCATTCTGGGGTTGTGCCTTAAGTTATCTGGTGACCGGGCATTTTAGGTAGTAGTCCATCCATCAGGAACTCACTACCAGATTATCTAAGAAGTTCCCCCTTGGTGGAGGTATTTAAGAAGGGACTGAAATATCATTCATTTATGTTTGCCTTTGGTACTGACAACAGTCTGTAATATTTATACCTCATTGTTTTATATGATTTTTTTTCTGATGTAGTTATTTATGTAATTATTTTACTGTGTACTTTATTGTGTACTGTTCTCATGTGAAGTACCCTGAGCCCTTGGAATAGAGTGCTATACAAATAAAAATGCATGTCCTTGCCTTGCATTGCTAATACTACCATATTTCATCATTTTATAGCCATCCCCATTTTATAACTGCCCTCACTTTAAAGCTATGCTGATTTTCTGTTTTTGTAATGCCACCCCTGTTTATAAGCCTATGCCAAAACACACACAAGCACTGATTAATCACAACAAAATGCTAACTGATCCCACTCCACACAGTCTGTTACAACATATTAATATCCCAAAACATCAAATGCATGGGGCAGTGTCAGTGGCTCAGCAGGCAGCACATTCGCCTCTGAGGCTGGGAGATTAAAAGGCTGTGGGTTCTAGTCCCACACCAGACACTTGGGTTAATATCCCAATACTGACACTACAGTGCAGCATGAGGGGGGTGCTGCACTTCTGAGGTGCCGTCTTTCAAATTAGACATTAAGCCGAGGTCCTATCTGCCTGTTCTGGTGGTAGTTTAGGTGGATGTTAAAGATCCCATGGCACTTCTCAAAAACAGTAGGGGGAATTTTTATTATAATAACATCAAAAACAAATAAGTTTAAACAGTGTTGAGTCACACAAACCAATATACAAACCATAGGGCAAGAAAGATTCAAATACATGCAAAACAGTGTTAAATCACACAAAAATTATGCAAATCATAACAAAATTAGATAAGTATTACATTCATACATTTTCTAACAAACTTCCTTGTAATCATTTAGCCACCAAAATTAAATCATAGTACTAAAAGGAGACCCCCACCTTAAGAGTAGGGAAGAATTTATTGTAAAGACACATACAACAGTTCCTGTGATTTACATCTTGTACAAAAGTGTATCCACAATTAATTTACAATAGTACCAAAAATATTTCAGACATCATTCAACTTTCCCTTTATCAATCCCAGCCCATCCCACCATTCCCTCAATACCTCTTATTTATTTATATTTAATAAAGTAATTAAATCGTTTCCACCATTGTAACACCTTAAGTGATGAATGAAACACTACATCCTTAGCATACACTTTCTGCAATTCCTGTACTACTAAAATAGCAAAACTTTTATGTGACATTTTCCTTTGGTACAATACCCATTGACATCTAGCTTGCCATAAGTAGTATCGAATATAACAAAAGAAGACTGGCAATGTGTCCTGATGAAGGTGTTGAAATCTTAAATCATATTTCCTCAATACTAATACTTCATAGGTCATATGTTTGAACCACTTCATGTTCCCTTTCACCCTTAAATAATCCCACAATACCAGAGTATAGGAACATTCCAAAAATAAATGCTCCATTGTTTCAGTTTTATTGATGCACTCCATATGGGGCAGTTCCGTTCTTCTAGAACCTTATTCTTAACATTCCCCCTTAAGTTTATTCTACTATACACAGTAAGCCATAGGTGTTCCCACATTTTGGGGGGTATCCTGGGGTATGTAAGTTGTCTCAGGATCAACGGGTTATCTACCATGGGGCAATTGTTAAAACTGGGTTCAGAGGGATATATTCTGGCCATAATCTCCCGGTATAACTGCTTGATAGTACTACTTTGTATAGAAAATTTTGTGACATACCATCTATATAATTTTTGTGCTGCCGGTTTAAAATAACTTGGAATATGAATGTGCTGATTCAGTTTTGGAGCTACTCTGTTCCATGCTTGAAAATATTGGCCTAAAGTCAGCCTCATCCAAACGTTTTGAAGTTCCCCTGTACAAGTCAGCCCACTCAAAACTGTCTTTGAAAAAAACAATACATGCAGAAAAAACACTGGATCTATGATACCTAAACCACCCTCTGATTTCCCCAGATACGTAAAACATCTCTTTACAGGGTTTAATTTGTTGCCCCATAGCATTTGGAAAAATAAGCTATATAATTTGGTATCATACTGCACAGGTAAAGGAAAAATCATAGCAACATATTGCAGCATCAGAATTATGAACTGTTGAAGTATTCCAATCATTTTAAGTTTAGAGACCTTCCAATGCCTCCATCATTGAATCTTTAAATTTCTTTTGAGAATAGCTTTATTTCAATTATCCTCTGGATGATTCTGGGACCCATACAGAATTCCTAATATCTCTATCAGTTCCCTGGAGATTTTTATACCTGCCACTTCCACTGGGACCATACCCTCCCCCCTACAAATAAACCCTTACTCTTATAATTCAATTTTGATTTGGAGACTTTCCTATATTTCGCAATTTCTTGTATAAAGAACTGAATCTGATCATGGTTTTCAAAAAACCCACAAATATCATCTGCATATGCCTACACCTGTAGATTATATTGAAAACCAGAGCCAGATAAACCCTTCCATTTGGGATGTTTAGTCAGTATTTTTAGCAGTCGATCCAATGAAAATACATATAGGAGGAAGCTTAAAGGGCATAACTGCCTAACTCCCAATGGGACCTGAAATCTGGATCCAACTTGTCTCTTTATCAGAGGCTTCACAGAAAAAGATGAGTACAGATATTTCAGTTGATCAATTCATTTTGCTGGAACGTGGTGTAATTCCAGAACTGCATATAAGAAAGGGTGAAAAACTCTATCGAAAGCCTTTTCATGATCAGCGGACACCAAACAGTCAGTGGCCCCTGTCAAGTTAAGATAGTATTGCGTCTTTAATAATCATTAGTGCATATTGAATTTTCCTATTTGGGAGCCCACAAAACTGCTGTGTGAGATAACTAAAGAGGCATACTGCTTCAGTCGATTGTTAATAATATGAGCTAAAATTTTATAATCAGTATTTAGCAATACTATAGGTCTCCAGTGGAAATGTCTGATTTTTCCCCTTTTTTATGAAGACAGATAAGCAAGCCTTCTGTAAAAGAAGGGAAAATAGAGTTTGTGGAAAAAAAATATGAATATACCTTTTCTAAACAAATAGCTAAATGCCTATTGAAAGTTTTGTAAAATTTATTCGGAATGTCATCGAAGCCTGGAGAAGTTTCATTTTCAGAGCCTTTATGGCTGATTCAATTTCTTGCACCATTATTGGGGCCTGAAGTTTATTGATTTCTTCTAGAAATACTTGAACACTTACCCCTTCCAACAAATCCCGTATTTCTTGCTCCATAATTGGCTGCTCAGGTCTAATGATTTATAGTGTTTTATCAATTCCTCAATCCCGTCTGTTGAACTAACTTTAAGCCCATTTGTAGATACTAAAAAGTCAAAGGTCATGCCATCCCTGATCTGTTTGCATGCCTCATAGGGGTCTCCAATAGGGGAATTTTGTGTCCCATTATACAGCATTGCCTGGCTTGATTTAGCTCTATCATATTGATATAGTGTCATGGCCTCCTTAATTTCATTAATTTGAGATGCATAGTCATGATTTGAATGATTTTCAAGAGTGTATAATTTTTGCAATTGTTCTCTTAAAGATAAATATTTAAAAAATTCTTAGTCCCTGTTTTCCTCCCATGATTTTTAAACTAGTTTGTAATATCCTTCTTTGTATCAGTCCACCATTCCCCTATGTTAGACTACAAACATGCTACCAACAGTCTAGCTTCAAGAAGTTGATTCATATTCCATTGTAGTACAGGCGTCCCCAAAACTGAGGTGTTAAATTTCCACCTGCCAAACCCTTTAGGGGTGCCAGCCACATGATCTAGCTGTAGTCTTAAAAAAAGATGGTCAGAAAATTCTACCGGAACTATACATAAAACCCCTTTTGGTAGATTGGGCAAAAGAAAGATATAATCTATAATAGTTTTAAGGAATTCCTCATGTAAGTAAATGTAGGGCCATCTGTGTGATAAATGTGACTGTCTATCATGCCCACAGCATCAATTATCTGTGTTAATGCATTAGAATCACAATAGATATTCTTACCATCATCTCTTTTTCTTTTTTTTCCCTTTAAAAATGCTGTGGTTGAAATCCCCACAGAAGAAAACCTTGGATGTGGTCACTAAATGGAGTTGAATTAATTTCATGTGGCTAACCTTGTCTACTTTGATCTATGAGTTATAAATATTTATGAATCTGCAATCCATTTCCCCCAGAGCCCATCTAAAATTAAAACTCTGCCTGGGAATAGGTCCACCAGCTTCTGTAAATGAAAGGAATATGAATTAAACAAAATCCCCACCCAATCAGCCTTATCTGATCCAAATGACCCGTAGGAAGGTCCCCATTGCCATTCCTTTTTGAACATCCACACTTGTTCATCAGAATTCATCCAGGTCTCCTGTAAAAAACATATATCCAAACATTTCCTGTGTACATCATGAAATACAGCTTGCCTTTTCATTGTATTTAATAAACTATGTATGCTTACAGACCCTATTTTGTACCCAGCCAGTTTAAGCAGAAGGAAAAGCAAAACCCCATACTATAGTGTCTATTTTTTTTCCTTTTCTTTTTCTTCTTCCCTTTGTATGCATTTTGCTCTGGACTTGGATTCTGATGCTGTGCTGGGGATTTTTGGGAATCTGATTCCCCTGCTTCCATGTCAGAGTCCCCCCAGGTAGAAAAGAGGGCCACATAGGAATTGTTCATTTCCAAAGGAGGTATACTCCGGGGGGGGGTTGGCCTCACATTCCTGGTAGACCTTCTGCATGAAAGGGGGGCATGAATGGTGGGAGCCATCATCCCACTCTCTGAGCTTGCTGGTTCCTCAAAGCAAACTAGAGTAAACAACCCTGGCGCCTGCATTTTACAAGACTCCAAAGTCCCCTCCATTCCTGATATAGTCTGGGTATCCCCATTGAGAATGATTAAATCTTCTTCCTTGGACCTTGAAGGGGGGGGGAGGAGGAGGAGAGGGAGGGGGGTCCTGAACAGAAACACCAGTAGCTGGAACCGATGCAGCTACTGAATCCTGTGCTTGCTGAATAAGCAATTCAGGGCTGACACAAGAGGCCTTGCTTCATGCCGCCCGGGGCACTCCCCAAATACATGGCCTTACTCTTCACACAAATTGCACTTTGTGTAGTTTGCACACTGCATGGTTATGTGATCTATTTCACCACAGTTGTCACATCTGGGCCTATCACATGTGCTAGATAAATGAGTCCTAGAGCCGCATTTATAGCATGCCCTGGGATGACCCCCATAAAAGCAAACCCCTCAGTCCTTGCCCAACATGAAAGAGTTTGAAATATGTTCAATACCTTTTTCTGTCTTAGTTTTTCTTTCTATTTCCAAACTCCAGTGCAAAACAATTCACTATCCAAAATTGCCTCAGGTTCCCCCAGAATGTCACATTTTTGTGCCAAACAGTACATTATATCCTCCACATGAACCCCCTCATTCCTAAACATCACTGTCACATACTTAATTAGTGGTTTGGTCAAAGGAAGCACCACAAAGGGGGTCCATGTAGGGGGAAAACTTCACTTCACTTACCCATACCTCTCCCAGAAAACATCTAGGGCATAGGCTGCACAAAAACTCATATCAAAATTGTCTTCCCCCAATATCTTAATAAATGCATATACTTCCCTGGGTTTAAAATGCAAGGAATCTTTCAGCAGTATCTTCCCTATGTGATATCTGTCTGGCGTATCTTTAAGTCCCCCTTTGTATCAGATGTGCACTGCATTCTGTCTGGGTGCTGCCTCCGTTTTAACCTTTGAAAAAAGTTCAGGTAACAAGGGCTTTCTTGCTAAATCAGTGTTCTGCCCAACATCAGGCTCCTGTTCCGTTGCAGTTCCCAAGTTCTGTGTGTGTGTGTAGAAGTGGTCAATGCCTTACTAAAGTCATTATGTCTCTCTGAATCCTTTAGCATTATAGATTGCACTAGCAGAGCCATTGCCCCTTCCCCTACATTCTGAATATCTGCAGAGGTTTTCCCTATTTAGCCATCTGTTTTAGGAGCCCACTCAGGGGAAACCTGAGATAGGTTAAAAGATTCACCCAAGTGGGGTCAGGTAACCAAATATCCCCCCCCGGAGACTGCTTCCACCCAGCCTCCACAAGGGCTTTCTGAGGGGGACTAAGCGCCACAAGGGGAGAGGGGTCCTACCTGTAAAGGTAGCTTCACTGGCTGTGGAATGCTTTCGGGGATTGCTCCAAGATTTCTTTTTGCCAGCATTAGTGCTGCCTTTTTGTCCTTAACCTCTGTTCTCCCATTTCTCAAACTCCCTCCTTTAAAGGAAAAGCATGTGAATCCTTCTTGTAAACCACCAGACTTTTGATATTTAGTTTCCTCCAGATTCCTTTTAGCACTGACCAGCCCCTCAGGCTGCTTAAAATGAACCCAGCCATGTTTGACATCGTAACAGGAGCCCTCCTTTTCTCAACCAGTTCTTTTGCTCCTGCCAAAGTCACCTATAAAGCATTCATTTGCAATTTAGGAAGCACCTCTACTTTTTCCCCTTGTGAGGGAGAAACTGTCTCTTTTCTGCTTTCAGCAGACACAATACTTTTTATCTTCAGCTTGCACAGTGCAAACTTTTGAGCCAATGTCAGAAATTCAAAGGGACTCACCCTGCCCCATCAGGGCGTTTGATGCTGCTGCATCAGAAAGGCCTTTGACAGGCCATGTACCAGCAAAGACAGGAGGAATTTCCAACTTCAGATGTGCAATTTGTGCTGCAAGGCACTTGCTCTCTTTTAAATGTTGATTATGTTCATCCTGTAAAGACTGCAACAGCACTTGCTGTTTTTGCTCCATATTTTCTGGTACCACTGTTTCCTTGTGCATATCTGAGTTAACGCTTAGATCTTCTGTAGTTATGTAGACATCCATGATATCTTCTGCAGAATCTTCTAAAATAAATGGTTGTTTAGCAGAAATTTGAGCCTCTGGCATATTCAAGATAGAAGAGGAATCCTTCTCTCCTGTCTCTACAGCATCTGCACCTTCCAGTCCTCCTCCTTCTCCTCCTGGATCCACAGGGGCAGCCATCTTGGCCAAAGACCAGGATGTCAAAGGTTCCCCTAGGGGTGAGTAGGGGAAGTTCCCCAGTGCATTGGCCAAATATCTCCCCATTCACTAAAATGCTACCAATAGCTTAATCTGGTTCAAAGTCAGTTGGCATGCATCTGTATTCCTCTCCCCTAGATCGAGCCTGAAAATCAGCAGAATTAGTCTAGTGCACTTACCCGGTCAACAAAAACTAAATAAATAAATGAGTGCTTTACTGATATGGAACTTCACTGTGCTTTTCTCTTTCTTTACATAAAACTTATTTTTTTATTACAGTATTTAATTAAAAAGAAATACAGCAGCATGCCAAACAAAAGCAAAGCAACAATAGGATATCAGATAACAAATAAACTGATAACTTTAATAGATTTTTAGATGCTAATATTCTTCAACTGAGACTACCTCTGCCTGGAAACTGCAATACTGAACACAGGATTTGCAAGAAAGCGAGTTGTGCTCACAACAGAGGGAGGTGAACCTTACAATTGTCTTTGGTTTGTAGCAGATATTCTGCAGGTGGAGGCTGCTTCTAACTGAAAGGTGAAATAAGGAACTTGGCATTATCAGGAAAAGACAGTCTTTCAAGCAACAGAGGGAGGTGGATCTAGCTTTACGTTTGTTACAATTCTTAAGATTTTCAGTGCAGAAAGAGTTTAAACCCTGGGCTAAGAATTTGTCATAAATCCTGAAATAAGTGCAGGTACAGGTTGTGTATTTGACGCAGACAGTGCCTTAGGGGGTGGAAACTGTTTTTTCTGTGTTTATCTGTGTGTGCCTTATAAGGCCAGACCAGACTTTGTCAGGAAGTGCTTACATCATAGCTACTTATCAGCCAATAGCTTTGGTAACAGACCTGAGAACAATAGTATTATAAGCAAGTGTTTTATAGCAAACTCATCAGAACAGCGAATATTCTTCAACTGAAACTACCTCTGTCTGGAAACTGCAATACTGAACATAGGATTTGCAAGCAAGTGAGTTGTGCTCACAACAGAGGGAGGTGAACCTTACAATTGTCTTTGGTTTGTAGCAGATATTCTGCAGGTGGAGGCTACTTCTAACTGAAAGGTGAAATAAGGAACTTAGAATTATCAGGAAAAGACAGTCTTTCAAGCAACAGAGGGAGGTGGATCTAGCTTTACGTTTGTTACAATTCTTAAGATTTTCGGTGCAGAAAGAGTTTAAAGCATAGCTGACTTATTTTGGGGCTGACTATTTTCAGAGCACAAACCACCAGGCTGTTTTGGGGCTGGAGAGGTTTACCTGTGTCTGACTTGGATGTGTGGATTTTTCTCTGTTTGATTAGCAGGGTATTTTCTCTGTCAAATTGTTGTGTAGGGCATCTTGCTGACAGGAAGGCACTCATCACAGTGGTGGGTCAGTGCTCTTAGCTGATTGTTTTGTGAGGGCACAATTTAGGCCCAACCCCTCCCCACCCCTCACCCCACCCACCCTGAATAGTTCCGTTATACCTGGGCTCTGACATCATTTCCTCAAGAGTGCAAGGGCATATCACTGTCATGTCTTCTCTAGCACACTGCACTGACAATATAAGCATACACATTGTATAATAAATATATTTCTATATAACAAACCAATCACACACACAAACACACACAACACAAAAAAGTAGATAAACATGTGGGGAGTAGTGCAATGTAATGGCTGTGGGGCAGCAGTCTTCTGGGAGTCTTTCTGGAGACTGAGATGCTGCCCTATTTGCAGACAACTCTCTGCCCTGAGGGAGGAAGTTGCCCATCTTCAGGCCACACTAAACAGTAGTAAGGGAACCTTCTCCCAGGCCACACTGGATGGTAGGAAGGGAACCTCCCCCAACCAGGGAGCACCAGAGCCACCACCACTACCTCAGAGGTTGTGAAGAAAGCACAGCAGTTGGACCACAATGGGCTCAGGGAGGATGAGGATGGTGGAACAGAGGCACACCCAGTCAGTTGTTCCACTCCACAATCCATACACCATTCTGGGGGTGCATAGCTCCCCTATGGATGCACCCGCAGAGGAGACTAAGGAGGCTGAGAACAACTATCACAAGGGAGGCCCACAGGAAGGAGGCAGAGGATACCACAAGGAAAGGAAGCAGCTCCTGGTGAGGGACTCAATTATTAGGGGGATAGAACTGGGGGGAGCAGGGAAAACTGAAGTAAGGTGCCTGCCTGGTGCCATGGCTTGGAGGGACAGGAAGTGCATCCTCAGGATCACGAGAACAGCTGCACGGGAGTCTGAGCTGGACATCATTGTCCACCTAGGGACAAATGACTTGGCTCAACATGAGATTAGAGCAGTGCAGAACGACTTTGTAGAATTGGGGAGGGACCTAAGACAAGTAGCACACATAGTATCCTTCTCAGAGGTGTTGCCTGTCAATGGCATGAGTGAGGTGGGGGTACGTTTCACCATGCAGTTTAATAAATGGTTGAAAAAATTGTGTGAAGCACAGGGGTTTGGCTTCATTGGGGACTGGGGTTCCACCTGGAAGGACACCACCCTATACTGGCAGGATGGTTTGCATCTGTCCAGGAAGGGAACAAGTCTTTTGAGCAATCGGTTTAAATGCTTCATTGGCAAGCTTTTAAACTAGTCAAGGGGGAGGCACTGATAAACAGCAGGAAAATCCCAGCCTCTCCCTACAAAACAGGGTAGTAAATGAGAAAAAGACCGAGGTAGAAAGGTCAGTGGGGGATGCTGCAACAGAAGGTAAAGCCATCAAAAAATGGAGAGCAATGAGTGCCAATTCCCATAGTCTGAGTAACAAGCTTCCTGATTTAGTGTCTTGATGGAGGAGGAACATCTGGATATTGTGGCAGTCACAGAAACATGGTACACACAAAACCATGACTGGGACGTAAACATACCAGGATACACTATCTACAGGAGGGACAGGGAGGGTAAAAGGGGAGGAGGAGGAGGAGTAGCTCTTTACATAAGGGAAGGAATCAAAGCAACAGAACAAAAGGGAAAACAGGGAGGAGAAGAAGCACTGTGGGTAAATTTGGAGACTGGCAATGGCACCACAATCCACACAGGGGTTGTATACAGACCCCCTTCTTAGGGGGAGGAAATGGACAAGGAAATGATAGAAAGTATACTTAGAATGGCAGTAAAAGGGGAGATATTGTTGATGGGTGATCGGAATATGTCAGATGTTAACTGGAGTGCAGTTGCAGCAGCCACTTCGAAGAGTGGGGTTATTCTAGATGCCCTACAGGGGGCATGCCTTAGACAACTAGTATTGGAGCCCACTCAAGAGGGAGCAATCTTAGACCTGTTTCTCTCAAACGGAGAAGAAGTGAGGATCACAGATGTAGAAGTGGGTAGCCATCTGGGAACTAGCGACCATCGAACAGTATGGTTCACAATAAACACAGCAATAGAGTCAAGCCATACAAAGGCAAATGTACTGGACTTTAGGAGGGCTGACTTTGCCAAAATGGGTGAGTGCCTAAGGAATGCACTAGCAAATGGGCAGGAAGGAGGGGTGGAAGAACAATGGGGAATAATAAAAACTGCCATCACAGAGGTAACAAGCCTTTGTGTGAAGCAAATAAACAAAATGAAATGATGTAAGAAACCACTATGGTTCTCAAAGGAAGTGGCAGTGAAGGTTCAAGAGAAAAAGAAAGCATTCAGGAAGTACAAGGAATCCACAGAAGGAGCAGGACAGAGAACTATATCAGTTAAAGCAAAAGGAAGCTGGGAAGACAGTCAGAACAGCAAATGCCCAAACTGAGGAAAAGATAGCCAACTCAGTTAAGAAGGGGGATAAAACCTTTTATAAGTACATCAGGGAGCGAAGGAAGACCAAGGGAGGGATAGTGAGGCTTAATAAAGGGAGGGAGGGTGGGCAGAGGGTGACTGTGAAAAGGCAGAGATACTAAACAAATATTTTTGCTCAGTATTTACAAAGGAAGAGGGAGAGGTACCTAAAACAAACAGTAGAAACACTCTGGATACAGAAGTTGATACCAGCCCATTTACAGAAGAAAGGGTTCTGAAAGAACTCTTAAAACTGAAGGTGGATAAAGCAATGGGGCCTGATGGGATTCATCCCAGAATTCTAAAAGAACTAAGGGTAGAACTAGTGACACTACTGACTACCCTCTTTAGCAAATCATGGGAGGATGGGGTGGTACCCGAGGACTGGAGGAGGGCAGATGTGATTCCCCTTCACAAAAGTGGGAGCAAGGCAGAAGCAGGAAACTACAGACCTATTAGTTTAATCTCAGTGGTAGGGAAAATTATGGAATCACTTCTGAAGGAAAGAATTGTCGAGTATCTAGAGGCCAGAGGGGCACAGGACCCAAGGCAGCATGGATTCACAGTGGGAAGGTCATGCCAGACAAATCTGATAGATTTCTTTGACTGGGTGAGAAAAGTAGTAGGTCGGGGAGGGGTTGTGGACATGGCCTACCTAGACTTTAGCAAGGCATTTGACACAGTACCACACAAAAGATTAATATACAAGTTAGCCAGCCTGGGAGTGGGTCCCAAGATGACAGCCTGGGTAAAGAACTGGCTGGAGAATAGGACACAAAGAGTAATAGTAAATGGAGTCCACTCTGAAGAAAGGGGTACTAGTGGGGTACCGCAGGGTTCAGTATTAGACGTCCTCTTCAATGTCTTTATACGGCATTGCAGAGGGACTGGAAGAAAAAGTATGTCTCTTTGCAGATGACACAAAGATCTGCAACAGAGTTGATGCACAGGGTGGGGTGTAAAGGATGAGAAGGGACTTGGCAAGGTTAGAGGAATGGTCAGATGTATGGCAGCTTAGATTCAATGCTAAGAAGTGCAAGGTAATGTACCTGGGAAACAAAAACCTAGGGGAAGAGTACACAATGGGGGTGAGAAACTAACAATAACAAAAATGGAAAGGGACCTGGGGGTAGTCATATCAGATGACCTAAAGGTGGGCAAGCAATGTGAGAGGGCAGCAAGGAGGGCTGGGGGGATACTGGGATACGTAGGGAGAGGCATCACCAATAGAAAACAGGAAGTTATTATCCTGTACAGACAGCTGGTGAGACCCCATCTGAGTACTGCATGCAGTTCTGGAGACCCAATCTCCGCAAAGACATAGACAGGATGGAAGCTGTCCAGAGGAGGGCACTAAAATGGTGCAGGGTCTGCACCAGAAGACATATGAAGAGAGACTTAAGGAGCTTAATATGTATAGCCTCAAGGAAAGAGGAGGAGAGGTGGGACGATAGAAACTTTCAGGTACCTCAAGGGAATCAACAAAGTCAAGAGGTAGCATCTTTCAAAAAGTGTCCGCGAGAACAAGGGGCACAATTTGAAGATAGGGGGTGGCTCAGAGGTAATTTAAGGAAGTATTTTTTCACAGAGAGTGTTGTGGATGCATGGAACGGCCTTCCGGAGGAGGTTGTGGAGTCAAAAACAGTGGTGGAATTCAAGCATGCATGGGACAGTCATAAGGCAATTCTAGGGGGTGGGGGTAGGAAGAAGTAGGCTGCTGGTTAACTAGGATCTTCAGCTTATCCATTAGGTAGGGAAATGGGCAGACTGGGTGGGCCAAGCGGTCCTTATCTGCCATCAAATTCTATGTTTATATGTTAACTGACATGGAATTGTGTTCCTAAAATGTTATGTGTTGTATGTATGTCTTATATTTTTTGTATTTGTTATATTTGATTTTTGTGGGTCACACCTGTAAAAGGAATTTCATTTCCAGTGTACTTACCCATTAAATGAATAAACAAACAAAAAAAACACTGTGGCAGTCTTGAACAAAATCAAAAGTAGCCTAATCCAGCTCACAGTCTCTGTCTTGCTCACTGTCCTTGGAACCAGTTTTGGTCACCACCAAAAAATGTTCAGCAATGGACTGGACCTGTGTCATTCATGCTGTGTGGCTCAGAAGCTCCTCTGTTGAGTCACTAGCCACTCAGTCCTGCTTGAAACAGTTTATGCCATCCTGGTCCATAGATGTTATCCCACATACTTCGAGGGACTTGATTAAGATTTCTTTTGATGCAGCACTCCAGACCTGCTTCATCCACTCCACCATTCTTGGGCTGAACGATGCCTGAGGGCTTCAGGCATGGGTCTGTTCTCATTCACCACTGGCCAGTCACTTGCCATAGCATTCCCTGTAGCGAGCTTAAAAGGTGAATTCCAGGAAATGACTGCTGGTTATAATAGCTTCATTCAGCTGCCAGGAATAGCAGTCATCAGTGTGATTTTTTTTCTTTGCAATTATTTTTCATCTGTGGGTTGATAGTGCAATGAAAAGTGTCCCAGACCAGGAGTCTCTTACTGAAAGTGATCCCACTCCACTCAGTCTGTAACCACATGATTGTGAGTTTGGTGTTCATCCAGCCATTGCTGGACATGGCAATGACTACTCCACTTACATTGGTCACATCCTTTGGGACCCTCTTGCCCTTAAATATGATCAGAGGAGGCAGCTTTCATCCATCAGCCATGGCTGACACACAGTTACTTTTTGTTTTTCATGTGCAGTGGTGAGTAGGGGGGCAGACTTTGCACCCACAATATCAACAGTTTTCTCCCCAGGCATGTCTGCCCAAACTGCTGCCTTGTCCATGTTTCCAATGCAGGACAGTGAGAGATTAGAGGTGGCTCGCTGCTTTGCACAGAAGGATATGAATTCTATAACCCTGAGGATATAGTCTTTAGGCAGTTTCTGCCTCACAGTGTTTTTGTGTTTTTTTTTTACCTTACCATGAATCCCCACCATGATAGAAAACCATCCATCCAGCCACAGTTCCTTTGAAAGTCAGGTTACTAATAAGTAATGCTGCTTTTAGGGCAATGTTTTCTTCTTTATCACAGGTGCTGTTCCCTTTGCTGTGTGATCCAGTTTTCTAGATTTGCCTAATCAGTGGGAAGGCTGCAAGCTGACCAGCACCATCCAGATGCCAGTGCTTTCTGTTGTTCTCTGAACACCCATCTTCTCTGAGCTTCTCCTTCAATCTGCCTGTGGGTTTCTGCCACTCATGTACTTGTTTTCTGTCTATTCTGAGAGCAAGTGCTATAGGTCTGTTGCCTTCTGTCTCAGCTACTTTTGTGACCTGTAGTTTGAAATCCAGGTTGTAAGACTTTTGCTGAGGCATTCTCAGTTTCTCTGTATCTCTGTCTCAATGATCAGCTGGTTGCCAAAAACAGTTGATCACATTTAAAGCAGCCCACATTTTATAGCCACCCTCAATTTAAAACCGCACATATAAACTAAGTTTTCTAATGAAAGCTGCGACTTTAAAATGGTGAAATACAGTATGCATTGATCAATACTGCAACCATTAAAACATTCACCAACACTGACAAAGCCACAGACAACTGTAGAGTGTTTTGTATTGGGAAATAATTTGTTGACAAGGGTGCACTCTCTTCTTTTACAAAAGTGTGGTGGGATCTTTAATTCCCATCTCGACAACCAGCAGGGAAATGCAGAAAGGTCATTAAGTCAGCATCTCATTTAAAAGGCAGGACCTGCAGCAGTACAACATATCTTTCCCCACCCCTAGGACTATACTGCAGTACCCATCTAGCAATGGTCTTCAGATCATCAGATTGGGACTTGAACTTGACATTGTTTAGCCCCAAGACTAAAGTGGTCCCATTATGCCATATTGACACTTTCAAAATGTAGTTTTAAAAGATGAAAAACTCATAATCCTGGAAATGGTGGCCATGGCGATGAGGTTTCTTTACATTTGTGCACCCGTGTCACTTATCTGCAACATAGAAGAAAGCCTCTCCTAAGATGGTAATAGTCTCCATAATCTTTCAAGCTGCAACTTTGTGCAAATGATAGCTGTACCAGATGAACTGCATGTAAATGCTGTGTGGTACAGATTACTGCTCACATAGGCAGACAACCAAATTTCACTTACTGTGCCACCTAGTGTCTAGATGGAGAAACTTTATTTCTATTCTTGGCCATTGAATTGTGCCTTGGGGGAAAAAAAAGCACTGAAACATCCTAATTTATGAAATTATTCTACCACATCACAGAAGGCTGTAACCTTTTACTTCAGTTATCGCCTACATTTGCATGCAGAAAATGACTTTCCACCTGGGGGCCTCAAGATGCTTTTCCAATACTGAACAGTAAAACACACAGAATATTAAATCAGATGCCTACAGTATTAAATGCCAGTGATAACAAGAATGTTAATAGGACCTATAATGATGTGGACTTTTATAGTTATAATTGAAACCACTTCTCTCCTGAAGTTTACATCATCATTTCATCAAACAGTCTGTTTTCCAATGTTTTGGCAATTAAAATAAAAGCAGCTTCAGAGGAGATAGATAAGTCTGCCATTCGTTTTAATGGAATGGACTACAGCTCTCCCTTCTGAATAAATCCATCTTAAGTATCTTTGGTAAAATTTCAAGGAGTATTGTATTTGTTTTGTTATTATTGCATTTACAACTGTTCCTCAAGCTCACTGCTCTGGCATTGTTTTTATGTGCTGCTAATGCAGTAGCAATTCTAAATTCTTAAAACACTAACTCTTTTTCAACTACTCATCAGCTCACATGCAATGTACTTCCAGCCACAATACAATTCACTTCAACTCCCACTCCAGTTGTAATGTAATGCATTTTCAAATGCAGTTACAGTGCAGTACTGTGCCGTACATAATTCCAGCACTACAGTGTCTGCCATCTTTCCTCTCGCTTACTGCACAGTACTGTACTGTACAGTAAACCCCGTTCATAAGAAACATAAAGGGTAGATGAGGTAGAGAATTTAACTTTATTTGATAAACTTTATTTTACTTTACTTTAGTTTTAGTTTAATTTACAATAGAGTTACACCACAATGCTCGCCTGCTACCCACCTGCTTGCTTGCCAGACTGTTGTTTTCGGTGCTCTCATCCTCCCAGACTCCCTTTCCTGACTCTGTATTCATATACAGTACAGAAGTTTTAGAATTTGTAGTGCTACTAGGTACTTTCCTTAAACACCATCATGGATCAGTAGCTCTCCTGCCCCTCACAAAAAACTGGTAGATGATCTGCACGAAGGAAAGTGAAAGTGAATGATTACCACCAGCATCCAAGATTGGTTGTAAGAGAGAGCAAAAGTAGGGCTTGCATAAAACAGTACACTGGTACTTATATTTGAAATTGTCAAGAAGAAGTTAGCTGGTACAGTTGAAAATCTTTCTTTTTCAGCATACAGTACAATATGTCCAGCTTAGCAGTGAATAAACCGCATTTGCTTCCGGGGGGAGGGGGGGAGTGAAAGTGCAGCCTGCACAATCTCTAGTTTAAAGGTAAATCACTGAGGTGAATTAAGACAAGTCCCAGAGGTGAATCAAGATTACTGCAGTTAGAAAAACAATTAACTTTAGCATCTAAAAAAAGCATTGCTTACATTATTCCTGTAATGTAGACTGTGAGTTGTCGGAAGCAGTCTGGACAACTGCAGTAAAGTACTGTACATAGCTCAGTTCTCGGGAGCCACAAACTACTGCTGGGACACTGACAAACAGTGGTTGAGCTCTCAGGTAATGAGCTCAGGTGCCTGGGAATTATTTTTTCCCCAAAATAACTGCCAAATGTACTTAACTGTATACTGGATTAGATTGATTTCTACTACACACTGCAGTAGTGAAATTGGGCTCCAACTCCATTTTTATGGGTTGCTTAATGCCTGCACTAATCATTGCACTGCATTGTTAAAAGTTTCCAGAGAACTGAAACTAAAAGGCAGCTCCAGACAAGCCATTAGGAAACTTATATTAATGCAGTGCAGTGACCAGTGCACACAATAAGCAACTCATTGAAAAGTGCTAATCTAATGAGTTGGAGGAACAGTTTAATGTGACTTGTACTGTAATTCCACCATTTAACCTATTACTTCTTGACATGTCATGGTCCCCAACCATAACAGAGACACAGGGCCACAGGCAGAGGTATGCTCTGAAATTCTACTAAAGTCCGCTTATAACTTGGTTATGTGCAGTGCTGGAGAGTGAAGTAGTCTAGCCCTCACTCCCCAGACAGCAAATGCAATACTGTTATCATGTCCCCATCTGCTTCAGGCCCAGTGAGCAAAACAACAAGGTAATTCCAAAGCCTGGGTCTTACAATGCTGCTAAGCTAACAAGATACTAGAATAAAGTATGGTGCAACTTAGAACATTAGTATTTTTCTTCACACGGACATTTTGGTGATCTTACATTTTCAGTCATTTTCAGGATTGTATTTAAAAATACAGCTCTGCACACTACATCTGTATTCAAAAATACAAATGTGGACACTACATCACTACTTTTGGCCTCCTACCATACTAGTAAACCATTTCTGCACTTGTCTCTCCCAAGATCCCAATCATCTCTTCAAGTACATTGCTGCTCTGAGGCACCCTAGCACCTGTAATAATTTATCACTACACTATAGACCCAGTTACAACTGACAGCGGAGATGGGTTGAGATACATAGAAAAGTCTAGGTTGCTAACACATCCAGCTTTGATTTACAAGGAAGAGGGCAGACTGGAATGATTAGACTGGGAGAGATAGGATGTAAGCATTGTGAGGCAACAACATGGTTGCAGGGCCCCTCTTGCCACCCCTCAATATAACCTTTTACACTACTGTGTCCATGGACTATGTCTTCCTACACTTGTGGTAGTCAGCAAGAAGGGTGGACATTGCTGTTACAACTTTGGTTAAGTAGCCTCTAAAATATGTATTACTTTGCTATAAACTATATACTAAGCAATGTTATACAAGCATTTGTCAATGCCGGATGTTCACCACTGGTATAGAAGACCTTGGGTACTAGATGTGTTGTGGTGCATTTGTGGGTTATGTATTACCAAAGTTCAGAGCCTGCACTGATACATTTTAACTCAGGCTCATAACTTTGTTGTTTTTTAATATTTTTTCCCCAAATTGTCAACATAGCCCACCTCAAGAACAAGTTCACAGAATATGTTCAACTCCTGCCTGAATAATGATTTTATACAGGGACTGTGAAATCACCTTTCAGTACACAAAAACGCAATTTGGCCAGGATTTGAAAAATGGCAGCTGTCACATTCATGAGTTGCTGTAAAGAAATGGCTATATTGAAAATTTGGGGTAAAAATATTGAAAATTACCAAACTTACCAGCCTGCATTCGCAAAATTCAATGTAGGCTCATAACTTTATCGTTTTGTAATATGTTTATGCCACATTTTCAACATAGCTTTCTTATGACCCCACCTCATGAACAAGAGCAGAGAAAATGTCTAACTCCTGCCTGAAAGGTGATTTTACACATCGACTGTGAAATTACATTTCAAGACAAATTTGCCTGAATTCACTGCAATTGTTCATGAGGTGGGGTCCCAAAATAGGCATGGTGAAAATGTGAGGAAAAATATTAAAACAAATGGCCAAGTTATGCCACTAAATTCAAAACCCCACTGAAATTCATTGAACTGTGTACCTGAATTTCTCAGTTTGTGATCTGGCTTTGAAGAGTGAAGACGTGTCTGTGGTCCATAGAGGATTATGGTGTTGGATCCCCAGTGGGTAATTAAGGGTTATTAATTAATTGGATGGGTGGGGTGGTGGGTGATGAGAGGGAGAATCGGGTGGGGGGACTAATGGTGCATTAGACATTGATGGACATTTTTCTTTTTTACAAGGTTAAAAAAAAAAGAAAAAATTAATGAGGAAGCGTTTCGTTATTTCACATGGTGACAGCAATACTGGGGGATTGGCACCCCCAGTGTCAGTGTTATGTTAATGAGGGGATCAGTGCTGAGATGGAGGGTCAGGTGGGAGGGACAGTTACAGGGGTGGCAGCAACAGACATTGATGGACAGTTACTGAAACAAGGGCTTACACTGTTAGAAATCAGGGTATTTTAACTGAAGCTGTGATACCTGGCATGTGCGAATGCATATGCATATTGTCAGAATATGCATATGCATTTGTGCATGCTCGATATTGTGGCTTGGGTTTAATACCCTGTTTTATTTAGTTCCAGGTGGTCAGGGAGCTGGCGGTAGGGCGCCAGCAGTCAGAGTGCCAGTGGGAGGCCAACGGCAGGCACAGCACTGGTCCCGGGGGACCAAGTGGAGCCAACCAACATGGCGCAGTGGGGCAGGGACACACACTGTGAGCTAGTTGCATAATCGCCTCTCCACCTGTACTGAACTGCTCCCTGGTTTCCCTCCCATATGTTCCCAGCGCACATCCCTCTGCAACCTCAGGACCTTGTTGTGAATGAGCTTGCTCAACAGAGTCTTTCCTACAATAAACTTGAACTTGAAACTTGAACAGTTCAAGGCTTGTAATATGCTGCAGGAGGCATTCAGTGTGCATGAATGGCACTGCAGTGTACGGTCCAATCCTATGCCATGTCTGCCATCCTATGCTACCTTATGTGTGAATGGCAGCTCCTGTGCATAGGAATTCAGTGAGACACATGTCAGAATGACCACCCTCGACATCACACCTGCCACAATATCCAGAACCCTGACATGCAAACAGCACAGCCAGTGGAGGACATGCCTGTAAGTACATTGTCTGTCAACTCAAATACAGCTTCAACACTGAACAGTGTGTGCAGGGAAGAGGGGTTATAACCAAGGCCACTGATTTATGATGATTAAAAGAATGAAATTCCATTTTCAAGACTTCAGATTCCAGAATTGCACCAGTAATTTAAACTTAAATTGCAGGAATACTTGAATGTTTGCTGCAATTGTTTTTAGATTGTATGTGATTTTGTATTGTATGTACTTATTTATTACTTTGTTTTTGTTATTGCAACTGTGTTCTACAGGAATTTGTTGTAAATGGGGATTTAATTTTCCAACAAACCAACCTGTATAAAAATAAACTTTTAAACAAACAAACAAACAAAACAGTAACTGTAACTCTAATTTCTGGATTTTGCCAGGATTCTGCTGTCATTCTTTCAGTATGTGTATAAATAATCAGAAAAAAAGAAGGCTCAATATACAGAGCATTAAATAAAGCAAATTGAAAATAGTACAGGAAGCAATTATAAGAAAAACACAAGTTTTGTAGATTTACTGATCTGGTATAAAATTCCAGATTCCATGAAATCTTTGTTTTTACAGGTGTTCAGGCAGCCCTAATTCTGGAATTTTACCAGGTTTTCTGGTAAAAACCAAAAACCAGTGGCCTTGAGGCTGTCGCAAAATATGGCAAACCATAACATGCACACTGACTGCATGACATAAATGTCAAATGGTGCACAGACTGCAGAGGACCTTGCTCCTGCTGGAAGAGGATGTTGTCCAGTACTCTGAGTGCAGGGCTGTGTGTGTGTCGGCAATGTGGCAGCATGGTGCTCAACCCGCAAGGTATGCATTGTACACTAGAGTACCGGGTACCCTGTTGCACAAGCACCCTGCTCATGGGGGCACCCTTGTTGTTTGCACCCTCATGTCAGTGCTCTGATTGCCGTCGCCCTATCACCGGCTCCCTGACCACCCGGAACCAATTTATTTCACTTTAAGCCCTCATTTCATGTCAGCTCGCACTTTCCCAAGTTCAGCTTTCTTCAGGGATGCATAGATACATAGATGCTGTCAGCAGAAAAGGACCACTAGGCCCTTCCAGTCTGCCTATTTATGCTGCTTAACAAAAGTGTCCAGTGACCCTATCTGGTCATTGACTTTATCTTTTTTCTTTCTACCTCTATTATTCCTTTCTTTCTGTCCCATGCATGTTTGAAGCCCACTACTGTACAGACTGACACCACCTCCTGGGGCAGGGTATTCCATGCATCCACCACCCTTTCCATAAAAAATAACTTCCTGACATTTCCCCTTATGAGGCCACCCCTCAGTCTCATGTTGTGTCCTTATGTCCTGGCACTACTATTAATCTGGAAAATGTTGTCCCCTTCCATCTTGTTTATGCCCTTGAAGTACTTGAATGTTTTTAGCATGTCACCTCTCTCCCTCCTTTGTTCCAGCGTGTACAAATTGAGGTTCCTCACTCTCTCCTCATAAGGCTTGTGATGTAATCCCTTCAACATTTTGGTTACCCTCCTCTGCACCATCTCTATTTTGTCAATGTCCTTTTGAAGGCGTGGTCTTCAGAACTGTACACAGTATTCAAGGTGAGGTCTCACCAGGGTCTTGTACAGTGGAACTATTACCTCTCTCTCCTTCAGCTTGTGATTCCCCTTCCAATACACCTTAACATCCCACTGGCTTTTCCCACTACCTTTGCCATCTGCCTAGTGGCCTTCAAGTCATCTGTGATTATGACCCCCAAGTCCCTCTCCTCCTTTGCTACTGCCAGCAGCTCCCCTCCAACCTGTAGCTTGCCCCAGGGTTCTTGCTCCCCACATGCATGATTTTGTACTTCTTTGTGTTAAACCCTAGCTGCCATGCCCCTGACCATCTCTCCAGAAGTTCCAGGTCTTTTTTCATCCTTTCCACCCCCTCCAGAGTATCCTCCCTGTTGCAGATCTTGGTGTCATCCACAAACAGGCAAACCTTTCCCTTCAGCCCATCTGCAGCATCACTGATGAAAACATTGAAGAGGACTGGCCCCAGAACTGACCCCTGAGGTACCCCACTGGTCACCTCCCTTTTATCTGACTGGGTTCCACTCACCACTACAATCTGTTTTCTGTTGCTTAACCTGTTTCCAGCCCAGTTCACTACCTTGTGTCCCAACCCCAGGCTGCCTAGCTTATTGACCAGTCTCCTATGTGTGACTGTATCAAAGGCTGGCTGAAATTGAGGTAGGCAATATCTACTGTCCCCCCCCCCCCCGGTCTACTGTCTTTGTCACCCAGTCAAAGAAATCTATCAGATTAGTTTGACAGGCTCATCCTGCAGAGAACCCAAATTGCCTGGGATCCACCAGACCATTTGCTTCCAGGTGTTCCGCTGTTCTTTCCTTAAGGAGTGATTCCATTATCTTTCTGACTACCGGGGTTAGACTAACTGGCCTGTAGTTCCCCACTTCTCTTTTACTACTGCTCTTACGAAGAGGGACATTTGCCCTTCTCCAGTCTTCTGGGACCGATCCAGTGTCTAAGCACTCACTAAACAGGGTTGCCAGAGGGGCTGCCAATTCAGTCCTCAGTTCCTTTAATACCCTGGTATGTATGCCATCTGGAACCATGACTTTTTCCACCTTTAGCTTCGCTAGTTCTTCTAGGACCCTCTCCTCTGTAAATGGACTGGTGTTTACCTCCTTATCCTTAGCTGCTTTGAAGTCCAGCTGTGGGCTCTGCCCATCCCCTTCCACAGTGAAGACTGAACAGACATATTCATTCAGGATCTCTGCTTTTTCCCTGTCTCCCTCTACTATCTCCCCCCGGCCCCTCTAAGCTTTGCTACTCCCCCCTTTGCCTTCCTTCTCTGACTAATGTACCTGAAGAATTTCTTAACTCCTCTTTAACTGATTGAGCCATTCTCTCTTTCATTTACACTTTAACGCTCCTCACTACCTTTCCCACTTCTCTCAGACACTTCTGATACATTTTCTGGTCCTCATCCCTTTGTGTTTCCTTATACTTCCTGAAGGCAAGCCTCCTGGCCCTTACTTTTTGTGCTCCCCTGAGAACCAAAGTGGTTTTCTTCTCCTTTTATTCTTGTCTATTGACCTAATGCATTGTTTTGTTACCTCCACTATAGCCTCCCTGTTGTGTGCCCATTTCTCCTCAACATCCCTGCCTATCCCCCTCTTTTCCAGGGTTTCTTTTAGCTGTAGTCCCATTCTGGTAAAGTCTGCCCTTCTAAAGTCTAAGACTCTTGCCTTCGTATTGATTGACTGGATCCCTGTGTCCACTTTGAACCACTCCATATTGTGGTCACTGGACCCTAACTGACCTTCCACCCTAAGATCTGCCACCCTGTCCCCATTGGTCAGCACCAGATTCAGGATTGCCAAGTCCCTGGTAGGTTCCTGAACCAGTTGCCTAAGGTCAGCCCCCTCAAGGGAGTCAATGAAGTCCTGTGTCATAGCTGAAGCCCATGCTGGGATGAATCAGTCTACCTCTGGCATGTTAACGTCTCCTATAAGCAGTACCTCCCCCTTTGCTGCCATTCCATGCAAGTTTTCTAGCAGCTGCTTGTCAATTTCCTCAGCCTGAGCTGCAGGTCTGTAAACGACCCCTGTGTTAATGGCTGTTCCATTGCCTGGTTCAAGGGTGACCCAAACTTCCTCCATTTGCTCATGCCTATTTTGAATTTCAGTGGCCTTTATGCTCTCTGACTTACAGGGCAACCTCTACCCCCCTTTTACCCTCCCTATCTTTTTTGAACAGGGCACAACCCAGTATACTTATGTCCCAACTATGGTTGCTGGTGTACCATGTTTCAGTTATTGTCATTATGTCCAGATCAGCCTCTGTTATTTCAGCCACCAGGTCTGGGATCTTGTTCCCCAGACTGTGGGCATTTGTGTGCATGACCTTCCATGAAATGTGGCATCTTTCTGTTGCTTCCTTGTGTTTTGTCCCTTGTTTCATCCTACTTTTGCTGGAGTGTTCTATGTAGTGCTTCTTTTTTATTACCTTACCAGTTGCTTGTGGTCCAGGTCCGTTTATTAGTGGTGATAATGGTTTGTCCTGAGCGCAGCCTATACCATTCTGTGGTACCCATGTATCTGCTCCCGGGTTAGTATCCTGGTCTTGCTTGATGTGTGCACTAACCTGTGTGGATAGGCTGCCTGACTCTCCCACTACTGACAGCACTCCCCCAGTGGGTAATTTAAATGCTTGCTCAGGAATCATGTAAACCTATCAATGAGGACAGACGTACCCTCCTCAGAAGGATGCAGGTCATCTTTTTTTGTAAAGGCGTGCATCATCCCAGGTTGTGACCCAGTCCCCAATGTAGTCAAAGTTGTTTTCTCTACACCAGTCTTTCAACCACTTGTTGAAGGTTTTGATGCATTGGTTTCTTTCCCCCCTCCTTCCCTTGACTGGTAGCACCTCTGAGAATGCAACAGTTTTCCACCTCCCCCAGGATCCTACCCAAATCCTTAAAATTCTCCTGAACCATTTCCATACTTGCACTTACTTTGGCTGGCTTGTTTGTCCCCAGATGGACAACAATGTCCAGCCCCCCCCCAGCCACAACCCTTGTGATCCTGTGGATCCACTCCCCCTCCCCCCAGAGCTGTGCCTCCTGAGAGACACATAACCTCCCTCTCCCTACTGATGCCTGATCCTATCTCCATACCCCAAACTATTGAGTCCCCCACTAGGACAAGCTTTCTTCTCCCCTGGGATTCTCTGGCCCCATCCCCTGTGCCTCCCTCCTAGTGGGTCTGCCATCACCCCTGGTCACGACCGTGGGTTCCCATACAGGGCTGTCCCTCTCCTTGAGAATGCCCTATTTGTTCTTTAGTTGTACCAGGTGGGGCGGTATGCTTGAGCTCCACCTTCCTCAGCCTCTCTGAGCCCACTGTAATCCATCTAGACCTCTGTCTGAGTACCCTCTGTGGCAGTGGCTGGTGGTATGGTGGTTCCTGGGTGACAGCTAAGGTCTCCAGTACTCTTGCCAATGGTGCTTGAAGCATGGCAACCTCCTCCCTCAGCCCAGAGAGGTGTCTATAGATAGGGCAGCATCATAGCTTCCAGAATGTCTCTCTGAAGACCGCTGATCCACAGCCACTGCTCTTCACCACGTCGCGTGTCATCCTGTGGACTTCTACAGTGGCCTCAAATAGTTCATACAGTGCCCTGAAATAGCTCATACTTTTAAAAAATCTGTTTAGCTGAACTCGGGTGTGCTGAGTCATGAACGAGCATTCTGGTGCTTCAGCACCATTTAGAGATGTGACCATACATTGGGAATGGCATGGTAGACTCACACAGACCATCAGGGATTTCACTTATGAGGTGGAGACACTGGGAGATTGGGCATCCCCAGTGTCAGTGTTATGTTTGTGGGGGGGTGAGGTGGTGGGTGCTGAGAAAGATGGTTGGGTGGGGGGATAGTTACAGGGGCACCAGCAACAGACATTGATGGACAGTTTTCTGTGTTATAGGTGGCATCTGCAACAGTGCGGGTCTCTTCCTGGATGTTTGAGATTCCTCAGCAGGTTAATCATGACAGATCAGCTCTGCTTGCTGGGCACTGTAGTTCAAAGGAAAGAGCTGGCCCATAATTGGGTCGGCTTTTTCTTTTCAAGTACAGGACATCTCTGCCCAACAAGCCAAAACTGTTTTATGATCAGCCTGGCTGATGATTGGTGTGGCACTGACATGCCCCTTGAAGAGTGCTTGCATTGGCCGGCTGGTGTCACACATCTTAAAACCCAACTGTCATAACAAAATGTTCACTGCACACACACGTGCATGGTGAATATAAAAATGGGTAGGAAATTTCCTGCTTCCTGATGGATTACATTCTTAATCTCATATGTTAATCTACCATAAATATAGAGCTGGAACAAATTCAGGAAGCTGCATTTGGAATTTGGCCAAATCATATACAGAATACATAAGCAACATCACTCATGCTTGGTTATAATATCACAATGATGGCTGCAACCTTTAGTTACTGAAAACCTTCAATTAGGACCTAAAAAGTAAAACTCCTTTATATTTAAAAAAATAATCACATTTTTTTATTTCATGATCCCCTCTTTATATACGTACTGTAAACATTTTTTTTTAAATGAAATGCTATCCAGTTTTAATTTCTGGTGTTTTTTTAGTGGCCATAACATTTTCCCATCTGAAAATCTTTGCTGCTTACCCTGCCACAGATAAAACTGAAGTCTTCTGTTATGTGTGTGTGCTTCATAAGAGTATTCTGGCTGACCCCCCCCCCAATGTTTTCTTTGGATTTTGTGGACTGCAGACACATGAGAAGCTTTTAGTTTTGATTGCTTGTGCTCGGAGGCAGGGCTGGGGGTAGGGAGTAGGGAGGGGAATGGGGTTGTTCTGAGGAGGGTGTGTATATGTTTTCAATTAATCTCTGCAATGCTTATATGATGTTTGGAATGGATGTGTTGTTGGATTTAAAATTCCAATAAAGCATATTTAATTAAAAAAATGTGTGTGTGTTGGTGGGGGGTGGGGTGGACATTCCACCAGAGGAATTGAGCAGCATTACAAATTCTTATATTCCTTAGCACTCATACTTTCCAAGTAAATTCTAGCTATGAAATGTTAGAGGGACTTTTTTTCTCTGTGGTGTAAGAATATATTTTAAAATTATAGAAAAATTATATTTTTTACTCTAAAATGTTTATTTTATGTATTGTTAAATTTGGACCTTTTTTGTGATCACAGTAAGATTGCATCCGGCACACTCGAGCAGAATAGATAGATCATACGGCCTTTATGTGCTGGCATATTTGTATGTTCATATGTAAGACACTTAAGGGTGTGTGCTGGGGGATAAACACTCTTCTTGAAGTGTTGAACCACATGGTGATGCCTCTTGCTTCACAACTCATCCAATGGATACCGTTATCTGACAAGAATGCACACCCTGTCATGCCCTATTGCTTAAATGATCATTTTCACTGCAACATGCAAGCTACTCAGTTGCCACAACTGTCCCTATAGAGAGGTATCACCATTTTAAGTTTGTCCTGGAATGAATTGTTGTTGTATTCAGAATAGATTTGAATGTTGATGCACTTTCACACTGGTAAAGTTAGAAATGATAAATCCCAGCACTGCAATGGATTTTCTACTACTGGCCTGCAGATCCAAAAGAGCACTTTGCACACCAATTGCCCAATGCCCACCAGGGAAGAAAAAGAGGGTAATGAGGTGACTGAAAACCAACCAGCTGATCAACACTGCTTCATCTATAGCTGGCATTTGCAGGACTCTAGTATGTGTCAGGAAACATACAATTTCATAATGGTGTCACAGGAATATATGCAAGGAAAATAATGATTTCTGATGCATTTTATTGTTTTAGATTAGCCAAGGAAACAAAAATCAATTTTGTTTCTGAAAGATGCTTGTGGAATTCAACTCTTCCCAAGCTTCCAGAACTTACCTGATTCTCCATTAAATGAAAAACCTATATTAGTTTGAGAGTGAGGGAAGAAAAGACATAGTATCTTGTAGCCTATGCAATTCTGCATATTCCCTGGAAGTCCACAGAGCAAAGGTTTGTAAGGAGCAATCTGCAGCAGGGTGTGAGGTACAATAAGACAGATCTTGACATAAAGTCCACATGTGCCATGGCTCTCGACCACTTGATAAATACACTAAGGTCTACTGTGGGTTATTGTATTTATAACATGTCTTGTTTAGGCAGATAAATATCTGAACAAGAAAGTTTAAAATAAATGCTAATCTGATTAACAGCAAGTTATCAGTAAGACACATCTTACTGTTCAGCCAGGTAATGTTTTTCAATCATATACAGTACTTCCTTTTTCCCTAACATTTTCTAATTACATTTTTGAGCAGGTCTACTGTAGGTTATCACACCACCCCTACTGTATAAGGAGAATGTGGTACAGGATATTCAGTTATCCTCTGCAAACCCACAGGAGTACTCTGGGCTCAGAATGTGAACCTGTAACTGTATCTATCAAGAGTGAACACAATGATAAAAAAAATTATCATATTCCTGCATGATGAAAAGGATAAACCACCACTGAATTCCACTGTTTCCTGCAGAATTCTGCAAAACTCTGCATATTTCTTCAGGCTCCTATGCTTGATCCCGGCGTATGCCACTGTAGACAGCAGGCATGGCAGGTGGCTCACTAGCTACTGTGATGTTAGGACAGTATCTAGCTTTGTATTCCTGGCAAGCAAAAATGTACTTACATAAGCACAGTATGAAACAATAGATTGCTGAAACTGAATTACATTGCTAAAAATACCTTCATTGGTTCCAGTCTGATGCAACAAACTGTGAAACTCAAAACTCCCTGCATCCATGTATGACATGCCATTTTTCTGTTTATGTATAGGTACCTAAATATTGCTGTATGGCACTTCTACTACATTCTAATAAAAGGTTAATTTTCAATAAAAAAAAATTGTTTCTAAACTTTCAGAGGGGTTTTCAAAGACTGAATGAGCAAATGGAGGTAACTGATAAGATGTAACATAAACAGGCAGAATAACAGAATTTATTTCAAATTGTGGCAAAAGTTTCTTTTATTGCTATGCTTCCAGAATAAATAATGGGAATAATAAAGCAAGACGCAGTTAGAAATGGATTATTCTGTGAAAAAAAAGAAAGCAGATATACTGCAAAAAATTAAACAACAACATTCTGTTCCTGCCAGGAATTGTAAGATGTTTTGTCAGTTTTTTAATGAAAACTTGAGGATCAGTTTCTTCCTGCTTGGGAGATAAAGTGGTAAGTTTGTTTTACAGTTAATTTTTTTTTGATTAACACATAATTTTAGCTGTTTAGTTTGTAGAGAGAGATATCTCCAGTTTATTCCATCAATTTGTAAAGCAGAGTGCAATAACAGAGGCTCTACTGCTGTACTACGATTACTTGACAGCAGATGCATGCTGTGGCAAAGGACATCTAGCAGTAAGTGTAGACTGCTGACGCCCTACAAAGCGACAGTGGAGTTTAGTAAATAAAAATCTGTCAATTTAAAGTAATTTAACACTGTTGCTATATACAGTACTTATGCTTGTCTGATCTTTGTCTATTATGCATCTTAAGTTACTGTATGTTTCTGTTATTTGTTCTGGTCACCCATGTAAATGGTTCTTTAGCCCATGGACTTTTCCAGATTTTAAATAAACAACACAAAACAAAACAATTTTCCATTTGAACCTGAAACTCTTAGCTGAACTTTCTAGTTATCAGCAATAAAGAACTTCAAACCTTGCTGAAACTCTATTGCTAACATCAGCAGTGACATCTAACAATTTCTCTCATACTACATATATTGCAGTGTGAAAGAAACAAAAATGTCCATACGGGGATCACACCCTGGTCCCCTAGAACTATAAACATTGCTGAAACTCTATTGCTAACATCAGCAAAGACATCTAATAATTTATCTCATCCTACATACAATATAGTGAGAAAGACAAAAAATGTCTACACTGGGGATCAAACCTAGGTCCCCTACCCACTACTTCTTGATAGCTTGTAGGTCTACTGTAGTACTAAGGTTCCTTGACAGGAGTTATATGCTGTAGTAAGTGAGTGAAGACCCCACCCCCACATTCACACACACACAGCTACAGTGGATTTTAGCAATAAACAGTCTGTCACTTTGAAGTAATAGTTTCCAAGTTGCATTCAGACCTCAAACACTCATCTGGAACCTTTCAATTTTAATTTTAGTTTAGAACTTCAAGCCTTGCTGAAACTCTATCACTAAGGAAATGCATGCTGTGACAAAGGACATTAAGTGGTGTGTGCAGACCCCCCCCCAAGACAGAGGCAGTGAATTTTAGTGAAGAATGCTCTGTCAATTTGAAGTTACGTTATCTAAGTTGCATTCAAACCTCAAAGTCTCTTTGGGAAATTTTCAAGTTATCAACAATATAGAACTTTAGACTTTGCTGAAACTCTATCACTAAGATCAGCAATGACATCTAACAATTTCTCTAATACTACAGAAATTGCAGAGGGAAAAAAGTTCCACACTGGGGATTGAACCCGGGTTTGTGTAGGTCTGAAACCCTGTGTCAAGACGTAAAAGCCCTGTCACTGACTTCATCAATGACACATGCAGCTAAAGCACTCTCACTTAAGGTCCCATTGACTAAATGCAAAAAAGAATGCACACAACCACAACAGCACTTACAGCTGTGCTGTTGGCACCTGAATAGTGGAAGGACAGCCTTGATGTTTAGCCAGCAATCCCATTCTCAGTCAATGAAACAGATACTACTGCACTTGTCCTTTTTGTTGTGTGAGATGCCCCTGCACCATAATGGCTGGCACATTTGTCTGCATAGTTACCACTGTATTACAAGTAACTGATACTTTGCTTTGTAAAGTAAATTACAGATATAGGCAATGGTTTTCAGACCTGCATGCCCAGTTGTTGATATAACTGTATCAGACATTCTGACAATGGTAGACCACTTAATAGGTGGCCTACCAGAAGCAGCATTTTGTAAGCAGTCACAACCAAAGAAACAAAGCATGCATCAAAAAATAATGCATAATGTTTCAAATGCAAGTTGCCTCAAATCATGAAAACTGTCCCAAAAACTAGAGATACTTTGAAAATCAGGATCCCAAGTCTTGGTGCAAATGAGTCGTGTGACACAGGAAAAACATGCACCTGCCCTTGTGTTGGCATCTGTCTTATTGAACATCCTGGCCACAGTAAGTTATGAAAAAAACTGGATAAATGTAAATTGATAGTCACTGTATGTATCACTTCCTCTGAAAGGTAAATGAGCTGTGAGAACTTCTCTTAATCCTTAAGGTAAAAATAGAGTCATGAGAACTTCTTAATTTTTGACAATTGACATCAGAAAACTTTTAAAAATTTGGATTGGTTTGACTAGGTTCAGTCCACACCCACCCCATGCAGAAAATCACTATGTTATTTATTATTTTTTTCTTATTCATCTTTATTGAAAATTAGGATATATAACTCATAACTTATAGGGAAATAAATATTTCAAGATCAACAGTTGTAATGTCAAAAACATCTTTAATTAATTCACAAGTTGCACAACAGTATTCATTTACTAGTTGATTCCAACCCCTCTCCCCTAATACCTTAAATTGCCAAGGGGCAGAAGTAGACATGGTTCTTACCAAAGCAGTGAAACCCTTTTATTGTTTACTGGATTTACTGGATTGTGTGGGACAAAAGAAGGCCCAAGGCCCATTGTGATTGTCCCCATCAATAGTGGATAATTTTGTTTTGTGTGAATTTGTCCATATGTCAAGCTTCTATTTAAAGGTGTCAAAATTTGTTAGATTAATTAATTCCTGTGGTAATGAATTCCATTGCTTGGATGCTGTCATACAGAAATAATTGCCATGCTTGTTGGTGTCTGCCCATTCATTTAAAAGCTATTTATTATGTAGTCTACCTACTGTACAGTTGTTGACTAATGTTAGTCCACATTGTTTCATTAATATTGGTGATTTTAATATTTTAAACTTGAGAAGAATGTCACCCTTGAATCTTCTCAAGTGTTTCTTTGAGTCACATATCCTAAGTTTTATTTGAGTCTTGGAATCATTTTAATAAGCCATCTTTGAGATTGTTCCAGTCAGTTTATATCTCCTTTAAGGTATGGGCTCCAAAAGGGGATCCATAATCCAAGTGTGGTCTAATATATGCCCTGTATAGTGGCACTAAGCACTGTCCAGATTTATTGATGAATGTTTTATTAATCTGTTTTAAGATAATATTAGTTGTTATGGCCACCCTGTTACACTGTGAGGTGGATGATAATTTGTTATTAACCAAGATGCCTAGATCTCTTTCACGGTTTGATTGTTTAAGGAGGGTGTTATTACTAGTTTGAGGGTTTTTTTTCCTGAAGTGGATGACCATACATTTTTCAGTGTTGAAGGTCATGAGGTTTGTTTTAGCTCATAATTCAATATGTCTGAGATCCTGTTCTAATAAAGTGGTATTTTATATTGTGTCCACTCTACCTCCAAGTTTGGTATCATCTGCAAATTTTGAAATATGGTTTGTTGAAAGGAGCGTCATATCACTTATAAAGATATTGAAGAGTGTGGGCCCCAAAACCGAGCCCTGAGGTATGCCACTAGTAACTTTGCCTTGGTCAGAAACAACACCATTAATTTTTACCACTTGTGTCCTATTGTACAACCAATGTCATACCCAATTAGTTAAATATTGAGAGAAACCAAATTTATGCAATTTTTTAAAAAGTAAGGTATGAGACACTTTAACAAATGCCTTATTATAATCTAATCTAAAAAAAATAAATAAGCGTTTTAGTCCCATTCTGTACAAGCTTCACTGCCAATGGATGCAAAGGCAGGATCTCATTTCCTTCCTCTCTGAGGTAACCTTCAAGTCCTGTCATGCAGTCACTGGCAGTGGACACAAGCATGTCGGGCAACCTTCATGAATGTGGCTACAAGAAGATTTCCGATGACTTTCTTCTGTGACCTCCCCACCAAGTGCTACACAGCACCATACTCTAGTCATGCCCACATGCAGCACTCCTGTGGATGGAAGTAAGTCTCCATAGCTTGTTACAGGAGTCACTGATGCTTCAGGTACAGTGCCAACCCTAACTGGTCAAGGAAGTGCTGCAGCTGGCAGAAGGAACTCTCGATGACACAGGGTTGTGGGGGCTGTGTTTTAAATATTGAATAGTGGTTTCATTCTCCTCCACATTGCTGCATGATCTGGTTCATTGGTTTCTGGGCTGCAAACCTCTTTGAACCACAGTCCAGGATTAAACCTCTGGCGGAGGCAAATTTACAGCCCTAGATGAAATCAGTTTACTTTATTAATGATACGCAATCTCCCTACCATAGCATAGTGTTGGGAAAAAATATGTAGTAATCTTTTTAACCTTCTTTGAATTATTCTGGTGATAACTTGGATGCTAAGAATGTTATATATCAGCACACAGTACTACATGAAGAGGATCCAGATGAGGGCTACCAAAATGGGCAAGAGCAGCAAGGGAAGACATACGAGAAGAAACTGGATTTTCTCAATGTATACTCAATAGAGAAAATGGGGCATGACACAGACTTACAAGTTCTTGATGGGAATAAACAGGATGAGTGCAAACATTTATTCACAAGGTACGAAAGCATTGTAACTAGGGAACATGGATGAAGTTAGTGGTGGGATGAGATTTAAAAGAGATGCAAAGGATGTTCTGCTTCATGGAGCAGGTTGTGGATGAATGCAGTAGTTTACCAAGCCAGGTAGTCCAAGCCCAGTCATTGATGGAGCTCAAGCATGGATGGGGCAGAAACAAAGGGATAGTGAGGTCTATGAGAAAGAAGAAGTATAGACAGTCTGGGGAGGGGTTTACCAAGACACTGTTAGGGCCATCAGCTCAGTAAATATGGTCTGACTTTACATCATACACCAAGTTAGGTAGTTAAATGGTAGACTGGATGGAGCGCTGGGTTTTAATCTGCCCAAAGCTTCTATTTTTCTATGAATCTTTGTGTTGGTGGAGAGGTTTATCAATGTCTCAAAAGTCTCTCTCTTTCCAAAAAAAATTATCAGAATTGTCCTGATGAAACATTCTTCTTCAAGTCATAAAACCCAGATATCATCTATTTTTTTTAGATTTGACTTAAGAAAGATCATTCCTGTTGAAAGTCATCTAGTTATCTTGCAGATACTATGATAAATGTTATGTTACAGAGACTTCACATTGTTACAATATGGTGCATGTGTGTGCAATTACCTGTATGGCTTGCAAGAGCTCTGATATTAAAGAAATGACTTGTCCACAAAACCAGAGCATAGCCAGACTATCAGCACAGTTGCAGGGTTGCCCCTCCTAACACTTGAGACACAGCCTTGGGAATGAACCCAGGATGTTGGATGGATGGTCAGATGAGCAGTAGGCTTGACTGTGCAGGAGAATGCTCTCCTCTTTGGAAAGGGAGGGCTTCAGAATCCACAGTGCTGCTTCCATCTGTATGACCAGTAGTAATGGTGCAGCTGGAACTGGAAGTAGGAGGGGGGATCCAACTGGCTCCAATGTGTGCTGGCATTCTTATGCATGTGGCTCATCATTTTGCCTTTGTCAACTGAATCCTTTGGATAAGGAAACAAAATGGTAACACCCCACTGGGGTGTGGGATGAAGCAGGCACTCATGGATCCCAATGAACAGACTATACTCCACCTTCTGATCAGTATCTCTTCATGGAGAAATATGTTTGGGGTAATAGGAGATGGATAAGCAGCAGGGAAGGTTTGGATTGGACTGAGAGGTATTGTAAGCTAAAGGGAAGCTGCAGTGTTCACCAGGAGGGCAGAAACAGATAGTCCACAAAAAAAGACCAGAGCATGGGACACCAGAATAGAACAACTAAAGCTATAATATCCCAACCCTATCATATTTCCAGTTCTGAAATATCTGAAGCCTCCTAGATGGTTGTGAAAAAGCAAATAGCAAGGAGGCAGTATGTGGGAGAAGTACAACTATGTAGCAGGCTTCTAACTGGGAACTCCATTTTCTGCCAAGCTAGATCCCTGCTACTGAGAAAAGGTAACTATGCCTACAACATTATTTTCTTTTATTTACTGTGTTGTTTTAAAGGGAAAGTGTTATTAGCCCAAGAACTGTTGCAGTTTTTTTTTCAATTATTTAAAAAAATAAACTGAGTACCAGCTTAAATTGAAAGGTCTTCTTTAGCATTTGGAGGCATTTGTAAATAGGAGAACTGTCATTTATATCTTCAATGTGCCCACTTCTACTCTCCCTTACTTAGCTTGTGTGTACAATAAAATACTTCTACAATGTGCATACTTGACCTGGGAAGCTTTTCAAAGTACCATGACAAATAGTTCTAATGTAATAGGTTGCTTATAGGACACTGTGGACTTTTGCATGCCAGAAAATGTAATACTGCAAACCAGTGCTGAGATTAGAGACTGAATGTGATTACATAGAGGTGCCCAGTGTAAGGTTTCCAAATGCTGTGAGATCACATGACACTACTGTCATGATGTCTTCAATGATGACTAGAGTTGCAACCAAAGACTTGGTCAGAATTTTCAGATATCTCCCAATATGTCTACGGAGATTCTCTCTCATGGCCCTTTAGTGCTACTGCTGGTAGGCAGGGAATTTTGCTTTGAGATACCGCAGACATTTCTGGAAATATATGACCAGTTCTTTGGCTGCAACTGCAGTCATAATGTTTAGAAACACAAGGTAATTATGAACGGAGCAAGTGGTGACTCTGTTCTTAATGGGTCTTTCACTGAAGATCCTGACTGACATGATTAGACAAGAAGGAACCTTATACTGAGCACCACTGCAGGCAAGAGCCTTTGCCAGTTGAAGAGAGTAAGTGGTATCCCAACACCCTGTCCAGTTTTTCCTTAAGGTTCATTGCTTTTTAAGTTTGAAGACAAAAGAACATGCCTACACCACTTTGTACAACTGTTATGTGTCCCAGTCCCTACAGAAACATAAAAGAGAAATCTGTACATAATGGGAGTATACGGTATTGCTAGTTGTGGATCAAAATCTGTCAGGGCTGTTCACCATCTTCAAAAACAATTGAAATGAAAAATTCATCACTGGGTGTATGCCTGCTCAAAAACAAATCAGTGCATCTTTCCAGTTATCCAAGTTATCCCATCACAAGGCCATTACCTAACAGTAGGCTGAACAACAGGCATCTCCAAATTTTGATCATGCTAGTTCCATCCAGTGTTTAGAACTCATAACAAGTGCCTTTATTATTGGAACATAATTAAAGAACAAAAAAGAAAAAAGAAAACCAAGCTTACTGAAACCATAGGTATATGTGAACCTAATGAGGCAAACAGGTTTTATTAACTTTTGTTTAAACAGCTTCCACACTAAAAAGTCAACTCTGGAAGAATACAGTCAGCATATGAATGTTGCTTATGTTTCATTTACTTATACTTCTCTCATAATTTTATAACCTATAATATGAGACATTCATGAAGCTAGGATCTTTGTCTCTTGGTTTTTATCTGCTCTGACTATATGTCTGCAAGTGACATCATAATCCAGTGCTGTGACATTGCAACTGATTGTTGTAGAAATAAAGAATAACTAACCCCTCTGTTAAAAATAAGCTGTTAACTTCACATCAAGTGAGTGTGGTGACATCATGGGCATAAAAGTGAATACTGATTGCCCTAATGATGTCACCACACTCACAAGGTGTGAAGTTACCTGTGAGTCCTTCGCTGTTTTTTTCATTCAATAAAATATTTAAGCAGTCTGTTTCTGAAACCACTGTTTTAAAAAATATGAAGTAATGCTTACGGTTATACAAGGGAGGGCACTCTTTAAGTTGTATTGATTTTGGTTGTTCTAATCAACTCATGTTTCAGGCCATGTGTCTGGATGACTGGACCACAATTCTGATTAAGGCAGTTGTGCAGATAAATATTTCATGTTCTAAACCATGAATTATTTCTCCAAACATTCTAAGTAGTAGTTTTTATTGGTTTTTGAAACATCACAGAAACAGGTTGCCAATGTATTGTTCACAACAGAGTATTGTGATGTCAGTTGTAGACAAAGCAACCAATGCATATGAAGAAAACCAAGAACCCATGATTCTGTTTTCATGCAACCTCCTCAGTGGCAAGGATTAAGGGGAAAGTAAATATAGAAAATATGTGAATTAGAAGTTGAATTCTGTCTAAAAGTTATGTTTTTGAATGTTCTCCCTATGGCATCAGAGGCTCTTTAAGGCTTGATAAACCAGATATTGCCTCTTTGAATATAAAAGCTTTGAAAATCCATTGGGTTCTAGTTGCAGTTTTATAGTATTTACAATGTAATGCATCACCATCATAAGGCATGTCTATAAGATTTATTTTCAGAAAATTGTTTCACTTTTCATATGTATGGGATTTAATGTATATAATGGAGGCACCTGGTAGACATTAAGAAAGGTAAAAGATTAAAGTGAAAGAGTGCATCACAAAAGCATCTAGGGGTATAAGGAAATGTTTAGGTTTTCTGTGGAGAACGATTGGGTTAAATTGTTTGCCATATAATTGCCAGTATTTAGTATGTGTAACTTATAGAAGCTACTAGAACACAGCTGCTTAATGTAGATTGTCTCCTGCTCTCTAACATTTCACCATCATTCCCACGCTGAAGCGCACTGAACAACACTTGTGATTCATTAGACAGTCTCTAACTAGAAACTGAAGTTTTGACATTCCTACAAGCCAAATTGTAATTTTGGTATTTATAAGAACAAAACACTAAAACACAGATGCCTCTCTAATGAATAACTGGACAGGTTCCTATTAGGAATGGTTACCAGTTGAATAGTTTACTGATTATTTTACACTAATAATGTTTCTAGAAGTGAGTCAGTGGTGAGTGCCAAAAATATGTTGGCATTCCATATGGGGGTGTGAATAAGAAAAACTGTAGATTAAATGTGGTTTTCATATTCAAATACCAGGGGTCAAACTTGATTTTTTTTTAAGTTTTTAGTAGGATACTTCAATTTATGAAAGTCTGCATGAACACTGATCTTCAGTAATATAAACGCAATCTGTAGCTTTTAGATTTCTGACATTCTGCAGATATCAACAACATGCTGAGTAAAAAAAGAATAGGTTTATGAACTCTTCTGCTATATTGCTTTTGAACATTGAAGCCAAATTGAAATTATGTGGGGGCAAGACCATTCTATAAGGAAGCTCTGCACCCATCAGGACTATGTGTAGCAGCTGACTAAGGCCCTCTGGGCACAGGAGTACCTCCTGATGGGGCAGCCTGAGTTCAGATCTTATAGCAGGTCTGGGCCTGGATGAATACAAATATGATGCAGTGCCTCCATCTTGGGTAGGACAAGATACATTGACCTGATCTACTCACAGGGTTAATACCCCTTGAAAATAATAAATTATTATACAGTTGCACGTAAAGTTCCTTTGTTTTGATTGGCTGAGTTTTTTCAGCATGAGTAAATTCCAGCTTAACGCAGCAAAAAATACCCAGTTAGCTGCTTCACAAAACAAAAATGTTTGAGTGTTTGAAATGTAAACATTTTGCCTGTCGTCTTGTTTCTACACCAAATGGTCCCTGCCTATCAAACAGTATATTACTCTCCCAAAACAACTTGAAAAACAAGAAAAAAAAAATTCTAACTACAACTTTACAAATAATCTCCGATACCAGAGCAGTCGCTGTTGACTGCTCAGTGCTGTTATGCCCACTCCCTCCTGCCTCTGTTCTGGTGACCTCTGATGCTCGCTTCCTCCTACATTTTGGTGACAAGCTGCTAGCCCCCCCCCCATTGCACAATACAGCTGCCATCCTAGTCTATTAGAAAACTGAAAAAAAATTCAGCTCCTGACTGAGCTGCACAATCACATTCCCAAACATGGCTTGTTCCCCTGACACTCAAACTCTCGCTCTCCCAGCTAGTAGTATCACCAGCTATATGTATCTAGTCTACCTAGCAAAAGGGGATGATTTGAGATAATAAGGAAGGACATAACAGCAGAAATCAATAAAAAAAGTTTCAGAAATAAATATAAGCTTTTAAATAGTTTTTTTAACTTTAACTTGATACCCTTTGTATAATCACAATAGCCCACTCCATGCTGTGGATTATGCTGGAATGTATCCACTTCTGGTGTGGATTTGGTCACTCCACCTGCAGTCTGATAACCAAACCACTCCAGGTGTGGGCAAATCCCAGCATAACCTACACCTTGCCGTGGATTATTTCTTAACTCTCAGATAGTTTCCCACCCAACAATACCCACATCATCACTTATAACTCTAAAGAATATCATACAACAATGTAACAAAACAACTCTGTTTTATTCACAAAAAAAAAAAAACAGGAAAGGAAAGTACAAGGGAATGGAAGGCACAGTTGGAAGTACTGTACTTTATGCAATTTAAATAATAGCTCTCTCCACCCTTACAGCTTACTTGGTCATAGTCCCTCAAAGCAGGTGAAGATGGGTTCAGATCAACATGGTGGGAGGACAAGCTGTTCTGGGTGCACAGGTTAATATGTTTCTAGAGTTAACATCTCAAGGACCCCTATTTGCAGTCTAACAAGGGAAACAATATTAATGCCACACAATTAAATGGCTGATAGTTTGCCTATGTGATTCCCATGGTTTCAGTCCACTCCTTCCTGGCACTCCAACTACCCCTACACACCAATTTGTTACCTAGTCTTTGCAGTTGCAAGCCCAAAAGCCTGATTCATTCTCATGGTCTATTGACACTCCTATGAGAGATAGTTATGATCTATGTCAAGAAGAGTTAGATAGCTTCTTTTCTGCCCATTGTCTCACATAGGGAAAGGGAAAGGAGAACTTGTTTAACCAGGAAAGGCACACTAAGCCAGAGCTTGTTTCCAGATGCAACCTGGGAGCATAAGGAAGTTGTGACTTGCTCAGGGTCACACAGCATGCAAGCGAGGCAATGGGATTCAAACCCAGGTCTCCATGTTTGCACTCAGTGCCTTTAACCACTACACTACACTATACTGCCTCCGGACCACTCCATGACCAGCCCACTTTCACTGCTACTCCTAGTAATTCCTCACCAGTGGTGTAAACACCCACACCAGACTATAGCTACTGGTTGGTACCAAGAATAGAGGCTGCTGCTTTTATGTAGGACAACCTAAAATATGCTACAGATGCAAATCTGGGGATCATCTGAGTAGTACAGATGACCTGTTAAAATGTGGTCTGTGTGGGAACATCATTTATATGGGCATCTAATATAAAAACATCTTTTGGTGTAACTTATTGTAAAAAACTCATTCTTTTCAAGGCTGTTCATGGGAATCCCATAAAAATCCCAAGGAAGGTTTGGTAATGCAGGCCCAAAAGCAGAAAGTAGCAGAGATGGGACTCTCCTTCTGGAACACTATTATTGCTCGGTAGCGCTCCATATGAATCTTTACCCCTTCAGTAAACCAGCAGTACAGGTAGACCAAATTAGAATGCATCCTAACTACAGAAAGGTTTAGGTGCCTCAGAGGTTAGCTTACAAGAGGTGGAAAAATAGTAAGCGACTCTGCTTCTCTCTAAGAGATCATAAACCCCATGAATTCTGTGGACATGGCTGAGGTCTCCCAGGGGACGGTATCAGGAGATGAAATGCCTCCTTGGAGTCTCCTCAGTGGGCAAACACAGACATTATTGGGCATGTAAGAGATCTATAGCAACTGCTGAAGACAAAAGAACTGTCACTTTATAGAAAAGATCCTAGCCTTATGAAAATGCAAAGATTAGGGTGAATCAGCCGAAAGTGAGTTTTCAGATGTCTCTTCTACTGTATCCACAGGGGCCTCGGACTTGGATGATGAGATGAATAACCCAAGGGTTTCTGTAAAATAAAATGGAGGTTGTACTAAAGGTAAAGAATCTGCTTTAAAGAAGGACATGTGTGGGTCACATGACTGGCAGTATGAGCTAGAGGTTCCTGTAAGGCACACTTACTTCCCTACAGTAATAGAGTTAAAAAACTGCACATTGGCTCTAAGTTGTTCAGTCAGAAAATACTCAAAGGATATTGGAACGGAGAAAGGTTAGGGCTATGTATGACTATCTCACATTAGTAACCAGGAAGGCCCCTCGGGGCAAAGGAGAAACATTAAGAAACATAGCCTGATACATGGCCTGAGTCCTGCATTGTCCAGGAGATCTCGGCAGATGTGATGGTGGCACTGGGCCAGATGATCTCAGACTAGGACTTGGCAGTTTTATACCACAAACTGAATGATTTGGCATTCAAGCCAGAAGCCCTGGCCTAGCAGAAATCAGACCCTGTGGGTCGATTGGATGAAGTGGAGAAATGGGTATCTATAGTCAAGGATTCAATGGGGGGGGGCTGCCTGAGAAAGTACAGCATCTGGCGTGAGAACTGGAGGAGTTCAGAGTCATGCTGGACAAACAAGAAAAAAATCAATGGCAGAACAACCTACATATAAACGGACTGCCAAAGGGCTCTGAAGGAAAAGATATGCTGGCCTTTCTGGATACCTGACTACCTAGGCTGCTCAGTAGACTGCGACAAAATCAAAATCAAACTCAATCAAGCTCACTACACCCTTACACCGAAGCCACCATCAGATGATCCCCCAAAGCAAATGGTGCTTTGACTACACAGCTATGTGAGCAAACTGATACTCCTGTCAGCATTCAGGGCTCTAAGAAAGTGGTGCTTTGGGGACTCATAACCTTTTTCGTTCAAGGACTTTTCAAAATGGATGTAGATGCAACACAAATCATTTGGGTTCCCGATGGATAAACTATGCAAGGAGAAAAATGATGATTACCATGTTTCTGAATTTAAAAAAGAAGAGCAGGCTTTTACATTTGTGGAGGGTGTGGCAGATATTTGATTTCTCCAGTACCAACTGCAATTAAAGGTGGAATGAGAGGTGAAATCAGACTTAGGATGGAACTGGGAACTGGACTCCTCTACCATGTATTCTCTCTTTTCCTGACTGCCCCTAGGATGTGCACTACTTGAATGTCTACCTCAGAAGTATGACATCAGTCAGAGCCACACATTGCAGTGAGACCTCATGGCATGAATTCAGCTGATGTTGCAGATAATCCAGTGTTGGCTGCAAACAACACAAATTTACCAGAGGCATTTGCTTAAAGTATGTGGGATACCTCTAGATCGGTGATGGTCACTTGGGGTGGGGAAGCTGATAGCATCTCACTTGATAACTTGGATAATTTTGTGTATGTGTCACATTGCAGTGTGTGGGGCTTGTAGTCAGGGCCAAAATTAATTGGCAGGCAGGATAAGGGCAGTTTTGATGCATCAGCTAAGGAGGCTGTGGCCTGGGATGCCAGCTGTTTAGGGGGCACCTGCGAAATAAGGCACTAAGATATCTGTTTTTGACTTCTTGTTCATTGTCTCTACTGGGGCTGCTTGAGTCCACTCAGTGCTGGGAGCCTCGCCTTGTGGCCACTGGACATACATACACACACACACACACACACACACTCATAGCGTATGTTTAATTAGTGTGATAAGTCAGAGTCTGCCTCCAGCAAAAAACAACAAAGCCCATCCTAAATCCCACTGTGACCCCTGCCATCATTTGGCTCCCCTCCTTCCCCTTCCTTCCTCCCCATCTCCACTGAAAAAATGCTTATGTTGAGTTGTCTCTTGCCCCACCCCTATCAGCAAATGTCCCTGCCTCCAGGTCCTGTGCCATCATTCATTGACATGTTGCTGAACCTCCCCAATCAGCAGCGGATTTGGATTTCAAAATCTCACTGGAACCATATTGCTTAGAGCAGCCATCGGAATGCTGGGCCAGGTGTGCTTGATGCATAAGAAGCCAATATTTATTTCTTTTGGATGGCGACTTAGCATTGATTCAGTTTGGATAGGCTGCTGCACATCAGCACTGTTGGGACTCAGAAACATAACTCTTGCCAGCAATGACTAACTGTAGTGTTTCTGCTTTTTGGGAGCACTGAGCCAAATGAAGAGGTTTGATTTTTTGCAGGGTTTTCCCTCAGGTAAGTGAAAATATAAAAGGATTTGCAGAGTTCACCCACTAAGTTGCTAACTCCTTGTGTAAATGTCCTGGATCAGGCTCAGCTAATGAACAAAGTTCAAGTGCCTTTTCCCACCTCAGTTTGTACCAACTATTCCTGGGAAAGCCACTCAATGGTCTTTTGTCACTGCACAGATCTGACAGGAAATCTATTGCTTTCCCATGTATTTCTGCAGAGACAGAATTGTAATAAGTTAGTTTCACTTATTTTCAGCTTTTTTAGTCTAAAGAAATTGATCTTTCACCAATTCATGCAAATCAGGGCTGAGGCTGACTTAGAAATCCTAAGAAAAATTCTATACTCTCCCTCCATCTAATAGATGTTACCATCCTCTCAGTCTCAGCTAGAGATGCAGCGAATTTTAAATCCACTGGAAAAGTGGATGCAAAGTGTCCACTTCGCATTGGCGGAGCACGACGCGAAGTGGGCACCATAAAGTACTCACTTCGTGTTGTATGACTTTGCTTTGTCATTATACCTTCACACGAAGACTAAGTGACAACAAAATAGGCAGCCCCCCACACATCACATGGCTTACAGTACTGTAAGTCACATGCTTTAGCCAGGCAGGAAGGAAGTGAGTCAGAGAAGCAGTTACTTTCACTTTCTCCTTTGCAGTTGTAGAGGGAGAAGGCTTTTTTGGTGAGAGAGGAGAGCAGTTTGTGTCTCAGTGATTTTGTGCCAGAAAAAAACAGCTTTTTTAAAAGCTACATCTTTATTTAGTTTTTGTATTGTGTTTGTGATTGTTTTTTTGGTACTGAATTTTTTTTTATAAGTTTTGTTTGTGTGTGTGTGTGTGACTGTGTGTGTCAGTGTGTGTGTCTGAGAGTGTGAGACTGAATGTGGCCGAGTGAAGGTTAGGCGTTGACTCAGGGCTCATTGATAGTCGGAGACTTGTGTGCAATGGACCCTGGACAAGGAGAGTCTCTGGCCCATGGGCATGGGGTGAGGAGTGTGCACACGTGGGGGAGGTTGTGTGTTGCTGGACCACTCCCGACTCTTGGATGTTGTTTCCCCCCCTGTGGAAGCTGCAGCACCACCAGTGCCACCAGTGGCTGCTGCGCAACCACCTACTCTGCCACTACTACCACCAGCGGTAGCAGCTGCAGGGGCTCCTGCAGCACCCCCTCCACCATCTCCACAGCCACAGGTGGAGCCACAGGAAAATGTAGGTGGTCTAAGAATTGTATCTGGTCCCCCCCCACAGCTCCCCAGTGTGGGAGATTTTTAACTGTGTGGGGGGAGACAGCACAATCATGGCTTACTGTCTGTGCAGTGTGCTGGTGTGCCATGGCCCCCAGTGGACACATTTGGGGAACAGTGGCCAGCACACACACATGGCAAACCACCACAAGGCAGAGTGGCAGGATGCCACGGAAGGGGCCAGGCATCCATCTGCTGGCCCTTCTGTGGCAGTGGCCGAGGGTGCTGGGGTTGAAGTTGTGCCTCATCACTGCAGCAGGAGGAGGGCAACTGCAGCAGCTGCTCCACCACCACCACCACCGCCACCACATCCACCAGCACCACCCTCTCTACCGCCACCACTACCTGGGTTTCCACCTGCAGTGGACCCCACCACAGTGCCTGCAACAGAGGCCGACATTGCTCTGGTGTGGGTGACCCTCAAGGAGAACAATGAGAGGGTAGGTGCTGTGCAGCAGCAGGTAGATCAAATTCATCAACAGCAGCTGCAAATAGTCACAATGCTGCACCTGCTACTCAAACACCATAGCATCCCACATTAAGGGATTGTTTTCTGCCCCCCACTACTTTGCTGTACTGTTTTTGTGTGTGTGTTTTTTGTTGTTGTTGTTTAATAATAGACATTTTTCTTTCTGTTGTTGCAGTGCCTAAGTAATGTTGACTTTTTGTTTTGGAGTGCTTGTGGACAAGCTGTTGTGAGCAGTGCAAGTATAATGTGTAAAATTGCATATGTGCAGTCAGTTTTGTTTCCTATGTGTGTGTGTGTGTGTGTGTGTGTAACATCAGACATGGTGCAGTATGTTGCAAACATATATTGCAGTTGCTGACTTGTTGCAGTGTTTATGCTATAAAGAATAGCGAGCAGAATAAGGTATATTTTATTGTCACCATCATCATCAGTGGACTAAGTGACACAATACTTTTTCAGAGGTGTCTGGCCAGAGTGCACCTTAGTCACATTATATACTATACTGCACACATAAATTTTAGGACAGCATGTGTTTTTTGTGTTATGATCTCCGAAAAGTCATGTGTGCACTGTGAGTGACTGAGGTGCACAGTGACCCGATACCGCTGAAACAATATCATATCACTTAGTCCACTGGCGCTGATGGTACCAATAAAATATACATCAGGTATTCTTTGTTATCTTTATTCTTGATAATGCAACAAGTCTTACCATATATATATGTTTGCATGAAGCTGTACAATGTATGCACACACAGGAAAGAACAGTGACGGCACACATGCAGTTTAGCACAACATACTTGTATTGCTCAGTCTTCATGCTGTTTGCGAAACACTTAAAATCCAATTTGTGAGTCCCGACACAAAGTAAACATTACTGAGGCTCTATAACTATTTTGCTTGTCAAATAGACATGAAAGAGATTCACCAAGTTACAGCATTGCACCTGATATATGGGTGCCTTTCTTCCAAGGGAATCTTTCTTGCTCCACATGTCCTTACATAGTGCGTGTGAAAACCGCCCATAATTTCATTACAGTGTGTCACGTCACGGAGGAATTCCTGTTCATAAAAGCCACCCAAATTCTGCCCCCCTTCTCAGCAATGTTAGGACGTGATGCCAGGGAGAGCACGGGTGAGTGCTCCATTATAGTGAATGTCCGATTGTCCGGCAGCTTTCCGAATGTTTCTTTATGTTATAATGGTCAATTTGTGGTGAAACGTGTGGGCACGTTTCCAGTAAGAAGAGCCTTGTTAGTGGAAACATGCCCACATTTCACTACAAAGTGAACCTTATAACATAAAGAAACATTCGGATAGTTGCAGGACATTCACTATAGTGGAGCACGCACCTGCGCTCCCCGTGGCATCACATCCTAACGTTGCTGAGAAAGTGGGGCAGATTGCGGACGGCTTTTCTGAGTGGGAATTCCTCTGTGACGTGACACACTGTAATGAAATTACAGGCAGCTTTCACAGAAATGTATTGCACTATGTGGAGCAAGAAAGATTCCCCTGGAAGTAAGGCACCCACATTTAAGGTTATGTGCAACACCATAACTATGTAACATGGTGAATCTCTGTAAAGCAGCAGTGCAACAATCTGTTGAGAACTCTGACCTATATTTTTTAATGCTATGTTACAACTTCCTTTACTTACATCCTGACTGGAATGATACGAGAATTTCCAGTAGTTGAGTCTGCTGTGCTACCTTTTTTCATGCGTGAAATAATGAAAGGAGCATTCCTTTTAAATTGGTGCTGACCAGGTCTTTATCAGTGTTTTCTGCTGCTTTTCTCCATCACATCAGTTAGTTGTTATATATCACTTCTGTTATAAATTAACAGTTATGCAGCAAGCAGTGTTTTATGACACCACAGAACAATATTTATTGAAAAGCAGCTGCAAATAAATACAAACCTGGTCAGAACAATATTGAAAAGTGTGCTCATTTTTATTTCATACATGAAAAAAAAGTAGTCAACTAAGTAAAGCAGACAGGAATTGTGAAAAGAAGTGTATCCTTCAAGTCATGACTCAGAGGTACCTAGTGGCTGTGGCAATGTAAAGTAGCATAAAAAAGTACAGTTCAAAATTGTCACAACATTTTTGCAGTGCTGCTTTAATTGATAATGTCAGTATGACATCATAAGCTCACAATCACACAACGCACAAAATACATCTGCCTTGTGTCCAGAAAAATGACAAGTGATAACAAAGTGGAATGGGAGCGTTTCAGCACATACAAAGTCCCCCAGAAGTAATGCCGCACTCAGTCATGTGCGCAGTGGTGTGGCACAGAGTCCCCAGAATTTTTCTGCATGCCCACAATGCTTCCTTCTTGTGTGCAGAAAATTAACAAGAGGTAACAAAGTGAAATGGGATCATTTCAGCACATACAAAGTCCCCCAGAATTAATGGAGCACTCAGTCAAGCGCACAGTGGTGGCACAGAGTCCCCAGATTTTTTCTGTATGCCCACAATGCACCCTCCTTATGTGCAGAAAATTGACAAGTGGTAACAAAGTGAAATGGGATTGTTTCAGCATGTACAAAGTCCCCCAGAATTAATGCCGCCCTCAGTCATGCATGCAGTGGTGGCACAGATTCCCCAGATCTTTTCTGCATTCCCACAATGCATTCTGCTTGTGTGCAGAAAATTGACAAGTGGTAACAAAGTGAAATGGGATTGTTTCAGCACATACAAAGTCCCCCAGAATTAATGGCGCACTCAGTCATGTGCGCAGTGGAGGCACAGAGTCCCCAGATTTTTTCTGCATGCCCACAATGCATCCTCCTTGTGTGCAGAAAATTGACAAGTGGTAACAAAGTAAAATGGGATCATTTCAGCACATACACAGTCCCCCAGAATAAAATGATGACTGTGAGCAAACTGTTGCTGGTCCAATGTGTGCTGCAATTCGAGCAAATGCAATGTGATCATTTCAACTGGATGGAAGGGTGCCCTTTGTCTGTACACTAATAGTGGCCTTCGAGAGTTGATTTACTATATATAGATATATATTTGTGTTGTTGTTGCATCATCCTGTTCTCCTGAATCATTTATTTCACAAATTCCCACTTGGGGCAAAGCCTCCCAAAGCGGGTTGACACCAGCCACTTTGGATGACAGACCACCTGGAACTGCAGTCCCCTTCCCCTTGCAAGATATGCTTGATGGTCCTCCAGGTACACCTTCAGCTGGATTATGCTGCTGAGGTTTGCTGACCTTAGCACGTGACTTCTGTCCCCCATGAACCAAGCGCACCAGTTGACCACTAATATTTTTTACCTGTTCAGGCCCTCCCTCCTGTACTGATGCAATTCCTTGTTTGTGTCATGGGTTCAGCATTGTTGCTATGGTAAAGTTGTCACTACACTGAATGCTCACAATGTGATGATTCTGATCGAATACTGTCAGCATGTGTTGCAGCAACATACTGCTACCACTGTCTCCGGCAACATCAAGGCCATGCTGTACATTCACCAGTGTCTGCCTCAGCACCTGCAGTAGTGTAATTGATTGTCTAATGGAGGCAGACTCACCACTCACTGCCTGTGTGGCATGTTCAAAAGGCCACAAAATTGTTATTACAGAGTCCATGAGGTGCCACTGTTCAGTCATCATAGACATGGAGGCCCCAGAACTGTCACGGCTAGTGTGCATCACAAGATATTCTGAGATGGCTTTGTATTGTTCATACAACCTCTCTGTCATGTATAAAGTGGAGTTCCATCGGGTGACAACTTCCAGCTTCAAGCGGTGCTGAGGCAGGCTGTTTTGTATCTGCAACTGCCAAGGTTGGTCACAGGCCTTTCCAGATCGTGAAAAGTGAGAGCAGATACATTGTGCAATGGTCAGCATTTCCTTTACATCAGAGTGCTGCAGAAAATCCTGCACCACAGGACTTAAACAATGGGCCATGCATGGAACATGAAACAAAACACCATTCATGATGCATTTCACCACATTTGACCCATTGCCACTTGCTATGAACCCAGCTCTCAGGGACAGGGGGTTTAGCCACTTGTCAATTTCAGTCAGTACCATGTCCAACATGTTCTCACCAGTGTGTGAACAGGTCACATTGTGCATAGCAATCATTGCATGCTGTTGAATTCCTTGAAGATTGCTACCGTGACAATCCACCTTACTGCACTGATTATTCACACTACCAACATCATAAACAACCCCCGGCACCTACGCCCAGTGTGCAGCTATACACAAATATGAACTCCCCGCTATTTTGCCACTTGTCCACATATCCATACTTAAATGGATGAATGGAGAGGAGTAATGTTGAAGGGCATGTCTTACTGAGTTGGACACAGTGCGAAATAACTCAGGGACAGCATAGGTAGAAAAGTATGTCCAGGATGGGACTTTCCATTTTGGACAGGCACATGCAGCAAACCGCCGTAACCCAGAATTCTCCACAAAGGAGAAGGGCAAAAGATCAATTGCCAGCATTTCAGCTACAGCAGCATTAAGTTCACGTGACACTGTATGATTGGGTGGTACTTCAGCTTATGCGCAAAAACACTGTAATGTGGGCTGACTTAAACGTTTTACACAGGGTGTGATCACAAATGGTCGTGCTCTGTGATGAATGGCATTGGCAGGGGGAGGAGTGTGAATGTTTGATGAAGATGGCTGCACAGGTGATGATGACAAACCCAGAAATGCAGTTATTTTTCCAGATTTGCTAACCAGAGTTGATGTACCACTTGCACTAGACATACTGCATTCACCACCACCACCACCACCAAAACTGCTACTCTCACCAGCACTGGACAACATTTCAAAGTCATTATGCTCCTCCACCTCATCATGCCTGTAGTAATCCTCTGTTCTTATTACCTCACTACTGCACATGCTTCATTTACTACTGGACTTAACAGTCATGGAACGGGATAACATGCTCGTTATGGTTGCTGGTGATGAGGGTGAACACCCCACTGTGGTATTAGCTGTCAGCTTGTGCTGGGTACACAGTGCCATGTGCCTATTCTTAAGATGCGTATGCTGTCCTCCTGTGCCCAGATGGCTCCACTTTTTACCTCAACTCACACACACGTGGCAGACCTGGCAGATTGCAACTGACTCATCATTTGCATCTTGAACAAAAAAATCACAAACAAGAGACTGTGATGCTTTACTTTTAACATGTCTATGATGCTGCTTATTTAACTCCATTCTTTGAAGCACTGAAGAGGGGGAGGGGGCACGTGATGTTTCGGGCACTGCACACCTGGACTGCAAATGACCACCATGACTACCTATCATTATTACTAGGTCATCATCATCAACTAAAACTGGTAAATCACAAGTTTTTATGAGGGGGGGGGATTCCTGCAAACAGACTCAGACACAGCCACTTTGAATTTCTTTTTCTTAGGTTCCCAACTGGGTTCAATTACATCATCATATTCATCAGCGTCACACACATCCGCATCTTCCGCTTGGATATTAGGATGTGGACTGCATGTTGCAACAACAGCAACCCAAAGGTACCCAAAGACTGGAAGACAGCAGATGTAGTCCCCTTATACAAAAGCGGGAACAAAGAGGAAGCAGGGAACTACAGACCAGTCAGCCTCACCTTGGTAGTGGGAAAGATCATGGAAGCACTGCTGAAGGAAAGATTGGTGGAACATCTGGTTGTCAATGGACTACAGGACCCAAGGCAGCATGGTTTCACCAGGGAGTCATGTCAGACCAACCTCATTGAATTTTTGACTGGGTGACTAGGGAGGTGGATCAGGGAGGGCAGTGGACATGGCCTATCTGGACTTCAGCAAGGCCTTTGACACTGTGCCACATGAAGACTACTACACAAACTGGGAATATGGGTGTGGGCAGGATAGTAGTGTGGTGGGTAGGTAACTGCCTGGGTGGCAGGACACAGAGGGTGGTGGTAAATGGCTGTCACTCCACAGAGGAAGAGTGACCAGTGGGGTACCACAGGGATCAGTGCTGGGACTGGTCCTATTCAACATCTTCATCAGTGACATTGCACAGGACCTAGAAGGCAGAATTTCATTGTTCGCTGATGACACAAAGCTCTGTAACAAGTAGACACCAGAGGGTGTAGACAGAATAAGAAGGACCTGCAGAAACTTGAAGAATGGTCAGGGTTTGGCAGTTGAAATTCAATGCAAAGTGCAGATAATGCATATGGGGCACAAAACCCTGGCACAATATATCAGTTGGGGGGTGAGGATAGCATGCACCAAACAGGAGCAGGATCTTGGGGTTATCATCTCTGATGACCTCAAGGTAAGGAAACAGTGTGACAAGGCAGCAGGTAAAGCAAATAGGATGCTGGGATGTGTAGGCAGGCATCACCAGCAGGAAAAGGGAGGTCATAATTCTGCTATACAAGACACTAGTGAGGCCCCACTCGAGTACAGTGTACAGTTCTGGAGACCATACCTCATGAAGGACATAGACAGGGTAGAGAAGATTCAGAGGAGGGAACAAAGATGGTGCATGGATTGCATCACAAGTCCCTATGAAGACAGGTTGAAGGAACTGAACATGTACTCCTGGAGGAGAGGAGGAGAGGGGATATGATAGAGACATACAAGTATCTCACAGGGAGGAACAGGGTGCAGGAATACACTATTTTTAAGCGAAAAAGGTGTACCAGGACTAGAGGGCATGGGATGAAGTTGGAGGAAGAACGATTCAGAGGAAACATGAGGAAGAATTTCTTCACAGAACGGGTGGTGGACAAGTCGAACACCCTGCCAGAGGAAGTGGTGGGGGCTGAAACAATCACGGGATTTAAGAATGCATGGGATAGACATCAAGGAATTCTGGAGGTCAGGGTAAGGGGCAACAGACTTCTAGGAAAACATAAACTGAACTTACAAGCTCAAATGGGCAGACTGGGTGGGCCATGGGCCCTTATCTGCCGACACTGTCTATGTATCTATGTATCTATGTATCATCATCATCATCACATTCATCATCATCATCTACACCACCACCTGATATTTTTTCACCACACTGTGAATCACTGCATGGAAAATGAGTGACATTAACTGCCACTATGGACGGAATATCACATTGTATGCTATCATTGACATGATCATCAGAATCCTCAGGTTCAGTTACTGGGATGTTACTGGGAAGTATGACATCATCTACGCTGCCACTCACTTGCACTGCTTCACACTCCACTATATTTTTGGATATGGTACACTGGTCAGAATTCGAACCTGAGACACCAATACTAATACTACCACCACCACTAACACCACTAACACTAACACCACCGGCTGGGAAAACATCATCTCCTCCAACTATGAGTGAAGCTACTGATTGGGCTGTAAAAAACTGCAGGAGAAATACCTTTCATTACATCAGCAATGCACTTCTGCATCTGCATACTACCATGCCCACAGACTATCTTACTGGCAGCAGTGCCATGGTGAGAACCAGCTTTGCTTGCACATCTCTTTGCGGGCATTTTGGGGATTCAACAACAATATTATAAACAAATTTAGATTTTGGTACGTTCACTCTGATTGGGGGGACGTTGGATGTGAAGCCAAAAAAACAACTGTGGCTTCAGCAACAGATAGAGACTGTCATGCAATAAAAACAACTTCAGTAACCAGTTGTGCTGATGAGGTCACAAAAACAATCCAATCTGATAAAAAATTCCTTTTGCCGGTGGGGGTGGGGGGGAGCACTGACTGCAGATTTTCACAGCAGTACAAGCAGCAAAACAAAGAACAGATACCATGATCGCAGTACAAAATCAGGCAGCTGCAGTGGATAGCAGGTTCACACTGCTGTGCCTGCAATTACACTAGTCTGTGGCACAACAAAAGGTGTATTATTTGATGTCACGCAACACACTCACACACACACACAGAACAGTTTGTCTACAATGGTGAACGAGTAATGCGCAGCAAATTGAAAAGTTTAGTAATACACCACATATTGTAATATAAACAACCAGAAATTATGAACGCTGCACCAGATCCACACAACACACAATCAGCAAGAAGATTTCAACAATTACTGACAATATTACTGTGTGTACATTAACACAGTTAGTTATATAACAACAATATAACCAAAAAACAAAGAAATCACTATTTCTCCAACTTAAAGCTACCTACACCACAGATACGCCCCTTCCCCAAAGCACACTTTCACTGTCTTTCACTACAGACACTCAATGTTGTACATTAACATTCAAAATCCACACAAAAACAAAAACACTCAATGATATGAGCACAGGAGGCTTTCCTGCAATCGATGAACTAAAGGTGGAGCCCAAAAATGCAAAAATGCTTTTTTTAACAGCTTTTAGAAGGTTTCAATCACAGACAGCTCTCAGAGCACACTGTCTCCTACTGCTTCCTACACACACTACCCTGAACTGAGGCTATGCAGATCAATATAGAGCCCATGTGACCTGAAATCCCATTAATCACTGCAAAATTTGCCTTTGGAGCTCAAAAATACATAAAGTGAGGCAGCATCGTTGTTTTCAATGCACTTCGCTAAGATTTTGGTGGAATAGTGGTCTAGGAAGGCAGAGTAACATGAAGTCATTGTTTTCAATGGACTTTCATGTTTACTACCGATATAACCAATTACTCTGCCGCATGGGAGCAATCCAGTGAATCCGCCTTTACCCCTGAATCACTTCGTGGAGTGGATTAAGCCCACTTCGCCCATCACTAGTCTCAGCCTGTGCTCAGGGTTTGTTCTTGTTATGTTTCATCCATAATGTCTGACTTTGAGTTGGAGTCAGTGCTCATGCCTTGATGGGCTAAAAAAAGGCAGAAATAAAGCAGTCCATATGCAAATTGTACCAATGGCTTTTCAAACAACCATTGCACACAAGGGAGAGATAGTGATCAGTGAAATGCCGAAGAGATTCCTGGCCGATTAACAAATCAGTAAAAAACTTCCAAAACCCCAACAGCAATAAAACTGAACTGTGTTCTGCCCAAAGGAGACCAGTTGTGCTCCAGCTAGGCAGCTAGAAGATAGGCAGACACCCCAGTAATGGCATTTGATTTATCAGCTGAGATGTCAAATATCAAAAAGCCTGTAACACAGAAAAATGCACAGTAGTGGTCCACTGAGATGGAGCTGCAGTAACAAACTTGATCCATAAACAACACAAAACTGCACTCCAAGAACAAAACCTGTAGCCAAAGAGGTGCAGAGAAAAAGGTGCTTTATTCAGGAGTCCTGCAAATAACTAAAAGACAGTACTGTGTACTTTGCTGCCATCCCCTGAACTGAGCCATTTGGGGAGGGGGGGAATGAAGTTTCCAGCCTAAGGGCACCATCTAAGTTAATGCGGCCCTGGACAGGCTACTCATGACAGCTGGGTCTGCCATCTGTGTTCTATTTCTCCTTTCCCATCATTGGAGGCTGAGCAGTAGGGTTCTAACTACACAAGAAGGTCCCGAACAAGCTTTGGACTGGCAGCACTATTACATATGGCAATAAATTCTGACTGGATAAGCTGACTTCCATGGGAGCTCTGAAATAAGCAGATTGTGGCGCAAGTCACATTACCTGTAACTCTACTGCATGATTCTGTGCAGTGGCCTGATGATGTACTGTCTCTGGGAGGATGACCACCTCATGTGCAAGACTTTGCGTTGAGGGAGTTTGGTTCAACATACTGGTGAATGTCAAATTGCTATAGAGGGGTGGCTGCCACCCAGGAAATGTGATATTTAATTTGCATTGTTATACACTATTCTGATTAAGTTTTCTGGAGGTCATAAAGTCTTAAAGCTGCAGTACAGCAAGTTAGGCAATAAATGTGACCCTACCTTCTTTTAACTGTAACAGATTTCAGACATCTTCCATTTTCATTTGCTGGTAAAACTGTCCAGTTAGAGTTGGCCCACTGGTGCACTGTGCTGAGGCTCTGAGTGCCACAACACCTGCCACAGCAGCAATCCTGGTTACAGAACAGACCAGGATCACTGAGGGTCAGCCTGGGGAAGAAGGACTGTATTTTAAAAAACAGCTCACCTACTTCTGGAAAGGGGGACACAGCAAGTCATTGCTTACCTGCCACCCAGCAGAGGCTGGGTGACATTCTGTAGTATCAGTTATTGCTTCCTAGAGGGGCAGGGGGATGTCACTCGAGCATGTACAGTGTTTTTATGATTTGTGTACCTGACCTCAGGGACTGGGGTGAAAAAACAAGGAGGAAAATCCCCCTAAACAATGATGGCTGGTGACCCCGCAGGCTCTGCTTCACCACCTGTGGCACCCACTCACCCAATCAAGTAAGCAAATAGTTTGGGTAAGGCCTGGGACAGTGATTGATGGGACTAAGGGTCACCATCAAAAAGGGGGCTGCTTGGGAAGAATGGAGAGAAAACAAAATATGATTCAATGTGCTTATGCAACTTGATATGATGTATGCTTGTGTGACTTAGCTACATTGTGGCTGTTCACCTCTCTATCCATGAGATATACCACCCTATAGGGCTATGACGGCGAGGAACCCTAGAGGAGGGTTCCACCCCCATAGGTGCCATGGGAATGATTCCCTTGGCTAAAGGCACCTTAGGAAGAAACCCATGGAAAGAGAGATGTGCCACTGAAGGAGGAGGGGAGGATGGTGGGGCAACGAAGTAACAAATCCTGGAACAGTCCAAGAGGAGTGGCCTTTTAAGGCCTGATGGGAGAGTGATGTTGTTGCTCTGCCCATTGAACCACAGGCATAGCCTTTACAATTCAATGTGCTTACTCAACTTGATATGATGTATGCTTGTGTGATTTGGATACATTTTTTTCTGTTTGCCTCTCTATCCATGGGATATACCACCCTATAGGGGTACGACGGCAAGGAACCCTAGAGGAGGGTTCCACCCCTATAGGCACCACAGGAATGATTCCCTTGGCTAAAGGTAGCTTAGGAAGAAGCCCAAAAAGAATACCCAAAAGGGTGTCGAGCATCAAAAAGGCAAGAACTCAGAATATATCGAGACCAGAAATTATGGTGATAGACATAGATGGGAAGGACAGGAGAAGAAAGAGAAATGATGTGGATGATGAATGAAAGGAAATATGACAAGATACAGAAAGGCAGACTTCCTAAGGAGAGAGGGAACAGCCGGGGCCACCATCTGACTCCATCCAACAGCAGACTCTAACTACGGAACCTTTGAAAGCATAAACCCTGTCTAATATTATGACCATCAGAATGAAGGAGAAGAAAAACCCAGTATGAGGAGGGAACTTCTGGGGATCCAAGGCCTAGGTCGCCTTCCCTCCTGGCTGAAGGATGTTTTGGTTAGTGACAGCTCAGCTACTGCAATTTAGAGTCGATATTGAGGGGCGAGGAAAAGATTCCAATATAGATGGTGCTCTTGCGCTGTCCTTCTAACAGGAATGCTGTTGAGGATTGCAAGCAACGTCTAGCTATGAATTCGGAATGGATGAGTGGAGGATTGAGATGAATATACGAAGTTCACTGACAGAAGGAAGCTCAGAAGGTCAGCATGGACTGTTGAATGGGAACAAAGGATGCGAATGGAGAGAGATGAGGATGGCTGGGTGAAGCTCACAGCCTACGATGAGAGTAGAAGTCAATGCTGGAGGACAGAATGGTCGAGAACAAATGAACAATAAATGATGGTGGATTGAAAGCCTTGAAGGCCTGAACGGTTTAAGGTGAGGAATGAAATGGACGATGTATGATTATGAAATGAAGCCTAGAAGGCTGGTATGGTTAAAGTAAAATATGAAATGGACGATGTACGATGATGGAGAGAAGCCTTGAAGGCCTGAACGGTTTAAGGTGAGGAATGAAATGGGTGATGTATGATTATGAAATGAGGACCAGAAGGCCAGTACAGTTAAGGTGAAATATGAAATGGACAATGTACGATGATGGAGAGAAGCCTTGAAGGCCTGAATGGTTTAAGGTGAGGAATGAAATGGACGATGTATGATTATGAAATGAGGACTAGAATGCCAGTATGGTTAAGGTGAAATATGAAATGGATGATGTACGATGATGGAGAGAAGCCTTGAAGGTCTGAATGGTTTAAGGTGAGGAATGAAATGGACAATGTGTGATTATGAAATGAGGCCTAGAAGACCGGTACGGTTAACATAAAATATGAAATGGATGATGTACGATGATGGAGAAAAGCCTTGAAGGCCAGAATGGTTAAGGTGAGGTATGAAATGAACGCTGTACGATGATGGAGAGAAGCCTTGAAGGCCTGACTGGTTTAAGGTGAGGAATGAAATGTATGATGTATGATTATGAAATGAGGCCTAGAAGAGCAAGTGGACAATGGTAGTTAAGGAGAGGGAGCAGAATGAGTACACCCCAAAGCTTGTCCAAATGAGTGCTCTGAAAGGAGATGAAGCACCAAGGTACATGCCAGAAAAGTGGGGTGGGGGGGACCCACCAAAAAAACAGCATCTAACACAAGCTGGGAGAGGGGATGGTGCAGGAACACAGATAAGGGTAGAGAATCAGAGGTTGAAGTGGAGAATTGAAGGTGGAGCAGCAACACTCACTGAGGTTGAAGAGTCCCAGCAGCACAAAGCAGAGCAGACAATCGGGGAAGGCAGAGGATGAGCACTAGAATCAAGGGCCAGGAAATGGAGCAGGTGGGGTGACAGGTCACTCAAGGCAGACAACTGCAAAACAATGCAGCCACAACTGCAGAGAGAAGCAATGGCAAGCAAGGCAGGTGAAGTCCGGGTTGGGGAGTGGAGCATAGGAGTCGGTCTGAAGGAGGGAGTGCAGCACAGGAACTGGAGGGAGAAAGAGGAGTGAAAAAGGTCCATCAAAAGGGCAAGGGGATAAAGCGAGGGCATTGGGTGAGAGGGTCGGAGAACAGAGAAGCCGGGAGCTATGCGCCTGCAGGGGAAGGCAGACCAAAAGCGCCGGTGAGGAGAAGATGAGAAAGAGCGGGCAGCATAGAGCCTAAGGGGAACGCAGGACAGAAGCGATGACATGGAAGAATGAGGTGCAGGTAAGGGGGGAAGAAAATGAAGGCTGAAGCAGCAGAGGAGTATGAGAAAAATGAGCCGGAGGTGGCTGAGGAACATGGGCAAATGCCTATATGAGGGAAGTGAGGAAGAGTGGCGCATCTAGCCGCAACGAATAAACAAATCCTGGAACAGTCTAAGAGGAGTGGCCTTTTAAGGCCTGATGGGGGAGTGATGTTGTTGCTCTGCCCATTGAGCCAGATGCATATACTTTACAAAAAAAACTGTTTTATCAGAATTTAAGTATGTTATAAATGTTTTGAATTACTTTTTCCTCAAGAAAAAAGATGGCTCTTTTATTTGGCTTAGAAATAACATTGCAAAACTGGCAAAGCATTAGGCTACAAAACTGGATCAATATGTAGTGAACAGACTAGGTAGGTATCACCTAGAAAAGCAGATTTAACATGTATGCTAATATTTTTAATAAATGCTGGGAACTAATTGTTTGGAAAAATATTGTTTGCTGCACTGCTGCTTTAAAATCATAGGATTGCTTAGAATCTGCTGAATGGAATCTGAGTTGTTAGATTCTGATCCAGATTTTGGATTCAGGATATCTGAAATTGAAGTCTAAAAATCCTATATCCTAAACTAAATCCTAAAACCTATTTTTACACAAGAATTTAGGATTAGGATTCCTAATCTGAATCCAATTCTGATTTTGAGGTTCTGTTTGGATTTAAATCAGAACCGGATTAGGAACCAGAATTTCCTAAATCTAAAAATTAGAAAAGAATTGGTCAATTCCCAGCATCCCTTCAATTAAGCTCTGTAGAGAAGAAGGGGTAACTGCCAAGATGAATGTAGAAACGATGGTGCAGTACTGGGGGAGGCGAGGCAACAATAGCGTGTGCCGAATGAGTGACTGCATAGTTTGGCCAAAAAACAGTAAATGGGCAAAGTGCACCACAGGCCGGCATGGGCGAACACCTATGCAGAGACATGGAGCACAGCGACCCAGACAGTGCGACAGACAGTGGGGCAAGCACAGGCAGGAAGCTGCAGCCACACACCAGGTGGCATACACACCAGAGCCCCAAGCCCACAGCACAGATGCAGCACACCCTGGCACCACAATGGTGCAAATGTACAAACATAGACCAGGACCTCCCCTCCCAGTACAAGACAGCACACAGGACACTCACTGGAGCAGGGCGATGGGCTCCGGGCTGCCTCCTTGTCCAGCAGTCGAGCGGTGCCACACAGTATGGGTGCCTACTCCCCCTTCCCTCTTCCCTGTAGTCACTCTTGTGATGCTCATACCCCTCGCTCTCGCCCATTGGGCATTCACCCATTCTGCACATTCGCCCTGTGTGCATGTTTGCCACTGCTGTGCGCTTGCCCTTCCCGCGGTTGTCCACTGTTGGTCGCCATGTGGGGACTCACACAAGCGAGGTCACCCACATCACATAAATCTAGAAGGGGGTGCTGATGAAGTGTGAAGCAGAGATCGGTGGTGGTGGTGGTGGTGGTGGTGGGGGGGGGTGACCACCATGTAAGATGCCAAAAAGCAATACAAATCTCTTAAAAAAGAGGATAGGTAAATGGTCTGGTAGATATGCATTTCTTTGAGTCTGATGTGGGTTTCCCCTTTATCTTCCTGTTTAGCCTTTTAATAAGTTTATATTGGGCTGATATATTGGAGTATTTTAAAATAGAAACAGTAAATCTGAACAGTATTAAAACAGTAAGAAGTAAAACAACATACTTTGTTGTCCTGCAGATGTTACCTTTTATAGTTTTCTTTTCCAGGAAACTAGATTGCTTTCTTTAGGGGATATTTATACTGTAAGAAAAATTGAATATGGGACCTTACTTGGTCCTTTGAGCCTTAAATATACTGTATATTGGCATTCTTTTAAAAGGGCATGAAATTGATGTGGATAAATTGGTAGACGTGAGCCACAGACGAGCTCTGCTATTAGTTATTGCTCATAAGAGCTATCTGTATAGTTTAATTAATGTACAGTATGTGGTTCTCAGTCCAAATATGCTCATCTAGAACAATTTCAAAGAGTGCAGCCTGTTTAGCATACTGCCTACTGTATGGTTGTTTTTGGTAGGGATTTTAATTGTGTGACATCATGGGAAGACAGACTCTGAGAAAATGTGTTATGTCTCTTTCTTTTTGAGTCAGACGTGTAGTCAAGCTTTTTGAAAACAAGTATACTTAGATCATCACCTTCTGGAGATGGCTTAACATATTTTAGGGGACTATGCAAAAGCAGAACTGGCCACCTTTTTGTTACAAGAATATTGCAAACTCTTCTGTTGCTTTACTTCCTGTCGAATAAAACCACAACTTGATGGGGAGCTCTTTATATATAGATGAGCTTGTCTGCTTGGGGAAGGGTCTTTGGAAGTTAAATTCCAGATTATTGTATAGAGACAAAAAACTGTTAAATGTTTATAATTCTATTCGATTGTGATGGGACCATACAAAAAAGATTTTTATGTTTGTAGAGAAAATATAGGCTGTTGCCTCAGTATCTAGAGCGAAGGAATCAGTTATGTATATTCTACTCCCAGTTACAGTCCAGGTTAAGAGTCCGAGCTACAGTTAACCTCCAATGTTAGGGTCCCACAAAGCTCCATTCTGGGTCCAGTCCTCTTCTCCATCATCCTAAATGACCTCCCTTCTGTTTGTGACAACTCTCATAATCACATGTATGCAAATGACACAGTTCCCTACACTTCTGGATCCTTGACTGCTTCCGTGGAAGTCTCGCTTCAGCAAGACTTTCACAGTGTCCTGAACTTGTTCCACTCCAATCAACTTTGGGTCAACACAAAAAAAAAAACAGTATCAGTGGCCTTTAATACCAGCCACACGCTGGCCAGTCTCCCTCCTCCCCATTTTCTCCATGTTGGATGGCACCCCACTTGAAGCAATCCCAAATTTCAAGCACCTCGTCTTGTGGTTAGATAGCAGACTTGACTTCTTTGCCCAAATTGATACCATCCATGCTAAACTGTGCCATAAACTTGGTGTTCTGTACCACAATAAGGGCCCCCTGCAACTTCTTCTGCCACTTTGCTACCAATTCACTCTCTTGCACCCATTACTGTTCCCTTTACTCCTAGCTATTCATCCTTCCTCTCCCCTCACATCACCAGTCTCACTGTGCTTTCCTCATCTCTATATACTAGTTTAGGTCCCTCCCTTCATACCTATCCTCACTTCTCTCCCCCAGCCCCTCCTACTCCTTCTCTTTGCACTCTAAGGACCCTCGCAACTTCTCCCTTCACCACTCACACTCCTCAGCTGGGCAATCTACATTCTCCCATCTCTTCCCCCCTCTCTCTGAAATCAGCTGTCCTCATCCATACATCTCTCTCTCCATCCCTTTTCTCCTTTAGGCGTCATCTAAAATGTCTTACCTCTCCCACCTGCTCATGTCAACACTCTACCTGAACCTTTCTTAACCCTTCCCCTGTGATTTTGACAACTCCTTATCTTTCCCTCCCCCCAAACCTCATGGTTTTGGCTATTCCCTGGATTATTTTTAACAACCTGTTTGACTCCTCTTCTCAGCATCAGCTCAGCCACCCTTCTTTCAGGCACTAAGCACTTTTCTGATCATGTCCAATTGCACTGCTGATTAGTATGTTAACTTATTTGTCCTCCACTATACTGAATGCCATGATTTTGCTATCTGTTCTGCACTAATATTTTGCACATTATGTTACTGTCATTGAATCTGCATCATCTGACTTGCTGTAATAGTGTTCTCTTCTTCCCCCCTTCTCTCCCTGGGTTACATCTGGCAATGAGCCTCGGCTCAGTGTGCTTCTCCCGATAACCAATTTTTAAATAAATACAGTAAATAAATTAAGTAGAAATGAGTTGCTGATAATATTTTTTGTTTAGTTTTTGTTGACTGGGAAAGGACGAGGTAACTCTGCCGGTTTTCACTATAGAACATTCTCTCTTTCAGCTGAAAGAAGGTTGGGGTTTGCTCAACATCATACTTACCCAAACTACTTTGCTAGTTGTACAGAACACGTTAAGACATACATGATGACTGGTTTAAAAACCTGTCATAGGGATTTAGCGCTACATCATGAGGACATGTACACACTTCTAATGTTTTCAGATTCTGATGCAAGTTTTTTTCTTTTTAAGAATTAGTTCAACCCATTATGTTTCTGTAAATTTCTCATGAGATATTGGTAACTTTGTTGAGTCCGGTAACAGAAGATGAGGTCAAGGCAGTTATGAATGAATTAGGCAAGCAAAGAGTTTCAGGAAATGATAGTCATATGACTGAGTTTTATAAATTCAGTTGTGTTTTATAGATACCCAATTTGGTTATGGTATGTATAAAACAGTGTTTTATTAGCATCTATGTATAAAAAAGGAGTTTGTTTTTTAAAGAAAGGTGATGTATTCCTTATGACAAACTGGAGACCGATCAGTCAACTTAATACATACTATAACATTTTGGCCAAATCGTTATGTACTTATTCCACACAGCTGCTGCTAATACAAAAAGGAGCAATGCTGCTATCAGGGTGGCTAGCCCAAAACTCACACAAATGTCTAGAGATAGCACACTCTCCACAGACTGCACCGACAGCAAAGACTGAGGCAAACTTCCTTTACTGTTTCTCAGAAGATAGGCTATGCCTCAATGCAGTGAAAATCAATGTCAATGCAATTACACCAGTCTGCTCATCATAAGCTCAAACCTTGGCCCCAGCACTTCAACATGTGCAAGCCTCGTGTAGTCTGTGGAGAGTGCACTATCTCTGGACATTTATTCAAATCGCTATGTAGACTTCTTAGTTTGGTGACTGATGCTTACATTTTTGAGATGTGGTACAATCCTGCTTGGTTGTTTTAGGTGCATTAAGGACACTTTAAGGTGTTTATGATAAATATTTGGAAATAGATGGGGAAAACTGGAAGGATTATGTGCTTTCCCTTGACAACAAGAACACTTTCAATGAAATAAATCAAAATTCTGTACTTGGTGTGTTACCTAAATATGGAATTTTGCCTGTCTTTATTTCTTGGTTAAAGGTATTTTGCAAAACAAGCGTTAGTCAATGTCATAATGTTTCATTACATGTTTTAGTAGTACAATAGGTAGGGTAGGCTAGTTAGTGAGGTAAAGATATAAAGGTTAACAAGTGATAGTGCAATGCATGGAGTGGAAAGTGGTGCCATATTGGTGAGCAGATGATTGGGTCCTCTTCAGGACTGAGCACATCAGACAGGGTAAAACCCATGAGGAGATCCACAACAGGCAGTGTAGACAGGTAAGAAAACAGCTACATAAGGAAATTGTCAGACCAGTAAAGTTTGTCAGGATGCCGTAAAACTGGTTTGGTAGATCAGAATGTGGATTGGGCATACAGACTAGTGCAGATTGCAGGTGTATTTTTGTCCAGGATAGTCCAGTTGAGATACAACATCTCAATTCTAGTGAGGAAAACTGAGTCCGTTCAACATTAATACTACATTGTAGTCATCTTTAGAACATCGTGATGTCATTAAAGAATAAACAATGCCTAACTTCACTGGGCCAAGCATAGCTTGCTCCTCAGTGACATCACAGTTTTCTAAAAATGTCTGCAATATAGAGTAGTACTAATGTTAAACAGACTAGGTCATCTATATCTCTAGAAGGTTTGCAGGTTCCAGCTAGAAGTGAGCTCTTTACCTCATTTCAGAGAGCTTTTCATGGGCTTTCAACTCTCTCAGACTCTGTGCAGAAATGTGTCCCTTTAAGTTCTGTGATCCACTAACCTCATAAATGCATGGCAATAAAATGTTCAATAATTCTTAAAACAAGGTTCCATTTATGACCAGCAATTTTCTTTGCTATTGCTTAGCAGGCTTATTCTTAAAAAGGGGTAACAACTGCACTTCCTGCAGCTCAGGAAAATTTTCGAAGGTGAGGACAAATGGTTCAATTATTGAAAAGTGTTTCTGTCATGCTGTGCTTATGACAAACATGTTCTTCACATAGAGCCCTGTGGTTTTATATTTCTTATATAAAATTGTATCACCTCACCACTAGAACATTTCCTTATTTGTTTTACTAAACTGTATTCCTGCTTTAGGGATTAGCCTATACCTATGGTTAAAAAATGTGAGACTCTGAGATGACAGTCAGATGTGTATTAACCTTTAGAATGAAGATGCATGGTATATATCAAACAGTGGTCCCACCTGGAGCTACTCATATGCCCTCAGCATATAGAAACCAGTATTTAAAAAAGAACAAAGGCAGCTGGTCATTGCACAATCTTCAGTGCCTTGGTGGGAGGCTATCTACTAGATAGAGAGGTATGCCTGGAAAGAAATAGTCAATTTCTATTAATAATTTGTTTGCTGCAGGGTATTATTTGTTGTGGCTAGCATAGTTCAAAAGATAGTTTCCACTGGCCTCATACACAGCAGGATTGAATTTAGATTATGATAGAGTATGATCTTATTGATTCCAATTGCTTGGCATGGACCTAAGTTAACCATTCTTGCTAACGTTGCCTAAGCAATTGCTTTTTACACAACCTTATTCCATATCCTTTTTTGATAACTAGCTAAGGGGTAAACATCCATTGAAACATCTATTAGGAAAACCAGCAATAATTCTAGAGTACCATAGCATACCATACCATAGCATTTTTGATTGCTGTGTTACTTAGCAGTAACAGTAAAAATACACGATTTTTTTTTTAGTATGTTTTGACTATTAACATACTAACATACTAACTGACAGCAGATTAGGCCTTATAGTCTATCGAGTCTGCTCAAACCTCAGATCCCTAGTTGGGTGCCGAGGCCCTCCCTTGTGATCCAGAAACCCCTATCATCCATCCCCACTCCCCTGGGCAAGCCATCATCTGATACATCCGCTTCTGTGTTTGTCCCACCCTCTCTTGAAGCACTCCACTGTGGATCTCTGAACCAGCTCTCCAGGTAGTGCATTCCAAGGGTCCACCACCCTCTCAGTGAAAAACCTCCTCCTCTTCCCCCCCTCACCCTTCCACCTTCCAACTTCAAACCATGCCCTCTGGTGATACCTCCCTGCTTTAGTGTAATGATCACCTCCATGGTTACCCTATTTATTCCCTTGAGGTACTTGAAGACCTCAATCATGTCCCCCCTGTCTCTCCTCTTCTCCAATGAAAACAGGCAGAGCTCCTCAAGTCTGTCCTCATATGTCAAATCCCCTAGTCCCCATATCATCTTAGTTACCCTCCTCTGTACCCTCTCCAGGAGCTGTATGTCCCTCTTCAAGTGTGGTCTCCAGTACTGTACACAGTACTCAAGGTGTGGTCTAACCAGTCCATTGTGCAGCAGCAGAATCACTTCCCTGCTCCTAGAGGTGATCCCCCCTTACGATGCATTCCAACATCCTGTTTGCCTTGCTATTCGCTCTCCTGCTGTGCTCAGAGTTATTCAGACATGCATCCACCATGACCCCTAGGTCTTTTCCCCTGTTGAGGCCTCCAGCGCCTCCCCTCCCAGGGTTTACCCATGTTTAGGGTTTCCCCACCCAAGATGTAACATCTTGCACTTCGTGATATTGAAATTTAATTTCCATGTGTGAGCCCAGCTTTCCAGGGTGTCCAGGTCCCCTTGCAGGCCGACCTCCCCCCTTCCCCCTCAACTACTGCTCCCATCTTGGAGTCATCAGTGAAGAGACTCATTTCACACCCTATACCCTCCCTGATGTCCGATATGTATGCATTAAACAGGATCGGACCAAAGACCGAGCCCTGCGGTACCCCACTACTGACCTCTCTAGGGTTTGAGAGCTCCCCACTGACCACTACTCTCTGAGTGTGTCCAGCTAGCCAGTTTTCAATCCATCTGACCATCAAAGGGCCTACTCCCAACCCTGTCAGTTTCTCCACCAGACCATTGTGAGGGAAAGAGTCAAACGCCTTGCTGAAGGCCAAGAATAATATATCCACAGGCTTTCCTCTATCCAGTTCTGATGTTACCCATTCATAGAACTCCACAAGATTGGTTTGACATGATCTGCCTTGCACAAACCCATGTTGCCGACTATCCAGTCCTCCCACCTCCTCCAAGTACACCCCCAATCGTTCCTTTAGTATACTCTGCATTAATTTTCCCACCACCGAGGTCAAACTGATGGGTCTATAGTTACCTGGTACTTCCCTCGACCCCCCTTTATGGATTGGCACCACATGTGCCTCTCGCCAATCCCTCCCTGTCTCAAGCAACCTGTTGAAGAGCTCTGCCTGATCTATTTTGTTAATCTTTCACTGTTTACAACTTATTTCATTTGTTCTAGTGGATATGAATGATGTGAAATGTATAAAGAACATTGCCCTCAGCGTATGTACTCTAGTTGCCTATACTTAATTTACTTACCCCTATTTTCTTCATAGTGTGTGCTGAGTACAAAATGGAGCTTATTTGCAATTTAGCAACAATACTTTATATTATTGTGTAGTGGTCTCTTTTGTCCCAATGTTTATATAGATGTTTATCTTGGATTTCAACCTTTCGGTTAATATTTTGCTTCAGAATATTATTCCTTTCTGTATTAATCTTTTGCAGCTTTCACAGTTAAAGCATGAAAAAGCAAGGAAGATATTGGGGTCACTAAATGGGAAGAGATAATGTATCTTAGTTGTGTGACATGACTGTTGTTCTTTCCCACTGCTCTGTGATTATTAACTAAGCAGAAACGTATTTATTAGGACTGAATGCAAACTAAAAATCACATTGTTTGGAAATGTTACTAAAAAACCTTTTGTTTTGCAAAAAAAGTACATAAAATGTATTTCATGTAATGAAATAGTTGTTAATATTTTAAATTATAGATAATTACAATCTATCTCGATGTAATTATTCTGTTTTCCAAGTTATATTTTAAACAAAGTTAAGTTTCTTATCCTAACAGTTCCAAAGTTAGCCTTTTCTAAAGATAATTTTATAGAAAATGGCTAAGGGCCTGATCCATGATTCCCTGTGCACCTGCAAAGAGCCATCCACAGCAGCAGAATGCCCCACTGCGCATGGAGATCTCCCCACATGAATATGGATGTATCCCTTTTCTGCACCTGATCCACTGTTCTTAGGGGTAGACACGTGGGTGGGTATGCACTTTCAAACAATCCTAGAAAGAATCTTCACAGTGCAGAGGACCATCAGAGGGTGCAAACTGTACATGGCCTGAGACCCTGCTGTATCATTTACGTTTCTCCTCTGTATGGCCACCCTGTATCCTCAGGGAGCCTAATAGTCCCCACATTCCAAGTTGGCATGGAGATCTGAGGGTCTTCACTAAAGTGTTTTATCTGTTTTCAAATTCCGATCAGAATATGGCAGTCCTTATATAACTAATGTATTCCACAATCCCCTGTTCTGCACAGACCAGAAGATCCCTTCAACACCTGATTCAAGCTTCAGACTGGACTTTGAGCATCTGGAACAGCTCTGTCCCCTTGAACATTCTCTGCACCTATGTGAATCTCTGCAATCACAGAAAGTGGTGGACTGGGGTGTCAAATACCATCTGCTGCAGGCTAGAATTGGGATTCAGGGCTCTGTAGCCAGGATATATGATAATTACACATATCCCAACCTTTGTGAGGATCAGACCCTATCTGCAAAAACATTTGATCTATAAATATTGCACAAAGAAAGAGAAACAGCACCCAGCAGATAAAAACAAGACATAAAAATCAATAAGCCAATGTATGGCCTTCCCATCCTTTATTTGAAATTGGTGTGTACACTCCAGTGAAAAAGTAGAATGCGGGGAACACATGCTCATAGCGTACTTATGACATCATCATCAGGTAACTAAGCCTAACATTTTGCCCAGTGCCTCCTGGGCTTTGCCAGGGACAGCATGTCAAGTACTGTAGCTACCTTTTATAGGAACTACTTAAAATGAACAGTGCAGAAAATATAGTATGATTAGGGCAGAATAACCACATATGAGCAAAACATGTAATAAAAAGATAAAAACAACATGGTCATAATGACTAGGCACAAATAAACTCAGTTCCAATCAAATCAGTATTGTAATCCCTAAATATTCAATAAATTATTCGGAAGTTGACATATGCACTGAAATCAAATCTCGGATGCAGTCAGTAATTTCATATAGACCCATATTGTCTCATTCCCATGGACAATACACCACACACAAATTGTGTGTATGTATGATACATATTACCTGGGGACACTGCTAAAACATAATATAGATTTAGCTAAACACTTCTGTTGGTGTCATTTCTACTAATAGTGTAAAGATAGAACCAAACAGTGAGGGTACTAGACATTAGGAGGGCTGGCTTTGTCAAAATGGGAGAGTGTCTCAGAAAGCACTAGCAAACAGGCAAGAAGGAGGGGTATAGAAACAATGGGAAACATCAAAACTGCCATCACAGAGGCAACAAACCTTTGTGTGAGGCAAATAAACAAATCAAAATGAAAGAAAAAAACACTCTGGTTCTCAAAAGAGGTGGTGGGGCAGGCTAGGGAGAAAAAGATAGCATTCAGGAAGCATAAGAAAACACAGAAGGAGCAGGACAGAGAACTGTACCAGTTAAAGCAGAAGGAAGCGGGGAAGGCAATCAGAATAGCAAAGGCCCAAACCGAGGAAAAGATAGCCAACTCAGTTAAGAAGGGGGATAAACCCTTTTATAGGTACATTAGGGAGTGAAGAAAGACCAAGGGAGGGATAGTGAGGTTTAATAAAGGGGAGGGTGGGCAGGCATAGAGGGACAGTGAAAAAGGAGGGATACTGAATGAATACTTCTGCTCAGTATTCACAAAAGAAGAGAAGGGGAGATACCTAATCCAATCAATAGAAGCACTCTGAGTAGGGGGGTTGATACTAGTCCTTTCACAGAAGATAGGGTTCTGAAAGAACTCCTAAAACTGAAGGTGGAAAAAGCAATGGGACCTGATGGGATTCACCCCAGAATTCTAAAAGAACTAAGGGGAGAACTAGTGACACCACTGACTACCCTTTTTAACAAATTATGGGAGGATGGTGTGGTACCTAAGGACTGGAGGAGGGTGGATGTGATTCCCCTTCACACAAGTGGGAGCAAAACAGAGTCAGGAAACTACAGACCTGTTAGCTTGACCTCAGTGGTAGGTAAAATGATGGAATCACTCCTGAAAGAAAGAATTGTTGACTACCTAGAGACCAGTGGGGCACAAGACCCAAGGCAGCATGGATTCACAGCGGGAAGATCAAGTCAGATGAATCTAATAGATTTCTTTGACTGGGTGACCAAAGTAGTAGACGAGGGAGCGGCTGTGGACATGGCCTACCTAGACTTTAGCAAGGCATTTGACACAGTCCCTCACAAAAGATCAGTAAACAAATTAGCCAGCATGGGAGTGGGTCCCAGGTTGGTAGCCTGGGTAAATAATTGGCTGGACAACAGGACACAGAGGGTAGTAGTAAACGGAGTCCACTCCGATGAAAGGAGAGTGACTAGCAGGGTACCACCGGGTTCAGTACTGGCTCCGCGCCTTTTTAATGTCTTTATAAGTGACATTGCAGAGGGACTGGAAGGAAAAGTATGCCTCTTTGCAGACAACACAAAGATCTGCAACAGGGTTGATACACAAGGGAGGGGAGGGCGGAAAGGATGAGAAGGGATTTGACAAGGTTGGAGGAATGGTCAAAAGTACTGTACGGCAGCTTAGATTCAATGCAAAGAAGTGCAAAGTAAAGCACATGGGAAACAAAAACTCAGGGGAAGAGTACACAATGGGGGGGAGGTATTAACAACAACAAAAATGGAAAGGGACCTGGGGTAATCATATCAGATGACCTAAAGGTAAGCAAGCAATGTGAGAAGGCAGTAAGGATGGCTAGGGGGATACTGGGATGTATAGGGAGAGGCATCACCAGTAGAAAACAAGAAGTTGTTATCCCTCTGTACAGACAGTTGGTGAGACCCCTTCTGGAGTACTGTGTGCTGTTCTGGAGACCCCATCTCCACAAGGACATAGACAGGATGGAGGCAGTCCAGAGAAAGGCAACTAAAATGGTGCAGGGTCTGCAACAAAAGCCATATGAAGAGAGACTAAAGGAGCTTAATATGTATACCCTTGAGGAAAGGAGGGAGAAGGGGTACAGGATAGAAACTTTCAAGTACCTCAAGGGAATCAACAAAGTCCAAGAGGGTAGTATCTTTCAGAAAAAGAGATGTGCAAGAACAAGGGGACACAATTTGAAGAAAGAGGGGGGACTGCTCAAGGGCAATGTGAGGAAGTATTTTTTCACAGAGAGGGTGGTGGATGCATGGAACAGCCTTCCTGAGGAGGTCATGGTGTCAAAAACAGTGGGGGAATTCAAGAATGCATGGGACAGACATAAGGCAATTCTGGTGGGGGGTAGGAAGAAGTAGGCTGTTGTTTAACTAGGATCTGCAGCTTATTCAATAGATAGGGAAATGGGCAGACTAGGTGGGCCAAGCGGTCCTTGTCTGCCATCAAAGTTTATGTTTCTATGTTTCTAGATGGGAGTGACTGTAACATCGAGGTCTATGAGGATACACTGACCAAGATGACAACTTTTTCAAACATCTGCTAATCAGTTTGAATTCATAATGACATCTCTGCAAAAGTCACCTTGAAGTGACAAAGAACAGGCTTAGTCATCTGAACCGGCACAACATTGCTAAATAATCAACAAAATGCCAAATATTTAACTGATGCAACATAAGCGCAAGAGAATATGACCAATCTAAATGACTCATGAAGTGATTTATATGACCCCCTGATAAAAACGTACCAGATGTCCTGCAAATCAAATAATATACCCAATATAATACAATTTGGCTAAGTGTAGACCACAACTGATGACAAACAAAAGAAAAAAAATATGTAATGAACAGAAAAAGATAGGAACAACAAAAAAAATGGATGAAACACTCTCTGGTGTGGGGGGCAGAGGAGGAGGAGGAGGATGAAGGGAGCACTAACTAGGGAAAAACAGAGATTTCAAACATACCATACAACAAAAAATATCCCCCGGTTTAGTTTTACGATGGCCAAATGCAATTCCTTAGCCCAGGGTCACTCTAATGGAGGAAAGCTACCAGGTCAATCAATTCATTCTGATCTATAAATATCATTAAACTTACATTATCAGTAACATTTTAAATTATTCATATTTTTTGTTAATCTATTTTTCTTACCTTGGCCAGCCAGCCCCCATCCCAATCTCCCCAGCCCAGTCACCACTCGTCCTCCAGGACTTACCTGTATTGCTCTTTCCCCCAGGGCTTACTCCACACAGCAGGGTCAGCACGGTCTCCCCTGTAGCCCCACTGAGACAAGATCCAGATGGCTCAGATGTGCACAGATTTCTGGATGCGGGCCCTGAGAGAGATCGACATCATCCTGCCAGTTGGCCCTGTTTTTTCTGTTTTCCTCCCTGGTGCGGAGGAAGTGGCATGCAATGATACCAATGGCTGTGCCAAGCATGCTTCCATACACAGCATGCCGGATGACTGCCTTGCCTCAGTACCCCCAATTGTGCAGTGTTGGTGTGCTGATCCTCCAGCCACCACTAGGGTCCAGGCTAATGCTGATCACTGGTATACACCCCTCCCCGGAGGAGGAGAGCAGTCCTTGGAATGCTCGATCCTCCCCCCCCCCCGATGACCCTCTGACTTCCGAGGTCCCTCCCAACCTTGGGTAGTCAGCGCCAAAATGGGTAGCGCTATTACTGTGCTGGTGGGCTGGCTTATTTAAAATGATTGATAATTAAAAACTGTATTTACATAACTATTCTATGTTGCCTCTACTCCAATCTTTCATTTAAAAAAGGATGTTTGTTGCCCTAAGTTAACTCTTTCTACCGATATTATGTTTGAAAAGGGCTAACTTTGTAACTCTTAGGGCTAAAAATGTAATTTATTTTAAATATAAGCTTACAGTCAGAACAACATAGAATAGTTATACAGTTTGCAATCATATATATTTAAAAATATTATTTATAAGTCTATACGTTTATCTATAAATATTTCTACCAAATAGGTTCCAAAGTTAGCCTTTTTTGAAGAAATGTTCTTTAAAAAGGGCTAACTAGCCTGCTAAGTGATACTGAGCAGTAAGGGAGTTTTCTGACATGCTGGCAACCCTGGTTTGTGTCATGAGTATGGGACATAATGAACAGAGAGTGGCAAGAAGGATTTAAAGAACCCCTTGCATGCTCTTCTCTTGAGGTATGACGACTGGGTAGCCTCAGTATTCAGCAACTCCTAATGAGTGGCTGGGCAGTGGCTCCTTAGGCAGCATGGGTGACCACACATAGACAGACATACCACCAGAACATCATAGCATGCATGCACTGGAGTGGTGGTCTGGGAGAAAAAGTGGGAAAAGAAGTCCATTGGATCATGCCGGACTTCGCTGAAGCTGTGGAGGACCAAAGAATGTCTGCAGGCAGATTCTGGCAGTGGAGGGTGAGTCAGGCAGGCAGGAGGATATGTAAGTAATAAAACACAAAGGAGTGTGGGTTATTATGTGATAAGAACACACCCCAGGTGTGTAGTAAGGCACAAGGCACTTGTGCAGAGTGCCTTCAGCACCTGGGAAGTGTTGTTATCGCACTACTACAACCTACATCCGCAGAGTGTCTTACTGCACTTATAAAATGGGTGAATATTGAATAAATACAGATTTAGTAAACAATTAAATCTAGAATAAGAAAGGACTTTGGTGGGTTTTAGGAGTAATTAGTTCACTGTTTGCATGTAGATCACAGTGTCGTCATTGTAGAGACTGTAGTGTGCCACTAGACAGCATTTATAAGTACTAGTGGGGAGGGTTATGTGATGCAGCCGAGCTGAAAGCAGCTTGGTTCTTAAGGCTCTAACTGGAAAAAAGCAATCAATGGCAATCTGCACCCCAAAACCACAGAAAATTGAAAGAAAAGCCACCTACCAGCAATATAGGACTCCTAGAACATGGAACAGGCAGAATAGGTGGATGTGATTTCTCTGAAAAAGCACAAGTTATCAATGTTACCAGGCAGGTCCTCTGACGTGGTCCTCAAGATGGCAGACCCACAATTTGAGACAGAGACAGGCCTCCTCAGCAAGGAACTCTATAATAAAGAGTTACATGGGAACCATCTTGGGGAGACAGCAAGAGTCACTAAAGTGCTGGCAGCCATGAAGTCATTGATGGGTGGTCTGGGTGAATGTGTAATGGAGGCAGAGCAGTATGGTAGTAGGCTGGAGGACTGGTCGGGCCCAACAGAGCAGTGGCTTCAGCACACTAAGAAGGAAAACTACTTAATTTGGGACAAATTGGATAACCAAGAAACAAGGAGTCAGCAAAACAACATTCACGTGTTTGGTCTGCCTGAATGAGTGAAAGGCCAAGACACAATAGATGTCCTCCAGTGCACTATCCCTAAGGGCATAGATAACTTCTGGGGCACCCCAATCATGATTGATCAAGCTTACCACATCCCCTCAGCCTGCCTCCACCTCATCAGAATGCCCTTCCCTGCCAAGTTATCTTCAGAGTGCTTTGTTATCAGGACCAGGAGAAGATTCTTATGATGCATGGACTATCAAGGACTTGCAGTGACAGGGTGCAAAGCTCTCCTTTCAACTGGACTTCCTTAAGAGGGTCATTGAAAAAAGGAAGTCATTTGACCCGGTGAGAGACCTTGCCAGAGAGAAAAGGGTGAAATGCTAATTGGGTCCCCAGGCTGCACTTCAAATCACATTGGTAAGGTTACAGAAGCCTTAATGTGCCCTAAGGAAGTGAGAGAGTTCCTCATTAATTCATCAGGAGCACCAGAAGTGAATGTGGTGACTGAGGAGAGACAGATGAAGTCAGACTCCAAGCCACAAAGAATGACAGGTCCGGGAAGGCACAGACTGTACAGCAACAAGTAAAAGAAGAACAGTCTCAAGGTGAGTCACTCCGCAAGGATGGAAGGAGAACTCATGGAGTTGGGCAGACTTGGATGACTGTACTGAAAATGCCTAACTTCAAGAATGGACATCTCCTGTCAGGATGTTTTACGCTGTGTGAACTCTTAGACTGCCACCCTACAGAACTAATACCTTTCAGATCCATGGTTTGCTGTATGAAAGGTACTGCTTCTTTATTTTAAATGTGTTACTGATGTTGATGTTTTTAAAATAATGGGGGGGGGACCCGTGGTAATGGAGGGGTGGGAGTGCTCAGCGGCAGTTGAAGGCTACACTCTCTCCTGCATGTGAGAAGCCAGCAGGAGTGAGAGTGCATTGCTTAACTATAGCCTTCTGCTCTGTGCTGCCTAAGAGCACTGCCATTTTATTTATTGCTGAGATTAGTGCAGCTGGTACTAGGGTGCTAACATGAATTGGCTGATATACCAGGCAATGTTTATGCTGGTGTTGAGTCAGTACTAATTTCCTGAGACTCCTTAGGTGGGAGGGGGCTTGTTAGAACCCCAGGATGGTTGATAGGCTCAGTGTGTGGTGAGGGGGAGCCCTTCACAGTGGACAGCCTTTGAAGTAAGGAGGAGGTGGGGGGACCAGTGGTGTCTTATGCTGTAAAGAGAGAATTAGGCATTTTCCTGCCTCTGGGGTGAAATTGACACTACAGCACTCCTTATTCCCCCTCTACTATGTGGAGCTGTCTTTCCCTCGGGCAGCAGTTTGACACCAGCAGAATGAGAAGCTTCTGCAGGGAGAGAGAGAAGAATAACTCTAGGTGATCAGGAAGTTGGCTGATCAGTTACTGAAGCCTTCCTTGACAGGTTGCATCTTTACTATGACTGAGTTAGGAATTTCACAAGAATAAGGGTTGCCAAGGGTAGCAAAAGTGTGGCGACTGCTGGGGGAAGTCTCACCCTGGCAGTGGGGAGGGTCATTGAGGGACAGACTGAGCACCAGCTCACCAGTTCTACCAAAGCCCAATAAGTCTGGTGATTACCTGACCCCTACCACTGAGGGTGTGTGTATATGGGAGCAGGTGGTAGCAAGGCATGTAGCCTCTGAGGAGCACAGTGGTCTCTGACATCACCACCACCTAGAATATTGTGTGGTATAATACTAACAATGCATGTTCTACCATATCTACCTGAAAGTCTCATAATGTCTTACTGTTGAGTTCTACGTTATTCTAAACTATACCAGCCCTGTTAGCTGTTTTACTGTTATAAGGTCTGGTATGTACTTGACAAGTGTGGGAAGGTTGGTGGCCTCAAAGACCCTGGTTAATGGTATACAAAGCAATGTCTCGGAATGTTTCAGGGCTGCATAGCCTGTGAAAAGGAAGCAGGGCCTCACACATTTTTGAAAATTTTTGGCCTCTGCTCCTGATTGGCCCTTCTGTTCCCTGTACCTCTCGGTGCTTTTCTGGGCTTCAGCTCCCATTTCAGTCATAGCAAAGTGCAGAAAATTGCACCCACCCCCCATCCCCTCCTACCTCATTAAACAGACCTAAGCCCCACCCACCTGTTTTTTGACCCTCCTTGCCACATCCACATTGGCCCTGTCCTAGGGTTTCCTCCTTCTTTTTCCATTTTATTTTCTTTTTCTTTCTCCTTCTACTCTACCTACTCTCCCTTTCTGCCACATGTCCCACTCTTCTATTGCACTACCAGTGCCCTGGCTCTGCTACCTTTCACCTACATTCTGATCATGTACTCCTTCTCCAATATGTTCATATATCTCTCTATCCTCACCTTCCTGTCGGACCTCTCCTACTTTCCTGGATCCTACTACCCCTCCCCCCACATACCAACTAAATACCCCATGTCACCACCTAGGCACACTCCATTATGAGCACTGCTCTTCCACAGGGCCCCCTTTGGATTCTGATTGGCTGGTACCAAGTTCCTCCAGGTTCGGGCATTGGTCCCACCTATCTCCTCTATCATGCATGACATCGTCTGGGACAAATGCCAGCAGCTCTGTTTATGCTCCTGCAAGCAACGGACACATAATCTATCTTACAAGAAACTCCGTTTGTGTACCCTGAAGTGCCTGCTCCTCCTCCCGCTGATGTCGGGAAATGTGCACCCAAACCCAGACCCAAACCCTACTAGCCCTGCCTGCTGTGCAAAACCACCTGGGGGCTTTACCTTGCAACCATTAACATCTGCAGCCTAATCCCAAAGCTTGATGCTGTATGAATCTTTGCAAACCAACGCAACCCTGATATCCTCACAGTTGTTAAAACTTGGCTAAAGCCCAAAATTCCAGACATAGCAATTGAACTACCAGGGTACAATGTATACGGGCTAGATCGGGTGTCCAAAAGAGGAGGGGGTTGTGCAATCTACATCAAAGACTATCTCGTGGGGTGCCCCATCTCTACCGCCCTCCATGACTCTGCAGCACAGATTCGCCCAATTAAAATACTCCTAGGGGCACACAACAATGCCCTCACTATTGTCTCTGTACACATCCCACCAAAAGACCAAGGGAAAAGCCTCAATACCACTCTGAAATTTATCAGAACCCTTTCTATAGACACTGAGACAATCATCTTAGGCAACTCTAATATAAATAGGCATGCGTCTGATGCTGGTGTTTATAGGGATGCCATATCAGCAGCAAACCTCTCACAAATTGTTGTCTCCACCACAAGAAAAAACTACAAAACTGGTACTAGTACCCTGCTGGACTGGGTTCTGACCAGTCATCCTTCCCATATCTCCAGCTCCTCCGTACTCTCTGACTCACTCAGCGATCATTCCCCTGTTATCTGTGAATGGTCAAACAAATTTTGCAAGCCCCCACCTAAAGTCATCACCAGCAGAGTTCTCCCCCATGGTCAGCTGAGCCACCTTAAATCCTGCCAGCATGATTGGTCTCCCATTTACAAATCTACAAATGTTGACTCAGCCCTCGACTACTTTCTTTCCTCCTTCAGTGTGGCCTGCGACTCCTACGCCCCACTCAAAAAGTGAAAAGTCAAGGCACTATGCAACCCATGGCTAACTGGTGAGCTTCTGGCACAGCTAAAATCAAGGGACCACCTTTAGGCACTGGCTAGGGCCTCTGGTGCTCAATCCGACATACAGAATTACAAACATGCCCACAACAACTGCACGAAATCCATTAGACTAAAGAAAAGCATGTACTACAGAGAAGCTCTCTCTAACACCTGGGGAAACGGGAGTGAGTTTTGAAAGAACATCAAATAAGTCACGGGAAAGCAGCCCAAATCCTCCCCAATGATGCTAAATGTTGATGGGCCTATCACTCTTGATCCCCTGGTCATTGCCAACACCTTCAATGATGAGTTCACTGACCTAAGTACTGTTCTCCCCGTGGACTTTTTCCTGGCTTCTGACTCCACTCCTCCCTGTAGCTATCCCACTCCTTCCAGTCACCTACCTTTCTATTTCAAAACTGTCAAGAAGCACAAAGCCTGCAAATACATCATCAAAGCAATCTCCAAGTCAAGAACTAGTGGGGACTCGCTGGACCTTAAACTGCTATCTCTCACCCTTGATGAGGTCCTATGTCCACTAACTTAAATTTTCAACCTCTCCCATAGCCTCAGCCAGTTCCCTGACATATGAAAAGCTGTAACAGTTATACCAGTCTACAAAAGTGGGGATAAGGCCATCCACAGGAACTATTGACCGATCTCTATACTACCCCCTCTCTCCAAGGTCCTGGAATGCGTAGTGGCTGACCAACTTATGGACTACCTGGATAAATACAATATTCTGTGTACGCAACAACATGGTTTCAGAAAAGGCCATAGCACTTCATCTGCCTTACTGGACTTCACTGGAGTGCTACACAGCATATTGGATATAGGTCATCTCATCAGGGCTGTATTTGTCAATTTGACTAAGGCATTCGACACTATCCACCATCGTCTGCTGATTAAACAGCTTCGGTCTTCTGGGCTCTCTCCTGACATTGCAGCTTGGTTCAACAGCTACTTGGAAAATCGGTCACAAAGAGTAAAAATCGTGGGTGTTCTCTCTGACGCCAGACCAGTCTGCTCTGGAGTCCCACAGGGGTCTATACTGGGCCCTCTACTATTCAGCCTTTTTCTGAACACCCTTCCACAATCCTGCCCTGAACTACTCATCCTATATGCTAACATTTCAGTAATCTTCACCTCCCACAAGGACCCTGAAACCTTACAACACAATCTTTAGCAAGGTTTTGCCGCTGTGGAAAATTGGTTTAGTATGCATAAGCTGGTCCTAAACCATTAAAAAAAACAAGGTTATGCTTTTCAACAGCCCTCACAATAAGCACAGACATCACCCCCTCACCATTACAACTAGCCTTGGAAACACCCTCGAGCAGGTGCAGTTATGTAAATACCTTGGGATATCTCTGGACCCAAATCTATCCTATGGTTCCCACATTGACTGTGTTGCCAAAGCTGCAAATATGCACTTAGGCTTACTATACCGGCACAGACAACATCTTACATCGGAAGCCTTGAAAGTCATTGTCCAGAGCTCAGTGGTCTCCGTCATTGACTACGGCCTCATCATCTATGGCTCTGCATCGGCTACTGTGCTCAGAAGAATATTGACATCCCTCAATAAGGCCTGTCAGCTCATCTCTGGTGCCCACCGCCTCACTCATACGTGTGACCTTTATGCACAGACTGGATTGCTTCAATTCTCCAACCACATTAAGTATCTAACCTGCACAATGGGGAAGAAAGTAACCATGGGCCTTGCCCCTCCAGGAGTCCAAGCCCTACTGCGACCATGCCTGAATCCTTGTAACACCAAAGGATCTGAAACTCAGTTCCTCCAGGTTCCCCGCTGTCACACCTCCCAGGGCCAAAGAACCTTTGCACATAGGGGGCCTAGCTGGCTAAATAGTCTTAGCCCTGACATCTCCTCCACTCCTAAGCTTGGCCCATTCAAATCCAAGCTTCGCCGTCATCTCACTGTCACTAGCTCCTGTGACTGCTACATATAACCAGCCCTACCCTTCAAACTAGTCTCTCTATGCTCCCCCTCACTCGCACTTATATCCTATCTTCCAACTTCTCCCACTTCCCCTTCCCCCTTCCTTGCCTTATCCCCCCCCTTCCCTTGGCTAGCACCTTCCCTGTTTTCTTGACTATGACGCTCTCTGCTCCCCCACTGTGATGATGACAATGCCTCTAGCTACTCCTACCTCCTCTGTGTACCCCCGTGCCTCTTGTATTTTTCCCTTTATCTTCTTCCTACGTTATCTCACTCTAGTACAGATTATTCTGACTACAGCATTGTTGTTGTTTTTTCTCCTATTCTTAACATGTTATGTTCCATAATTTTCTGTATTGTACTGTATTTGATGTGGAACCTTTGTAAAAGAGCCTAGGCTCAAAGGTATTTGTAATCTTAGACTTAATAAATAAATAAAAATAAATAAAAAATTTTAAAAATTGTCTTACTGCAAGAAACTTACCAGTTGAAGAAGGAAGCTGAAAAGCTGGGACACATTTGGGGAGGGCAAGCCTCTGAGGCCTGATCTCAACCAAAAAGCAAGGAGTAGCCATACTCTGTGGTAAGAGGGTTAATTGGGTTCCTGAACAAGTAAAGAAGTACAATTAAGGGAGATGGGCACTTGTAAAAGGGCAACAGCTGCCCCAATACTTATGGGGTCAGTGTGTGGTTTGAATGAGGAGGATGCCATGTTCTTTCAAGGCCTCTCCCAGCCCATCCTAGGGGAAGACATGAATGTCATCCTCGATCCCATATGCAAAAGAAGTGGTGGAGGGGCAGGCAGGAATCCCAGAGCACCAAGGCACTCCTCACCCTGAATGGTGCAGGAACATGGGCTGCAGATTGTCATGAGGCTGGGACACCCTTCAGCCAGGGATTACTCTTACTAGTCACAAACCAATGCATCCTATAGCAGGACTGACATGATACTGGCCTCAGGAACTCTGGTTAAGGATTTCCTCAGCATCACAGTAGAGATCCTGTTCATATCAGACCATTCACCAGTCACCTTTATATTCCAACAATCAGGGACAGGTTCAGAGAAGGAGTGGATGTGTAATGTGAGTCTGTTAGGGGACCCCAACTTTAAAATATTGCTCCTGGCAGGAGACTAAAAATTATCTGACCAGCAGTAACACCAGGGAGATAATGAACAAGTGGGTATGGGAGGGTCTCAAAGTTCACTTCAGGTGGAGGATTATTGGTTATGCAACAGTCAGGAAAAAAAGGAGACTAGTAAGAAGATGGAATGTTTGGTGCACCAATATAACCAGCAAGAAAAGAAGCATAAGGAGGGGGGGACACCTCACCCACCTTCCGCAAGAATTAAGAGCTGTGCAATAAAAAATCAATACACTGAACCCTCAGCAGGAGGCATTTGAATTTTATTGCACCAGACAGGCCTACTGGGGAGGAGGCATGGCACCTGCTCTGATACAGGCTTAAAAAGCTCTCTGGTGAAGGAAAAATCTCAGGAGTCCAGACAAGTACAGGGGTCACAATGGACCCTGTGGGCTTCAATAGGCCATTCAAGGCATTCTATCAGAAATGCTACTCCTCCAGGATGCAGGCAGGCAGAGATCAGATGGTGGCCATCTCTGAGTTCTTGGCATCGGTCACCCTACCCAAACTGGGGGAGGAACAGAGAGTGGGTTTGGAAAGCTCCACTTTGCAGCAGAAGCTTCAGGATGCTATTGGTACAATGCAAGGGGAAATGTGCTGGGGCCAGATGGCTTCCCCGTGGAGGTTTATAAGACTATAGGGGGCTTGCAAGCCCCCCTGCTTGCAGCAACACTACAATCAGCTGGGGAAGGTGGATTGCTGGAGACTATGAATAAAACCACTATCACAGTCCTTGCAAAGCAGGGGTAGGATTCTCTCCGATGTACCAGTTAAAGACCTGTCTCTTTTTTAAATGTGGACTACAAACTTCTGGCTAAGGTTTTGCTGATTTGGCTAAACAAAGTGCTACCACTTTTAATCCACCGGGACCAGGATGAGTTTGTAGCAAGGAGGAATGGAGTGGACCATATTAAAAGACTGGTCAACTTCATATGGACCTCAGAATGCTCACCAGACACTGTGGCAGCTATGGCATTGGGCACAGAAAAGGCATTTGACTATGTAGAATGGCCTTACCTGATGGAAGTCCTAAAGGCCTTTAATATAGGAGACTCTTTTATTAGGTGGTCTAAACCATTTTGCCGCTCCGCAAGCAGTGGTGCTGACAAATGGGCTGCTTTTGCAGAAATTTCAACTGGGGTGCAGAACCCAGCAGGAATGTCTCTCTTACCAGCACTGGATGTGCTAGCTATAGAGCTCCTAGACCAGAAGCTCTGGGATTCCACAGAAGTGGAAGGTGTGGAAGTGGGAGGAATGTCATGCTGTATACTTTTGTTACGGCACCGTCATTAAGGTGCCATAATGTGGGCACTGCAACAAGGACATGAGAGGTAAGGGGTGATCTGGATTTTAGATCATCCTGCACTCCCACCGTGTTGGGTATTCCACAACTTTGTGCCCCTTTCACAGCATGCCCCCCTCCAAGGTTGTTATATTTATTTTGGAGGGTGCAGGGGGGCAAAGCGCCCCTGCAAAAACTAAGTTTTTGTTAGAACAGTCCTGTTGCGCTGTCAGTTTAGGGTGCCAGAATGCTGCCTGCAATAATTCCGGGAGACATAATTCCGGCATCCCAAACAACTTTGCCCGCATTGCCCATGCACCATCATGGCTGAACCTATTATGCAAACCTATGCTTTTGCTGATGACATTCTTGTCACAGTGCAGAAACTGACCACCTCCATCTATGCACTGGTTTCCTTGCTTAACCATTTTGTCTCAATCTCAGGACACAGGAAAAACTGGGGAAAGACTGAGATAATGGCTCTGAATCCCAGCAGTGCTGGTATTAGCCTACCAGGGACAGGGCTGTCATAGGTTACTATAGCCATCACTTATCAGGGGGATCTCCGTTTCCCCCAGTTGGAAGGAGTGGCCTGCCTATGGCCAATCTGGCCCCCTAATAAGGACCCTGAAAGAAGACATAGCCAGGTGATGGCATCTTCAAACATAGAAACATAGAACATAGAATTTGATGGCAGATAAGGACCACTTGGCCCACCTAGTCTGCCCATTTCCCTACCTAACAGACAAGCTGCAGATCCTAGTTAACCAACAGCCTACTTCCTCCTACCCCCCACTAGAATTGCCTTATGTCTGTACCACGCATTCTTGAATTCCCCCACTGTTTTTTACTCTACAACCTCCTCAGGAAGGCCGTTCCATGCATCTACAACCCTCTCTGTGAAGAAATACTTCCTCACATTACCTTTGTGCCGTCCCCCTCTATCTTCAGATTGTGTCCCCTTGTTCTTGTACATCTCTTTTTATGAAAGATGCTACCCTCTTGGACTTTATTGATTCCCTTGAGGTATTTGAAAGTTTTTATCATGTCCCCTCTCTCCCTCCTTTCCTCGAGGCTATACATCTTAAGCTCCTTTAGTCTTTCTTTATATGTCTTCTGGTGCAGACTCTGCACCATTTTGGTTGCCCTCATCTGGACAGTCTCAACCCTGTCTATGTCTTTGTGGAGATGGGGTCTCCAGAACTGTACACAGTACTCCAGATGTGGTCTTACCAACTGTCTGTACAGAGGGTCAACAACTTCCTGTTTTCTACTATTGATGCCTTTCCCTATGCATCCCAGTATCCCCCAGCCCTCCTTACTGCCTTCTCACATTGCTTGCCCACCTTTAGGTAATCTGATATGACTACCCCATCACCTCTCTCTTTGGGGAAAGGCCCAAAGTTTAAAAATGATGGTGCTTCATAATGTGCTGTACCTCTTAAGGTACTTGCCCTTGCATATTTGACACTCCCTCTGGAAGCAAGTGACAGATCTAGTGCAAGATTTCATATGGGAAGGAGAAGGAACTCAACTAGATATGCTCAGAATGGTGGCCCTGTGGTCCAAAGAGGGTATCCAAGTCCCATGATTTAAGGGATACCATTTAGCAGCAGGCCTTTGACAGATTTGGTTGTGACTACATACTGATAAAGTGAGAGGGTGGCAAGATGGCTAAGTTTGAATACAGCAATGGGAGGGGGTACTTACCAAGAATTCCTCCTCTTGGACTCCACCAAGGCACAGAGGGGCACCCCTATTCAGGCATATGTTTTGCAGGTATGGAAGGAGGTCAAGAAAGACTATTAAGACATCCCTGGATATTCCCATTTACCTGTGGTCACTTTGGAGTCACCCTAAGCTGCAGATTGGGAGGGTAGCCCCATAGCTTGGTAAGAATGGGCATCAGTGGGGTTGGAACATGTGGTAGACCTGTTTCCTCCAGACATTAGGAAATTTTGGGACTTCTTGGACTTGAGGGGAAGAGGCTTCCCTTCCAAGAGCTCATTTATGGCATTACATGCAAATCAGGCACCTGGGATCATATATTCAAAACTTTGCCCAGTGGGCGAAGTGATTGCATCCAGTATGCCTGGGGATTGCACCCCAGTGCAATATTGAAAGGGGGCAGTGGCGTGTGCTAAAATGGTTAGCACACATGCAAAAAAATAATGCATGTGGTGAGCAAAGAGAGGGGCAGTGACATGAATCCGGGCACATTGCAATATTCAGCATGGTAACGCTGCACAACGGGGGATAATGCAGGCACCTTGTGCTACACAATTACCACCAAGGAGAAGGCAAGACTTATTCCAGGCAACATTAGCAGCCAGAGGCACTACTGCAGCCAACAACCACATTGGTGGTTGGGGAAGCAAACCTGCTCCCTGGTGCCTAGTGGTCCCCCCATCCTTCCATACCCATACCCATACAATTAAACACTACCTTGGTGGCAGCCCGGTGGCACTGATGGTTGAGGTGCTGGACACCGCACCTTACACCACGCCAGAGACCTGGGTTTGGGAATGGACTCAAGTCATCGGGGGTCGGCAGAGGAGGGAGGAAATCCAGTGTCCAGAGTACTGCTCTGCCCTCCCGGGGTGGGTTCCGGGATATGCCTGCTCCATAAGCAGCTCCTGGTGGAGACCAGAGGCCCTACAGGTAGCGGGCTAGATGTTACGTTGGGGCGGAGCGGTGGCAGCCAGGCAGCACATAGGTGTGCTGTCAGGCATTGCACATCCACACTCTGGGGGAAACTGTAAGAAGAAAGACCCCTGGTGGCATAGTGGAGGCGAAGGGAGGGGGCTCCAGTTCCCTGCCCATATCCCAGATACCAGGCCTGATCTTCTGATCTCCTGTCTGCTCTCCAGCTTCTTCGGAAGTCCCTATAATCTCAGAAAGTCTGCCAAGGGTGGTCGGGCCTCCTCCCGGGGATGATCTGAGAGTCTGGACTTAGCAGAAGAGTCGGGGGGGGAGACTGAGTAAGGAGGGCTTCAGGTAGGGAGTGGAGGCAGCGAGGAGAGGGTTCCCTGGAGAGATGCCCTAAGCCCCAGGAGAAAAAGTAGAATTCACAAAAAAAAACACTACCCAGGTGGTCCGTTGTCCCCCCATCCTGTAATCCTTGGTCCCACTGACAGGAAAGTATTACCTGGTGTCCAGTGGTCCCCCACCCTCCTATCCACAGCACCTGTAACTTTAAATATTCCTTGGTGTCGAGTGGTCCCTCCCGCTCTCTGATCCCCATCCTCAGTAAAATGAAAAGAGTCCCTGGTGCCTAGTGGTCCCTCCCACCCTCCGATCCCTGGCCCCAGTAAAATGTAAATGTTCCCTGGTGTCCAATGGCACCCTCGCCCCCCCCAATCATCTGCCGCAGTGATGTAAAAGAAAGCCATGGCATCTAGTGGCTCCTCTCACACTATCCACACTGTGTCCCTCACCCTGACACCCCCTCTTACATTAATCCACAGCACCACAAGAGCCCATATTGCAACCGGTACATCCCTTTTCTCACTGCCTTGGTTGGCCACTGTATGTGATGAGAAGCAGCGAGCGTCCTCTGTACTATAAAGGGAGTGTGCACAGTGTCTACTGTAGACAGTATGTGCACTCACTTTACAGTACAGAGGATGCACACTCTCTGTCATTGCATATGGTGGTCGGCTAAGGTGATGAGAGGAGGGCTGCATCAGTCGCTGTCTGGGCTGCCATGGTATTGGAGATTAAGGTATGGGGGGGTGGCAGGGTGGTGTACCAGGGGCAAGCTGTGTGGGTGGTCCACTAAATGCCAGGATCTTCTTGTACATCACTGTGGTGGGTGGGAAGGTGCAGGTGCCACTGGACACCAGGGAAGGTTTGCATTTTAATGGGTCAGGAGATCAGAAGATGGGAGGACCACTAGATACCAGTTAATATTTAAATTTACCAGGGTTGGGAATTGGAGAGCAGGGGGTGAAACATTACGCACCACTAAATGTTTCTATTTCACCAGGGATGGGGATCAGCAAGTGGAGGGACCACTAGACACCAGGGAATACTTTTCTGTCAATGGGACCTGGGATCAAGGGGGGACCATAGACTACCAGAGTAATGTTTACTTGTACAGGATGGGGATCAGAGGATGAGGGTGGACCACAGACACCAGGGAGCAGGTGTGCTCCCCCAACCACCAATGTGGTTCTTGGCTGCAGTAGCTTCGCTGGTTGCTAGGGTTGCCTGGAATATGTCAGGCTTCTTCTCAGTGGTAATTGCACAGCACAAGGTGGCCTATGCTATTCCCCTTGTGCAGTGCTACTGCACTTAATATTGCACTGCGTCAGGATTCATGTCCCTATCCCTCTCTTTGCCCACTGCATAGATTATTTTTTTTTGTGCATGCTAACCCTTTTAGCGTGCACCACTGACCCCTTTGAATATTGCGCTAGGGTGCAAACCCTGGGCTAAAAGGGTACAATCAATTTGCCCACAAGGCAAAGTTTTGAATATCTGGCCCCTGATGTTTACAGTGGTGGGTACCCAACAACCCCCTAGGGGACAATGGGGAAAATATTTTGGGGCTAGCAGGAGGAGGCCACTATAAAGGTATCCCCCCAGCATAGGTATAATTTATAAGGGTATCCTGGATGAGTACACCCCATCTACAGGTAACTTATATAAATGGTGGGAAACAATTATAGGCTATCAGTTTACAGAGGAGGAGGAGTGGGTGTGCTGCTGGACAAATGCATATGATGCTTGCAGGGACACGGAAAGGGAGACTGGTGCAACTCAAGACCCTACACCTATGGTATCACACACCAGCAGCTCTAATGAAAATTAACCTGCTATCTATATCAGAGTGCTGGATATGGAAGCAGCAGGAGGGTACATTGCTGCATATTCTTTGGCAATCCCCCTTTGATTCAAGGTTGGTGGTGGCAGGCATTAACAAGAAAGGAAAAGATGATGGAAGTTCATACCCCCTTAGATGCATCCCTGATAATTTCAGGCAACACAATATGTTTACCCATCCAGCATAGGCTGCATGTCCTCTGGTTTATTTATGTATTGAATTTTGTTGACTGGATAAGCCCACTGGGCCTCATGGAGTCCCTTTTTCCGGGCCAACCTGGGGTTAGTTTACAAAGGGTTCAACACAATTTGACAACCAGTGTAACGACAGTATGGTGAAATATAAAGTGAAACATGTTTAAGAGGGTGTGACAGGGTAGAATAGGACCCTGTCCCATTTGTTACGGAGAAATGTTTAAATGCAAGGATCTTTCCTTTTCTGTCTCTTCTTTGTCTGGTTGCTCAATCAAATTTTCCTGTGAGACTATGGACCTGATCAACCTCACAGGTTCACAGTTCTTTGCCTCTCACTGTCTCTCAGTTTTCTCTTGCTGTCTGTCTTTTCTTCCCTTGCATATCTGCTGATATAAAAATATATGCAAATCAATATGTGGAAATGTAACTGATATTGGGATCCCTTGTATTTGTAAAATATATAGCATTACTGTTGAAATGTATATAATTATATTTTAAGATGACTGTAAAAGACTGTTGGAAGCTAGAGGTTACCAGAGTTCAATTTTTAAGCCTTTTGCAAAAGCTGTGCAAAAGGGTGCCTCAACTCAAGAAGCACACTGTGTTCTAGCAGCTCCTCTCTGATATTTACAAAAACAGGCTACTTGCTAAGGATGGGGTTGAAAGGACTTATAAAGGAGCTAAGCTGCAACTGCTGAGAAGAAAAAGGGAGACAGAGACTCAAGGAAAAGTACTATTTTTTCTCCCCTGTACATAGTTATTATGAACAAGTACATTTTTTTTTATGTTACTGCTACTGCAAATAAATATTTTTTGTTGAATTCTACAACTGCTCCTGGTTTTCCCAATGCTTCCTGACCTGTGCCTCGACAACAGAGGGTAGCCGGTCAGATTAGCACTACAGGAATAGCACCAGTCAAGAGAGCACTAGTCCCTGTAGCACAAAAACCGACAGCGAGAGGGGATTTACAGTACTTTCAGTAAGCGCTCCCCTGGTTGCTGTCCATGGTGCTTAAGGCACAAAAGGGCACCAGGATCCAGGAGACTAGACGAGCTTCTCCCTTGGTCTGGATGACTGGAGCTTTGAGCAGCTTGGCCAGTGGCATTGGAGGCCAGGGTTCTTATCCTGGTCTGCAACTCTTTTGCGCACTCAGGACTTAGAATATTTTATGTGGGGCCATGGAAACAGTATTCCACAGCGCCACAAATTTTAACTTTCCCTGGGATCTGCTCCCCCTCGGAGTGAGAATCCTATAGTATGGGGGTGCGGGGGGAAGTGCCCCCCGCAAAAATGAAATTGGCACCATTTTTACAACGTGCTGCTTGACCACGCTATTATGACTGGTGTTATTCTGACCAAGTGCCATTTAAGAGACCATGTTACAGTTGTCAGGCTAATAGTACAGAGAAAGTAAACAACTAAACAAGAAAAATATCTTATGGGTTTTTAAAACAGATCAATCTATGAGTTATGCAACACCGACAATGTGACAGTTCTAACCCTTGCTGTGCCGCAGATTGATATATCAGTGCAAAATTCCTACATGTTCTAATTCTGTTGCCAGCCTAAGGTTTAAATCATTGACATACTAAAGTCTTCAGCGATTGGTAATGAGAACAATGGGATCAGGGTGTTGATGGGGAGCTATCAACGTTAACAGTTGCAAGGGCTTTGCTCTAGTTGGAGTTTCTTTTGACCCTCCTTGAAGCTGCTAAGGGAGGAGACTTCCCGTAAGTAATTGGGAAAGGTGTTAAATGGTTGGGACTGAGTTTTGCAAATGATCTGCTGCCTGCTTTAGTCCTGAGTTTATGGACCTGGAGGAGAGAGTGGCTAGAAAATCTGAGGGGTCTCCTTTCTGGTTTGGTAACAAGAATATTCCTATGGCTTGGTGTTTTTTTTTTTTTAGCAACTTAAAAGCAAGGCATAGGGAGGACTAGTTCAGTCATCCTTTTTGGGAGGGCCAGTTTAGATAGTCATGCACTCTGCAGTGTTGTTCCTTGGGGGAAGTCCCAGCTGTGAAACCCCCTATACAGTGGTACAGAGTTTTAAGTCTGTCTGTTTCAGAGGACTTTAGGGAGGACTTTAGGGAGTGGAGGACTGGGGAGCCATAGAGCAGTGTGGGTAGTAGGATAATGTTGGCTATATGTGTGCGTGAGGGCTTAGACGATATTGACCTATTTTTTGATGTAGCGATTTAGTGAGGAGTTCAATATGCATATATAGTGTGAGGTCTTGGTCTAAGATGACGCCGAGGTTTTTAGTAGCATCTACAACCAGATTTTGGAGCTGACTGACAGGATGGGCATGAGTAAGTACTGCCTTTGGGAGCCGAGATTTTTTGTCCAAATAGTATGGCCTTAGCCTTTTTGCTATTGATGACCATTTTGTTTTGTAGGAACCAGGCCTCTACTAGGTGTAGGTCTTTGGTTAACAGATTGTTCAATTCACCGGCATCCTTGGAATTGTGGTATATTACTGCATCACCTGCATATAGCAGTATTTCAGCAGTGCCACAGTTCTTTAGCATTTCGTTTATGTATAGTGAAAAAAGTAAGGAGCCCAGAATTGACTTTGAGGGACCCTGTCCAATATGGGACATTTTTTTCTCAGTCTGCCCTTCCATTTAACTAACTGAGACTTATTTGTAAGGTAGTCAGAGAATCATCATAGGGAGAGATTGTCTAGGCCTGATGCTCTTAATTTTGTAAGAAGTAATTATTGGTCCACCAAGTCAAAGGCCTTAGTCATGTCTATAAAGATAACTCCCACCATGTGACCTTTATCTAATGACTCTAGAATATCTGTAGTCAGCTAGACCAGGGCAGTGTCTGGCCCATGATTCTTCCTGAAACCATGTTGGTTAGCAGTGAGCAGGTCATGCCTTTCTATGTAATGAATGATTTGGTTGTAGACTAATCTCTCAAGTATTTTGCTTAAACTGCAGAGACTAGAGATAGGCCAGTAATTCTCAACTAACTCTTGTGCTCTGCCCTTGTGAAGGGCTGTTTTCCAAGCAAAGCGGACTTTGCCCTCCTGGATAGATCTGTTGAAGAGCATTGTAATAAGAGTGGCTATTACTGGGGCTGCAAGACTGAGGAGTTTAGGGTCAAGCTTATCGTACCCACCTGCTCCTGCTACTTTGAGTTTCTTGAGGTGAGACAGCACCCCCTTCTTGGTCATGAGTCTGAAGGAAAAGTTGTGGTATGGAAGGTTGGTTGCTGTGAGTTCGGCGGGTGGATGACATGGTGTGTGGAGGGCTTTCCTAAATCTGTCTAAATTTGTTAAGAAGGAGTTCAGTGCATTGGCTGAGTCTTGGGGGTCTGCACATTGTTTTCCATCAAGTTCTAGCTATCTGGCATTTTGGGTGATCTTACCCTTTAATAGGGCATTGATTTAGGACCAGAACTTGTTAAGGTCCTCTAAGTCTCTGTTTTGTATATTCATGAGGTAGCTTTTTCTATGCTGTTTTTGTGTTTCATTTACAGAGGTTCCAGAGCTTTCTGTATCTTTGCCAGTCACTAGCTAATCCTGAGGTTTTGTAGATGGCCCTGAGGTTTTGTAGGTTTTCTATGCTGGCCATCACAGAGGCCATCACAGTGGCAAGAGGTTACTGTTCAGGAGATGTGCTTAGACTCTATTCCCACCTTAAATGAATGGGAAAACAATATGCACAAGCTAGCTGGGTACAAGAGACTTTCATACATTGCTACAGACAAGAAGACTATGTTCTCTTTGATAGGGGGTCCCCACTTATCCAGTCATAGCCGAGTAGACCAATTCTGAATGGGGGTAGAACCCCAAAGATGATGAAGCTACTTTAAGTTTAACCTGGGAGGCTTTTAGCAATGCCTCAGTGAAACTGTGCACCTTGTTCCCCCACTCTACATGATGCTAGGATTGTTACCATTAAGTACTAGCAGGCCATAGTTAGGTCTCACTTTCCACAGAACTCCAGTCATTATCTTATATGTGTTACGGTTTTGTTTCTTGGTTTCACCTTTGTTAACCAAATTGATTCTTCTTTTTTGCAAGTTTGAGTTAGCACAGCTGTAGAATCCAGGAAAAGCTGGGAGACAACATAACATGTTCATCCCAGTAAGGTGATGGCAGTGAGGTTGAGGCACAATGAATTGATTAGACCATCCGTGGAAATATCGTTTAAATCTCTGTGTTGTGCAGTAGCCAATAATCCAAGGATCTATACATTGGTCTTGATCTGGACAGGTGTGGAGATGAATTTAGACTCTCTTGTTGTAAGCTTTGAACTATATGAAAACTCTAATTAACTTTGAATTAAAAAAAAAGTTCTAGTAAGGTCCTCCCTTTTCTCCCTCCCCTCCCTCAATGGCTGGTTAGCATCGGAGTGTTTGAGTCAGCACTACTGTTCGAGTTGGCATAGTTTAAAGCAGCAGCAAGCAGGTTTTTTTATTTTAAAATATTTTTAATTGGTTGTTGTCACACTGATGCACTGATGCATGTCCCTCACAGAGTCAGCAAAGAAATTAAAGCAGTGAGCATGTGGTAGCAGACACAAGCAATGCTGGATACCACTGAACTTGGGATTGCAGCTTCACATGCCTAGAAGGTAAACTGACAAAAAGAGACAGAAAGCCAACAGTGGATTCTACTGTCAGTAAATTCTGTTAAAAGTTTATTTTAAACTTTATGTTTGAGCAGTAGTGGGTTAAATAGAGTAACATTTAGAGTGAGGGATGACTTCTCCATCTCAGGTTGAGATCTTGGGCAGAACAATTACTTCCAGTTATAGATGTTGAATGCTACCAAGTGGTAGAATGAAATGTTCTGTGTTGAATCCTGAGTGGTTGAAGAGGTACTGGCTAGCACAATATTGCCTCATATGGACAGGGGCCAGGGTACCTTTCAGTCAATGAATCAGGATCCAGGAAATTCCCCACCCATTACATGAAGCACTTTAAAATCCAGGAGTGATGTGTTCTGGGTAAGTGAGAAGAACAAACACACACACACACGCACGTAGGCACGAGCACATGCACACACACACACACACACACACGCTATCTTTAAGCCATTAGGGTTAAGAACTTAATTTTGTTTTAAATGAAAGCTTGGAGTCAGGTTCTGTATATTGCTCTAGATTGACATACTGTGTATTGTCATATGTAAACTGTATTGATTGGACTTACCCTTATGAAATTGATCCTATGTCTTTTCCAC